>CM068956.1:93590176-93626547 GCA_035128595.1 Eptatretus atami | reverse complement strand
CCATCCACCGCCGAAGATTCATTGCCAAGACGTATTGGTTCACATACAATTGTTCCTCTGCCTGGCAAGATTTTTCCTATTGAGTATTTTGCCAACTGGCACTCCTCATAAAAAATGAGGTAATTAGACACCCTATTTTTGAAGGACTACCATTTGAAAAATAATCGGTTTGCTGGTTTGTGCTGTGGAGCCTCGCGTTGCAGACACACACACACACACACACACGGAAAACCCGATAAACTTCTCTCAATGCTCTTGTTTGACCACACCTCCTGGCCACACAATATTTTTCATAAGCCACGGCCACTTCCCTACGCCACTCCCACTTTAAATAATAAATAATTGGAGTGGTGTGTGGTCGTGGAATCGTTTTCGGTAAATAAATAAATAATTGGAGGTGGTGTGTGGGTCTTGATCGTTTTCGGTAAATAAATAAATAATTGAGGTGGTGTTTGGGTGGGAATCGTTTTCGGTAAATAAATAAATAATTGGAGGTGGTGTGTGGGTCGTGGAATCGTTTTCAGTAAATAAATAAATAATTGAAGGTTGGTGTGTGTGACGTAGAATTGTTTTCGGTAAATAAATAAAAATTGGAGGTGGTGTGTGGATCGTGGAATTGTTTTCGGTAAATAAATAAATAATGGAGGTGGTGTGTGGATTGTGGAATCGTTTTCTGTAAATAAATAATAATTGGAGGTGGTGTGTGGGTCGTGGAATAGATTTCGGGAAAAAATAAATAATTGGAGGTGGTGTGTGGGTGGGGAATCGTTTTCGTAAATAATAAATAATTGGAGGTGGTGTGTGGGTGGGAATCGTTTTCGGTAAATAAATAAATAATTGGAGGTGGTGTGTGGGCGTGGGATCGTTTTCAGTAAATAATAATAAATAATGAAGGTGGTGTGTGGATCGTGGAATTGTTTTCGGTAAATAATAATTTAGGTGGTTGTGGGTCGTGGAATCGTTTTCTGTAAATAAATAAATATTGGAGGTGTGTGTGGGTCGTGGAATCGTTTTCGGTAAATAAATAAAAATTGGAGGTGGTGTGTGGGTGGGAATCGTTTTCGGTAAATAAATAATAAATAAATAATGGAGGTGGTGTGTGGGTGGGGAATCGTTTTTGGTAAATAAATAAATAATTGGAGGTGGTGTGTGGGTGTGAATCGTTTTCAGTAAATAAATAAATAATTGAAGGTGGTGTGTGGATCGTGGAATTGTTTTCGGTAAATAAATAATTGGAGGTGGTGTGTGGGTGTGGAATCGTTTTCAGTAAATAAATAAATAATTGAATGGTGTTGGGTCGTGGAATCGTTTTCAGTAAATAATAAATAATTGGAGGTGGTGTGTGGATCATGGAATTGTTTTCGGTAAATAAATAAATAATTGGAGGTGGTGTGTGGTCATGGAATCGTTTTCAGTAAATAATAAATAATTGGAGGTGGTGTGTGGATCATGAATTGTTTTCGGTAAATAAATAAATAATTGAAGGTGGTGTTGGGTGGAGATCGTTTACGGAAAAATAAATAATAATTGGAGGCGGAGTGTGGGTGTGGAATCGTTTTTCGGTAAATAAATAATTGGAGGTGGTGTGTGGGTGGGGAATCGTTTTCGGAAATAAATAAACATATTATTAGAAATCCACAAAGACAGAAATGCCAGTGATTCCATTTATTTTGGATCCTTTTCACTTTGGTCAATAACGTTTGGATCGAGGAGAGATCGAAGGTGGAACGACGGTGTAGTTCCTTAGAAACACTGTTTCCACACCTTAAATGACGGTAAATAGACACCCGATTTTTGAAGGACTACCATTTGAAAAATAAAACCTCATCAAAAATCGGCTCGAGTAAAATTTTTAAATATCTCGAAGTGTTTAATTCCGAAGTCTCGTTTCTCTACATTCAAACTGAAGGACAAGTATTGAAAATACTGTACGCGGTTTTTCGCCGCTGTACAGCAACGGGTGGTTGCTAGGCAACGAAATTCAAACGCGCACATTCCCAGTATATATTCCACCTTTTGGCAAAGTTTCATCGAAATCGGTTTGCTGGTTCGTGCTGTGGAGCCTCGCGTTGCAGACACACATACACACACACACACACACACACACACACACACAACACACAACACACACACACACACACACACACACAGACAGACAGCCGGAAAACCCGACAATAAGGGATATCTCATATATAGCGAATCCAATAAACCTACTAATGCCACCATAAGCCTCACACAATCTTAATCAAGTAGTTACGGAGCGGTGGCTCCTTCCCAATTCCATATCCAGGCGATGCATGATGTCATCGTGCCGAAGGAAGGGAGTACTCAGTTTTTACTCCGATTGTTTGTTTGTTTTCTTATTTGTTTGTTCAGGCAATATCCAGCCATTCTTTGAGCTCAAAAGCTGAAATTTAGGGACAAAAGTGAAGATGTGCTTTGGCAAAAACAGTATTTATTTATTTTCTGATTAAGAAATTCATTGTTCAATTACTTAATTATTATCGATTTATTAATTCCTCATTTATTTTCTTTCTCATCTGGGCAATATACCAGGCACCTTTTGAGCTAGGAAACTGATATTTGGACATGACAGTGAACAAGTGATTTCGCTACAAAAGTATTTTTTGATTTATTGATAATCAATTAATTATTCAATTTCCGATAAATTACTTAATTTTCAAAAAGTTACAGATACGGATGAAACAGTGGTGGTTTTGGTATACTGTTAGCCATTTGATTAAGAAATTAATTATTATTATTTATGATTTATTAATTTAATTATGCAATTAATCAATTATTGAACATCGCTCCCTCCCAATTCCGTTTCCATGTGCTACACAGCGGCATCGCTGGGTGCCGAAGACACCCTGGCGATGTCACGCACTGAAGGATTTGTTATTAATTTATTACAGCGCGTGCGCTGTATACAATTGCACCGAGTTTGAAATGCTCCCGGTGTCTACCACGTCTCCGGTGTCCCTGTCCCCCCCCCCCCCCCCCCCCCCCCCCCCCACGTGCCTCAAGACAGCCAATGACGGCCGTCCGGTAGATGGCAGTGCGTAACCTAGACGGAAATAGCGAGAATTGACGGAAATACCCGAGTATTTCAATGGAATTTGTGAAACTAATGTGTTATATATGTGAAACCATTTATTTATTGCTTGACGGGAAAAAACCAAGAAACGCGCCCCTCTCATGTACGAACGAACGAAAGACGTCATTTCCGCCCACCATCGCATTTCGCGCCGAAAGACGTCATTTCCGCCCACCATCGCATTTCGCGCCGATCGCCGAAAGCTAAGTTCTTCTTATGCCATCATTCTTTTGTGGCCTCCTGCCACGCTGTATCGAACGATTTCATTCCTTCTGTTATATATAAAGGTGCTTATCACAATAATAACAAGATTTTTACATTTCAAATATTAAGTACGCTTTTTAATTGTTTTTCAACTGAAAAACATAAATTGCATATTTTAACATTAGTGTACTCATTTGCTTCACCACACGCGCTGTATTGAAGGATTTCACTTGTTTATTTGGCATGGGGGCGGTATCTTTTGAATGTGCCTCTACTTGTTTTTCCTTTTGTCTTGTATGTGCCTTTCAAACAAGTGGACCATCGTGTTCTGAAACTTTGATAATTTCATATCCCTGCCTGATTACTACTTGGGAGCACCAGCAAACAGCTCAGCCAATCCTTGCCACAAACTGATGAGTGGTGATACAATCGGATGGATTTCAACCTGGGATCTCAGCATCATGGAATAAGCATCCAGACACTAAGCAAGCTCTGAGTTGCACCATGAGAAGCGCCCACATGCATGTCTATCCTATTGCATTCTTGCCTGTGCATCTAAAATTACATCTTACCTTTTGCTGCATGTCAGCATTTCCTGAGAATTGCTCTTAATTTGAAAGGTCTTGCCCACGCCTACTAAGGCGTGGCAAGACCTGGTCTATTCATGTTCTCGTCTCCCCTGCACTCATTCAATCAATACTGTGTTGAAGAAATGCGAATGAGATCTACACTGTGATGAAAAAAATTGAAATCCCAATTTAATAGCTTGATGGGCAGCTACAGACCCCAAGACAGCAGGTACGTACCATTAAATGAACTTCAAAAGTCGTGCGTTGTCGATTATAATCGATAATTTTTCCAAAATAATAATTCCAAACCCAAAGTTTGGAAAATTTGCATGAGGAATGCCAATAATTATTGGCATTCCTCATGCAAATTTTCCAAACTTTGGGTCAATGTCAAAAACTAATGGGATTTCTCAAAGCCTACATTTTCCTTTTTAAAACTAATGTTCGCTGTAACTCCTCTGATCTGCTTCTTATGCAGACAATGCAGCACTTGTTTCACACTCCCTAAATCTTACGGTGGCTGTTTCATAATTACTAAAGCCTATGATGCCAGTTTCATACCCGCTAAACCCCACCGTGCCTGTTTCATACCCACTAATCTCCCGGTGCCTGTTCTATAATGGAAAAGCCCCACGGTGCCGTTTCATACTGGATAAACCCCACATTGCCTGCTTCGTATCCAATAAACCCTAGGGTAATATTTAATACTGGATAAACCCAAGGTGTCCGGTTCATACCCGCTAAATGCCATGGGACTAGTTTCATCCTTATTCAACTTCACAATGTCTGTTTTATACCCACAAACCTCAAGATGGATTTGACATTCCTCATTATACATTTGCAAATTAATTTAAAAATCTAACTGACGAGGTTGCAAATCCTAACTGAGGACAAAGTCCGCAACGCACCTTAAAATGGGCCGTGTAGACTTTACATTGAAATTACCAAATAAATAAAGAAATATGCAGGTAGTGGAGATGGTAAAGTGCAAATAAATAAAATATGTAATTCAAGATGGTATGGAGGTAGCGTGACAGTAAAGTGTATACTGTATAAATAAATAAATAAATAAAGGTGGTATGTTGTTAGTGGAGATGGCAAACTGTATATAATAAAATTAATAATTCAAAGTTGGGTGTTGGTCGCGGAGATGACAAAGCGTATAAAATAATAAATCATTCAAAGTGGTGGGTATATAGATCGCAGTGATGGTAAAGTGTATATAAATAAGTCAAAGTTTCGTGCTGCTAGTGGAGACGGGCAAGTGTACATCAATATACAATGGTTGCCGAAAGCATACACAATCCCATACTATGTGTCCCATATTATTTGCTTTAATTGCCAAAATTCGGAAATAAAATCGTGTCACAGACTTTTGGCTCTGATCCCAAAATCATTTCACGTGCCTCATCCCACATATTATTGCGTACATGTGCCAAATGTGAAAGAAATGCGCCTCGTTATTTTAGAGTAGACGCTCCGGACGGAATGAAGGACCGCGTTCCCCAAAATGTAAGCCCCCAGCTGGGCAGATGTCCGACAGGGACTAAGAATATGTGGACAAACTGTGGAAAAGAAAATGATGCAGATTTAGAGATTTGAAAAAAAAACGGTGGTGGTGGAGATCCTTATGGTGTTTCTATCGGAAAAGAGACTCGTGGATACTCCTCCTCTCTCTCTCTCTCTGGGCCAGATTTCTGAGTCACAACTACAACAAGGCCATTGCATCACCAAGCGACTCAATAGTTGATAACGCCGATGAACACACAAAAGCTTTAACCAACAACCAGTCTGTGGGCACATATTTCAGATTTAGGAAAACAGACTAATGCAAGCATAGCAAGTTGCCATACAAACTGGGAGAGATGACATAAACGGTAGGGAAGATGAAAAGGCTTTCACTCAGAAATGGAGATACTAATAAAGAAGAGGAAAGAAAAGAAAAGAGAGAGCAGAAATAAACAAAAAAAAGATTAAATTCAAAATAAAGTAATGAATTGGCCTGCGTGCGATTCATGTCATTAGTACCACTAATTTCATTTATATGACAAAGAAATAGACGTTTAAATACAGAGAAGCTTATTATATAATAAGCAAGGAATTATAATAATGGTATTTTTGGTCAAGTTCCAGGCAGAAGTCATGTGACAGCACAGGTGCTCAAGTAGGGCGCTTGTTATTTTTATTGGGTCATCTTCCACCTTCTCCACTTGTTCGACTTTCCAATGTTAATACATCCTTCACCGCCATCTACCTCCAGTCATTGTTTTCCCATTCCCCGGTGGCTCATTTATCATTTACTTACCGGGTCCGCGTCCCGTATTGACTCCACTGAACATCATTGCACACACTCCTTGACAAAGTTACCTGAAAAACAGACGCATTCTTATCACCAATGATACATTAATATGTGTGCATCACAAGGCTAATTGGTTGCATCATAGTTGGGAGCACAGCTGTGCCATCAATTCAATGCTCCGAGAAGTTATAGAGCAGGAATTTCGAATCTGTCAGGGTGCCGGCGATAATTCGTCTCCTCTTCATCAAAATAAATTGGGGAAATTTTAAAGGTCATGAGACTGTGACTGTAAGCAGAGAAGTCCTCGCTTAACGTCCATCCAAGAGATGTCACACTTTGTGATTGAAGATGACCCGTCTGTGAAGCACTATGAATCCAATAATTTACAGTTGTTCAGGAATCAAACCCAAACTGGGACTAGCTCAAAGGGAAAGTGCATTGCACCATCCTGTCAGATCATTCCAACACAGTACTACTACTACTACTACTACTACTATACTTATCCATATGCTCAGCTAAGGGGCGTAGCGACCCGCCTGGAGGGGGGTTTAACCTTTTGCACTTCCTTCCTTGGGACAGGGGGGATGTGAGGTTAGCGCAGGAATTTGGAATTTGCCCATGGTGGCAGTGGTAACTCGCCTACTCTTCGTAAAGGACAGCGTGAGATCCTTAATCCCACTGGGTCTCCGACCACGGTACTACAACGAATGCTGGCAGACGGAACATCCAGTTGAACGTCCATCTGAGAGAAGGTACGTACGTTGAGGAATCTCCTTACCGATGAAACACCAGGATGACAGTTTTATAGCTGGGTCGGGATTCAAATGCAGGCTGGACAGCTTGGAGGTGAGTGTGCATACTTCGAGGCTATCCTGCCAGCCACTCATTCCAATGCTTCATTTCAAAGTGGAAAAGAAAATAAATTAAAAGTAATTACTCTAATAACACCATAATCCACTTTCTGGTATATATGGAATACTGAGAAAAATCAAAGCGGAATAGCAGCATCAACCGGCAGAATATTCACTTCTGAGTTTCGCTTGGCCTCAAATCGTGAAGATTGAGATTAAACTCAAAAACTGTCCTCGTGTTTCAAAGGAAAGGGTATTAGTTACAGCATTGAATATATCATCGCTTTGAGGAACTTTAAGATGTTCGGTCTGCTCGTATGAGTACTAGTTTGTGGATGCTCGAGATCCTGTCATTCTTTAAAGGAAGTTTAAAAAAAGGGGAATAAAATGCAACTGTCTTTAAAAAATACACGAATATTAAAAAGAAAAGAAAAAACTCATTCCATTGTTCAAACATTTCAAAGTTGGGTGTTGGTCGTGGAGTGACAGAATATTCACTTTTGAGTTTAGGTCAGTGGAGGAATCTCATTGAGATTATCCATGTTTTTTGTATCCATAGTCGAGGCTCGTGGAAGAGCAGTTCACCGAACAGATCAGGACGTAACGGACAAAAACACGCATGCATATGGGGTGCACAAGATGGATACAGAAGGGAACTCCAAGGGGGGGAAACTGGAAAATTGGAAGGAGGATTTGAGTGGGGTTAATGAGGGAGAAAAGATCATGGTTTAGGATTGGGGACAATCTGAAATGGTGGTGAACGGCTGTCCTGAAGACCTGGAGAGAAGAATGAGATTGAAAAAGATGTTGAAGTTGCTTCCACAGATGGTAAAAAAAGAGGGCCGAATGAGTGAGGTGAGCAGTTATCCTGGATTTAGGTAGTTTCACCAGAATAGGGTTTATGGTAGACTATGTTTGCCCTGCCAAAATCTGGGGGGGATGGGGGCATACAAAGCACGGATAAAGCAGAGGGTGTAAGACCAGGAAGAGGTGGCAGAAGACAGAGAGACCACCGACGGGTCTGTGATGGTGACGTGATAAGCCCATAGACTCGGATTCATCGCAGGGAGATTCCAATAATCTTTAAGACCTTGGTTTCCATGGTGTCAAGAAGAGCAACATGTGAGGCAGGAGAGCTAGCCCAGGGGGAGAGCAGTACTCCATCAAGTTGTGGAGGAAGGCCTTGTAAGTGGATCGGAGTTCAGGTGTGCTAAGGAAAGACTTTTTGTTGATGGAGGATGCCCAGTTGGCGGCTGGCTTTGGGATCAACTTTGAAATGTGGTTTGCCCAGAAAGATCATGGCTGATAGTGAGACCCAGGAGTTTGAATGACTGAACTTCCTCAAGAGGATTGTTAAGAAATTAGAGGGGGGGGGTTGCCAGAGTGGTCTTTCGGAGAGAGATAGTGGAGAGTGTGAGATTTGTCAGGATTGAAAGACATATCCAAGTGTTTGACCAGTTTGTGATTTTTTTCAAGGTCTGAAGAGAGAAAAGGCTGCAAGCCTGCCTTCTGAAGGATGAGCGATGTCACAGCAGAGGGTGAAGTTATCATAAAACAGAAAAAAGGATTTTCCAAAGAGTCAGAGAAATCATTGATGAACATCAGGAAGGGACTGGGCCCAAAACATTGCCATGGAGTACTCCAGCCTTGACAAGGAGAGGAATGAAAGGATTCCGTTGAGTGCCACACATTGGCTATGAGAATAGAGAGGAAGTCAGTAAGCTTTGTGTGGATTAGACCTTGGAGCCATAAGCAGAGAGTTTGGAGAGCAACGTGGATGCCCGACTGTATCAAAGCATGAGATATGTCCAGAGAATGGCCCTGATCTAGTGTCTGACATTGAGGCTTCTATCCATTGTTATCTCTCTCTTTTCATAAGCCTCACACAATCTTAATCAAGTAGTTACGGAGCGGTGGCTCCTTCCCAATTCCATATCCAGGCGATGCATGATGTCATCGTGCCGAAGGAAGGGAGTACTCAGTTTTTACTCCGATTGTTTGTTTGTTTTCTTATTTGTTTGTTCAGGCAATATCTCAGCCATTCTTTGAGCTCAAAAGCTGAAATTTGGGGACAAAAGTGAAGATGTGCTTTGGCAAAAACAGTATTTATTTATTTTCTGATTAAGAAATTAATTGTTCAATTACTTAATTATTATCGATTTATTAATTCCTCATTTATTTTCTTTCTCATCTGGGCAATATACCAGGCACCTTTTGAGCTAGGAAACTGATATTTGGACATGACAGTGAACAAGTGATTTCGCTACAAAGAGTATTTTTGATTTATTGATAAATCAATTAATTATTCAATTTCCGATAAATTACTTAATTTTCAAAAAGTTACAGATACGGATGAAACAGTGGTGGTTTTGGTATACTGTTAGCCAATTGATTAAGAAATTAATTATTTTATTATTATGATTTATTAATTTTAATTATGCAATTAATCAATTATTGAACATCGCTCCCTCCCAATTCCGTTTCCATGTGCTACACAGCGGCATCGCTGGGTGCCGAAGACACCCTGGCGATGTCACGCACTGAAGGATTTGTTATTAATTTATTAACAGCGCGTGCGCTGTATACAATTGCACCGAGTTTGAAATGCTCCCGGTGTCTACCACGTCTCCGGTGTCCCCTGTCCCCCCCCCCCCACCCCCCCCCCCCCCCCCCCACGTGCCTCAAGACAGCCAATGACGGCCGTCCGGTAGATGCAGTGCGTAACCTAGACGGAAATAGCGAGAATTGACGGAAATACCCGAGTATTTCAATGGAAATTTGTGAAACTAATGTGTTTATATGTGAAAACCATTTAATTTATTGCTTGACGGAAAAAACCAAGAAACGCGCCCCTCTCATGTACGAACGAACGAAAGACGTCATTTCCGCCCACCATCGCATTTCGCGCCGAAAGACGTCATTTCGCCCCACCATCGCATTTCGCGCCGATCGCCGAAAGCTAAGTTCTTCTTATGCCATCATTCTTTTGTGGCCTCCTGCCACGCTGTATCGAACGATTTCATTCCTTCTGTTATATATAAAGGTGCTTATCACAATAATAACAAGATTTTTACATTTCAAATATTAAGTACGCTTTTTAATTGTTTTTCAACTGAAAAAACATAAATTGATATTTTAACATTAGTGTACTCATTTGCTTCACCACACGCGCTGTATTGAAGGATTTCACTTGTTTATTTGGCATGGGGGCGGTATCTTTTGAATGTGCCTCTACTTGTTTTTCCTTTTGTCTTGTATGTGCCTTTCTAAACAAGTGGACCATCGTGTTCTGAAACTTTGATAATTTCATATCCCTGCCCTGATTACTACTTGGGAGACACCAGCAAACAGCTCAGCCAATCCCTTGCCACAAAACTCATGAGTGGTGATACAATCGGATGGGATTTCAACCTGGGATCTCAGCATCATGGAATAAGCATCCAGACCACTAAGCAAGCTCGGAGTTGCACCATGAGAAGCGCCCACATGCATGTCTATCCCTATTGCATTCTTGCCTGTGCATCTAAAATTACATCTTACCCTTTTGCTGCATGTCAGCATTTCCTGAGAATTGCTCTTAATTTGAAAGGTCTTGCCCACGCCTACTAAGGCGTGGGCAAGACCTGGTCATATCATGTTCTCGTCTCCCCTGCACTCATTCAATCAATACTGTGTTGAAGAAATGCGAATGAGATCTACACTGTGATGAAAAAAAATTGAAATCCCAATTTAATAGCTTGATGGGCAGCTACAGACCCCCAAGACAGCAGGTACGTACCATTAAATGAACTTCAAAAGTCGTGCGTTGTCGATTATAATCGATAATTTTTCCAAAATAATAATTCCAAACCCAAAGTTTGGAAAATTTGCATGAGGAATGCCAATAATTATTGGCATTCCTCATGCAAATTTTCCAAACTTTGGGTCAATGTCAAAAACTAATGGGATTTCTCAAAAGCCTACATTTTCCTTTTTAAAACTAATGTTCGCTGTAACTCCTCTGATCTGCTTCCTTATGCAGACAATGCAGCACTTGTTTCACACTCCCTAAATCTTACGGTGGCTGTTTCATAATTACTAAAGCCTATGATGCCAGTTTCATACCCGCTAAACCCCACCGTGCCTGTTTCATACCCACTAATCTCCACGGTGCCTGTTCTATAATGGAAAAGCCCCACGGTGCCGTTTCATACTGGATAAACCCCACAGTGCCTGCTTCGTATCCAATAAACCCTAGGGTAATTATTTAATACTGGATAAAGCCCAAGGTGTCCGGTTCATACCCGCTAAATGCCATGGGACTAGTTTCATCCTTATTCAACTTCACAATGTCTGTTTTATACCCACAAACCTCAAGATGGATTTGACATTCCTCATTATACATTTGCAAATTAATTTAAAAATCTAACTGACGAGGTTGCAAATCCTAACTGAGGACAAAGTCCGCAAGCGCACCTTAAAAATGGGCCGTGTAGACTTTACATTGAAATTACCAAATAAATAAAGAAATATGCAGGTAGTGGAGATGGTAAAGTGCAAATAAATAAAATATGTAATTCAAGATGGTATGGAGGTAGCGGTGACAGTAAAGTGTATACTGTATAAATAAATAAATAAATAAAGGTGGTATGTTGTTAGTGGAGATGGCAAACTGTATATAATAAAATTAATAATTCAAAGTTGGGTGTTGGTCGCGGAGATGACAAAGCGTATAAAATAAATAAATCATTCAAGGTGGTGGGTATATAGATCGCAGTGATGGTAAAGTGTATATAAATAAGTCAAAGTTTCGTGCTGCTAGTGGAGACGGGCAAGTGTACATCAATATACAATGGTTGCCGAAAGCATACACAATCCCGTACTATTGTGTCCCATATTTTATTTGCTTTTAATTGCCAAAATTCGGAAATAAAATCGTGTCACATGACTTTTGGCTCTGATCCCAAAATCATTTCACGTGCCTCATGCCCACATATTATTGCGTACATGTGCCAAATGTGAAAGAAATGCGCCTCGTTATTTTAGAGTAGAGGCTCCGGACGGAATGAAGGACCGCGTGCCCCCAAAATGTAAGCCCCCAGCTGGGAAGATGTCCGACAGGGAGCTAAGAATATGTGGACAAACTGTGGAAAAGAAAATGATGCAGATTTAGAGATTTGAAAAAAAAACGGTGGTGGTGGAGATCCTTATGGTGTTTCTATCGGAAAAGAGACTCGTGGATACTCCTCCTCTCTCTCTCTCTGGGCCAGATTTCTGAGTCACAACTACAACAAGGCCATTGCATCACCAAGCGACTCAATCAGTTGATAACGCCGATGAACACACAAAAGCTTTAACCAACAACCAGTCTGTGGGCACATATTTCAGATTTTAGGAAAACAGACTAATGCAAGCATAGCAAGTTGCCATACAAACTGGGAGAGATGACATAAACGGTAGGGAAGATGAAAAGGCTTTCACTCAGAAATGGAGATACTAATAAAGAGGAGGAAAGGAAAAGAAAAGAGAGAAGCAGAAATAAACAAAAAAAAAGATTAAATTCAAAATAAAGTAATGAATTGGCCTGCGTGCGATTCATGTCATTAGTACCACTAATTTCATTTATATGACAAAAGAAATAGACGTTTAAATAACAGAGAAGCTTATTATATAATAAAGCAAGGAATTATAATAACGGTATTTTTGGTCAAGTTCCAGGCAGAAGTCATGTGACAGCACAGGTGCTCAAGGTAGGGTGCTTGTTATTTTTATTTGGGTCATCTTCCACCTTCTCCACTTGTTCGACTTTCCAATGTTAATAGATCCTTCACCGCCATCTACCTCCAGTCATTGTTTTCCCATTCCCCGGTGGCTCATTTATCATTTACTTACCGGGTCCGCGTCCCGTATTGACTCCACTGAACATCATTGCACACACTCCTTGACAAAGTTACCTGAAAAACAGACGCATTCTTATCACCAATGATACATTAATATGTGTACATCACAAGGCTAATTGGTTGCATCATAGTTGGGAGCACAGCTGTGCCATCAATTCAATGCTTCTGAGAAGTTATAGAGCAGGAATTTCGAATCTGTCAGGGTGCCGGCGATAATTCGTCTCCTCTTCATCAAAATAAATTGGGGAAATTTTAAAGGTCATGAGACTGTGACTGTAAGCAGAGAAGTCCTCGCTTAACGTCCATCCAAGAGATGTCACACTTTGTGATGCAAGATGACCCGTCTGTGAAGCACTATGAATCCAATAATTTACAGTTTGTTCAGGAATCAAACCCAAACTGGACGACAGCTCAAAGGGAAAGTGCATTGCACCATCCTGTCAGACTCATTCCAACACAGTACTACTACTACTACTACTACGACTGCTACTAATCCGTATGCTCAGCTAAGGGGCGTAGCGACCCCCCTGGAGGGGGGTTTTAACCTTTTGCACTTCCTTCCCTTGGGACAGGGGGGATGTGAGGTTAGCGCAGGAATTTGGAATTTGCCCATGGTGGCAGTGGTAACTCGCCTACTCTTCGTAAAGGACAGCGTGAGATCCTTAATCCCACTGCGTCCTTCCGACCACGGTACTACCAACGAATGCTGGCAGACGGAACATCCAGTTTAACGTCCATCTGAGAGAAGGTACGTACGTTGAGGAATCTCCTTACCGATGAAACACCAGGATGACAGTTTTATAGCTGGGTCGGGATTCAAATGCAGGCTGGACAGCTTGGAGGTGAGTGTGCATACTTCGAGGCTATCCTGCCAGCCACTCATTCCAATGCTTCATTTCAAAGTGGAAAAGAAAATAAATTAAAAGTAATTACTCTAATAACACCATAAATCCACTTTCTGGTATATATGGAATACTGAGAAAAATCAAAGCGGAATAGCAGCATCAACCGGCAGAATATTCACTTCTGAGTTTCGCTTGGCCTCAAATCCTGTGAAGATTGAGATTAAACTCAAAAACTGTCCTCGTGTTTCAAAGGAAAGGGTATTAGTTACAGCATTGAATATATCATCGCTTTCAGGAACTTTAAGATGTTCGGTCTGCTCGTATGAGTACTAGTTTGTGGATGCTCGAGATCCTGTCATTCTTTAAAGGAAGTTTAAAAAAAGGGGAATAAAATGCAACTGTCTTTAAAAAAATACACGAATATTTAAAAAAGAAAAGAAAAAACTCATTCCATTGTTCAAACATTTCAAAGTTGGGTGTTGGTCGTGGAGATGACAGAATATTCACTTTTGAGTTTAGGTCAGTGGAGGCATCTCATTGAGATTATCCATGTTTTTTGTATCCATAGTCGAGGCTCATGGAAGAGCTAGTTCACCGAACAGATCAGGACGTAACGGACAAAAACACGCATGCATATGGGGTGCACAAGATGGATACAGAAGGAAACTCCAAGGGGGGGAAACTGGAAAATTGGAAGGAGGGATTTGAGTGGGGTTAATGAGGGTTGAAAAGATCATGGTTTAGGATTGGGGACAATCTGAAATGGTGGTGAACGGCTGTCCTGAAGACCTGGAGGGAAGAATGAGATTGAAAAGGATGTTGAAGTTGCTTCCACAGATGGTAAAAAAAAGAGGGCCGAATGAGTGGAGGTGAGCAGTTATCCTGGATTTAGGTAGTTTCACCAGAATAGGGTTTATGGTAGACTATGTTTGCCCTGCCAAAATCTGGGGGGGGATGGGGGGCATACAAAGCACGGATAAAGCAGAGGGTGTAAGACCAGGAAGGAGGTGGCAGAAGACAGAGAGACCACCGACGGGTCTGTGATGGTGACGTGATAAGCCCATAGACTCGGATTCATGAGATTCCAATAATCTTTAAGACCTTGGTTTCCATGGTGTCAAGAAGAGCAACATGTGAGGCAGGAGAGCTAGCCCAGAGGGGGAGAGCAGTACTCCATCAAGTTGTGGAGGAAGGCCTTGTAAGTGGATCGGAGTTCAGGTGTGCTAAGGAAGGACTTTTTGTATGATGGAGGATGCCCAGTTGGCGGCTGGCTTTGGGGATCAACTTTGAAATGTGGTTTGCCCAAGAAAGATCATGGCTGATAGTGAGACCCAGGAGTTTGAATGACTGAACTTCCTCAAGAGGATTGTTAAGAAATTAGAGGGGGGGGGGGTTGCCAGATGGTCCTTTCGGAGAGAGATAGTGAGAGTGTGAGATTTGTCAGGATTGAAAGACATATTCCAAGTGTTTGACCAGTTTGTGATTTTTTTCAAGGTCTGAAGAGAGAGAAAAGGCTGCAAGCCTGCCTTTCTGAAGGATGAGCGATGTCACAGCAGAGGGTGAAGTTATCATCAAACAGAAAAAGAGGATTTTCCAAAGAGTCAGAGAAATCATTGATGAACATCAGGAAGAGGACTGGGCCCAAAACATTGCCATGGAGTACTCCAGCCTTGACAAGGAGAGGAGATGAAAGGATTCCGTTGAGTGCCACACATTGGCTATGAGAATAGAGAGGAAGTCAGTAAGCTTTGTGTGGAGTAGACCTTGGAAGCCATAAGCAGAGAGTTTGGAGAGCAACGTGGATGCCCGACTGTATCAAAAGCATGAGATATGTCCAGAGAGATGGCCCTGATCTAGTGTCTGACATTGAGGGCTTCTATCCATTGTTGGGTGAGTTGAAGCAGCATGTCCAAGGTAGAGTGACCTTCTCTGAAACTAAATTGGTGATCTGAGATGAGGCTGTTGGAGAAAAGGAAGGATTTCATATCAACTGCAATGATGGATTCCATGACCTTGCTGTTGATTGGAAGGAAGCTGATAGGTCTGTCTGTAGTTAAGGGGATGAGTTTTTGCACTTTTTTAATGTAATTCAGTGATGTTGGCAGATTTCCAAGCAGATGGAAGATGACCTAGCACAAATGACAGAGTGAAAATGGCAGAGAGAGGATGTGCATGAGCAGCAGAGCAGATTTTTGGGATAAGTGAGCTCATGCCATCCGGTCCAGTGGCAGAGTTAGAGTTGAGGCTTGAAAGAACCTTCTCCACCTTGTCTTCTCAGGTGCAAAAGTCGAGGAGCATTTGGGTACAACAGGGAAGGATGGCTATAGAGAGTGAGGTGTTGGAGACACAAGATTTGAAAGCAAACACAGAATTGAGGCATTCAGCCTTCTCACGAGAGTCGGCTGTGGTGCCATTTGAAGAGAGCGAAGGGATGGAAGGGAAGCATACACCAGAAACAGGCTTAACTAGAAGGGCACTCGGTAGAGCGCATAGCTCCACCACATAATGCCTGATCCACGAGAACATATCGGGCTCAATGCATTTTTGAAATAACTTGCTATATCTTTTTTTTCATCCTCATCTCTCAATGGTGAAGAATCACTTTAAAAATTAAATAATTTTCGTATCCAGATCTGGATTTGGATCTTCACCAAAATCAAATCAATTCGTCGTGGTCATACACCCCAACATGTCCACCAAGTTTAATTTGAATCCGTCCACAACTTTTTGAGATATCATGCTATATATAAGTTTAGTCCTATCAATGGTGACGAATCAGTTAAAAAAATTATCGGATTCGGATCCGGATTCTGATCTTCACCAAAATTGAATCAATTCTTCCTTGTCACACACCCAGCGTATCCACCAAGTTTCGTCCGAATCTGTCAAATTTGAGATTCCGTGCTCTATATCATCTATATCATCTCTCAATGGTGAAAAATCACTTAAAATTTTCTAGTAGCTGGATCCATATCTTCACTAAAATCGAATCAGTTTGTCCTTGTTACACACCCAACCTGCCCACAAAATTTCTTTGGGATCCGTCCACAACTTTTTGAGATATCCTGCACACAATCAAACAAACAAACAAACAGAGAGGGGTGAAAACATAACATAACCTCCTTCACCTTCGATGACAGAGGTAACATGGTGCCATCAGGTTTTAGAGGAAGGAGACAAGTTTGAATGTTCATTCTTGAGGTTGGACAGATGTTGTTTGCTGGCTCTCCTGAGAGTGGACACACACTTGTTGTGGACTCTCTGGAATGCATCGAGATTGCCTTCGTTGGGATTTGCCTTCCAGGAAGAGAAGGCAAGTTGTTTTAGAGCAACTGCCTCACCACAGGATCCAGTGTACCATGGGTGGGAAGAAGGGTAGTATAATTGAAGGTGAGATGGGATGAATCTGTGCACGAGAGAGAGCAGGGTTTTGTGGAAGAATTCCCAGGCTGCATTAACATCAGGGGCAGCAGATATGGGAGACCGGTCCTGAAAAGAGACGGCTGCTTGTAGTCCCTGTCAATCTGCTTGAGTGAAATGCCAGACTCGCCAGCATTGAGTTGCCTTCTGAGAATAGGCAAAGAGATGTTGACTTTTACAAGCATATTATCAAATGAACCAATTGGAGCAGAAAAAGAGCCTGAGACATTTGCGGGAAAGTTAGTCATCACCAATATGTCAGTTCTACCATAAAAGTAATATGTCAGGGTTAACTCTGATTCATAGATAGAGTGACTCAAAAAGTCTGGTTCTGCCTCATCAAACACAAATACATCGAACAAAATTCACCCATATCATTGTTATAATGTGACATTTCTAAACACCATTCATTTTTGCTAATGACTTCTTTATTGACAAGGAAAAATGACCACAAGAACACAGTTTCATAATTTTACAGCAGTTAGTGTGGATTAAAAATTATCTTTCTCCTGATGTCATAGGGTCAGGGCAAAGACTGGCCTGCCCATAACACTCACCATTATTACCCAGTCTCCACAACTCAGAAGAAAAATTTCAGTGGCTTATTAACAAAAAAAAAAACCCCAGTAATCTCTTCCAGCTTTGCGTAACCTTAACCCGGAAAAAAACCATTCATTTCACGTCTCATCACGATAACATCACTCGAAATGCTGGCATTCGGATTGCCTCCCAGCCCGCCCCATTCTCAGTCCCGGCATGGGTTGAGCAACAGGTGTGCTGGACGCGCAGTCGTGCATAACGACTGAGCCCACACGTAAATGGTGGGAAGGGACAGTGAGATTGGCAAGAATCGAGATGAAGCAAGAGGAAAAAAAGACAGATTCAAAGAGAAAGAGAGAGAGAGAAAGAGAGAGAAAGAAAAAGGAAGAATGTAGAAGATTGACCACTAATAGAAAAGACAGTTGAGATTACAAAAAAGGAAATGTAACATTGCACAGAACAATTACATACAAAAACAGAGAGAAGCACCACTTATGAATAAAGGGACTTTGAAAGTAGAAAAGAAAATTAAATGGCTTTGAGACAGAAACAATCTCAAAAGTGAGATTTGTTGTGAATATCTACGCAATGTTTTCATCATTTTTATCATAATGTACGACACTGTGATCGGGAATTACGTGATTCTCATGCAGATTACAGAAAAACATTAGGTCGTTTGGAGTTTCAGCAGATATGCTTGGCAGCAAATTGAAATTCAGCCAGGGAGCCTTCCACGATGTCTGTTTCGAGACATCAACCCTTTTGACTTCATTTATTGTCCTCCTCTTACAATGTCGAAGATGGAAGACATTAAAATGAGCTCCGTCTGACCGACTGACCGACCGATCATCCGTCCATGTACTTTTATGTCCATGACATTTCAAAAACCGTTGAGTATTTGGCTTTCATATTGCAGATATCTATTATTCGTGACATTATCTCAACCTGATTCGATTACAGCTGTGATTGGCTGAATTATGCTACCATGGCAACAAACTCGGTAACTTGGCTTGTGTACGTGACATTTCAAAATCCGTTCAAGATTTAGCTTTCATAATTCCACAGATCTATTCCTCGTACTCTTCAAACGCCAGGGGACTAGAGTATCAGCTCCTTGATAAGAGATATCATGGATATCCATAAAATTACATGATTTTCAAAATTATGGATGATGCTCGCTCGGCCTTTAGCACATGCAGTGGTGTGTGTGTGTGTGTGTGTGTGTGTGTGTGTGTGTGTGTGTGTGTGTGTGTTGTTGGTGTGTGTGTGTGTGGTGTGTGTGTGTGGTGTGTGCTTAGAGTGACTCACTTCTGCTTGCCAGGCACTTTTAACCTGCCGTGCCGAGAATGAAATCAGTGATTCAAATTGTCTTTAAACATAATTTTCATGATTTAGACAAAGAGTGGCAATTTTAAATAGATAACCATAATTGTTCTGATCCTGAATGCAAGTTGGACTCAATGGAAACACAAGAATACGAGTATGAGAGAGTCAGATTCATGCCATTTCCTGTTAATAAAATTATCTATAGCGGTAGCAGTGGATATAGCACACACACACACACACACACACACACACACACAACCACACAAACACACACACACCACACACACACACACACACACACACACACACACACACACAACACACACACACACACAACACACACACACACAACACACACACACACACACACACACACACACTTCTAGTTTCGTCAATAGATGCAAAAATTGAGTAGAATTTCTCTTGTGGCCCCAAAACCAAATGACAAATATAATATATACAGGGTGGCCTGAAAGTCGCTTTATCGCTGCAAAACTCCACAAACGTTACACTAGATGTCGAAGAGGACTTGACGACAATTTCAGTGGTGCAAGTAAGGAGAATGATGGAGCGCATCCAGATACAAGGATTGATTAATTATTATAAGTACTGCACAATATAACCTTTGGATTAAAATAGTTTAACAACGAATGCTTTTACTGGGGAGAGGGTAAAGTGACTTTTAGGCCACACTGTATATATTGTTACGGCTGTGGAAATTCGCAATACACCATAAAGGGTCCTCAGGTGAGATATATCGGTAAGTCCATGTGTAGTTAGCCCAAACCCGTTGTATAGAGGGAATATATGTGATCCATTCGGGCTGCGATTCTTCAGTTAGCCGTTTTTCTTTTGCTGTCGTTATTTTGGTGCAAGAACAACAAAGAACATCGCCACAACCAACATCTCAACGATCACGCCATTCACAACACGACGCCAACAATCACGCCATTCACACCACGACGCCACCTTCACAACTACGCTACCACCATCTTCGCCACTCGCCATTCAATGAGCACCGTGCGGTCACGATCTCCACGGGACGGATGAAAGGAGCGGAGTGGCAGCAGCAGAGGGTGGCGAGGCATCGAGTTGGGTTCTGCAGTCGGCTGAGGAGAAATGTGGGAAGAGGCCAAGGAGCTCGGGTCCGAGGCAGGAGAAGACGGCGGTCGGCGACGAGGTCGCGGGTGGGATCGCTCGTCGAGGGACCAAGCCAGCCAGCCTTCTCCTCCCCAGGGCATCAACAATTCCCCCTTTTCCCCCGTGCTGAGATAGTGCAAAAGGGGCCCCGTTCCACCCCACTCCAAGCGGGCCAACGAAACCCGCGAAGGAGCACGAAGTCGGGCACCGCCGCGCAGCCACATTTGCGGCTCGTCACGAGGACGCGGGTAGCCCCCCGGTCTCGCGGGCCTGGCCGCTCCTTCAGGTCACGCACACATATTGGCCTACAGCGCCGTCTGCCCCTTGTCTTTGAGGGTGGCCTTTTCTTTTGCTTTTGAATGAATGTTGTTGGTGCCGTCTGTAAAGTAGAATGTATAAGTGTTGCGTGTGTGCGCGTAGTCGGTAGTAGATCTGCGTCGTTGTGCTTTTGTTTTTGCTGAAATATGTGCATTCTGACTGTTTGACTGTATATGTGTGCTTTCCGTGGGCCGGGTAATAAATGTGCATTATGTTGAACTGTGCCGTTTCGCTTTGTCTTTTCTTTAATTGACCCTCCATCTTGCTTCACGAAAGGGTTCGTAGTGGGCTTAATACGCCCGGTAATTAATCGGAACCGTCGAGGTCGACGATAACACCGCTCGGTTATCCCGATAGTACGGAACGGGCCGCCCAAGCGGCTCGTGTCGGAGTCGACCTGCGGAGTCGATCGCGGTTGCCGTACCATCCGCGTGGGTACTTAGGTAGGTCGAGTTTGGCGAACAACCCTATCCCACGCGGGTGGCGATTGGCACGATCGTGGTGAGGCCGAAAGGCCCACCCGTGACTAGCTCCCGGCGTTAGTCCGAGAGGGTCACGACAGAATTGTCCGTCCGGTGGGCGACGTGCCGCGATTCGAGTCACGTGGCCGTTCGCACGCCGGCGGGCGCGAATTCGCAACAATATATATATATATTATATATATATATATATATATATATATATATATATATATATTATATCTTCTTCTTCTTCTTTCGGCTGCTCCCGTTAGGGGTCGCCACAGCATCTCATCCGTTATGATCTGCATAATGATTTGGCACAGGTTTTACGCGCGGATGCCCTTCTGACGCAACCCTGGTCGCCTCTTATGACACAGGATGATATATATATATATATATATATATACATATTATGTATGTATGTATGTATGTATAATATATATATATATATATATGTATGTATATATATATGTATATACATATACGTATATATATATATATATATATATATATATATATATATATATTATATAAGTATATTATATATAGTATAGTATATATTATATTATATTATAACGACACTCATAACACTTACAACTCCCACTCCTTCCCACTTCCAAAACATGAATAATTATAGTAAACATCAATATTTCAACTTAGCCTGTCATCATTAAAAATCCTTATCCGGAACACTTGATACACGTCCAGGCCACCCCGATGGATCTCATTACTCGGTCTTTCTGCGCATGCACGCCGAGCAATCTGGGGCAGATTCAATCATTTTGAAAGTCGTGTATTGTTAGTGGATGAGACGAGTATGAGAGGAGTCGCGTATTGTTAGTAGATGAGCTTCATCAGGAAGCTTAATGTACACTTTGATAAAGCAGCATGCTCTACGGTGCAAATTTCTGCCTCTGAAAGTTGGACATTGATACTGTTTCAAGCCCTTCGTTTATTTGTCCTCCAAGTTAGATTATATTCTTAAATATTCTGTCAAAAACTGCCAATCAAATACAAAGATAAGGTCACATGCCAGACTATAACGGCACTCGGTAGAGCGCAAACCTCCACCCGGCTGAACAGTTTACATTTTGTATCCCACTGATAGAAGGGATCTACATACAGACCATTCGTCCTTGTCACACACCAAAATCTAATTGGCTTGTTGTTGTCACCTACCAACTCATCCACCAAGTTTTGTCATAATCCATTCACAACCTTTTGAAAGAATATGCTATAAATCGGTTTTAGCCCCATCTCTCAATGGTGAATAATCGCTTACATATTTTTTAATCTTTGTATCCGGATTCGGATCTTCACCAAAATCGAATCATTTCATCCTTGTCACACAGCCAACCAGTCCACCAAGTTTCATTCAAATCCATCCACAACTTTTTGAGATATCGTGCTATATATTGTTTTTAGCCCTTGCACACTCATTCGATGGTGAAGAATCACTTAAAATTTCTCATATCCAGATCCAAATTTGGATCTTCCCCAAAAATGAATCAATTCTTCCTTGTCACACACCAAACCTGTCCACCAAGTTTCGTCTGAATCAGTCCATAACTTTTTGAGATATCGTGTTATATATCATTTTGGCTCTATCCCTCAATGGTGAAGAATCACTTTAATAATTGGTGTATCAAGATCTGCATCTGGATCCTGACCAAAAATGTGCATTGCTGTCCTTGGTCAGTCACCGACATACACAAAAAAATTTCAGAACAATTGTTTCAAAACTGTGGACACAAATTGTGTGTCAGACAAACAAACAGACAAACAGAAAAACCAATATACTTGGCAAAATACTTTTGCCAAGTAACAAACAAACAGACAGGGGTGAAAACACAACCTCAATCCACTTTTGGTGGTGGAGATAAATATTAAAATTAAGTAAGAAAAGGTGGTGTCTAACAAAAAAAAAGTTGTTGATAATCACGATAAAATAATGTTCTGAGGTTGAAGGCAAGGTGGATGGCAAATATCCCGAAAGGATCATTGGGACATCTATCCCACTCCTAAAGGCCAAAACTAGTTTTGAAATGGACCCCCTGAAAGTAAATCATTCCAAATCTTTAAGAAGTAAGTGTTGGTATCTCAGGAGACAAGCATACCTTCATGTCCTTTGGAATCCCTTACTTTTTGACGTTTTGGCACGGAGCATTCTATAGTTTTATTGCACTTTTTGGACAAGCTGCTAGGTCTTCAAAATGTTTGCGGCTGCAATACATGACCTTTGAAATGACATAATCCGTCCCAAAATAGTTGGCGGGCTTGCGCGGAAACCCCTAGCAACAACGGTCATCAGACCAGGGATCATATATTGTGCGTGCCAGATAAATATTGTTACCTAAAATGGCTCACAAAGCTTCGAAAAGAAGCTGAAAATAATTGTAAAAGCACCTCAGAGCAAGAGGTGTGCCTCTGCACAATGAAATATTTGGACAAGTTTCTGATTAACTCATCCAAAAAGTTGAATTATTGCAGCCCGTACTGCAAAAACTCCCAACAATATGGGCCCGAGCAAAGCCTGTGACGGGCTGGAGACAAGCGTGTTCCACTCGACATGGTGGGAGCTGTATGGGCTTTGGAGGGCCGTTATAAATATATACTTTTTGTTTGGTTCGGGAGCCAAAGAGAAATTATAGTACATTTTTGCATCTATTGTAAAAGAGAAGCGTGTGTGTGTGTGTGTGTGTTGGGTGTGTGTGTGGTGTGTGTGTGTGTGTGTGCACGCACGCAAGCATTGCCACCACTTGCTTGTACTAATAGGAAATAGTAGAACTCAACTCAACACCTCTCATCCATGGATATTTCTCATATCTCCGAAATTTCCGTGAGTCCAATACATTTAGGAACAAAGAAATTTAGGTTAGCCTTCTTGCAATTACCACTCTTTTGTCTAAATGCTGAAACTTATGTCAAAAAGACGATTCGAATCACAGATTTTACATTACCAATGGTAGATAAAAGTGCACGGCGAGCCGAACCGAGTCACAAATAACACACACACACACACACACACCACACCACACACACACACACACACACACACACACACACACACACAGAAGCATAGCGCAAAAAAGGCCTCATTAGCATTCATATGTCATTTTAGAAGTCCCGTATTGTCGGAGGGGTTGAGCTTCATAAAAAATCTCAAATTTATGAATTATATCAGGAATCAAACCCAACTAGGCAACTCTAAGGCAAATAAACTTTTGAATATCTTCTTTTTTTATAGTTATTAGCGATGCAGCTAGGTTCTCCCCTCAATTGAATTCAGCTAAATAAGCTTTCTTGGTGTGCAATTATATGCATGAAACTGGGGACATTAGGGATCTCACACAGCTATCCTTAGCCAGTGATATTAACTGCCTATGTGTTGGCACTTTTGGGAAAGTTTGTTAGGAATGTTCTCTTTGACAGCATAATAGCAGGGACCCGTGTAAATTCTGGACAATGCAAAATGTGACATCAAGTCCTCAACCCCCCCCCCCCCACTCCCCCAGCCCAAGTCTGAACCCCAAGTCTTCAAAAACCCTCCCCACACCAAGTCATCAAATCCCCTCTCCCAGCTCTCAGTCCTTTCTCTGCCCCCCTCCCTCCCACTACAACTCTCTACCCCTCACTTCCCTTTCTTCTTCAAGTCCTCAACCCCCACCCCTCCCAATCCTAAGTCCGCATAATAGTCACTAATTGTTAGGCTGCTAAGGTTTCTCAGTGAAGTAAATGGATGAAAAGATAATCATACTTATATGGAAATGACTTAATAATTTGTGTTCATTTTTTTTTTTAAACTCTGGTAGGTGTGCAAACCAGAAACTCTGAGCTGACACACTGCTCATGTGTGCTCAGCACAAAAATGCACACAACTCAAAATTGTGTGTGAATACCAATATTTGCAAAACTCCACATCCACTGTCCGGACGCAAGAGTCTTAAATGTTCAGACGCCTGGACTATCTCCACACCCCCTCGCCCATCCACAACCCCAACTTATTTTCAGGAGAAAATATATTATATTTTAAATGCATCAAATATATCTTCATCAGGAAATGTCTTAAGGTGCTTTTAACAGGTATTATGGCTAGAGATTTACAGCTATCCCTAGCATAATATCTCTAGCTTCATCAGCTAGAGATATTATGGCTATGTAGTACTAGTTGTGTAGTTTTGCAACATTTTTTAGGATGCACAGATCCCCCTACTCTTCTGTATTTTCCCTTTTTTGCAACCATGGATCTATCTCTGTCATGTCAGTAATGCAAGAAGAAGGCAATAATGAAAGAACAAGATTACAGTCACTTAAAGAGACTTATCAAATAAGAAAGAGCTGTGATTATATGTGGCAGACAAGACCAAGAAATGCTTACTGTGTTGTCACTACACTGCTGGATGGCCTGGATCCAGGCAAGTAGTTCACCACGGTCAGGTGCTTGGAGCAAATATTGTAATCCACCGGTTGAGATCTGCAATATGTGCTGACCCCTCGAATCACTTGAGAATACATCTGTGGGGGATCCCTGCAGACGAAGTGCTGCTTGAGGTGGCCCAGTTTGTGCTGCGTCTTCATACACGTACAGCGTGCCGTCCCGTAGGACCGCAAACATACGCTCCCACAGTTGTTTAGTGGGCGCCATCTTGAGCAAAGGAATTAAACAGGGATCATGATAAAAAATTTGTTTCTGCAAATGATGCACATATTCTTTTCAGACATGCCTATATCAAACTGTACAAAGGTGTGTCAAGATTGATATTTTTAGAACACGTAAAATAACAGGTCAGTCCTAAAATCTAGTGCACCGATATTGTCAAACTTCTGTCATCAGAAATCATCAGAAACTTCCGTTTCTAGAAGTGACACACACACACATATTACTCTTGTCGGATCTGATGTACTGATATCACAAGTATGAAAGTAGCACAAAGTTGAGGTTTTAAAAAATTATAAAATAATAGTTTAATGCTGAAACTTTCTCCATTGATATTGTCTAGCCTTTCTTGAGAAAGTTATACAGGAAGTGACATCAACATACCACAGCATTCTTGGTTCAACTAAGATGATGCCCAACATAGTACGGATCAGTGGAATAGACATGTATCATTAACTAGTTCCTTTTGAAATAGAATATTAGTCCAGCTGTAATTCACAGGAGACTGCATGCATAATTTGGTAATGCATATCATTCATATTGTTGTGTGTTTTATGGTGTAGCATTTTTTAAAATGGGCCTGAATTTGTGACCATTCGTCACCATTCTCATATGCAACCAAACACTGTCACAGAAGCAAGCATGACTACATTTATTTTTAATCTAATTTTGGAGAATTGCCAGATTACGATATGGAAATTTCAAAATAATTTGGGTGAGGGAGAGAAGAAATTGTAAGAAATAACTATGTTCGTACAGTGCATGCTGTTGTAGTTCTGCTTGTTCGAAGGTGAAAATTGACATGAGAATCCAAATTTTGAAGTTATCAAGTTACCTTGAGGACATGAACAACGAATCATTTTGTGGTGACTGAACTTGCACACTTGTACTTCTGTGGAACTTCTTGCTGATGTGATATACTATATATGTATACTGTATATAATTATATGAGGTTTAACAAATTTATATATTACATATTAAAAAATTATATATTAGATAATTATATCTTAGATACTATTTATATATGAGATAGCAGAGTACAAACAATTATATGTGGTCTGATGAAACCAAGATGGATCTATAATTATATACAGTATATGTGTATGTAATTATATATATATATATTTATTTATGCATTGCCTGGGAAAACTCAATTTCCAACATGATAATTAAATTTGAGTTGTTGACAAAAAATCCCTACAACCTCAACATACAATCTTCACAGAACATATCACTTAATCGCTCCTGGGAAAAAAAACCCCATGCAGTGTATAAACAACATACTCACTCGAAGCCTGAACACAGAAGTGTTATAATAAACCTGTGCAAAGCAATGCTTTTAGTAACAGGTGCATGTACAATGCCTATAGAAAGTCGACACCCCCTTTCAAAATTTTCACTTTTTGTTGCCTTTTAGCCTGGAATTAAATTGGATTCAATCAGACTTTTTCCAACTATATTTACACATTGTAACCCACAACTTCCAAGTGAAAAACAAACACTACAAATTTCAGAAAATTAACTAAAAATACAAAACTGGAATACCTTGGTTGGATAAGTGTCCACCCCCCTTATAATAGCAATTGTAAATTAGCTCATCCTTCCATTGGGACCACACTCTGTGCAGAGCATTGGTGCTGCCTCAGCAGTCTCCTTGGCTATTGGACACAATCCTGGACGGGTCGCCACTCCGACACAGGATACCAGCAAGCTGGCACTCATTTTGCCGACCTCGGAAGGATGACAGGCAGAGTCAACCCCACCTGGTAAATTAGCTCAGTTGTAACCAATCACCTTCAAAATCACACATCAAGTTAATTGGCCTCCACCTCTTAAATTGTAGTGATTCTGATTATTTCAGAATAAAATCAGCTGTTATGGTAGGTTTCCTCTGCTGAGTCGTGCATTTCACAGCTAAGACTCAATTATGAGCACCAATGAGCTTTTAAAAGACCTCCGGGATAAAGTTGTGGAAAGGCACAGATCAGGGGATGGGTATAAAAATATTTCAAAGGCCTTGAATATCCCTTGGAGCACAGTCACGACAATCATTAAGAAGTGGAAGGCATATGGTATGACCAGGACTCTGCCTAGATCAGGCCACCCCTCCAAACGAGATGACCAAGCAAGGAGGACAATGATCAGAGAGGCCACCAAGAGGCGAATGGTAACTTTTGAAGAGCTACAGGCTTTTATGGCAAAGACTGGTCACTGTGTGCATGTGACGACAATATCCCAAGCACGCCACAAGTCTGGCCTGTATAGTATGATGGCAAGTAGGAAGTCATTACTCAAAAAAGCCCACCTTGAGTCCCGTTTAAGGTATACAAAAATCCACTCCAAAGATTCTGAAGCCATGTGGAGAAAAGTTTTGTGGTCTGACGAAACCAAGATGGATCATTTTGGCCTAAATGCAAAACGTTACATTTGGCACAAACCCAACACAGCACATCGCCAAAAGAACACTATCCCTACTGTGAAGCATGGCGGTGGCAGCATCATGTTATGGGGATGTTTCTCATCAGCAGGGACTGGGACACTTATCACTATAGAAGAGAAAATGGATGAAGTAAAATACAGAAAAATCCTACAGGAAAATATGCTCCCCTCTGCAAGAAAGCTGAAATTTGGACGGAAGTTCACCTTTCAGCATGACAACGACCTGAAGCACACAGCCAAAGCTACAATGAAGTGGCGAAGAAACAAAAAGATTAATGTCCTTGAGTGGCCCAGACAGAGCTCCGACCTGAATCCAATCGAAAATCTGTCGCATGACTTGAAGATTGCTGCCCATCAACACTCCCCATGGATGTAACTTGATAGCTTGAACAGTTTTGCAGAAGAATGGGCAAATATTGCCAAATCAAGGTGTGCAAAGTTGGTAGAGACACATCCCAACAGGCTCACAGCTGTAATTGCTATCAAAGGTGGTTTGACTAAGTGTTAACCAAGGGGGTGGACACTTATCTAACCAAGATATTCTACTTTTGTACTTTTAATTAATTTTCTGAAATTTGTAGAATCTGTTTTTCATTTGGAAGTTGTGGATTACGACGTGTAAATAAAGGTGGAAAAACTGTGATTTAATGCAATTTACTTCCAGGCTATAAAGCAACAAAAGGTGAAAATTTTGAAAGGGGGTGCACACTTTCTATAGGCACTGTATGAACACTGTCATGATTAAATTTGTGCTGTTCACAACAAACCAGTACAACCTCAAACTACGATCTTCACAATACATATTACTCAATCGCTCATGGGAGGGGAGCCCAGGCAGTGTATGAGCACAAGATCCTATCAAGACCAAAAGGTCTAATTATCTTGTTTTACCTGGGGTCAATTTTTTATGCAAACATAGCCCTCGACCTTCCTCTGGATGAAAGAGGATGACTGGTTGCACTGGTTCTTGCAGGGTCCGAATGCATAAATGAAAAAACAAACAAAAAAACTTTCTTGTTTATATATTAGATAGCAGAGTACCCAACTCTGGGTGGGTCCAGTTTGCACATTGATTGCTGAAAAAAAAACAGGCATTACTTTCTGTGTTTTGCAAGAAGACCCTGGGTGCTTGTGTGGTGTGTGTTTAAAAGGTCTACATGGTCTAAAGGTCTAAATGGTACGTTCTCATTGTATTTAGTGTCAAACGGGTTCAAAGCATCTAATCTGTCAAACACGTAAAAAGGGTCTAAAAAGGTCCAAGTGGTCTAAAGCTCGAAATAGTAAAGGGTTCAAGCTGTCTAATCTGTCTGAAGGGTAGAAGGGGTATAAATTGTGTTATGGTCTAAGGGGTCTAAAGGGACTTTCGGGGTGTAAAGGTCTAAAGCTCCTCTGGGCTTAAAGGGCATAAAAGGTATAAACTACTCTGAAGGGTGAAGGGATCTAAAGATGTCAAAACTGTCTAAATGATCTTAAAGGTAAAAGGGGTCTTAAGGGTATAGAGGGTTTTTTGGGGTCTTAAGGGTCTTAGGGGTATTTGGAGTCTTAAAAGATCTAAGGGGTTTTAGGGATCTTAAAGGTCATACACGTCTTTGGACTCTAAATGGTTTTAAGAGTCTTCGGGGTGTCAATGGTCTTTGAGGTCTTAAAGTGTCTTATGGGTCCAAGAGATCTTTTGGTGTCTTAATGTTATTGGAGGGTCTTAAAGGGTCTTTGAGGTCTAAGGGGTCTCAGCAGGTAAAGGGTCGAAGGGTTCAACAGAAAGATGAAATTTTGCATGCCAATGGGCAACGAAGCCAGTACACCAGAAAAAACAAATCAAAGAATCGTCGGACAACATCCATCAATGAAAATATAAATAAATGAAAAATCAAATGCAGGTGAGCGACCTGAGACAATGGGGAAATGGTTCATATGCTTACACAACGTGTCAGCCACAACGTGCAGACGCCGCTTAGTTATTATATTATATATATTATATATATATATATATATAATAATATATATATAATATATATATATATATATATTTGTGTGTGTGTGTGTGTGTGTGTGTGTGTGTGTGTGTGTGTTGATGATTATGTTGTGTGTGTAATGATTATGTTGTCTGTGAGATGGTCACGTTAAAAGGTGAACGTGCTGTCTGTGTTTGATTATTCTCCACATTAAGGCCGTGTTCACCTCCCCCCCCCCCCACCCGACCCCACAAAAACCCTCAAGAGAAAATAATAATCAAGAAAATGGAATTCTAAATATAGATAATATTTTTTTAACATATTATACAGCATATGTTTGAAGCCTGCTGGTGATGTCTATCCATGCCTGCCCCACTGTTCTCATCCCCACTCCTCCAACATTCTCCCCTCTCCCCCATTCAATTTATGTTGATAAACTAGTAGATTTAATTGATGTGGTGTAGTAGTACAGTCTTGATGGGCCTCCTCCTGGGTCCAACTTCCTTGTGTATCCTACACCAGACCAAGCAAGACAAACAGAACAACCCTCCCTGAAGCTCATTAGTGAATTATAATCAGCGCTTTTACTGAGAATCCACATTACCTCTCTTTGAAGCTCATTAATGAGTCATCAGCACTTTCACTGATCATCCATCCATTAAAAACTATATAGCTCAGCTTCTACAGAAGATAAAAGTCCAATTCATTATTACAACCGACCTCAGCTAGATTTGAACCCAAATCTTGGATACCATGTCCACAATCTCACTGCTAGGCTACCAATTCTTCAGTCCTATACATTGTTGCCCATTGTAAGCATCATTCTTTCTCTGGACCAGCATATAATTTCTGCTCTTTAATTGATATCTTCACAATAATTTAGTGCTGCATGTAAGGCACAATTGTAGATGAACAAAACTTTTCAAAAATAAAAATACATAGACAATGACTTTGCTGATTGAGCGGACTAAGTTGATGGAGTTGTAGTTTTGGCTTCAATCAACAATTTCTTATCCTGACACAAAGCAAAGGTGGTTATTTTTCTTTGCTTTTGCTGTACTCAGTTCCCCTTGCAAATCATTTTGCAAGAGGCATTCCTTTCACACATCAACTTCATCAACATAGTTAACAATCTACGAGTTATACTTCCAAGAAAGAAAAGCTAGCAGTGGGACATTTACTATAAACTAGCAAAAGCACCCATCACCAGTGATGGGAAAAGCTAGTTGTGGTATCGGCGAGAATACCCACAGAAGATGACAGTCAGGCAATTGTTCAGGGAAATTAATTCCATCCTAAAGTGCTCGACTTCACCAAAGGTGGCGCTATTCAAAGCAACTGCAACAGCGAGGAAGTATACCCCATCATTTTTCCTGGGTTTTCCTGGCGGCCAAAAGAGCCATTAACTCCGCTTAAACCTGGCCGGTACAACCTTTTACCTCTGTGCCAAATTTGGTCCAAATACGTCCAGAGGTGTAGGAGTGTTTATGTACCACACAGACAGACAGACAGATCGACATTTATAGTTATAGATGAAAACCTGCACTTCTGAAAATTCTCTACACCACAAAGATTATTTGTCAAACTAATTGCAGACAAATGTGTTATTTGTAAGCTGAGACGAGTTGCACAAATAAATTCACGAAAAGTTTTCAAAATGTAATATTTCTGATATGTAATTTTCCAACTGAAACTGGATTATTTATTAAATTATCAGTTCACTACAGCATCATGGAATGGTTCCCAGGTATGGCAGAATCATCATATATGTGTGTAGTCGATGGAATAGTATATTCCATTTGGAATATGAATGAGACAATTCGATGCACAAAAGACAAAGCTAAGCATACTGTATATTGCTGACAAGTTTAGCAAAGCAGAACTTTAACATTAATTGCTTTAAACTTGTCTGGGTTATGCTGTGTAGTAACTGCTGATAAACAAAGCAAAAAAGAGAAAAGTTTAAAAACAATATCAAAGTTTGGGTTTTGGTACCATGGACGGTTATCGCATGTGAGAAAATTCAAAAAACAATTCCTGTATCCTGAATTTTTCAGATTTTATCCAAATGCGAATTGTCTATCGGATTACTGTATAGTCTGGGATCCAAGGTCCAAAAAGGGCCTTAAAATGAAGTTACCTGTCACGGAAAGATATACTTTGCAGGCCACTTTTTTTTTTGAAAGTTCAGACCCTTATGGAACAGAATCCAGAGGCCTGCTCTGCCCGAGGAATTGCAAAATTGGAAAAAAATTGCATTTTTACCACTACTACCCTCAAATCGAAACTCGCCTCTCGTGAAAAAATGAAAAATGCAGAATGATAAAGTTAGGGTAATTTTAATGGAAATAGTACTAAACTTGGCACATTAATAGAACATAACATCCTGAAAATTGCCACTAACCTTTGACATAAAATTTCCAAGATGGCCGCCATTTTTCCAAGATAGGACAATATGTTTGACCATGGATATCAATCTTCCATTATACGTTGAGTATTATTCAAATTGTTTCATTGCTTTGTGCTTGTTATAAAAACCATTGCATGGTTTACACTATTAGGGAGTGCAATACAATGTATTGGGGCTTGTTTCTAGTGTCAAATCTGTTATCCTCCCAATGTTGACCCGAACGATTTAGCACATATATTAAAAAGGTATTGCGAAGTTTTGAGTTTCTCATATGTGCTGTGACCTCAGATAAATAATTTGGAAATATACATAAATACGCCCTTATCTTCTAAAATACTTATTTTTTTCTCAATAAAAATACCCATAGTAAAGAAAATTCATAGAATATTTGACATGTCAATGATTAAATTTTTTATTTTATTTAAAAATCATGTACACAACTAATATCAGGCTGATATTTAAGATAACATTTTCATTGTCTTGTTTAAATAAAGTAATAAAAATATTACAAAATGCATTTTGAAACAATGAATACTCCCTCTCTTCCAAATTGGCATACGAGCAGATGACAACATTGAAGCAGATCTCCACAGCAAAAGGTACGTATGTTGTTATAGTATGCATGAAACCGCATTGGAATGTTGCATAATATATGTGCAAGTGACCATGTTATCAATTAAACAAACATACCCATAATAGTAGGGCGGCTAAGGCAATGGTATGTGCATTTTGTGTTAAAAGCATGAAACTTGGCACACTTACACATTGACCCATACCTTAAAAAATTAGATATAGAACCCACTTGCCACGGACCAATTAGAGCCTGGTTACATGTAAAATTTTAGGCGGAATAGCATTTATACATTAAATAATAAGATTAATTAATTTAATATAAAATACTTCTGCCTAAATATTATGTCAGCTAATTAACTATTCTGAATGCAACATTTAAATAATGCCAAAAACATTAGGATTTTTTGGTTACCATGGCAACAGAATTACAAGCATTTTAATAGTCTACTTACCGTCCTTATACAATATAACCCTCCCATTATTTTTCCTAAGATGCATATTAATAACATGTGAAAATGAAATTTTTGTTTTAGTCCGTTTGATGATGCTACTAATAAATTATTTGTTGACATGCAAGTAGCACAGGAAGTGCACCTGCTCCGTGGTAAATAACCAGAAGGTCATCACTGTAGCCACCTTTAAATGACTGTTTGGCGATCAATTTTCAGAAGAAGGTGAGTAATGCTACATTCATATCGCAGATTATATACTTCTGCACTCATAATGATAAAAAAATACAATCAAAGCATGTAAAGAAACGATATAATGGCAAATGAAACCTATCATCAATTTGGAAATCCCCCACTCAAACTTTGACCAATGTACTACTTTCTACAAGACATGTTATACATGTTATATATATTGTGAACCTGAGATGAACTATGCCCCAAATCCTAATTTATTTAAATACATATCAAGTCAATGAGATTAATAAAACAAATGGTAAATCTCAACATTCATCTAGTTCTCAGAATGTCAGGTCACTTAGTGCAAGGGAGCAGTCCTTATTTAGATGTGCATACTTGTTCTTGCTTTAGAAGATATTGTCTTATTACAAGTGGCTGTACTGTAATGTTTTGAGATACAAAGATATTCTTGTATTATTCTAGACTGCAACCTATAGTACATATTTGTTTCTTCCACAGATTATCTGGCATGTGGAGTAGACTGAATAAATCATGGAACCAGAACACACAAGGGAGAAAAGATCCCGATCTGACACAGATTATTCCAGATGTCTAATTTGTCAGCATGTATCAGAAACTGTGCCGCTCCAACAATTAACGCCACTGGGTTATCCAGCACTTCTTAACGCTGTCACTAAACGAATGGATGAAGTAGCTTTTAGATTGGAACGAGACATTATAGATGAACATAACTTTATGCTACAGGAACCAAAAATGCATGCAAAATGTCGTAACATTATACAAACCGAAAGACAGTTGAACAGAAAATACGAAATGTTAAGACTACTGTGAACAATTGTGACGAATCAAGCTCTAGTTCCAACACAGCACATATGGGAACAAGGTCAAGTTCTGAGCAACCTATCCGATACAAGCACCAGTGTTTCATTTGTTGCAAAGAGCGAGATAAAAAGGGCGAATGGAAGCTCTTGCTCATCACAGATCTAGAAGGGCATAAACCGATTCAACAGAAAGCAAGAAGCTTCATGATGAAGTCATGCTGAGAGATTACATATGTTTGATAGTGGTAGCATTGACATAGTTGCAGCAGATTTTCGCTATCACCGTCTTGCATGACAACTTACATGAACAAGAGGATCACTGGCGCAAAACAGCAAGCTGAGAAATGATCCATATTATGATGCATTTGAAAAACTGATTTCCGAGATATAAGCGCCCCTATTTCTTGAGAATAAGGTATTCTATATTACAACCCTACGAAATCAGTACAGGACTAAATATGTTCTGTTATCATCAGTGCCTACATCTTGAGTGGCTGTGATACAGTCAGCTATCCATTCCAAGAGGAAAGAAGCGGGCTTTCAAATGTGCTGTAGACAATCCAGAAAAGCTTCTTCCACTCGCTCAGTATGGCAAACTGGCGAGAACTTTATCCTTGATGTATCGACTGATGTCATTGAGCTGTAGATTCTTCTTTCTGGCCTCTATACACAATCTTATTTCCTGGGTAGTCTGGATGTCCTGCTGCACACATTTTCGCTACAAAAATGTGACCTCAGATGCCTGCTCCTACAGAGGATGCATTTTACCTTCACTTGCTACGAAGTCTTCACCAAATGGCTGTGTGTAAGAGTGCTCACATTTCGAAACCAGTACACCAATAGCAACTGCATTCGGCAGAGAAATCAGGAATGGCAAACTGGTGCCAATAATGATGACAAAGGATCCAAAGCCAAGAGCTGTACAGAAAAGTTCTGTAAATGCAAGAGAGCAACTGTCTTCGGAGCTGCCTGTGCGCTCGAGCCAACTCGAAATGTGTTTTTGCCTTGCATGGGCGACCCACTGAAATGTGGACGCGTTGAAGCAAACCTCTTGATTCCTGATGAGAACTAAATAATGAACTAGTCAGTGGAATATTCATTTTCATTGATGAGTGCAACATGATACATGTCAAATTTTGCAAGACTTTGTAAAAAGATGTAATTTTACTAAGTGTCATCATTGAAACTATTTGTATTTATTATATTAGAGATGGTCACAACATAAAAGACAACAAAAATAACTCATGTTGTGCATTTATATCGAATCTGTGGTGAGAACAGACATTTAGTCAGAAATTGACAGCCATTTTGAAAAAAATGGTAGCCATAATGAATTTTTCATTAAATTTAATAGTGTTTTCTTGTCCAACTTTCAAAGGTCGAATAGTACATATATCAAGCAAGTAACACAATTCTGAAAATGTTTACTTACGGACCACTTATCGTCAGTCATGCAAAATGGCAGCCATCTTCGAAAGATCAGCCACAATACATTGGGTTTTTACGCCAAAAAAGAGTAAACCAAGCAATGGTTTCGTAACAAAACACAAAACACTTGAACAATTGCAATAATACTCAGAATATAATGAACATAGATATCTATGGAAAATATGGCATCATCTTGGAAAATGTGGCCATCTTAGAAATATGGTGGCCATTTTGAAAACCTTTAGTCAAATTTATAGTGAATACTTTTAAAGGATGTTATGTTCTATTAATGTGCCAAGTTTAGTACTATTTTAATTAAAATTACCCAACTTAAATTCCGCATTTCACGAGGCGATTTTTTATTTGAGGGTAGTAGTGGTAAAAAATGCATTTTTTTTTTCAATTTTGCCATTCCTCCGGCAGAGCAGGCCTCTGGATTCTGTTTCCTAAGGGTCTGAAGTTGCAAAAAAAAGTGGCCTGCAAAGTATATCTTTC
>CM068956.1:93540044-93552282 GCA_035128595.1 Eptatretus atami | reverse complement strand
TTCGACATGAGTGAGGAAATTGAAAAAAAAATTATCGTTAAGAAATTGTTCTGGCCTGTTACAAGTAAGGACATGGTTGAGCAGGCCAAAAATCATGGTGGCTTCATACCCCAGCGAGGTGACCTAGGATACCCCTGAAGACCCCTAAGGGAGTGGTGACCGAGGATGTGCCTGATAAAGGATATAATTAAATAAGTCCATGAATTATGTTGAAAATGGGTGTTTAATTAACCCAAACACCCAATTTTCACTCTTGCACTTCCTTGGAGTTTTCGTAGTATGCATATACATATATATATACATACATGAAACTGACACTATTGTGAGCATCTCATTTGTAGAACCTTTTGAATATCATTAAATATTGCCAATAAATGATTGGCTGTGTATGGGTGCATGCATCTGTCTGTCTTGTGTGTACAAATAATTAGTGTCTTACTTGAAGACTTCAAAATGACTGACTGAGCTGGAGGAGGGTTCGTACAAGAATCACGCAACTGAGGTGGTGCTGAAAAGAGGTCTACAGCAGAGATGGGTCTGGGGGAACTGTCTGTACTTGGACTCACAGGATCATCTGAGAATACAAACACGTGATGAAAGTTTTTTTTGTTATTCCTATGTGAGACATAAATTTTACTACAGCAAAAATTATTAACTTTTCTCGAGCTTCCAACAAAGTGATGCTCTTAGATATGAACAACCGTTCTCTGTGCAATATAGTATCTGCAATGACAAACACCTTAGGTGTCCATAATTTTAAAAAGCAGTCCCCACAGCCACATTTTAATCAGAAGAACCAGAGAGGAACGAAATAAATATCAGTGGATGGTGAACCGTTTCAGTGATCCCAGCAAACATTGACATTTTCTATAAAGGTAGTCCACATGTTTGGAGAAAGAAATAAAATAGGCTGGAAGAACAAAAATAAATTCTATAACTGATTGCACCTTGTATTAATGCTTGCGTGTCATGCATGTCAGCAGTTTAACAGTTGAGTACTTCAATTTATTTTGACAAGGATGTAATAAGCTAACCATGATAGCTCACTAAAAATATGCATTTTCCAAGTGAGTAACCTGACCTACATTTGTATCCATTACAAGTGCACAGATGCATTAACACAGATGCATCATTTGCATTAGCAGAATTAAAAGTGAGGTGGAAGTTGTAACCAGCCATTTTTTGAAATCTGTTTACAGTTTTACAGCATTGTCTGTGATAACATCGACAGTATACATGTCTTGTAAGGGCACCGCCTGGCTATTTCCGCCCAACATCCTTCCAACGTCACACTGCAAGCGTTCTTATAAACAGAACAAGTCCCACAGCTCCCAAAATCAGATAGCGGTGGTGGTAATCACATATGAAAAAATAAATCCATCCATACTTAATTATTTTCTGTCAAGTTTCCTCATTTTGATCTTGAAAAATTTCCAAATGTTGCCGACCCCAAGTGAGAATGACGAAGTGAAAATTACGTTAAATCCATATATATGATATATATATATATATATATATATATATACACACATATCTTTGATCGATTGCTTGTCTGAGGCAACTGCTGTATCATGTAAATTTGGTCCACCTTGCATCCCAGTCCTGTGGCACTTACATATTGCAAACGCAAATGTAATCTGCAGTCCCCATGCACAGCCCACCCCCAAATTCCCCACCAACACAACACACCACACATACACACACACACACACACACACACACACACACACACACACACACACACACCTTCAATACATTTCTTTAATTGTTTTTACCCAAACCCAAGATGAAAAATGTATCAGTGATGAAACACGATCTCAATCTTCAGCACGTCACTCGTTTCCTATTACAGAAATGCCTTGTGCATGTCTCAAATTAACCCAAAAAAAACATTATTTTTTACAAGTCATGGCAGTAACAATCATACATGCACCATTCAAAGGATTACAAAATACCCATCATCATCTGAATTTTATTATAAATGGTTTTCTTTTGTTCAGTACATTCAACTCCACGTATTTAATTGTTTCTGAAGTTTGGTGATAAAACTGTGTTTGTTGTTATACATTTCTGATATGCACAGCAGGAAAGCATGGTTTCAAGAAATAAGCAGAAATAATGTATTAATAGTGAACACAGCTTGAGACATACGTATAAGGGTCTGTGCTCTCACTCGATGATGGAAGACATTGTTTGGGTTTGGATGTACATCATTCATAATTTAAAGATGGATGTGTCCTCTCTTCAGTGGAACAAGTTGGAAAGAAAAAAAAACATTAAAATTATATTAACCATGAAATATAAACTGTCACAGAAACCTCGTCACCTTAAAACTAGCCAGATTAATCAATGGGAAAGAGACAAGCGAATGGTCTGCAGACAAAACACTGGCCACTGGGTGATGTTAAGACAATGTTGAGTGCCGCATTGGAAGGGCCTTGCCAGCAAAGCCTTACTAGAGGAAAATAAACAGCCATCGTCGAGCTTCCCGGCAGACATGGTGGACCATTAGAGCTTGTAATTAGTGTGTATTCACTAAGCCAGCACTTCCACAAACATTGTGGAGCAAAGGGCCTGGAATTGCAGGGGCAGCAGCAAACAGTTTCAAAGCACAAGTTCACATGCTTACCCGTTCCCCTAAACGTTTATGGTGCATGCGGTGCCATGGATAATCTGCTGGTGGTGCTTGATAAGGATAATTGGCGACTTTGGGATTGGACCTCCAAAAACAACGGCTGCAATGGCTCACATGTCCCAATTACATCCGAGGTTATTCTATGGTTCAGAAAGAAATTGTAACAATACATTCTGGCATGGTCACCCTGGTTTGAAACCATCATGAAGTTGTGAAGGTAATTTATGACAAGGATTCATTATATCGGGGTGTAAATGACCAAGGATCGACTTTCGAGTTAGTTTCAGGTCAATGCCGGGGCACCCAAAGTGTATAAATGTATTGAAGATGATCGATTTTGGACATGTCTTACCAACTTTGAGCCTGATCCAGCCTGCTGGAAAAGAAAACCCCCACAAAACTACATACTCTGTAGGTGCCAGTTCTTACAACTACCCTGCAAGGTTCTCAGAGTTCAAAGGTTGTATCTTGTGATTTCTATCTATTACCACACTGCACATCCGTTTCCTGATGGAGCGCTTGTCGCCACAGTGTATCCCAGGGTCCCAAGCACCTTCTCATGGCATGCCCTCCACTTTTGTATCCCCTCCCCCTACTCTCTCCCACTATCCACCACCTTTTCACCTCCTTTCATCTCAACCCCATGTTATCTCGAACCAATTTTCCCTCTCGTTTTCCAGGACATGCACCAAGTAGCACAATTGCTGAAAGTCACTACCAATCTGCTTTTCCACAATCTTTTCATCGGTATCGGAAGTTGTGCTTCTAAGAGCCTAACTCTATAATCATTTAAAAAAAAAATACAATGAAATAAATCCTGATTAAATTATTATTTAACATTGTAAAAATAGCCTAAATATACAGTTCTTAAATGAAATCAAAGTAAGTGGCCATGTATACCAAAACAAAGAAACATAACCTCCACTACTTGTGTATCTTTAACTCTCCCTTCAAACCCAAAGGCGAAGATCCTTGACATCTACAATTTTAGTGATTGTGTAAGTTATTGAGAAGAAGCAACTTACCAATGAATGGAATGGATGCTAGTGAGTCAATCGGAGGCTGAGGTTGTTGTAGTTGCTGTTCAGCCACAGCCTTGTTTTCCTGTTTATCTGTTCCAGTTCGTCCATATGAAAATGCTGATTGAACGATTCCTCGGGTTGACCCAGAGCCCACAATGTGTGAATGTGCTGCAAGGTTTCGTGCACTGGACCTCACCTGCACTAAAATATCTTCCTGTGCAATTAACGTACATTCCTCTCCATTCCCCAAATTTGAGTCAGCCGAGTGCTGCGCATTTCTGTCTGATTGTTTGGGTATATCACCATCCCCAAGGCTGGTGTGTCGCGTTCGGGTCCGTGCCGGCTGTCCAAGTTGCCCAGGTGGGCTACGAACAGGGGTCCGAGGTTGGCTGCTGCGCTCAGCTGCAACACGTAACTGCTGAACACGCTCCTGCAGTGTCCGATTGCCACACATTCGACGAACACGGCTCCGTTCAAGTGACTTGGTCCACGTTGCCTGTTCCGAATTGCGGCGATCAAAGACCAAATCTACATTTGGTATAGACCCTGATATTACAGTATCTTTTGCTAATGCTTCTGTAGTTGCTACTGCAGAGCTGGTTTCATGTTTTTCTGTGGCCTTACTGAGCACAGGAGTTCCAGTAACTGATGGCCCTGAAGCATAGGCATCCATGCAAGATATGTCTTGCCCCACAAAAGGTTTATCCATATCAATGTCCTGAATGCTTGTAGAAGCCTTGTCATTAACACCTTCAGAGCTGAGAGTAGCCTCATCCTGTTGAGTCAAGCATCCATTCAACTGTGCACTTGATTGTTCCGCACCTTCCACATTGCGAGGTTGCTTGGATGCAAACACATCCTCTCCAGCCATTTTTAATGGAGATGTTGGGCTATGGGATCCTTTGGCTAATTGCATTCGTGATGGCTTGCTTTCAACCCCCAATCCAAGGGAGCCTGGTGGGGATAGTGGTGAGATCAGCATGGATTGCTGTCTGGGCTGTGTCGACAATGTGATGCTCATCTTCACTTCCAGTTCTATGTTGTCAAACAAGAAAACATTCAGATTACTTCGGTTTCAGTTAATCTGAAACACAAACAAAATCACAAGTTGCATGTATATGTATGTATGTATGTATGTATGTACGTATGTATGTATATATTTATATAATTTATTAGAGATTTTATCAACATATTTTATGACACAGTTTGTATATTTTATCATTATTTTACACACGTACATTATATTTTGAAAATCAATTTAATTATTTTCTTTCAAGTTATACTGATGAATCCAAAGCATATGTGTGGATTGTTTGCCATGTCGATATTCTTAATTTGCAACTAAATGGAATTACTAGGAAATAAAAATTGTGGCCACATTCTCATGGTTGGGCAGTGTACCACTACAATTAAAATTTGATATGGCTGTGTCTTGAACAGAATCAACCACATTCTCTGATTGCCTTTTATGAAGAGGTTCTCAGTAAACAACATGAAGGAGGTATATATGATTTTGCAGTCGCAGTCACAGAACAGCACTCTTGTGGTACCATTTGTGAGTTCTCGGGTAACAAATAAAAATAAAAACTAGGATGATCAGAAATGAGCAGTCATCCACATAATGCTTGATTTTACTAAATATCCACTCGCACACTGAGGTAGCACAACATTTACAAGTGCATGCAGGTCGGTAGAAGACCTGCCTTAATATCACTCAAGAATGGCATGCTATAATATTAGTTCCTGACTGCAGAAACAAAGCAGTCTCAATCTCTTTGAACATTATATTGAGATACATTGATGTGTAAACATATAATTTATCACCACAATACAAGTCTCTTACACTTTTACTCACATTTGTACTACTTTTCCCTTCCGCTTTTCTTTCTTTAGTCTTTATGTTTGCTTGAAGCAATGTCCATGGGAAGAGCTGGCAGAAAAGGGGTGAACACGGACCTTGGGAGAGACAATGGCAGGGTGGGTGGATGGTGGGTGGAGGAAGAGCATACCATGAGGCAAGAGGAGCCAAGCCCTGTCTTAATCTGCGCCTCTGACTTCACTGGGCACTCGACAACAACTGGCCTTGCCCAATTGCAATGGGTGGCCATGCAGCGACTGTGGGAAATTATTTGTGCTACAGATGTTGCTCCATCACAGGAAACCGATGGGACCATTACACATATCTTGCTCCTTCTCAAGATGAAAAAGGTTGATAAAGTAAAGATATAACTTCGACTCTTTCAGTATATGTTACAGGTTTTACATCTCCCCCAAATTACTACTCTGAACTTGCATCATAATAATAGAATTTGACATAAGCATAAGACATTCTTATCAGTGTGCCTGTGCCATCTTTGGAAGCGTAAGCTTTCGTACATTGAAGGAACAATAGTGATCCCACTGTATCTTTCCAAAAAACGGCCCCATTGTGTTTGTGGGCCCCTGGCGAAATTCCTTTCTGGAAGAATAATTTGGAAATTAAAATTTTATCTTCCTCTAAATAAGAAGATCCTCTAAATATTTTAAAAACTGCAACACTGACATCTATTTCAAAACAGAAACTACAGATAACATCGTTATTTACACAGAAGAAAGCTCGTGCGACATCAGCTTCATTGATGAAGCCAAAACATAGTGAGAAAACTGGATTTATCACTTAATCATACATTTGTATTGAAATATAGTGGATATGTAAAATAACACTTGCCAATATTATTTTAAAGTCTCATTATGTATATATGTTTATATATATATATATATATATATATAGTATATATATATATATATATATATATCTTCTTCTTCTTTCGGCTGCTCCCGTTAGGGGTCGCCACAGCGGATCATCCATATGATCCGCATAGTTGTTGGCACATGTTTTACACCGGATGCCCTTCCTGACGCAACCCTGGTCGCCTCTTACGACACAGGGATCTGGTACACCTATTTTAACCGGGGTATACACCGGCCCAGTATATATATATATATATATTATATATATATATATATATATATATATATATAGAGATATATATAGAGATATATATATATAGAGATATATATAGAGAGAGATATATATATATATATATATTATATATATATATTATATATATATATATATATATATATATATGTACAGGGGGCTGCAAAATAGGTACAGTAAGGATTATACCAGTATTACCAGTATTATAATAGTGGTGCTAGGATTCATTTAATACTAGAATTCATTCATTAATACTAGATTAATGTTTATTATTGATATGTTTATTATTGGTATGTTATTATTGATGTGCTTGTATAATCAATAAAATACGTTTTGTGCGCACGTTTTTTATTTCATTACTGTATACCTACTTTTGCAGCCCCCTGTATATATATATATATATATATATATATATATATATATATATATTATATATATATATACTTAAAACAAGAAGAGGCCATTTGTCCAGTTACACCTGTACAAAATCTGCACCCAGTTATCTTGATCATTTCACTTATCTTCTCCTTAATAATATATTCTCACCACTAGAAGCACCCACTCCTTCTGAGAGCTGCCACGGGGATCCTGTTATTTTCTTCATGATTATTAATACCATGGCAGAGTACCTCCCCTTTGGGTCACCTGGTTCCAAGCATGCAACACGTTCTTCTGACACATCCATTTATTTGTATGGCAGTGTTTCGGCAGTTTGGCAGTGTATAAGCAACAGACTGCTGCCTCGATTGCTTCCGAAAAAAAAATTCACCTGGGTTACAGATATGAAATGAAAACATGCATACTGCTTATGTGTATGTATATATATATATATATATATATATATATATATAATATATATATATATATATATATATATATTATATATATATATATAATACATTGTGGTTATATAGCCTCAGATAATTCCAATTGCACACACCCTTCCCCCAAAGGGGAAAAAATCCCCCCAATTTTTTTTCAAAACTTGATGGAATCAAACTAAACTTGCACATGCACAACATCAGGTTGTCCTCATTAATCTCTGAAAGTTTCAGCTCCCTCGTTCAAATCCTCTCCGAGGAGCAGATGATGCACACATACACTTGCTCTATTACATATAGATTACATTAATCTATCTTAACATCCACATCCATTTATCACTAATTCCAATATCCAAATTTCGTAAAGTGTAATTGGCCAAATGGCGTCTTCTTGTTTCTAAGTGTATAATTTATATGGAAAGAAAATGAGACTTTAAAATAATAATGGCAAGCTGTTCCTTTACATATCCACTATATTTAAATATAAACGTATGCTTAAGTGATAAATCCAGTTTTCTCACAATGTTTTGGCTTCATCAATGAAGCTGATGTTGCACGAGCTTTCTTCTGTGTAAATAACGATGTTATCTGTAGTTCCTGCTTGGAAATAGATGTCAGTGTTGCAGTTTACATTATAATTAGAGGATTCCCAGAAAATAATTCCAATTTCACCTTGATATGGATATGATTTTGATGTCTGCAGCGACCTAATTGAGCCTGTTGAGACCTTTCATGGGAAAACTGCATAGTGGGAGTAACTTTGAACCTCATATCAAAGTTTTGCTTTACATCATGTTTGTTATACCAAATAAACACTGATATAGCAGTTAATGCCAAATTCGCAAAATTTCTGCAAATAAACATAAGATGAGAATTCATTAATAATAAACCTGGGGACAAAAACAACCAATTCTATAACTGTGGCTACACCCCAAGGTGCACAATCATTCAATCAGAGCTTAATCAAGAATTATTCGATCTGGCATTCTTTAATTTGTTCGGTGTAAGCTTAGCAGACCTAATGTTGGAGATCAACCCTTTATTCCTTCATCGAGTCAAGATTTGGACTTGGCTTTCCAGGACTTGACCACGTCATTGTCATGCCCTAAAGCAACTTACATAGGTATAAAGTTCTGTACATGACAAAGTTAATACACACACACACACACTCACACCTATATATTCAGTCCACTGCAGGACGAATGCTTCCCTAAACTCACGTTGGGGGTGTTGGTATACTCACCACACTTAGCAATTAGCAAGTGCACATTGGTGAGAATGTCATGGCAGAATTTGTAATTTGGTCAGGGTGCCGGCAATAACTTGCCTGTCCTCACCGTGGGATCTTCGAGATTGACCAACATCTCGTGCTGGCAAACGCTTCCTCTGGTTTAACGTTTTTCCGAGGGACGGCGCACATATTGAAGCCTCACCCTGTATGCGAAACACCAGGGTGTCAGTTTATAATTGAGTGGGGATTCAAACTCAGGCTAAACAGCTCAAAAGCATTTACAGGGTGTTTCAAAAGTAAGTGTCCTAAACGAAATACCTGTTTCAATTATTTGTTAATTTTAAAATGAAAATGTCTGCTTCTTCACTCGCAGGTATCATTGACTCGTTCAAGTGAGATACCCACAAAGTGTTTGTTGGATTTGACAAGAAATACTTTTGTCTGAAAGACATAACTTTTTACACAAGAGGTGTTATAAGTTTCCACTGCACTGTTTCTTTTGAAACACCCTGTACTGCTAGGCAGACCAGGATTAAGGCTATGAGGGACTTCAGGCTAATGGGAGGGAAGGGCCGAAGTAGATACTACATATTGCATTAAAAAATTCGGAAATTCATCAAACTAATTTATTGAAACTAAAATTTCCAAAACTCCAAAAAGCCGATCAACAGATCTGCACCATAAAGATGGTGACGGTGATTTGCCCATTCTCCCTCCCTTTTCATTTTGCTCCACATTCATTTTGTTAATCTTCAAATAAAGTGCAGACACCTCCAATGAGTATGATCACACTGAAGGGGTTTTTAAGCCGAAATAGTTTTCTTTCTCACTTCAGCTGTGGAAAACTCATGAATGATGTCACAATCCAAAGACCGAACAATTTCACCGTCAATACTCAAGAGGGATAAAGCAACAAGATGCTCTTGAATCATGGTGGATCAGAGCACATATTAACCCTTCTTAGAAGAGAGAAGGATAGTTATCTGCTCCAGTGACAGATCATCAGGTGACTTATACAGTGGCAATGCAGTTTCAACATTTGGGAAACATTCCGTCATGTTCGATTCAATGATAACACGGTACATCCAAACAGAGTTACTTTCATCGTCCTTTTTCTCAACATCTGATAAAGATGTGGCATTAACAAATTGCTGAAATTTGAGGGCCGAAGAGATACGAGTGCCAAAGGCTATGTGTAGCCTTATTAGCCTGTGGGTTAACGCAGCCCTGCCTCCGGGCTATCCTACCAGCCAACATTGATACACATTACTGCACAAGGATTTTGACAAAAAGTTTTTTTTTTTAATTGACAAGCATTCTGGCTATACGATTCTGATTCTGATGTACCGTGTATACTCTGTTACAGAGTGCCGGTGCTGCCGAAGCAGTTTCTTGGCAAGGGTTATGCTGTGTGGTTTGCCATTGCCTTCTCAGCAATAGTTATGGCAGGAATTAGTAATTTGTTCATGGTGCCGGTGATAGCTCGCCTACTCTTCGTGGAGGACACCGTGGGGTCTTAAACGTCCACAGACTAATGCCAGCAGACGGGACGCCCAGTTTAACGTCTATCCGAGGGATGGCACACACATTGATGAATCACCCTGTCAGTGAAACACCAGAATGACAGTTTATAGCTGGGTTAGGATTCGAACCCAGGCTAGACAGCTTAGAGGCGAGAGTGACAGCTAAACATTATTGTCTGAGAGGTAACCACAAAGTTTCAGTCTGACTGTTGAAAGTGCACGTTCAGATGGATTATGTTGGCCTTTAGCGACTGTAAATAATTAAAAGTGAAAAACAAAGAGGAAGAGAAAAGTTATTAATTTAAAATGGGGGAGGTGGGGGGGGGGGAATGAATGAAGATGATTGTATGAAATGTGGCAGCGTTCAGGAAGACAAAGTTCAGGAATGAAGAATGGATGTAACATGAGAAGATTGGAATGAACAAACTATATAAGTAACTGACACTTCATTCGATGTTAATAAAGAACTTGAAAGGAGACAAGGGAAATGCTATATTTCAGTAAGTAGAGGGCAAAGGCATGCTCCATGTCGTTATACCCTCCAAAAGTAAACATTACCACGTCCTTTCGCTAATATCAGGACTCTGATGTCACACAAAACTTTTAACTTTCCGGAAAGTTTAGAAAACTTTTAACTTTGGAAAACTATTTAATAAATAATCACGGTTGAAGGAATTTTTGTTTCTAAATATACGTTTAAATGCTAAGATCGAGCAGCCAAATGCAAATCACACCAGTCAACAACTACTATATATATATATATATATATATATATATATATATATATATATATATATATATATATATATATATATATATATATATATATATATATATATATATATATATATATATATATATATATATATGCTTCAACAGTGCTTGTTTCATCATCGGCCTTTGCAGAAGGCAAACCTTAATTTGGCTGGGGCTCGATTTGGAGCGGTGTATGATCACTCGCTCCATCACTGTGTCAGTAAGTTAACTGAAGTAAACGTATGAGAGTGAGTGAGTGACATTAACAATATTCGGCCTGATGACGTATCGTCCGCTGGATGGAGCTTGAATAAACCCCACATATCGAATCGACCAATGGGATCAAGCGAAGCGAGTCCAGCCGGAGAAATCGAGTCGTTACTGTTGCCGTGACGACGACAATGTGCAAATCGCGTCACACCTTGAGCATAAATAAAAACGCACAATTGACGACGCTCGCATGCAAGACCAATTCCCATAATTAGAAACGAGCTTAGTGGGAAATATAAGGAAAGCGATCGGGAGATCGTGTCGCGGAACATTTAAACCGCAAATCGTTTCGAGCAAACGTGCGAATTGCGCGCCTCAGGCGCTCGGAGCTCAGCACGCGCGTCAAGCACGAGCTTGGGAGGCACAGGAAACGAACTCCACAAACCGTGGGTCACGCGGGAAAGCGCGGGATCGAGCCTCTTCAGAGCCGGCTCATCGCGCGGTAGGATCGCGTCACGCCGCGCGTCCTCCTCATCATCATCTCCTCTCGGCGCCCCACGGGCTCTGTAGCTGATGCTCGACCAGCGCAATTGAGACTCCTCGACCTCAACCGGGTTCGATCAGGCGTTTGCCGTTCGCTGTGTCCCTCAGTTAGGCGAGAGGAGCGAGTGCAGCGGCAGCCACACCCAGGCACGAAAAAGAACAAATCCCGCGAGTGAGTCTCTGAGTCTGCCCCTCCTGTTCCAGCTTCTCATCCTAATGATCCCCATCTCCCATTTCCCCCACCCATTCCCGCCTCCTTCCTTCCTGTCCCCTCGGTAGCTCGCGCCCACAAATCCCCTGGCACTCCCCTCGCTCTTTCTTTCCCGCACCGTTCGAGCCCCAGTTATCACGACGACATGTTTTGCCCTCAGGGCGCTGAGGCGCACGTGCTGTGTGCGTGCGGGGCTCTCCGGGCATTTCGTGCCTTGTGAAGTGTGAAAACGGTGTGCATATTAAACACAAATCTTCCGTTTGCTTATCAACGAAGCCGTTCATGGAGCTGTGATTTAAAAAAAAA
>CM068956.1:93509269-93519518 GCA_035128595.1 Eptatretus atami | reverse complement strand
ACGGGCCTGAGTGTATGGGTGATTGTGGATTGCATGGTCGAGAGTGATTGGGAGAGGACTCCCCCAGGGACCCGGGGCAGATAAAGTGAGTTAGGGATAGTCAAATTTGACAAAGGGGGTCGTTTTGTGTTGGTGGGAATGTAGGCTCGATACATTTGGAGGGTGCAGGAGCTGTTAGGGCTGGGGCATGGCTACGAACGTTGGTATCGTGAGTGGTACCCTGGCGGGGGCTAGTCGGCGCGGTTAGGCAGGGCCATGGGGGGCCAGGTAGTATGGGCACGGGTGACCCGTGTTGGGGCCGGGCGCCATAGGCCGCGTGGATGCGTGGGCAGGGTACCTCAGAAAGGGCCGGGCACCGCTGGCCACGTGAGCGCTGGGGGGAGTGCCAGGAGCACTCCCAGTTTGGAGCTGGTAGGCTCGGAGGCAGATGTATTCCGCGGGGTGCCATTGTTGGAGAGATCGGCAGGGGTAGTTTCCTGCAGGGAGCACGTCCCGCCGTGGACTGATGTGGCACGGAAGAAAATTGGGCATGCCGAATTTAGAGGACCAACGCAAGGCGACGGGATTTTGGTTGTTAGACGTGGTTAGCGAGAGGCGCTGTTGAAGCCGGGGTAGTTTAAAGGTTAATGGTTAGGGAGCTAGAGTGTCCCTCCGAGCACCATCCATCCTTCGCTCTCGTTGTGGGCTGGACATTGGTAAGATCGCTGAACTCGAGGAGGCATCCTGAGGCTTTATTGCGCCTCGACAAGACGCTCGCTCTCCTTATTCCTCCAGGAAGGAGGGGTTGGGTGCTGGTGAGTGATAGGTTTCCGACAGGACATAAGGGGTTCGGGATTCGAGAAATTATAGTGGGGAGTAAAAAAAAAAGAGGTGGGAATTATCTTTGACCAATTAGGGGTGGTGAACGAGACAGAAGGCGATAGGTTGGGAGGAGACGTAGGTAGGTCGGCCGCCTGCTGAGTGGCCAGCACACCACAACTCCCTCCACCGCTCATGAAACAAGGCTGTCGGCACTTCATGGCTGGCTGACTACAAGCCTGTGCGCACTTATCGGCTGGCTGTTACTAAAAGGCTGGCGCCATTTCGATGGGCTGTTGCGCAAGCCTGTTGCCGGTCGGATCGTGTCGGCTGTGTTTGCTACCAAGGGCCTGTGCGCCTTTCATTGACGGTGTGTTCGCTACAGCGGCCTTTTGGCCTTGCCATGCCTTGCCTTGCCTGCCTTTTGCCATGCCATGCTGCTGCCCCGGTTCTGTTTGCATCCCCCTGTCTTACCATGTGCGCAGGATCACGCGTGCCGCGGGACTGCCCTGATGAGCTGCGCAACACGGACTCATGGCAGCCGTGCAACGTTTGCCGTACTGCGTTCATTTCAAGGGGAGCCTGGCTGGTTAATTGCGCTGGCCCTGTTGTGCGGTTGTTTTTCCCGGCAGAGTCCTCGATCCTGGGCCTGGTGTGTGTAAGATGTGATAGGTAAGTTGTTAAGGTGTACCTGTAAATGTGTTTTGCGCCCGGCATGTGAGTCTTAGCGCCGCATTTATTTTTTAAGTCGTCTGTATGAGGGTTTGTTTAGTTGTTATCAGCCCGTAGTTATTATTTTGGGACCGATTACACTGAATGTCGCACTCAGGATCCGAAGGTAAAGTTACTAGGGAGACTTACACATGATTGGCACACGAAAATTCGACGACTCTGGACGTGGTCTGTAAAAGGAGGGGTAGTGTTACGCTGTGGAAAATTCGCAATACACTATAAGGGTCCTTAGGATCAGTTTATGCGCTAAGTTTTGTGCAGATGTTCCGCACCGTTGATTTAAGGGGAATTCGTGTGATTCATCGGGCTGCGGACTCTTTGAGATAGCCGTATTTTTTTATCGTATTTTGGGCCGTCCGAAGACTAGGGATGGCCGTGAAAGGCTACATGGGCGCGAGTTTTCCCACCTTTTTTTTGCGGCTTGCGGGGACTGACGGGAAGGCGCGAGAGTCGCTGTGCGATTGGTGGATACGGGGTGTGAGGCGCCTGAGAGGGAACGCCCTTTTCGGGAGCGTCTCGAAGGCGAGGAGAGGCGGACAAAAAGGGGGGTGGAGCGAAGGGGCGAGCCCGCGCTATATAGGGCGGACCGCGCGCGGCTCGCTCTCTTGGTGGACGTCGTGTTTGACTCCCTCTCTCTCTGCCTGATCATCGCGTTGGATTCTCCTCTCTCTGTGGATCATTGCGTTAGTTCCTTCCTCCTCTGCTGGATCTCGCCGTTGGATTTCCTCCTCTCTTGCCTGGATCATGCACTTGGTTCCTCCTCCTCTCTGCTGGATTCATCGCGTTGGTTCTATCCTCTCTCTGACTGGACGTCGTGTTTGACTCGTCGGGCTCTGGATCGTGAAGTGGTTTTGGATCGTGGGCTCGTCTCTCGTCTGTTGCGACGACTGCAAGGCGCCCAATCTCGCGACGGTTGTCCAGGAGCGCCCGAGTGTCTAGAGCACGATCGAGGCGCGACGAGAGAGAGTGCCGGGAGGTCGGCGTCACCCCTCCACTGGGGGGCAGTACCTGGCTCGCGACGCGGTTTTCGACCCGCTCGTCTCCCAGTCCCGTGGTCTAGACCCCAGTGGTCAGCCTGACCTTGTCTGTGAGGGGGTCTTTTTTCCATCTTTTGCTTTTGTTGCTGCTGTGGGCCGTGTCCCTGTTAGACCTGTGTAGTGCCTGTACAGGCTCGCGTTTTCGTCGGTAACGCTTTTCTGTTTTTGCATGCTTCCTTGCTTGTGTGTGTGTGCATTTGTGCTTTTGCTATATGTCCTTGTTGAGGTTCTGTTCGTCGTCTCTGTTCCCGTTGAAATGCATCTTGAATCGCGGAATTATTCAGTAGTGGTTTTGAACAACCAGCGGTAAAGAGGATTGATCCATCCGGGGCGGCGATACACGCTCGGTTATCACAGTGCAGCGAACGGACGCTAGCGGTTCGTTGTCCTAGGGCGTACCTGAGGGATGGTACATCGCGCCGGTCGACTACTCCGAGGACTTAGGTAGGTCGATTTGGCGAGCAACCTATCCTGCGCGGTGGGCAATTGTCCGATGTGTTGAGGTTAAACCCCCAACCATGACTGGTCCTGGCGGTAGCTTTCAGAGGGTCCGAACTGAATTGTCCCGTCCGTGGGCGAAGCGGTTTGCGTTGGATTACGCATCGCTTCGCACGGCTGGCGCGGCCGGATTCTAACATATTTATATATATATATATATATGTTGCGATTCGCGCCCGACGCGTGCGACGCCACGTTGACTCGCATCGCGGCACCGTGCTCGCCCACCGAGGACATTCGTCGTGCCTCTTGGAACTATGCCAGCGCTAGTCACGGGTGGGTTTAACCTCACCACAACCAGTCCTGCTTCTTCCCGCGCGGAATAGGGTGTCGCCGAAGTCGATATACGCTAGGTATCGCACGTAATAACCTCGAGGGTTTACGCGCACAGGTCGTCCGGCATGAAGCTGTACGACGGCTCGTTCTTGCCACGGGGTAACGGCGGAGTTATCGTCGACACTTGCGGTTCAGATGAATTTCGGGCGTATCACGCCATGGAACCCTTACTTGAAGCAAGATGGAGTTCAAACAAAGGAAAGGAGCAGCGAACGGGCAATTCAACAGTTGGCCAAGCACTTTATTTCACAGAACAGTCACACGCCAAGTTAGTCACCAGTGCAAATATAGTCACGAATGGCACGAAGAACTGCCCTCATCGCGCAGACGGTTCGGTCGCGCCCACCGACGGGAGTCAGCGCTAGTGAAGCCTTTTTTTGAGCCTCTCTCGGTCCTTTATACGCCAGCTCGCCTCTTGCTCGCCCCGTTCCCTTCTCCCCCCTTCGAGGCGCTCGAGAAAGGTCTCGAGAGGTGTTCCTCCTCCCTGGGCCGGTCACACCGCGCATCCACAACGGCGACAGTGCCCCACCCGTTCTGTCACATCCTCGCGCGATTTATGGCGGTGGCGAAGTGCAGTCGCGGATGGCGGAGGCGGCCGGCAGCGCGTGGTCGCGCTGTGGTGGGATCGCATGGTGTGGTTGAATGGTTGGTTCAAATAAGAAGACAGAAAGCTATCTCAAAGAGGTTCGCGCCCGATGGAATCATTTAATCCTCTATACAGGGTTTGGAGCTAATACAATGTACTTCAGAATCCTTCACCTACGGGAGATGGTGTTGCGATTTCCACACCGTAACACACCCTCCCTTTTCCAGACTCGCTCCCGAGTCGTCAAATTCTCGTTCATCATGGTGTGTTCTCCCTAGTACGTTTTACTCGGGATGCCCTGGGTGCGACATTCTTGGTAATTGTGTCCAAATAAATACCCTGAGGGCTGGGTAACTATAACAACCACTCCCACATGACTTAATCGTGTCAGGCGCTAGAAGACATGCCGGGGGCGCACTCATATTTACGTACATACTTAAATTTTACACTAAAACATGAGCCCAGGGAGTCATGGGACGCTGCAGAAAAAAGAGAAGAGTCACAGAAACGGCGCACGGGCCGCCTGGCCGTGTGTAGCTGCACAGGGACAGTTCTGCAGCTGCACTGTTGCCTTGTTCTGGCGCCTGCATGAAAAGGGGCGGGCATAGCCATTGGCGGGGCAAATGGAGGGCTAGGCATTGGCAGGGAGCAGGCATGGCGCAAGGCGCTGTAGCAAACAACCGGCAGATGACGCGACGGCAAGGCCTTTGAAGCAAACAGCCAGCCGCATGAAGGTGCCGGCACAGGCCTTGCGAGTAACAAGCTGCTGAGATCGGCCGGTACAGGCTCGTAGGCAAACCAACGCGATGAGTGGGCCGGCTTTGCCTTTTCAGTGGAGGTTGGTGGAGGGTTCGGTGGTGCTGGCATCAGAAGGCGGTGGACTACCTAGTGTCCCTCCCAACTTCGCTTCGCTGCATGTCTACCACTCCTTAATTTGTCAAGACCATTTAGGCCCACTTATTTTTTTGTTGTTTTTATTTCATTTTCTACCTCCCACTATAATTCGTCCCCTGACCCCTTACTGTCCTTGTTCGGCTAAGTATTGTCCCCTAGCCTACTCCGAACCCCCTACGTTTCCTTTCGGCGGGGTAAGGGAGCTGGTCCTGCGCGGGGCCAAACTCAAGCCAGGATGGCCTCCCAGACTTCCGCGAGCTAACCCAGTGGGTCCAGAGCCCACAACGAAGGAGGGAGGCAGGTGCGAGGGGTACCATCTATCGACTATCATTAACTTAACTACCGGGACTTTCAAAAGGCCTCCTCGCTTAGCTATCGGTTATAACACAAGTTCCCGTCGCTGTGTTTGTGTCCTCACCATTTTCGGGCTCGCCCCCAATTTTTCGTGCCCTCACACCGGTCTCATGGCTGGGACGAGTGGCTACTTGCAGCACTCCTCTGCCGATTCCCCAACATGGCACCCCGCGGCTACACTTACCTCGAGCTACCGCTCCCTAACACGGGGTGCCCTCTATTGGCAATCCCTGAACGCTCACTGGGCAGGGTGTTCCGGGCCCCTTTCGGGGTAGCCCATGCCCACAACACTTGCCCGCAGCTTGGCGCCCAGGCCTGCATCATGCGAGGCACCCTTCCACTACGCTACCGGCCATGGGCCCTTGGACTCCGGCGCTAGCCAGGGCCGGAGACACTCAGCGTCTCACCTTTGCAGCCACGCTCCAGCCTCAACAGGGTCCTGCACCCTCCAAAAGTTCAGAGCCCTCTCTCCAACAGCAAAACGACTTCATTTTCAATTTAATAACAGCTAACTCACTCTACACTGACCCGGGGTCCCTTGGGCGGGGTCAACTCCTCCCCCCCAATCACTCCTCGCCTATGCATTCCACATTCGTCCATTCACAGACCGCTGGCTCACTCACTCAATGTCGTTTCTTCCACACTTCCACACTCTTTACTCAACATGCTGATCCTGCATTCCTGTCCTAATCCCCACACTCGTGTCCCACGTGTCCCTTACACTACAGAGTTCCATGTACCTCGTAGCTAGGCTAAGTCCCTCTACACTCCAGTCTGCCTGCTTTAAAATCTCTAAATATTTCCACCTAATCTCACCTAAATCCTCTAATGATCCAATTCCCGGGCCCATGGATACCCCTGCCCTGGGCGGCTAGCTAAGTACGCCCTTCCCCTACTAGTTTATCCTGTGCCAGTCAAGGGTCTCTCACCTTGCTCAGGATCTGTTTACCGAGAAGCGGGCTTGCTTTGTTATTTATTTTTTTTTCAAATTATGCGCAGCACCAGAGGCCGCAACAGCTCGCGCCTTTGTACCTGCTTGACGTCATGCAGCTGTCAGCGTACTGTCCTCTTGGACGGTACCTCGGCAGGGATTCACCCTCTGCCGGATTCCAACCCCGAGTACACAGCATTGACGTCCACCGTGCCAACCCAAGCAACCTCGCACTGCCGAGGGGCTCCCCGCGACATGTGCTCTGCCGTGGAGCCTACCACGTCGCGTTGGGGACCGTCCGTCCAAATCCGTTACTGCCTAATTTGTCCGTCCGCGGGATCGGAAATCCACGCTAGGCGTTTCCGGACGGGCTTTCACTCCCGCAAGGGCACGTGGGGGCTCGTGCATTGCACAGCACGGACCGTGGCGCTCGTGCTGGTCTGACCGGCAACGTCCTTCCAACTACAGGCGCTACCGGCCTCGTCCCTCTGTGCCGTCGTCTTCCATTCCCCACGCCACACTGAGTGTCACTACACAGATTCCATCTCACCTCCATTACATCGGGAGACGCGGATGCATGCTCCCGCATGCGAGCCGTCATTCCTATACCACACAGCGGACGCTTACACACGCTGCTCTCCCACCTCGGCGCTCATCTCTTGCCATTTCCCTTGCAGTGGTCCTTCCAACAACGGTGCTACACACACGGCGTGCTGGGAGGCACGCATTCCTGCACTCACCCACTACTACACTGGGGTCGCCTCACACTGGGTTCATCCAACACGGGTCTTTGTCACCCACCCGGTCGCCTTCACAGCCCTTGACCCCGCTTCGTGCGTTGGCGACGCATTTTCGCACACTCGTGAACCCTCACACACCACGCCGGGACCACCGCTGGGGATTCGTACACACAGGGGTTCCGGGCTCTTACCCCCGCTTCGCGTGCACCGTCTCCACCCGTCCCTCACTCGCGAAGCCCACGAACCACCTGGTCTGTGACGCTTCAGGGGCAACTCCCTCCCTCGTTCTGAGGAGCTCAGCTGCTCGACCGGGTCCCACACGTTCTGCCAGCTCCCCCCATTATTCCTACCATACCTCTGTGTGTGTGTCTTTCTTTAACCGTCTTTATCATGCAGTCTCTCCTCTATTTTTTCTATCTCTGCAATACTTTACTTCCTGGCTCTTCTGAGTGTTCTATCTCGGAACTTCTGAGTTCTTCGTTCTCCTCCGGAGTTTTTCAATCTCCGTGACTCTATCTTGTCCCCATTTTAGTTGTTCATTTCAATCGATAGTTTTTGTTTTCTCTCACTCTCCTTCTTCAGGTTCGTTGTTTGCTTCATTGTTATCTCGTTGGGTTTCATTCGCTGTTCTTTGTCCTCTCCTCGCCTCCACCTGCCTTTTCTTTATTGGTCTGATATTCCTGTTTTCTTGTTACCTCTTTGCAGTTCTTGTACCCCAGATAGTGTTTCGTTTTGCTCTTTACTCTTTCCTAGCTCCTCCTCCGATTGTCCACTTGGATACTCAACTTATTTTCCCTATTTTTCTTCCATTTCCTTGTAATTCTCCAAAGCCGCCGAATGCCGGGTAGGCGCCTATGACCTCGCCTGCCAGCTCACGTGGTTTGAAACGGGCGTTGGGCGCTCGTCTCGTGTTGCGCCATTCGCCGCGCATAATAGCGTCGCTGACGTGCTGCGCTGAGGGGCGATCGCGCCGCCTTATCAGCGACCAGTTTGCCGGCAAAGTCCGTTGTCAGTTAAATCGGGTTGAGCTCCCGGTACTTATAATTACAGACCGGTACCATCCCGGGCCATGGATCCTACCATTTACTACCATAATTCTACCCCCGGACCCGTCGCTTGAACACATTTATTTTCTAAGGGGTTATTAGCCACTGCTTCGTATTTGGAGTATCGGGTCGCGCTCTTTCCCCCTGGACCTTTCCGTGATTAGCTGGGGGATGCGGATGAAGGGAGAAGGGAGTTCGTTTCCGCTCTCTGACACCAGTGTTGGCGAGATTCGGCCGCCGGGTCAGCGACGGCCACGTGACTCGAAATGGCGGCGGTCTCGCCCACAGGCGACATTCAGTCGGACTTTTGAACTATGCCAGATCTAATCACAGGTGGGCTGTTTAACCTCACCACACCCCAGTCGCATTCTATCCGCGCGAAATAGTGAATCGCGAAAGTCGATTACCTAAGTTACTCGCCGGTAACTACCGAGCGTCGTGTACCATGCCACAGGTCAGACTCCGGACGAACGCTAGCGGCTGTTCCGTGCCACAGGGTAACCGAGCGGAGTTATCGGCGCTACGGATGTCAGATGATTATGGCGTATCACGCCCCGACGAAACGTTACCGTGACAGTGGAGATTCACAAAGGAAAGACGCAGCGACAGGGGAAATTCCTGGCAAGCATTTTCTTTCACAGACACAGGCCAAAGCCACGTATAGTCACAGGATGCAATTAGCAGTTAACAAAGACAACGACGCAGAGATACTACGAATACAGCGAAACAACGGCAACTTTACAGTTCTAATTAGCATAAGGGCTCCACAGTTTTGCCCAGAACAAGAAAAAAGGGTGATTCCCCTTGTGGCGGCGTCGAGTCCTTCTCCCAGGACTCAACTTCGAGCTCCGTCTCTTCGCGTCCTTACTGCCGATCGACGACTCGACGCGACAGCTCGACTTCAACGAGCTCCTGCGGGCTCGACGGCGATGCTCTTTCAACCTTCAGACTTCATGACGGGGGCGAGTTCCGGGTCGGCGGTTGCCACCGACAGAGAGAGGCGAGCTCAAGCACGCCGCGCTCGTGCTTCTATCCACGGCTCTCCTCACTCGCTCGCGTCGCAGCTTCAACTTCCGGCCGAGCTTCTCACTCGCTCGCGTTCGCGTTCGATTTTCCGCGAGCTCTCCTCCTCGCTCGCGTTCGGCCTTTCGCGAGCTCTCTCACTCGCTCGCGTTTCGGCTTTCCGCGAGCTCTTCTGAGCTCACCGAGCCTCCTCTGAGCCCTCAGTATCTCAGCTCTGCACTCTCGCGCAGCGCAAGTTTGTCGGCCCACGGCAAGGAAGTCAGCGCTAGTGACGCTTTTTTTGGCCTCTCGTCGGCGTGCCTTTATGGCCCACGTCCGGCTGTTGCTCGACCCGTTCCCTTTCCCAACCCGTTCGAGTCGCTTACGAGAAGGTTCGAAGCGGGGGTTCTCCTCCCTGGCCGCGTCACACGCGCTCCCAACTGCCCGTGGGGCGCAGCTTGCCCCACGTTCGTCTCCTCGCCGGGAAAGATGGTGTGGCGAAGATGCGTGTTGCAGATGCGGAGGCGGCGCGGCCGCGCGCGGTCGGCGCTGTGTGGGTGGCGTGGTTTGGTGACTGTGGTTCAAAATAAAGAAGAACAGAACAGCCTATCAGGTCAGCCCAGATCAATTTTCCTCATACACGGGTTTGAGCTACTACATTGTGCTTCGAATCCTCACTACGGGTACTGATGCGTGTGTTTCCAAGCGTCCCCCTCCCTTTTTACGTGTCCCGGTGTCAATTTGTTTGTGCTATGTGTAGTTCTCCGGTGCGTTTTACTACGGATCTGAGTGGACTTGGTATTCGTGTCCAGAATAATAATGAGGGATGATTATAAAACCGTCACGCGACTAAATAAAATTGCCGGGCTGACATGCGGTGGGCGCATATATTTCAGTACATACTTCATTTACACGAACCATGGCCAATCATGGACTCTGCAGGAAGAGAGGTCAACAGGAACGCGCGAGGGCCATGCAGGCCGTGTTGTGTGCCAGACGTTCCTGCGCTTGCAATGTTGCCTTTGATCCTGGCGATGGCTGACAAGGGGCCGGGGGAGCAATTGAGGGCATGGAAGGCGTAGCTGGATCTTCTCTTAAGGGAACGTAGGGGTTGGGAGTAGGCTAGGACAGGATAGGTTAGCCGAACAAAGACGATAAAGGGGGTTTAGGGGACGATTCATAGTGGGAAAGTAAAAATAAAAACAAAAAAATAAGTTGGGGCTATATTGGGTTTTACAAATTAAGGGGGTGGGTAGGTACAGAGACAGGCAAAGGCGATAGGTTGGGAGGGAGAC
>CM068956.1:93472158-93484462 GCA_035128595.1 Eptatretus atami | reverse complement strand
CAATTAAATTTTTATGTCTCTTAAAATAAATCAAATATGGAAGGTAAGCTTGGTGGTGAAACCATAAGCAGTTGAGAACACATCCCTAGGGTGCATGATGCAGCTGCTGCCTGGGAAAACCGTCTGTTCCTGCAATGATTAGCAAACAACCGTCCACAGGGTCCCGAGGCCCGGCCGATCAGGCCATCTTCATGATCTAATGTGCTCCCAGAAATACAAAATAACCAAAACAGGAGGAAGTACCTTGCGTTCAAACAGATGGATGTCAACCACAACTGCAATGAGGATTGAGAGGTGTAATCAAATCGAAAATGTAGACGAGACCATCGGTTGATATATGATTTCAATTTGCCAGCTACGATCCAAAGGCGATTGGGGCACCACTGGACTCTCGTGCATTTTATTGCAGTGTACTAAATTTTTTTATTTTTTTTTAACATTATATTCCACACTTTTCTACATCATTATGCACTTTGGCCCCGAGGCAATTACTTTCACATCTCCGACAATAGATCAGACAATGTATACACGTTCAAAGTCTCACATCTATTTAGTCTCGGATTTACGCAAATGATGTGATCTCACTAATTGTCCTAAATACTTAGTGTATGCAACACTGAGATTTTACCTGTAAGTTATGCCATGATAGGTGTGCACTCTGACGTAAACGTGCAGAACCAGGACTAAGCCTTTACATCTGCACAGCATTCTTTCTCCGCTTGATGAATATGTCATTATAATGTCCTATACGCCTACTGCCTAATGGCGCAACGTCCAAATGGATATGAAGCTTTATTTGATGCACAATCGTTTGTTTAAGACATATCAGTGTATTATCATGATTCTCTCTTGCTGTAAGTATTGTAGTATCATTGATTGTCCTTTGTGCTTTTTATTTTATTTTATCGAAATTTTTTATGGTTCAGTAAACAGCAAGTGGTCTTGTGTAAGTGTTGTGGTTCCACCACTAAGCTCTTAATAAAATGCCCTGCACATGACCAATCGTTAATCATTTGGTTGTTCATTTTAATTGTATGATACATTAATCAAAGTGGAGTCAAATTGTCTTTCCTCAAACCATCAATGGAATGGTCCTGCACAAGAACTTGGCAAAGGCGTTTCATCCTTTTCAGTGCAATTTCCAACCAGTGACACACACTTCCCCCCACCCCCAGCAGTGGAAGGCTTTCCTGATACCATTGGAGTAGAAGTCATGTATTTAGCTCTGAAACTTTTTGGGAAAGGGAAAACTTTTTGACAACCTTCCCCCCCCCCCCCCCCACCACCCTCCATTCCCTCCCATGTCTTTCTTCACCTTCAATGGAGCAGCATGTCACATCCAGAAAAAAAACAACATACAATGATAACACATGTGAGAGTTTTTGACAGGTAACCATTAATCTCCAAAATTTAAGATGATCAGTTGCTTCCATGAAGCCTCGTCTTATCGACCCTTTTCCACGCTGTTCCCAGGAAAAGGGTGAACGGCCCATCTATAGCATGCTGGGAGGCAGGATCCTGCCTTTGTCCAATGTCCGCTGGGAGGCAGGACTGCATGTCTCGGTGTGCTGGATTTCCATCTCTTTGGACTCCCCCGCCACCCTATGTTTCCCCCCCCCAAAATCGAGCAAAGCATTCTTGTAGCTATGGTTATGATGTCAAGCTCATCGCCAGCACTTCTCTGAACGCAAAGTACACTTGAACAGCACAAAATCTGACTTTTCGATTACATACTTCCTCAACTTGTGATGGAAATCTCGAATTCGTCAAATCGACTCAATACTTGAAATTGAGGTGCCTGCGGGGTCACATATTATCAAGTGCCTTGGTATGTCTGCTGCAAATAGCACTCAGACAAGATTGCTTTTATTGTAGTCTTCTACAGAGCAGAACAAGCTAGAGTAGAATACTGAAATGGAGATGTTTAAAGTTTTCTGTTTCCTATAAAGAGAGAGAGAGAGAGAGAGAGAGAGAGAGAGAGAGAGAGAGAGAGAGAGAGAGAGAGAGAGAGAGAGAGAGAGAGAGAGAGAGAGAGAGAGAGAGAGAGAGAGACAGAGAGGACTTGGAGGGTGAACAAGTTGCACGCAAGCTGATGAAAACATAGCAAGAAGAGGTAGGGAAAGTGAGGATGAAACAGAAAAGGAACAAACAACAAATGAAAAGAGGTGAAGGAGAAGGGGGGGGGTGTCGCACTAACTTGGAAAAGGTGTGTACTAGTCAGAATGGGGTCATTGGGGGGTAGAAGAGATCATGATTATGGGTGGGAGATGACCTGAGGTCGTAGTGAAGAGCCGTTTTGAAGGAAGAACGGGACTGAACAGACTGGGGAAGTTGGTTCCACAGGCGAGAGAAAAAGAGAGGAACAAATGAGGAGAGGTGAGGAATGAGCTTTGATTTTGAGAACTTAACAAGACGAGGGTTACTTGCAGATCGTGTGTGCCTTTACAGAAAACTGGGAGGGACAGAACCAAGAGAGGGCAGAGGGTGCAAGACCAAAAATAAGGCGATATAATACAGAGGGGCCACCAATCTGTCTGCAATGGGAGAGTAACATGCCTAGACACTCAGCTTTGTCATGTGAGAGCCCAATGATTTTGAGGGCCTTGCTTTCCAGGACATCAAGAAGGACAAGGTGTGAGGTAGGGGTGCCAGCCTAAAGGGGAGAGCAGTACTCCATCAAGCTGTGAACGAAGGCCTTGTCGGTTTTCAAAAGTTCAGATTGGCCATGGAAAGACCTTGTATGACAAAGGATGTCCAGTCAGTGGCTGGCTTTGTAGACCATCTTTGAAATATGGTCTGCCTAGGAAAGATCATGGCTGATGGTGAGGCACAAAAGTGTTAGTGGTCTTAACCTCTTCAAGTGGTTTGTTTAGAAAGTCGATGGGAGGGTTTGCCAGAGGATCCTTTCAGAAAGACAGGGTGAGTGTGTGGGATTTGTTTGGGTTTAAAAGCATTCCAAGTGTTGGATCAGCTTCTAATTATATCAAAGTCTGCAGAGAGGGAAGAGGCTGCTGCCTGTCTGGCTGATGGATAAGAAATGACAGAGCATGAGGTGGAATCATCAGGAATCAAAGAGATAGGCAGGATTTTCCATGGAATCAGAAAGATAATTGATGAAGAGATGATGAACAATAGTAAGGCCAATGCAATGTCTGGTTATACCTGTTGTCGTGCTCAAGGATGGTGGAAGCCTTTATATAACTTTGTTCCTCAGGTGATGCTCATTTGCATTGGGAATCAGTCACTGACTGACTATGATCACACATTGATGGAAGACGACACTTGTGTATCTTAGAAGCACATCCTGTTGTGAACTCATTGAAGCCAAGAAATTGTTTATTGGAACTCATATTTTAAGATTTTGGGACATATCCTTCCTTCACATTGACCTATATAATAATCAGCTGTGTTTGGAGATCGATTGCAGTCATGGCCTCATGAGAACTTCCATGAAGTTCATCTTAAACATGAAATCGATTTGGGAGATGACCTTTTTCCCCAACACCAATGTGAAACTAGCCTCAGAACTCGAGCATCGTTTTATTTTGAACACTGAGGCAAGTTTTCAAGCATATAACATATTCATTCAATGTCAATAAAAGTTCTAAAGCTGACTCTTCGCTGACTAAGATAAATCTGACTCTTCGCTAAGGACAAGACATCCTTTCGTATAGACTGCATGGATGATGTGATACCCGTGGGTAGCGTTAGAATCGCTATTGTATTATTTATCTGATTTTGTGCTATAAACCTCTGAGAAAGTAGCAAGTTTTAGGGATGAAATACATTTTCCGTTCTCTCCTAAAGCCGCTGTCACACCTTGACGTTTTAGCCAGCGTATGGCAACGTATCAAAATTGATCTAAAACGCTGGCGTACACTGAACTATTGATGTTTTTTTTTAATTTTTGGGCGTATAATAACGTGTTGGACGTATGCATAACGTATTAGTAACGTAAACAGAACGTTTTAATCACATATAGATAACTTATACCAATGAATGCTGAGCGTGTTGTCGGCGTTCACAACCTATGCCCAACAATAGTCTAACGTATGCATAGCGCGCGGCAGCGTATCGCCGACGATCACGTGGCGTAGGCTATTCATAGGCTGCGGCTCAACGATTCAAATCTTAACCGCACTAGACATCGAAGTGAGAAGCCGCTGTCACACCTTGATGTTTTAGCCAGTGTATGCCGACGTATGAAAAATTTGCCGAACCAAGCTGGCACACGTCGAATACGTTATGGGTAGTTTTTGTAATACGTTAATAGCACGCGTGCATACGTCGTAGTATGCTGGCATACGTCGTAGTACGCTGGCATATCGTCGTCATCGCAGAGTACGTCGAGAAATTTTCAGCATGTTGAAAATTTTCGACGTACGACACACATTCCGCATACGCTGGCATAAGTTGTAGGCACGCTACGCGATCGTTGACACACAGACACACGTTACTTGTACGTTACTCATAAGTCGAAACACGTCAATGTAATGGTTAGCGTCAGTGTTCCAGACTCTCGGTTTTGTTGTTGGTTTTTTTTTCTTCGGTTGACGGTGATGTTGACACTTCGATTTCTAGTGCGGTTATGATTTAAATCGTTGAGCGGCAGCCTATTAATTATATTATATTATAACCGCACTAGAAATTGAAGTGTTAACATCACCGTCATACCGAAGAAAAAAAAAAAACCAGGGAGTCTGGAACACTGACGCTAACCATTACATTGACGTTTTTCGACTTATGAGTAACGTACAAGTAACGTGTGTCGACGTGTGTTAACGATCGCGTAACGTGCCTACAACACGTTACTCATAGGTTAGAAATAAGTTTCGGGTACGCTAAACATTACCTCGACGTGTTTCGACTTATGAGTAACTTACAAGTAACGTGTGTCGACGTGTGTCAACGATCGCGTAACGTGCCTACAACTTATGGCAGCGTTTAATGCGGAACGTGTGAGTCATACGCTGGCATACGTCGGGAAATTTCAAGCATGGAAAATTTGTCTAACAGTTCAGCGAACTACGACGTTTGCCAGCGTACTACAACGTTTGCCAGCGTTCTACGACGTATGCCAGCGTGCTCTTAACGTATACAAACTTACCCATAACGTATTCGACGTGTGCCGGCGTTTTAGCCCAATTTTGCATACGTCAGGCATACGTTGGCTAAATCGTCAAGGTGTGACAGGGCCTTTACCACTGACCCGTCGTATTGGACCCATTGCTTCACTGACGGTAATTGAACAACATAACTTGTACATATTACAGTACAGTAATCCTGTTTATTGAGTCAGAATTTGCAAAAAAATTTTATTCCAGATACATTTTGTTGATGGCTAACAACTCAGCATTAATTTTAGTAATCCATCCATCCATTGGGACCATCCGATGTACAGAGCGTTGGTGCTGCTGAAGCAGTCTCCTGGGCTATTGGGCACAATCCTGGATGGGTCACCACTCTTGACGCACGATACTCAAATGGCTCAATCTTCAAAAAACTAAGGCATTTTCAGCAAGGTGGTATTCATTTTGCCAAACTTGGAAGGATGACAGGCTGAGTTAACCCCACCTAATATTAGTTCTAATGACAAAGCAGGATTTGAACTCAGGACCCTAGGATCTCAAACCCACCAACTTAACCATCAAGCAAAAACCAGGCATAATTTTAGTTATACGCACATGCACACTTATTTGCCAAAAAAACGGTATAATTAATTAATTTTACGTTCCCAGGGATCAGACGTTGCAAAATGCAATTCTCATTGAGTCATGAATAATACACTGCCTTAAAGGACTAGCTTAGCACAACACGTAATGCCGGAATGACGTTCCAGACGACAACGCTGTCTTACTACACCGCCATCTTACTCAATCCGTCATACCGAAGCCTAGCGTCTGGCATTCAGCCCGTCACCAATGGATGTAAGATAGTTAGATATACGGGTGCTGGTGTTAAACTGCCATCAGCCAAGCGGCGGAACAGGTTGAGTGCAGGACGCCAGGATGACGTGCACGTCCATAGAGGCATAGCCTAGTCCTAGATGTAACGTCATAACCTCTGAGCATGATGGATAGTTAAATTATTATTAGCTCACCTAGAACGTAGTTCCGGGGAGCTTATGGGATGGCGCATTGTGCGTCCATCTGTCAGTCCGTCCATCCGTCAGTCCGTCCATCCATCCACAAACACTTGCAACTTCTTCTCAGAAACTACACACACAATTTCGATAAAACTTGACCTCAACCTTCATCACCCAAGATGTACCAAAAGTTTGTTCACAGCAAAAAGAACTAAATAAATACATAAATAAATTGGTGTCTGAGGGGGTCTACAGAGCGAGTTTATTGGGGGGGAGGGGGATGCCCCCGTAAAAGAGGTAATTGCTTTCTTCTCAGAAACTACACATGCAATTCCGATGAAAGTTGATCACAACCTTACATAGGAGAGTGAGATATATGTTAGTTTGGAACAAAGCCCACCAGATGTTTGAGCACCACATCGTTTGGGACACCAGAGGAGCTGTTACTCTAGCAGAGGACAGTGGAGAGGTGCTAAGAGAGGAGGTAGGATGAGACACAAGATGGGAGGGGTAAGGAAGGGATAAAACAGGGGAGGAGTTAGAAGGAGGTAGATTTAAGGTGGTGGGGTGAATTGGTATTGAACTTGGACAATAAGAATAATTGATGGAATATGAACATGCATTGCAAAATTGGATTTTTACAATTTTTATGTCAGAGATACATTTAAAGATGTTAGAGGGGTGGAATAAAGGCGAGTTAAGAAAATGGAGAAAGGAAATGCTGCAACAGTTGGACTTTTTAGAGACAGCATCTATGAAAGGTCGAATTGAGCTCAGTATTTTCAAGAAGAAGGAGAGCAGTGTATTATGATAGAATAGAAAAAACCACACGAGAGAAAGAAGAAGTTGAAACATTTTAAATACACTGTTTTTTTTTAAGGTTAGTTAAGAGAGGTGAAGAGTAAAGAAATAGGTTAAAGAAAAGATCGTGAAGGTGTATGGTGAATACCTTCATGATCAAAGCGGGAATGGAAAGGTGGCTTGGCAAAATGAGGAGGAGGAAGAGGATGAGGAAGAGGAAGTCACGTTACAGGAGATGTAAATGAGATGAGAAGGGAAAATGTATTTTTTCTTTTTTCATATATTTTAAGACATTAAACAGAGGGTATAGTTGGGAGGAATTGAAAGAGTGGTAAAGGGATTGTGGTGAAAATAAAAAGCTGAATGTAATGAGAAAATACAATAAACATGATCATGCACACAGACAAGGATAATAAGCCTAAGGCTAGGCCTCAAGGAATTAAGGCATTTTCAGTGAAATTAGTGAAATTAAGGCCTGTAATAAGTCCATTCAGACACCTCTGTGGCTTTATCTTAACTCTAATTCACCATCTAATTTAATTTTGATCACCATTAAGATGGTTCAAGTTTCAGTTGCAGCAAAAGGTGAGAAAAATCAGACGAACATTGGTGTTTTTAGAAGAAAAAAAAATGCATTCTAATAGCCGTTTTGAATGTATCTGGTCGAATGTGATGTAGGGAGGGAGAGTTATCATTGGTGATTGTGGCAGTGGTATATTATACACAGCCCAAAGAAGGTACATTTTCATAATGCAGAGGAAAGAAAATCGTGGTCTTTAATAAAAAAAAACTTTTGGTTTTCGCCAGAGTTTTCAAGGCTGAATCGTGTGCAAATGCAGGATTTATAAACAGACTGTTTCACAGGTGCATGGACATGTAATTGGGTGGTCGCTAGACTACCGTTTTTCTCAGGTTTTCCGTCTGTCTGTATGTCTGTCTGTTTGTTTGTATGGAATGGACAGCTCTGGAGGCCAGAGGAGTCAAACCGATTTTGATGAACTGACAGGTAGTTCATACCAGGATCTAGTTGTATGCTTTTGAGCACCGTTGCTATGGACGGTGCCTAGCAACGGGACTTTGAAATTTTTGGAAAAATCCGAAAAATATTTATATATTTTTTCGAAAATCAAAAGTCGGCTTCCGCGCTTTATGCCACTATAATCAACCTCTTTGTCAAAAATTTTCAGCTCAATCCGTCAAAAACTGTATGACTAGTATGCAATTATATAGTGACCACCCATGTCGCCTACCGGCTTGTATGTATATTATCTTCCATCTATCTATAATTCCAGCAATGTGTGTGTGTGTGTGTGTGTGTGTGTGTGTGTGTGTGTGTGTGTGTGTGTGTGTGTGTCTGTCTGCGACCGCCGTTTCTCGACGACCGCGTCCGATCTGATTGAAACTTGCCAGGAATATTGCCGGGGACCCGCAGATGTGCCTTTCAAGGTTTGATATTAATCGGACGAGCGGTTTCCCAAGTTACAGCCATTTATCTGTCGAAATGACAAGACACGGTGCTATGACATCACGAAAGACGTCACAATTAATGTTTATTTATTTATTTTTTTTTGCACGATTGACAGTCGATCTGATTGAAACTTGCCAGGAATATTGCTGGGGACCCCGGATGTGCCTTTTCAAGGTTTGATATTAATCGGATAAGCGGTTCCAAGTTACGGCCATTTATCTGTCAACCAATGACAAAGACACGGTGCTATGACATCACGAATGACGTCACAATTAATGTTTATTTATTTATTTATTTTTTTGCACGATGACGGTCCGATCTGATTGAAACTTGACAGGAATATTGCTGGGGACCGCGGATGTGCTTTCAAGGTTTGATATTAATCGGATAAGCGGTTCCCAAGTTACGCCATTTATCTGTCAACCAATGACAAGACACGGTGCTATGACATCACGAATGACGTCACAATTAATGTTTATTTATTATTATTATTATTTATTTTTTGCACGATTGAGGTCCGATCTGATTGAAACGTGCCAGAAATATTGCTGGGGACCCGCGGATGTGCCTTTTCAAGGTTTGATATTAAGGTTTGAGAGGGGGGGGCGAGAGAGGAGGGGGGAGAGAGGAGGGGCGAGACTAGGGGGGAGAGAGGGGGGGGCGAGAGAGAGGGGGCGTCACAATTCTTCTTCTTCTTCGTTTGATATGACGTCACAATTGACGCTGGGGACCTGAGTATGTTTCCCAGGTGTTTCCAAGTTATGGCCATTTATGATATGGTTGGTCGATCTAATTGAAAAAATGCCCCAATCAGTCGTCGTTATAACCCGAGAGCGAAGGAACGAAGCTGCACATACTGGCACGCACCTACGGGCATGCACCTACGGGCACGCACCTACGGGCCCGCACTAGTACTAATAAATGGCAGTGTGTCTCCTCCATAACTCCAAAACCATGAAACCGAGCAGCCTGAAACTTTGCAGGCATACTAATAAAACTCCAAGGAAGTGTACGACTGAAAAGTGGGTGTTTTTGGTTAATTAAAACACCCCTTTTGAAGATAATTAATGGCCTTATTTAATTATATGCTTTATCAGGCACATCCTTGGACACCCTCGGACACCTCGCTCATTCTTGAAGGGGGTCCTAATTCACCATTTTGTTCGGCCTATTCAAGCATGCCTCGATTTGGAAACAAGATCTACTCTCACGGACTAATTAAAGTATAGAATCGAAATATTTTGTCGGATTTGAGAATCTGATCTGGTGTACAAAATGGGTGTTGAAATCTGGAGTAAAATGTAAATTTTTTAAAACAAATTAGTGATTTTTATAACTTAGTGTATTTATTTAAGCAAAGCATTAAGCTTAACTTATTCTACTGTTCAGATGATTATATTGAGTGAAGAAAAAATTATGGAATGTGCATAAAGTGTAACTTCATTGAGTGAAACACCGTGCTTCATAACCTGCTTTTGCAATCCATGATGGCACAGGCCACAGGGGTCCTTTTTTTTCAGCAATTACACACAGTTTGCTCTTTCTGTTTTTGGCGATTTACTAACATTACAAAATATTAATATAAATATGCTATTATAGTTCTGCTAATATATTAATAGTCAGTAGTTTCTGCAAGTGAAGAGGATATTTTTTGCTTTACACCGTTTAGTGCGTGTTTTCATTACAAAATATTAATATAAACATACTAATAGTTACTGCAATATATTAACAGTCAGTTGTTTCTTGAAGCGAAGAGGAACTTTTTTTTGTAGCTGCAAGTGAAGAGGCTTTTTTTATGCTTTACACCATTTTGCACATACTTTCATCACAAAATATTAATATAAATATACTAATAGTTACTGCAATATATCAATAGTCGGTAGTTTCTGCAAGCGAAGAGGTATGTAGACAGCAAACATGTATGTGGTACAAATGGGAACAAATGACTCTCTGTGGGGTGTGTGGGGTGCACGGGTTTCACTGGCGTGCGATCTGAACTCAAACTCGGGCCAATGGTACGTGGCGCTGTGCAGGAGGTTATGCGGCTGGCTTGCAAACCATGTACTTCTGCATTGTCCAAGCCTCGGGTGCGGACATGCTACGGCATCGAAGCCACGCGGGACGTGCCACCGTGCAGCGCGGGTGTAGGGAAATCCATGCATGTGTGAGAATGAAAATTTGAGTATATCAACAATGCATGTGCACATTTAGCATGGACTGCGAGATTGGAGGAATGCACCAGGGGGGACTGCATGCAGTTAGGCTGATAACATTAGTTTTAATTTTTAAATGCTACTGCCCGGTTTTATATAGAACATGCTGTTAGAAAGAAAACACTGCTCTTTGGCTGCGTTTTATCACCCCGGCAATGCCCTGGTATGCTTCCTTCCCATTCTCTCTCTCTCCCACCCCTATCTCTCTCTCTCTATCCCACCCCTATCCCTCTCTCTCCCACCCCTAATCCCTCTCTCTTCCACCCCATCACACTCCCACCCCTATCCCTTCTCGCTCCCCCCCTATTCCTCTCTCTCCCCACCCCATCACACTCCCACCCCTATCCCGCCTTCCCCAACCCCCTAACCTCTCTCTCCCACCCCTATCCCTCTCTCTCCCCCACCCCCTTTCGCTATCTCTCCCACCCTATGGCTCTCTCTCTCCACACCTATCCTCTCTCTCCCACACCTAACCCTCTCTCTCCCCACACCTAACCCCTCTCTTCCCACACCTAACCCTCTCTCTCCACCCCTACTCCCCTCTCCCACCCCTACTCCCCTCTCTCCCACCCTACTCCCCTCTCTCTCCACCCCACCCCCCTCTCTCTCCCACCCCTACCCCCTCTCTCTCCCACCCCTACCCCCCTCTCCTCTCCCACCCCTACCCCCCTCTCTCTCCCACCCCCTCTATCCCTCTCTCTCCCACCCCTATCCTTCTCTCTCTTCCCACCCCTATCCTTCCTTCTCCCCCCCACCCCCCCCCCATATTCCATTAGCAAAGCGACGGATTGTTATTTGCTAGTGTTAAATAAATAAACATTTGAAGGGAAATTCCCGAGAGATATTTTTTCGTTCTTAATTTTAGAACTTACACTACCGTCAAAAGTTTAGAACACCCCCATTTTTCCAGTTTTACTGAAATTTAAGCAATTCAAGTCCAGTGAATAACCTGAAATGGTACAAAGTTAAGCGGTAAACTGCCAGTGTTAAAAAAAAAAAAGTTTAGGTTACCAAAAACTGAAAATAATGTAAATTTCAGAGTTGTTAAAAAGGTCCTTTTCAGGGAACAAGTAATGGCTTAGCAACTGCAGCTGTTCTGCAGCAATGGAAGCAAATTAAGCCTTGAAAGTTGATGCAAACAATTCCTACAGGTGTCCCAACTTTTGTTGATTAGTTACAATTCCTCTGTTGTTTAAAAAGCAGTGTTGGAACAGACTGTGTTGCTACACCATCTGAACCATTATTTGGACAATATTGCACTGCAGAAAGTAGTGTATTGCTTTCATAATGGCAAGAAAAAGACAATTAACAAAGGAAGACAGACAGCGCATTATAACCCTTACAAGTGTAGGTCTTTCCTTTAGAGAAATTGCAAAGAAGCCAAGGTGTCAGTGAGTACAGTTTCGTACACCATCATAAGGCACTTGGAAACTGGAGGAAACTGACAGGAATAGGGTCTGGCAGACGCAAAGCCACAACACAATCAGAAGACAAGTTTCTGAGAGTCAACACCTTGAGTAATAGGCGGCTCACAGTACAGAAGCTTCAAGCACAGCCTAGCACTGGTCGAAGTAAGGAAGTCTCAGTTTCAACTGTGAAGAGAAGACTTCGAGCTGCAGGTTTGATAGGTTGAGTAGCAGTAAGAAAGCCATTGGTAAGATGGCAAAATAAGAAAAAGGGCTTACCTGGACCATGAAGCAGCGCCAGTGGATGACTGAAAACTGGAAGAAGGTCTTA
>CM068956.1:93430794-93454133 GCA_035128595.1 Eptatretus atami | reverse complement strand
CAAGAAGCAGGTGTCTGACCAGCGCCGACGAGACAATTCACCTTTCCGAGTGCTTCGGCAAGCAAGCGTGTGGTGCGCGTGTGGGTGTGAGCGGTGCCGCCAACAAGTGAGGCAAGGGTCGATCACCGGCGGCACCAGGGTCTAAACCCGCGACAGACTTTCTCGGTGCCCTCCAGACGTCGACTGGCGTTGAAGGCTGCCCCGCGAGAGGGTGCACGGCAAATCTGGGTGCTGGCGACGGACGTGACACGCACGCACACATTTTCAGGACGTTTTCGCTTCACGGACTACTTTCTAGTGAGAGAGACGATTCTCCCCCTCTCCTCCCACTGAATGATCTGCTGGGTACCCTTGTCTGTGTTTAGCTGTAAGTCAATCCCCGATAAGCATCTGCTCTTTATCTCTTTCCTGGCATTTTGATTGATTTTGCTTTGAAACTCTATATTTACCTCCGCAAATAAAAGGTTCGTTTTATTTATTTATTTTATTATTAGTAAATTATTTGTCGATTTCCAACCTGTCCATGTTTGTCCTTTCCTTCTATTGGTCTCGCATTGTTCGAACCGAGATAGACGTGGTGAGTAATTACCACAGATTTGACCAAAACAATCGTCGGCAGCGCACCAGCGGGTTAAAACTGCTCGGCCGCCATAATTTAAATCTCATCAGATAATATTGGTGCTTGCTCGAGGGCGGAGCTCCCCGCTCAGGTAAATCCACGTGACTCGAGTTAACGGAATAATTAGAGGGCGGAACACTGAACTCGTGGTTGACTGAGGTGCGTTCGTGTTTTAAAAACAAACCCACCGTACCATAATATTAATCTGTGAGCTGTGGCCCAGGTCCTGCTCTACGAGGACAACAGGGATTAATCCCCCGAGTGACAAGTGGTGTCTCGGTAAAATCCGTTTTTCAGCAGCACAATATATATCTATAAATAATTATATATAATATATAAATAAATTCTTTAAGTATATTAAATTATCTATTTTAAACTTTTGTATATTTATTATATATAATATAATATATATATATATATACAGTATATACATAACATATATATTCATTTATATATTAAATCTATAAATATATTACAAAATATATATATACAAAAACATACCAAATATATCATATACATCAATACATACAAATATATATATATATGTATAATAATATAGATTATATATATTTGTATGTATATAAAACATATATACGAGTACATATATGTATATATAATTTTTCTACATAATATACAGTAGATATAATTATATATACACATCTAATATATATAAATATATAAATTTATGCATTTACATAAATATAAATATATCAATATTAAATAAATAATAAAAAATATAAATATAAGATATACAATATGTATTATATATTATATATATATTTATATATTTTAATACGTATATTATTACATATCAAATATATAAATATCTATAAATTATATAAAACATAAAAAACATATAAAATACATATAATTATGTATAAATTATTTAAAAATATATAAATATTTGAAATATAAATATAACATAAATATAAATATTTAAATATTATATTATCAATAATATAAATAAATAATATAAATGTAATAGATAAAAAATATACTATATATATAAATCTAATGTACATAAATACACATATAAATAAATATATAATAAATAAACTAATATAAAGATATATGTTATATAGCGCCACGAGAGTGATTAAGGGACACCATCGGCCATTTTGGAGTTAAGCCAGATAGCACTATTTTAACCTTACCCTATATCCTAGGCCTATCATCATCAATCATAAAATGTCGCTTACATCACTCCTCCTCGCGGGCCTCATAAATATTATTTACTAATTATAATATTAAAATAATAAAATATAAAATAAAATTTATATAGAATATAATAATAATTATTATTATATTATAATATATTTTTAATAATAATAATATTTATATTAAATAATTAATTTAAATGTTATTAATTATATATTTTAATATTATAAGTATTTATATATTAATATTATATATTTTTATATATATATTATTTAATTTATATTAATTATTATATTTTATATATTATAATTTATTTATATATTATAAATTATTAATTATTAAAAATATTTTATATATTATTAATTATTTAATTATAATATTATTATATATTAAAATAAATATATTTAATTTTAATTAAATATTATTAAATAAATTATATTATGATTATATATAGAATATTATATTTAATAAGATATATATTATTATATTTATTTATATTATATTTATTATTATAAATAAAAATATATAATATTAATTAATTAAATAATATGTATTATATTATATAATCATTTATTTTATAAATTATTTATTATAATTATATTATATATTAAATAAATAAAATTTATATTTATATTAATTTTTTAATAATAAATATATATTAATATAAATTATATATAATTAAATATATTTATATTATATTTTTATTAATTATATATTTATTTTATATTTATTTTTTATTTTATTTAATTTAATTATATATTAATTTATTTTATAATTTATTTTAGATATTATAATTAATAAATTTATTTATATAATTTATAAAATTATAATAATATATTTTATAAATTATTATTTATACAATAAATAATTATTATTTTTAAATTATTATTTAATTATAATATTATTATAAATAAATAAATATTATTATTATTAAATATATATATTTATTTTTATATACAAATTATTATTAAATATATATTATATAATATATAAATATAGTAATTTAATTATATTATATATAAATTAATAATATTAATATAATTTATATATTAATTATAATAATTATTATTTATAAAAAAAATAATATATATTATTTATTATAATTTTATAATTAAATATATATAATAAATATAAAATAAATTATTTATTTTTATATATTATATATTAAATATAATTTATATTATATTTTAATATAATTAATATATAATTATATTTTATTAAATATATAATATTAAATATTATAAATTTTATTTTAATTTTAATAAAAATAATTATTATTAATTTATATTATATAATATATTAATTAACTAAATATAATAATATATATTAAATAAAATTTAAATATTATAATTAAATATTTAATTATAATTATATAAATTTAAATAATTATTTTATATAAAAAATATATTAAATTTTATTTTATTTTATTTTTATTATATTTAATTTATATAAAATAATATAATTTAATTATATATAATTATATTATTTTTATTATATTATAAATTAAAATAAAATATTTTTTTATTATAAATTAATATTTTATTATTTATTTTAATATTTTATTTTATTATATTTATAATATTAATAATAATTAATATATATTATAAATTAATTAATTAATTATAATTAAAATATATGTATAAAATTTATATTAATAATATAATATAAATATTTTTTATTTATAATTTTATATATAAAATTAATTTTTAAATATATTATTATAATAAAAAATTTATTATATTTATTATTTTATTATATTAATATATTTATATTATATTAATTTATAAATATTTATTTTATACATTAAAAATATTAAATATATAAATTAATATATTATATAATTTAATTATTTTTTATTATTATATATATAATTTACAATATATATAAATTATTATATTTATAATATAAATTTTAATAATTATTATATTATTAATAATTTATTATATATATTAATTAATAATATCTTTATATTTTTATAATATTGTAATATATATTTATATAAAAATATATATTTTACTTTAATAATATTATTTATATATTATAATAAATTATTATAAAAATATTTATATAATATATTATATATATTATAATAAATATAATTTTAATATAAAATATTTAAATATTAAATTATTAAATTATATTATTATTTATAATATATTTTTATTTTTAATATATATATTTATATTATAAAATTTAATTATAAAATATTATTATTAAATTAAATTATTATATTTTATTATAATTTTTATAATTAATTATTTTTAAAAATTAATATAATAATTTATTAATTATTAATATTAATATTATATTATTAATATTTTTTAATTATATATAATATTTATTTATACTTATTTTACTATTTAATTCTATAATAAATATTAATTAATTATAATTATTACAAATTTTTATAATTATTAATATAATAATATTAAAATTAATAATAATATAATATTAATATTATATTTATTTATTTAATTTAATTTATATTTTATATAATATTATAAAATATTATATTTTATTATTTTATTTTATAATATTATAATTAATATTATAATTATTTATATAATTTATATTAATAAAAAAATATAATATAATTATTATAATATATATAATTAAAATATTTTATTTAATTTATAATTTATTATTTATTAATTATTATTTATTTTAAATATTTATATATTTTATATATATTATTTATATAATAAAATATATATAATATAATTAAAATTATATTTAATATAATAAAATTAAATTATAAAAATAATATATTAATTATATATAATTATTTTAATATAATTATATTAAAATTTATATATTTTAATAATATTTAATTAATTTAATTTATATAATTATATATATTTATATTATAAATTATAAATTTAATTAATTTATTTATATTTATTATTTTATTTATATAATAAATTTTATATTTAAATTTTATTATTTTTAATAACATTTAATATAATTTATAAATATTTTAAATTTTAAATATATATAATATAATATATATTATATATAATTATTTAAATTTTAAAAAATAATATTAAAATTATATATTATAATAATTTATAATTATAATATTATATAATTAATTATTAATTATTATAATTATATATATAATAAAATTAAATATTATATTTAAAATTTAATATTATTTAATATTATTAAATTATATATTATATTATATTAATATATTAATATTTATTATTTTTTATTTTATTATGATAAATATATTTATTTATAATTATTTATATTTATATATTTTTATTATATATATATATTAATATATATAAAATATTATAATTTTATTTATTATAAATAAAATATTAATTATTTATATATATTAAATTTTAATATATAATTATAAATTTAAATTTATATTATTAATTAATAAATTTATTTAATTAATATTATATATATTATTTAATATTTTTATTTTATAAAAATTTATTATAATATTATAATAATATAATTATTATATATAATTTTATATTAAATAATTATATTTAAATTATATAATAATTTTATTATTTAATTTATATTTATATTATTTTATTATAAATATTATATATTATATATTAATATTATATTAATATTAATGTATTTATATTATTAATAATTTTAATTAAATCTATAATATATAATTTTTTATATATTAATAATTATTTATAAAAATTATTATATTTATATTTTTTATTTATATATAATATAAATATATATTAATTATATATATATATTACTAATATATTATTAATATTACTATTTAAATTATTATATTATTAAAATATTAAATTTTTATTTTTATATATATTTATAAATAAATTATATAAATAATTAATAAATTAAAATAATAATAAAATATTAAATATTTAATTATATTATAATAAATAATATATTATATTTTAATATTAGATATATATTAATTATTTATTTTAAATTAAAATTAAATATTAATATAAATTATATTATATATTTTATATTATAAAAATTTATAAAATTATTAATTAAAATAATATTTATAATTAATAATATATATATAAAAATATAAAAATGATTTAAAATATATTATAAATATAATAATTATATTAATTATAATATATTTTATATTAATTTAAAATAAATATATAAAATTTATATATTATTTAATAATTAATAATAATAAATTATTAATAGGATTATATAAAATATAAAAAGTTATATATATTTATAATATATTAATATTTATAATATTTAAATTACTATATATTATATTATTAAAATTAATATAATATATATTATTTTAATAAATTACTAATTAAAATTACTTATTAAAATAATTAGTATAATATTTATAATAATAATAAATATTTAATATAAATTTATTAAATAAATTATATTAATTTAATTATATAAATATTAATTTATAATTATTAAATTTAATAATTATTTTATAATTAATACTATATAATATAAATAAATAATTATTATAAAATAAATAACATATATAGAATTTAATATGATATTTTAAAAAATTTATAATATATTGAATATTAATATACATAAATAAATTATTTATATATATAATAATTATATTATATATAAATTTAATATAAATTTATGTATATATAAAAATATAATATAAATAATTATATATAATTAAATAATAATAATAAATAAATAATTTTATATAATATTATATTAAATTTTAAAAAAATTATAATAAATAATATATTAAGAAAAATTTAATATATATTAATTAAAATTAATTATAAATGCCATATTAGATTAAAAATATATAGTATCTATCTTATATATAATAATATCTTTAATCTCTTACATATTATATTTTATATATATACATATATATATATATACATATTAATATATATTATATTTTGTTTTTATATTTTATATTATATATACTTATAAATATACTTATAAATCTATATATATTATATATATATATGTATATATATATATAAATATAAATACATATAGATATAGATATAGATGGATATAGATATATGTTTATATATATATATATATATATATATATATATATATATATATATATATATATATATACACACACATATATAGATATAGATATAGATTTTTTTTTTGTATACCTTGTCGAGGCTCGTGTGAGAGCTAACACACAATGCACATCAAGGGCATGAGACAAGAGGGGCGGGAGTGGGAGGACAAAACAGTGGGGAACAGACACATTAGGAGATCTGTGGAAGGGAGAGGTGAGGACGGGAACATGGGAATAGAAGATGGACATTACAGGGACTTTCAGGAAGGAAAGCAGGGATTTGAAGGAAGTGGGCTTTGGGTGGATTATCGGGGTAGAAAAGATCGAGGATTTGGATGGGGATGATAAGAGGTGGTGGTGAACAGCAGTTTTGAAAGCCTGGAGGAAGAAAGGAAATAATAGAGTGAGGGAGTTTATTCCAAAGGCGGGGAAAAGAGGAATAAAAGAGTGAAGGTGAGCAGTGATTCGTGATTTTGGTAGTTTTACCAGAAGGGGGTTGTTGTTGGCTGACCTTGAGCGCCCTGAGGAAATGTGGTGGGGACAAATCGCAGAGAGAGCAGGGGGGGCAAGGCGGAGAGGAGACGGTAGAAGACAGAAGACCACCGACCAACCTGCGGTGATTGAGTGAGAGGCCCAAAGAGACTCAGCCTCATTGCGGGAGATGCCGATGATCCGAAATGCCCTGGTTTCTACAGCGTGAAGCGAGAAAGGAGAGAGCAGGAGCACCAGCCCAGAGGGGAGAGCAGTACTCCATCAGGCTACGAAAAAAAGCTTTGTAAGTGGTCAGGAGCTCAGGAGGGCCGAGGAAGGACTTTGCACGACGGAGGATTCCCAGTCGGCGACTGACTTTGGAGGCGAGGTTTGAAAAGTGGCTTTCCCAGGAAAGGTCATGGCAGATAGTGAGACCCAGAAGCTTGAAAGAAAGGACTTCTTCCAGAGGATTGTTGAGGAAAGTGGATGGGTGGGTTTCCTAAACGGTCCTTTCGAAGAGACATAGTGAGAGTGTGAGATTTGTCCGGATTGAAAGACATGTTCCATGTGTTGGACCAGTTTGTGATTTTATCCAGATCTGCAGTGAGCAAGAAGCTGCTGCTTGCCGGTCTGAGGGATGACCGATGGTATGGCAGAGGGTGGAGTCATCAGCAAAGAGAATATAGAGGATTTTCCAGAGAGTCGGAGAGATCATTGATGAAAACCAGAAAAAGAACAGGGCCCAGAACGCTACCTTGAGGAACTCCAGCCTGGACAGGAAGAGGGATGAAAGAACTCCATTTAGGGCCACACGTTGACTGCGACAGGAGAGGAAGTCTGCGAGCCCTGAGTGGAGATGGCCTTGGATACCATAGGAAGAGAGTTTGGTGAGCAGGGCAGAGTGCCAGACCGTGTCAAAAGCACGTGATATGTCCAGGATACAGCTCGGATTTCCTGTCTGGCATTGAGGACCTCCATCCATTGTTGGAGAGGAGAAGCAGCATATCCAGGGTAGAGTGACCTGGTCTGAAACCAAATTGATGATCGGAAATCAAGCCATTGGAGAAGAGAAGGATTTCATGTCTGAAGCGATGATGGACTCCATAACCTTGCTGATGATTGGGAGAAGGCTGATTTGTCTGTAGTTGCAGGGATCGTTTTTGCACCTTTTTATGCAGGGCAGTGATGTTTGCAGATTTCCAAGCAGATGCAGATGACCTTGAGCAAATGAGAGGGTGACTAGAACAGAGAGAGGGTGAGCAAAACAGAAGAGCAGGCTTTGAGGACACGTGGGCTGATGCCGTCTGGACGGTTGCAGAATCTGAGTCGAGTTTGACAGCAAGCTCTCCACCTTGTCAGGAGAAAAGGACACATAGTCCAGGGACAGTTGGTGCGACTGGGTAAGGTGGGTAGAGAAAGTGATGGGTTTTTGACACAAGATTTAGCTGCAAACACCGAGTTTAGGCATTCAGCTTTTTCACGTGCGGTATCAGCAGTGCGGCCATTTGAGGTAAGGGAGGGGATGGAGGGGAACATACACGAGAACAGATTTGATTAGACGCCACCAGGATTTTGAGGAGGGAGAGAGGTTTGAGAGTTCAGACTTGAGATTAGAAAGATGTTGTTTTCTGGCTCTCCTGAGGGTAGATACACACTTGTTCCGAGCTTTCTGGAAGGAACTGAGATTGCCCTCAATTGGGTTTGCTTTCCATGAGGCAAAGGCAAGTTGTTTCAGGACAACTGCCTCGCCACAAGCTTCAGTAAACCAAGGGCGGGAGGAAGGGTAGGACAACTGAAGACGAGAGGGGATAAATCTGTGCATGAGGGAGATCAAGTTTCTTTGAAAGAATTCCAGGATGAGTTGATGTTGGAGAAAGTAGCGATGGGAGACCAGTCTATAAGTTTTGATGGCTGCTGGAGACCCTGCCAGTCGGCTTGAGTGAAATGCCAGACTCGGCGGCGGTGAGGTGGTTCTCTGATGGCGGTGAGGCCCAAAGACTCAGCCTCATTGCGGGAGATGCCGATGAACCCTGATATTACATATACACTTTATACACCATGTCCTCCATGTCTTATTCTGGATTTAATATTTTATTCCAGCCAAACCAATCAAGACTGTTTTCTTACCAATTGTATATGGGCCAACATAAATACTCGTTTTTTTGTTTTTTTTAATGGCCATGTATTGTACTATTCTGTGTATCTCCTTATTGAGTTTTTGAACGGCACTTATGTGTTTGCCTTGAGTCCACCACTTTGGCACGACTTGGAAAACATTTTACCTCATTGAATCTCTTGTGCAGTTACATCACATGAGAAGGTGAACGGGTGAGCGATACCTGTTAGTCCTCAAAAAAAAAATTCAAGGAAATTAAATGGAAATGCAGCTTGGACAATCCCACTTGTCTTACTTCCTGGGTATAGAGTTTCCATGATGTTGTGATATCCCTGGAGAAAACGCGATTCATTCCTGCAACAGAAATCACAATACTCCTTCACTGTAAATGGCATATTTTCCTTTCACCACTTGTGGAGTTATCGTGGAAGTTGTTATGGGTTGGAATGAGTGGGGGATAGGGGGTAGTGGTGGGTATAGCATCATGGAGTGCAGACTATGTTTACCAAGATTGAACATAAAAAATTGTTTGTCTTATCCTGACAGTGATTTTGCCCTCCTGTTTCAATGTTTATTTCTCTTTTCTCTTTGTGCCTGTCTTCTTGTCCATTCACTCCTTTCAGAAAGGAAATGTACTATTTTGTGAACAGATATGTGAGCCAACCTGCAACAACTTTGAAATAATTGGTTCTGTCTATACAATGGTAAACTGGATAAGACGACAGTTTGTTTGTTTCAGCAGAGAAGCAAGACCAACAAATTTTCTCAATCAAATATTGATAGGGCTGGCAGAATGGCCCTGTAGTACACACACCACACACATGCACCACACACATACACACACACACACACACACACACACACACCTCTAAGCTGTAAAGCCTGGTTTTGAATCTTGGCCTAGCTGTAAAGTGTCATCTCGGTGTTGCACAGGCTGGGTGATTCATCAATGTGTGTGCTGTCCCTTGGATGGATATTAAGCTGGGTGTTCCATCTGCTAGCATCACTCTGTGGACTTTAAAGATCCCACAGTGTCCGTCGTGAAGAGTACGCGAGCTATCGCCGGAACCCTGGCTAAATTTCAAATTCCTTGCCTGACTTCCTGCATCAAAGTGGTGACCCCATCCAGAATTGTGACCTTAAAGGCATAAAAACTGCTCTGGCAGCACCAACACTCTTTATAGAGCATGGTTCATGATCTAATCTGAAATATTGACAGTGATACCTTCATCGCAGTAAGAAAAAGGTGAAGTGACGTTTTGGGCCTCACCCCTTTCCCTTATCTTTTTTCTTTGAAGACCAGTCATTCCAACACCTTGAAGGAGTAGGAGACATCAGAGTCCCACTGTAAATCTCTGGACACAGCTTAAAGACACATTGAGGAAATTGGAGGTGAGAGAAGGGGACCATTATTTTTCACATCCAGGTGCCAGTGGATGGATGTAGAAACAAAAGCATTGGAGAGCTGCCTGTCAGAGCTGAAGCAGTGAGCCATCACAAGAAATGTACTCAGAGCAGAAGTACAAGAGGAAAGTAGTAGGAGAATGTGTACAATGACAGGTCACGCTGTAGATGAAGTCACTGGACAGGCAGATGTCATCAACTTCATGGACAATAATAATAAGAGTTCCCTTACGAGGAACTTCAATACAGGAGGAAGCCATTAGGCCTATCAAAGCCTGCACTATTATTACCAACCTATGGTTGTTTGTCTGTGCTTTAACCTTTTTATATGCTGAGTGTCAAGCAAGGAAGTAGAATATACCATTTTTAAAGTCTTTGGTATGACTCAGCAGGGGTTTGAACCACTGACCTCCCAGCCTGGTGATAATATCAATGTCCAGCCTGGTGATAAGTCTGGTTCAAGACCAAAATTTGGCCGATTGGTACCACAAAGAGGTACTAAACAATACAATGCTTTTCTGAAAGCTTATTGTCAGTATTTTCCAAATATGCATGCTGGACTTTGTGCAGCTTTCTTTAATATTTCTGAATGTTTGCATATATACTAGACTATTCCTTGAGGAGTTTGGGGTTGTATATAAGCATGACCCAAAATCAAGATGTCCACCAAGATGGCTACATCTGACCATCTTGACACAGAGAAATCAATCAAATTGCTATCAAGAAGTTTAACCACTGACTGGAAATCTTCTTCATCCCTGCAAATGCATAAATCAGGATGGCTGACATCATGTTCCTGCAAACCAATCATACAACATAGCTGTCTCAAGCACATGCTGCAATATTTAGCTCATAGATAGTACTTGGATACTACAGAGGGCTTTACACTGAAACCCTTTGTACCACTGGAGGTCTGAGTGTCCCTGTTGGCAGGTTCTTGCACAGTCTGATCCACTGCTATTCTGCCAAACACATTGCTGGCACTCAGTTTGACTGAGAATCTTTCATCCATCAATTGCTGATAGGTGTCCGGATGATCCTCTGGTAGCTTTGTGATTTGCGCATGATAAACAGAGAGGTACTGGGCATAGTTTTGTTTATCATATTCAAAGCACAGTGGGGTCAGTTTGCATATGGCATGCAGTTGAAGGGGCTAGTTCCCCTCCCTGAAAGCTCGAAGTAGAACCAGAAGAATCTCGACAATATATCAATGTAGGATATCCAGAAGGATGAAATGACTCCTTTCCCTTTCAAATATTGTCTTGATATTCATCGAACAGGCGGAACATCAATGTGCAAGATACATTTTTCAGTAGTGCAGTGAATGACTTGTTATCTGGTTTTCTATTAACTTCCTCAGCTTGCACAATCGTCTCACATAGCTTTGATAGTTCATCAGCATGATGTTCTTCCATCCAGGGATGAAAACCCTTCCACAAAAATCGAAGGAGGTCTTCATAAATTATCTTGTGGAGCCTCACACCTGTATTGTCGACCACTCATTACACTGCTGACTGAACCTTCTGCAATCACCCCAGCCTCCACTGAAAGATCATGGAGACAAGCATCGCTGACTCACTTTCTTATGATTGAGAGAAGATTGCACAGTGTGTGAAAGGCACCCATCCTCAAGATAAGATTGGTGAATTGCTCTTGATTTTGCCAGACAAGCTCTGTTGCCTTGGCAATGAGAGCCTGATCAAACACACAAACAGCTTCCTCGAGTTCTAGAGCCAAAATGATCTTCTTCGTTTGGTCCAATATCTGATGAACAGTTGACATCTGAGTTGCTGGGGCACTTATTAGATGGAGGCAAGTAACAAACTGTGTCTTTTGTGGTTGATGTATGGCCATTTGTCAATGTTAAAGCTGGTCCATGAACTGACTTTCTGGCTAGCTGTGTCGCATTGTCGAATCAAAGACCATGTACTGATTTTACATTTAGCATTGGTTGCTTCTGCAACCTTTGCATCAGCAGGTTCTTGTGGTACACCAGTTGGAGGACTCTTCCTGTCACTGCAGTCTTAATGGTGAAATATGAGTTGTTTGGGAGGAAGGGATCGTTTCTTGTCCTTCTGCATCTGTAGTCGGTGTGTGGGTGGTTGAGCAACAGATACCTGTGGTTGTTCAATTATCCCATTCACTCAATCTGATGTTCTTGAACCACTGAGGGTTTTTTCCTGTCTATCTGTGTTGTCAACAGCTAACACAATTGGCACTCCAGAAAACACATTTGTGGGCAGAACTACATCATTTTCATACATTGTTTGGAACTTCTGCAGACATAGTGCCGTGTCTATTTGTACCAGTTTAGAATATGATATTCCATGCCCGAGACAGTTGAGGATCTTTACGATTTTAACATTTCCAGTTAGCGTCTCTCCACCCATGGCAATAGAATATGCTTTGATGTCTTTGTTTGGCCTGCTGTTGCCCCATATATGAAATCTTGGGCAGATGACCACACTAATCTCCATACACGAGTTGTATCATTTGAAGGTTTTGTTTCACCAATCAGCAGTTGTTCTAAATACTCTCAGTGGTGATGGCATGTCAACATACTTGTCGTTCAGTTCACAGAGACGTGGTGGCCAGTGCTGCTCATGCTGTGCTTCCTTTATTTCATTTTGCAGATGTAGGGCAATGCTGCTTTCGAAAGTAAATGGTCCATTTCCTCATCATTTTTGGTTATACCGTACATATGTAGCTCCTCCTTCATCCTCGTATAGTATTCTGCAAGTTTCTCTTTCGTCAGATTGTCAGGCATTACCAGAAGCTTCTCCTCGTCATTAGAAAATAAATGAAGACACAAACCAAACTCGGTCTCCAGCTTCTGGCGTATGTGCTTCTTTGTGTGTGGTTTGATATCCGGGACATCCATGAAAAATACAAGTTTTTCAGTGCAGTCTGTCATACTATATATGCAATATGTGTTCTACCAATGAGCTCTGCCCTCACATGGTCGAACAACCTTTCGTGGGCGACTGACTCTGACATTGCATATGCTTTTATCTCTGCGTCTTCCTCAGCACTACCTTTGGCTGTGATACTGACCTTTGCTTGATATAATAAATATAACAGGATTTATGGGATTGTGCTGCAGCCGCCATAATAATCATGTGAGGTGAGGGCCAAAATCTGTTGATGCACCATCATCTCCTCCTCAGTCCGGTCACTTACAATTCTCACTGCTGTATCTCAAATGGTGTTGTCAGCATGCAAGTCCACACATTGCACGTTTATTATCGTGGGTATGACTTCCCTTTACATATTTGCTGCATTTGTCACAAAATATACATTTTTCAGGATATACAGTTGCTTTACTGCCATTAGTCTGCCTTTGTGTGCATTGGAATTCCGGATTGGGGTTATATGTTCCTGCACACTTGAATGCCAGCAGTTTCTTCAAAGATTTCTTCTGCATGAAGTCATTGCAGCACTTCTGCTTGTACATTGTACAAAAGCCTGATCTGCGATTGATCCATATTGGAGTATTGGAGCAAACTCCCTTATTGTTGCAGCCTCAGAGTGTACGCTATGATGTAATATCCTTTGGCTTGGTCAGGTTGCTTGTAGACGCTTGATGACTGCATATGATGCATGTTCCAGTGTAAAAAATTTAGTTGTTTGGCTGGCTTTGAAAGCTGGGGCTCAAATTCACTATCCTCCGAGTCCATTCTTCACAAAATTCACAGAATCACAGGTCAGAAATATGAACAAACTAAGGACAGCCGAAGCGTACGCCCACCACAACCATCAATTTCATTCAACATATTTGAAATATAAAATGACACACACACACACACACACACACACACACACACACACACACAACACCACACCAAGGCTCAGTTTATCATACAGTAGTACATATTAGTCAGGTGGCTTAACAAAATTTTGGGACACGCCGGATAAAAGCACCAAACTTTTTCCATGTGCTATCCATTGCCTTCGATTTAAATTTTTGGTAGGACCCACGTCCTCAAGATAGAGGATGGTGGCCATCTTGGATCCAAGATGGCCACCTGTAAAACCTATAAGTGCCATTATCTCAGCTCTATGCCACTTAGGATAGCAATCTTGGTAGTCTAAAACACACATTTTCTGGGACAAGGAATGCAATTATACCATTAGTAATATCAATAAATGAGTTATATATTGAAAGTATGTGTTTACATGAAAAAGAATAACTAGTTAGTGGTTATTTGTTGATTTCTGAGACATTATTCAATGCAGTAAGTAAACATAGTCCTGCAGTGAAATGCTGTTTTGGGGGTCAACCTTGCACTTGCGTTCCTATAAAGTTTTTTCCACTGTTCCTTGATGCATTATTTATGATATTTTGGTAGGACCCATCTAATCAGAGCATGCTGTGGATATTTAATCAGCTAATTTGTCTGTCTGTCTGTCTGCCCATCAGATCAGCATTTTTTCTTGCGATTCAAATGGTTACTGCCCTGAAAGAACATAACTAAGAACATCTATCTATAGTAAATTTGTATATTACCACAGGGTATGACTATTATAATCTCAGATAACCTTGACCTATATTTATGGCCAAAACTAGGTCAAATTGTGATAATTTATATATTATTACGATTCATTTATCGAATTTTGATGGTTATTTCTCGATAACCCATTTAACTATTCAGTTATATATATTATTAATGTTTGCGATAAAATAATTATATTAGGTGCATTATAACAGGATTATCAACACTGTAGAAGTCTGTCACATGGTGACCCTCAAGGTAAGAGGGGGAGGGCTTCAGAGATCGGTGCACAGTATTTTTGCTGGAATTTCCTGTCAGAAAGTGTGTTTTCCTGATACTACTATTACATAGGACTACAATGGGTTTTGCTGTGAAGATTTGGATGTTTGATCAGGTAATTGTAATACAATTTCTACTTAAAAGCCTTTGAACATTTTATAGAATATGATGTAGATACCATACAATATCCTTCACCACCATAACAGATGACAGGGAAGAGTTAGCTGGATTGCTGCTGTCTTTAACAATAGTAATCCCTGTTGACATCATCAGGCCATGTCCTAGAATTATTACATCAGGTCATAACCTATATTCCTATATAAGAGCTGAGCATTAAACTATTAAAGGAATGACCAACAGTGCAGGCCTCATGATTTAGAAAGTGTATGTATATGTATCCATATTCTCATCCCAAATGGTTACTTTGTAATGTGAAACTAAACAGTCAGAGCATACTGAAAAGCCTATAGAACTATACTATGTGTTTTGGCTGGCAACTATCCATATGTATCTGATTTAAAATAAAAAAAATTCTATGAAAAGCTCAGAAAATTCCCTTTCAGACCAAAATATATACATGGGTAGGGTAACAGGGGGCATGTGCCGAGTGCCCTCCTTTGGATTCACCTCTATCTATATGAAAGAACTAAATTTATTGCTTTAAGGGGGTTGATATTTTTGTTTAAAATTAATTTCCACCCTTGGTACATACACCATACAATGAATTAAGAAATGTTCACCCCTCCTGTCAAACAGTTAAATATTCATGTCTTTTTGTGACAAGTTTAAATCAGTTGCTACTGACTGAATGTGAAATGAACTGGAAATCATGAGTTCATTAATATAACATTTGAATGCAGAATATAAGTTATCATGACATGGTGAACATGTGTGACATATGGTTAACTAATATTTTCTCCTTTTTGCAGAATAAATGGACTGGACACTATGTGCTATTTGCCAGAGTGAACTAGATTTGTTGCCCTCAGTGAGCCACTGGAGACCCGGGTATTATGTTTGTCACAATGATCACTCCAATACTGCATACATGTATATCTAGATATGGAGTACATTTGGTTGTTTGCGAGATTCAAAGTGGTAAAGAACATTACATGTATAATGGCATGTTATAAAGTAAATAAATATTAAAAAAACATTTCATGTGATTTTACAAATGAGATATAATATTTTTCAGAAGATCAACTATTTTAAAGAAATTTATGAAGAATACAGAATATCTTATCACTCTGTGTGCATATTTGGCAAAATATCGCATAATCTATCTATAATTCCAGCAATCTGTGTGTGTGTGTGTGTGTGTGTGTGTCTGTCTGTGACCGCCGTTTCTCGACAACCGCCGGTCCGATCTGATTGAAACTTGCCAGGATATTGCCGGGGCCGCGCGGATGTGCCTTTTCAAGGTTTGATATTAATCGGACGAGCGGTTCCCAAGTTACGGACATTTATCTGTCGACCAATGACAGGACATGGTGCTATGACGTCACGAATGACGTCACAATTAATGTTTGTTTATTTATTTACTTATTGTTTTTTTTTGCACGATTGATGTCACAATTCTTCTTCTGCTTCGCTTGGTATGACGTCACAATCGACGCTGGGACCTGAGTATGTGCCTTTTCAAGGTTTGATATTAATCGGACAAGCGGTTCCCAAGTTACGGCCATTTATCTGTCACCAATGACAAGACACGGTGCTATGACGTCACGAATGACGTCACAATTAATATTTATTTATTTATTGTTATTTTTTGCACGATTGACGTCACAATTCTTCTTCGTTTGGTAGACGTCACAATTGACGCTGGGACAATTGACGCTGGAAAAATGTGCCTTTTCAAGGTTTGATATCGTTTTCATCCGTTTCAGCTGTTTCCCAAGGTTTGAAAGCTGTTTTTTCCAAGGTTTGAATTAATTGTTCAAATTATTAATTAATCCCAGGTTTGGGGGGGGGCGAGTGAGAAGGGACGAGAGAGAGGGGGCGTCACAATTCGAGAGAGGAGGGGGGAGAGAGGGGGCGGGAGAGGGGGGTGAGAGTGGGTGCGAGAGAGAGAGAGAGAGAGAGAGAGGAGCGAGAGAGGAGGGCGAGCTAGGGGGAGGAGAGAGGGGGGGGCGTCACAATTCTTCTTTCTTCTCTTCTTCTTCTTCTTCTTCTTTCTTCTTCTTTCTCTTCTTCGTTTGATATGACATCACAATTGATGCTGGGGACCTGAGTATGTTTCCCAGGTGTTTCCCAAGTTATGCCATTTATGATACGGTTGGTCCGATCTAATTAAATAATGCCCCAATCCAGTCGTCGTTTACGAGAGTGAAGGAACGAAGCTGCACCTACGGGCACGCACCTATGGGCCCGCACCTACGGAACCGCACTAGTACACTAAAATGGTATATAATGGTGTCTTATAGCTTCGATCACATGAGTCCTACCAAAAAATGAAAGTTTATACATCAAGCTAGTAACACATAAAAATTGGTGCTTTTATCTGGTATGTCCCCATCAAGTTGCTAAATGTTTTTAAGGGAGCAATGAACCATCATGCAAACGGAATATATGCAAATTAGAATATGAGAACTATGAGTTTATTGGTAGTATAGTAACGTAGTATTTGTAGTATTATATAATGACTAAGTTGTAACAGAATATAAGGATTGTGATTATGTCTTTTTATGTCATCTTATGTCTGTTTACAAGAGTACTGTTCATGTTGGTCCTGCAGAATTCCACATAACCTTGCACTTGCGTTCCTATAAGTTTTTTGCAGTTTTATATCTTTGAAGGGTGCTGAACAAGAGTCCAAGTGATAACATCCTGTCAGTTTGGGCAATTTGCATAATATGCAAATGAAGTCGGCCATTACCGAAATTCAGTTTTTTGGCTATATCTATGGCTATATATGGAATAGGATGGAAATAATGGTGTCTAAACCTAGGTTTTATGGTCAAGGAATATAATAATACCAGTTACAAGTGTCTGAGATGGCGGCCATCTTGGATTCCATTTATGGGACTATGGCTATATGGGATAGGACAGTTTGTATCAACATGAAATCTATGAAGATAGGAGTGGATTCTATTTCTAACCAACATTTTGGATAATAGCTGGTACCATTATAAGGACTAGAAGCACGAAGTACGTAATAGAGTTCAATCATCGTCGGCGTCATCAGCAGTCTCCTCGTCGGTCTCGTCATTGTCAATGTCATGTTCTACCTGTTTTGTACGTTCATTATGGCAATTGATATTTGAATCTCTATGACATGCACAGAAGAAAGTGCATGGTAAATGAGCGGCACAACAACCACACTGCGCTGTTCTACATGGGGTGCCTGAAGTACAACCACACCTTATTAACTCCAAAATTTGTGGTGGAGCAAGTGCAACGTCTGTGGGCATTGGAACAGGAAGAAGAGACTTGGAAGTTTCCCTCTCGCGCCCATCCGTACTCTTCTGGATTCATGTTGGGGGCTTTGATTGAAGGGCCGCCTTCCAAATTGCCGTCTGGAAATGAGCACGTCGAACATTTTCTACGAATGCTTGCTTGTTGGTGGCAGTGTCTTTAGTTTTGGCGCTGCTGTCATGTTCTTTCGCCCCATTTTCCGGGACCATACTTGTACCCTAGTGTCGGACATGTCTGCAGTAGTCGTGCACCCATAACACTTCGCGATAAATTTGGTAGCTTCGTCTATAATAGTTGACATTGGAGCATCAAGCTCACCCAAGCATTCGAGTGTTTGACTGGCCTGAAGCATCTTGATGGCAGTTGATTTGCCAACACCAAACAGTTGCGCAACAGTATCGCACCCAGAAAGGCAGTGCATCGCTGGAAGCTGTGAGCTATTTAAGCATGCTCTTTGGCAGATGCTGCTATGTCAACCAAGGCTCTTTCAGAATGAGTAGATTCCATTGTTAGGCCGCACGTGAGATCAAGTTGTGTGTAAAAATGTAGGAGCAGTACGAAGACGTCTATCATCGCACAGTACGTTGATGGCCGTTGCACCTTCTTCTGCCAGCTTCGACATTTGATGAACCATGATTACATCTGCTTCTTCATGAAAGTTCTCCAGATCTTCCCTCTGTCTCAGGACATCGCAGCTGACTTCTATTGGTACAGGGTCTTGGCCAGTTAGGACGAGCTTGTTCTTCATCTTTTCCCCTCTGTTGAGCAGTTCTGTGCATATCAACTTGATGAGTTGAACTTTGTTGTCCACTATAGTTAGGACGACCTTTTGTGGTGGGAGAGGACTTTGGAGGGTTAGGCGATGGTGTCTACTGGCTTGCTGACCACACCGTTTTGTCCGTGTTGTGCCTTTGATGCTGAAATCGAAGTATCGATCAAATACAAGATAGACATCCCCTGCGACATTTTACGGATGATGAAGCTGCACACATTGTCCACAAAGTCTTTGACTGTACCCTTACATGGCCAGTGGACACACCAGAGGATAGCGCAACCGTCAATTATAACAGCTTCTGCCTTCTGAACAATACGTGAGGAAACTAACACTTGGAGCTTTTTCTTTAGTGTAGACTTTGCTGACGCTATGCGCATGGTGCCATTTTCCTTGAACATGGAGGTCGGCATGGGGGCAAGTTCATGTTTGAGAACTGTTGGTAAGTCAATGTCTCGTGTTTGTTGAAGCCCCAACACCCGTGAGTATATCAGATTGACATCGTATACATCTTTGCCCCAACCTTGATGGATTTCTTCGTGACGGCCATCGTGACAACCTTCTTGGATAGAGAGGCGTTGATGCCAGATGGCAGACTACTTTCAAAAGCGATCATCTGTGCCTTGCCTATGTCAACAGCGTGCTCTACATTTACAGACTCTGGTTGTATCTGTCCGGTTTGGATGTTCACCAGGCCTTTTGGATGGTCGTCATTATCCAGTGGCTATATGCATAATTGCAGTTTCTCTCGAATCTTTGACCTGTCTTGGTTGTCTCCGTGGATCCTAGATGGTTTCTCTTCTTTATGACTCGTGACATCAACCTCTTTGTATCCTCTAGTCATGTCTGCAACACCTTTGACATCTTGGTGCATGAATGCATACTCAGAGCCCATCGTTTGAGTGCAGACGGCTTGAGAGTGATCCCTATGATGCCTCTAGCACCGTGGCCGTATCGCATAAAGGTGCTCTCTATAAACATGTCTGACCAGATACCGTTCCAGAGACCGGGTTTATGCCTCATCACATGGTCCCTTTCAGGAAACGATGCAAGATGTCACCGGGGAGACGTTCCATCGACCTCAGGTAATAAAGGCCGTAACGGGCATAGTGGTGATGTCCCGCAGCAAAGAAATACGGCATCATTTCTTTGACTGCATATAGATGTAGTGGCCAGTCGGCCTCACGTTCAGCTCGCAACAAAAGCATCATAAGAAAAACTGGCTTGATTAGACAGTCTACCCAGAGTCGTGTCGTCCTGCTCTCTTGTGACAATACTTCTAGATGTTCTTGAAGTTCGGTGTGACTCTCCAACTGTCCAACAATACCTCTTGGACTTCCTCCACAACAAGCCGAAGAGCTCTGACGTTTTGAGGAAACTTTTTCCCACTAAGCATTTTCGGAACACCTCCAAAGCTTGTTTTCATGATTTCTTCTAGACCAGTGTTTGCCATTAGGTATCCAACACATCCAACAAAACTCATCGAAAGTGCATTCCGCCTAGTCTTGGTATAAAGTTAAGAAACCGGTCTTGGTAGACCCCTTTATGCCTACAGCAACCCTGTATAGTTGTTGGTCATTGGTGAAGAGGGTAATGCGCTGTCTGCAGCTATTGGTGAGATTTGTGTGTTCACCATTGCTGTCAGGATTGTGTCGGGGTCAGCTGGGTTCATGTCTATCAATGGGCGGTAAATGGCTCTTGTGCTGGTCTTATGGTATGGCCCTGTTCCCTTGACACTTAGTATTGAATCCGTTGAACTCCGGTATGCCCTCATCAGAGTCAATGGCTTGCAAGAAGTCGAAGTCGAGGGATTGGGCTCTCAAAAGTGATACCACTTGTGCGGCTAGAACACGTAATGGCAATAGAGCTCGCTTAGCCTCAGTATCAGGCATGTCAGGTTTTTTGGGACCTTTGTATCTCTCTACAGGGATGTCATCAATTACCTGCTGCTGCATTTCATTTGCTGTCAGTCTCGGAATGTCTCAAGATGTGATTACTCAGTCAAGTACCTGTCAGTAACAGTCATTACAATGGCAAGGGAATGGGTGCTAACAAGTCCGTTCTGCGAGGATATGTTTGCGTCAAAGTTGTCTGCAACAGCTTGAATGATACCATCTTGGGACAGGTCATACCCATGATGGTGAAGTTTGAGCGCTGCTGCTGCTGCTGAAGCTTTGAACCGCAATATTTCATCATAAGACAAGCTACCCTGCAATCATAGAACTGTTCAATCAGAGACCTCTGATTGAGGACAACACCTAGTGCAATCTGAAGAGGGGTGATCGGTTGTTAAAATGCTGGTGACAATGTTGCCAATGAGAGCAGCTGACAAAGTGTAGTTCATTTTCTCAGACATTTTAACTAACAGTGAGCGAAGTGTTTCACTGACAGAGTCCAGTGCAATATCAATGTCTACACTAGCTTGGTATACTTTCCTATCAGCTGGTAACTCTGCGTCTCATGGACAATGCGTTTTGCAACCCTTTCTAATACACAATCGAATTCGTCTTCATCATTTACCAGATGTAACAGGCCTGATGCCTTACTCTGAAATACCAAAAGGCTGGCAACACCTGAACACTTAAAATGAGTAAATCAGGCCCAAAATGATCTGACAGATGAGAAACTAAGGCTCTACGGGACAACTTCTGTCCACCGTTTTCAAGATACAGGTTATAAACATCTACAGAGTTCCATATTTTTGTCATGTCTGCTTTCATTTCGGATACAGTTGATTGGAAAGAAGAGTCTAAAGATATTTGACTCGGATCAAGGCTGCTTCTGACAGCTGCTGCTATAGCACGATCTGTCATGAATGCGTCCCTACAGTCAATGTGGTATCTTGCATCCGCCGCATGTAGATCACTCACTGCTCCAACAACACGGATTTCAACATCTTTGCCCAGTTGTCTTGACGCTCAAAACAAGTGTCCAATATCTTTTGCTTGTAGGTGCGATCGCAGCACGATCGGCCGTACGGCACAAAGTGACTTTTCTCCACCGATCTGGATGTTTTGGATCGCGATCCATGATACATAATGCACCACAGAATATGCAGTGCTCTCGGAAGTTTAATGTCGTTCCTTGCGAATCAGAACGACGAGATCGCTTTGGAGCTGGTGATGCGTTTTCAGTATCATTATGTTTCAGAAATCGTTTTATAGACACCTGCGATGTATAAATTGATAACATTGTCGGTGACACTGGACAGATGGTTTTCATCTTCAGCAAGCATTTTCTCCAAAGACACATGGAGATCATCTTTATAGATCTTACTTGCTCGGATGATGCTTCGAATACGGTCTGCACCAGATGTTGACAAGGGCTTGTTTGTAAAGTTGCCTTTAACATGGATGGAATAAGCATTGGCTCATATCTCACTCTGGTGTCTGAAATGAGAAAATGATATTGGTCAATACATGCCAAACGATATAGGAACACCCCACCCCCACCCCGTAATCGTGGACCCATTTAGGCATTCATTATCCTTACCCATTACTGCTAGACCCTTAAACCCTAGGTTTAGAATCATTATTTCCATCCTATCCCATATATAGCCATAATAATATAGCCAAACACTGTGGTGGCCATCTTGG
>CM068956.1:93413145-93430769 GCA_035128595.1 Eptatretus atami | reverse complement strand
TAATCGGACGAGCGGTCCCAAGTTACGGACATTTATCTGTCGACCAATGACAGGACATGGTGCTATGACGTCACGAATGAGTCACAATTAATGTTTGTTTATTTATTTACTTATTGTTTTTTTTTGCACGATTGATGTCACAATTCTTCTTCTGCTTCGCTTGGTATGACGTCACAATCGACGCTGGGACCTGAGTATGTGCCTTTTCAAGGTTTGATATTAATCGGACAAGCGGTTCCCAAGTTACGGCCATTTATCTGTCACCAATGACAAGACACGGTGCTATGACGTCACGAATGACGTCACAATTAATATTTATTTATTTATTGTTATTTTTTGCACGATTGACGTCACAATTCTTCTCGTTTGGTAGACGTCACAATTGACGCTGGGACAATTGACGCTGGGAAAAATGTGCCTTTTCAAGGTTTGATATCGTTCTTCATCCGTTTCAGCTGTTTCCCAAGGTTTGAAAGCTGTTTTTTCCAAGGTTTGAATTAATTGTTCAAATTATTAATTAATCCCAAGGTTTGGGGGGGGGCGAGTGAGAAGGGACGAGAGAGAGGGGGCGTCACAATTCGAGAGAGAGGGGGCGAGAGAGGGGGCGGGAGGGGGTGAGAGGGGTGGAGAGAGAGAGAGAGAAGAGAGAGGAGCGAGAGAGGAGGGCGAGACTAGGGGGAGAGAGGGGGGGCGTCACAATTCTTCTTCTTCTTCTTCTTCTTCTTCTTCTTCTTCTTCTTCTTCTTCTTCTTCGTTTGATATGACATCACAATGATGCTGGGGACCTGAGTATGTTTCCCAGGTGTTTCCCAAGTTATGGCCATTTATGATACGGTTGGTCCGATCTAATTAAATAATGCCCCAATCCAGTCGTCGTTTACGAGAGTGAAGAACGAAGCTGCACCTCGGGCACGCACCTATGGGCCCGCACCTACGAACCGCACTAGTACACTAAAATGGTATATAATGGTGTCTTATAGCTTCGATCACATGTCCTACCAAAAAATGAAAGTTTATACATCAAGCTAGTAACACATAAAAATTGGTGCTTTTATCTGGTATGTCCCCATCAAGTTGCTAAATGTTTTTAAGGGAGCAATGAACCATCATGCAAACGGAATATATGCAAATTAGAATATGAGAACTATGAGTTTATTGGTAGTATAGTAACGTAGTATTTGTAGTATTATATAATGACTAAGTTGTAACAGAATATAAGGATTGTGATTATGTCTTTTTATGTCATCTTATGTCTGTTTACAAGAGTACTGTTCATGTTGGTCCTGCAGAATTCCACATAACCTTGCACTTGCGTTCCTATAAAGTTTTTTGCGTTTTTATATCTTTGAAGGGTGCTGAACAAGAGTCCAAGTGATAACATCCTGTCAGGTTTGGGCAATTTGCATAATATGCAAATGAAGTCGGCCATTACCGAAATTCAGTTTTTTGGCTATATCTATGGCTATATATGGAATAGGATGGAAATAATGGTGTCTAAACCTAGGTTTTTATGGTCAAGGAATATAATAATACCAGTTACAAGTGTCTGAGATGGCGGCCATCTTGGATTCCATTTATGGACTATGGCTATATGGGATAGGACAGTTTGTATCAACATGAAATCTATGAAGATAGGAGTGGATTCTATTTCTAACCAACATTTTGGATAATAGCTGGTACCATTATAAGGACTAGAAGCACGAAGTACGTAATAGAGGTCAATCATCGTCGGCGTCATCAGCAGTCTCCTCGTCGGTCTCGTCATTGTCAATGTCATGTTCTACCTGTTTTGTACGTTCATTTGCAATTGATATTTGAATCTCTATGACATGCACAGAAGAAAGTGCATGGTAAATGAGCGGCACAACAACCACACTGCGCTGTTCTACATGGGGTGCCTGAAGTACACCACACCTTATTAACTCCAAAATTTGTGGTGGAGCAAGTGCAACGTGTGGGCATTGGAACAGGAAGAAGAGACTTGGAAGTTTCCTCTCGCGCCCATCCGTACTCTTCTGGATTCATGTTGGGGGGCTTTGATTGAAGGGCCGCCTTCCAAATTGCCTCTGGAAATGAGCACGTCGAACATTTTCTACGAATGCTGGCTTGTTGGTGGCAGTGTCTTTAGTTTTGGCGCTGCTGTCATGTTCTTTCGCCCCATTTTCCGGGACCATACTTGTACCCTAGTGTCGGACATGTCTGCAGTAGTCGTGCACCCATAACACTTCGCGATAAATTTGGTAGCTTCGTCTATAATAGTTGACATTGGAGCATCAAGCTCACCCAAGCATTCGAGTGTTTGACTGGCCTGAAGCATCTTGATGGCAGTTGATTTGCCAACACCAAACAGTTGCGCAACAGTATCGCACCCAGAAAGCAGTGCATCGCTGGAAGCTGTGGAGCTTATTTAGCATGCTCTTTGGCAGATGCTGCTATGTCAACCAAGGCTCTTTCAGAATGAGTAGATTCCATTGTTAGGCCGCACGTGAGATCAAGTTTGTGGTAAAAATGTAGGAGCAGTACGAAGACGTCTATCATCGCACAGTACGTTGATGGCCGTTGCACCTTCTTCTGCCAGCTTCGACATTTGATGAACCATGATTACATCTGCTTCTTCATGAAAGTTCTCAGATCTCTCCTCTGTCTCAGGACATCGCAGCTGACTTCTATTGGTACAGGTCTTGGCCAGTTAGGACGAGCTTGTTCTTCATCTTTTCCCCTCTGTTGAGCAGTTCTGTGCATATCAACTTGATGAGTTGAACTTTGTTGTCCACTATAGTTAGACGACCTTTTCTGGTGGGAGAGGACTTTGGAGGTTAGGCGATGGTGTCTACTGGCTTGCTGACCACACCGTTTTGTCCGTGTTGTGCCTTTGATGCTGAAATCGAAGTATCGATCAAATACAAGATAGACATCCCCTGCGACATTTTACGGATGATGAAGCTGCACACATTGTCCACAAAGTCTTTGACTGTACCCTTACATGGCCAGTGGACACACCAGAGGATAGCGCAACCGTCAATTATAACAGCTTCTGCCTTCTGAACAATACGTGAGGAAACTAACACTTGGAGCTTTTCTTTAGTGTAGACTTTGCTGACGCTATGCGCATGGTGCCATTTTCCTTGAACATGGAGGTCGGCATGGGGGCAAGTTCATGTTTGAGAACTGTTGGTAAGTCAATGTCTCGTGTTTGTTGAAGCCCAACACCCGTGAGTATATCAGATTGACATCGTATACATCTTTGCCCCCAACCTTGATGGATTCTTCGTACGGCCATCGTGACAACCTTCTTGGATAGAGAGGCGTTGATGCCAGATGGCAGACTACTTTCAAAAGCGATCATCTGTGCCTTGCCTATGTCAACAGCGTGCTCACATTTACAGACTCTGGTTGTATCTGTCCGGTTTGGATGTTCACCAGGCCTTTTGGATGGTCGTCATTATCCAGTGGCTATATGCATAATTGCAGTTTCTCTCGAATCTTTGACCTGTCTTGGTTGTCTCCGTGGATCCTAGATGTTTCTCTTCTTTATGACTCGTGACATCAACCTCTTTGTATCCTCTAGTCATGTCTGCAACACCTTTGACAATCTTGGTGCATGCATGCATACTCAGAGCCCATCGTTGAGTGCAGACGGCTTGAGAGTGATCCCTATGATGCCTCTAGCACCGTGGCCGTATCGCATAAGGTGCTCTCTATAAACATGTCTGACCAGATACCGTTCCAGAGACCGGGTTTATGCCTCATCACATGGTCCCTTTCAGGAAACGATGCAAGATGTCACCGGGGAGACGTTCCATCGACCTCAGGTAATAAAGGCCGTAACGGGCATAGTGGTGATGTCCCGCAGCAAAGAAATACGGCATCATTTCTTTGACTGCATATAGATGTAGTGGCCAGTCGGCCTCACGTTCAGCTCGCACAAAAAGCATCATAGAAAAACTGGCTTGATTAGACAGTCTACCCAGAGTCGTGTCGTCCTGCTCTCTGTGACAATACTTCTAGATGTTCTTGAAGTTCGGTGTGACTCTCCAACTGTCCAACAATACCTCTTAGGACTTCCTCCACAACAAGCCGAAGAGCTCTGACGTTTTGAGGAAACTTTTTCCCACTAAGCATTTTCGGAACACCTCCAAAGCTTGTTTTCATGATTTCTTCTAGACCAGTGTTTGCCATTAGGTATCCAACACATCCAACAAAACTCATCAGAAGTGCATTCCGCCTAGTCTTGGTATAAAGTTAAGAAACCGGTCTTGGTAGACCCCTTTATGCCTACAGCAACCCTGTATAGTTGTTGGTCATTGGTGAAGAGGGTAATGCGCTGTCTGCAGCTATTGGTGAGATTTGTGTGTTCACCATTGCTGTCAGGATTGTGTCGGGGTCAGCTGGGTTCATGTCTATCAATGGGCGGTAAATGGCTCTTGTGGCTGGTCTTATGGTATGGCCCTGTTCCCTTGCCACTTAGTATTGAATCCGTTGAACTCCGGTATGCCCTCATCAGAGTCAATGGCTTGCAAGAAGTCGAAGTCGAGGGATTGGGCTCTCAAAAGTGATACCACTTGTGCGGTAGAACACGTAATGGCAATAGAGCTCGCTTAGCCTCAGTATCAGGCATGTCAGGTTTTTTGGGACCTTTGTATCTCTCTACAGGGATGTCATCAATTACCTGCTGCTGCATTTCATTTGCTGTCAGTCTCGGGAATGTCTCAAGATGTGATTACTCAGTCAAGTACCTGTCAGTAACAGTCATTACAATGGCAAGGGAATGGGTGCTAACAAGTCGCTGTCTGCAGGATATTTTGCGTCAAAGTTGTCTGCAACAGCTTGAATGATACCATCTTTGGACAGGTCATACCCATGATGGTGAAGTTCTTGAGCGCTGCTGCTGCTGCTGAAGCTTTGAACCGCAATATTTCATCATAAGACAAGCTACCCTGCAATCATAGAACTGTTCAATCAGAGACCTCTGATTGAGGACAACACCTAGTGCAATCTGAAGAGGGGTGGATCGGTTGGTTAAAATGCTGGTGACAATGTTGCCAATGAGAGCAGCTGACAAAGTGTAGTTCATTTTCTCAGACATTTTAACTAACAGTGAGCGAAGTGTTTCACTGACAGAGTCCAGTGCAATATCAATGTCTACACTAGCTTGGTATACTTTCCTATCAGCTTGGTAACCTCTGCGTCTCATGGACAATGCGTTTGCAACCCTTTCTAATACACAATCGAATTCGTCTTCATCATTTACCAGATGTAACAGGCCTGATGCCTTACTCTGAAATACCAAAGGCTGGCAACACCTGAACCACTTAAAATGAGTAAATCAGGCCCAAAATGATCTGACAGATGAGAAACTAAGGCTCTACGGACAACTTCTGTCCACCGTTTTCAAGATACAGGTTATAAACATCTACAGAGTTCCATATTTTGTCATGTCTGCTTTCATTTCGGATACAGTTGATTGGAAAGAAGAGTCTAAAGATATTTGACTCGGATCAAGGCTGCTTCTGACAGCTGCTGCTATAGACGATCTGTCATGAATGCGTCCCTACAGTCAATGTGGTATCTTGCATCCGCCGCATGTAGATCACTCACTGCTCCAACAACACGGATTTCAACATCCTTTGCCCAGTTGTCTTGACGCTCAAAACAAGTGTCCAATATCTTTTGCTTGTAGGTGCGATCGGCAGCACGATCGGCCGTACGGCACAAAGTGACTTTTCTCCACCGATCTGGATGTTTTGGATCGCGATCCATGATACATAATGCACCACAGAATATGCAGTGCTCTCGGAAGTTTAATGTCGTTCCTTGCGAATCAGAACGACAGATCGCTTTGGAGCTGGTGATGCGTTTTCAGTATCATTATGTTTCAGAAATCGTTTTATAGACACCTGCGATGTATAAATTGATACACATTGTCGGTGACACTGGACAGATGGGTTTTCATCTTCAGCAAGCATTTTCTCCAAAGACACATGGAGATCATCTTTATAGATCTTACTTGCTCGGATGATGCTTCGAATACGGTCTGCACCAGATGTTGACAAGGGCTTGTTTGTAAAGTTGCCTTTACATGGATGGAATAAGCATTGGCTCATATCTCACTCTGGTGTCTGAAATGAGAAAATGATATTGGTCAATACATGCCAAACGATATAGGAACACCCCCACCCCCACCCGTAATCGTGGACCCATTTAAGGCATTCATTATCCTTACCCATTACTGCTAGACCCTTAAACCCTAGGTTTAGAATCATTATTTCCATCCTATCCCATATATAGCCATATATATAGCCAAACACTGTGGTGGCCATCTTGGAATCAAGATGGCCGCCATCTCAGACACTTGTAACTGGTATTATTATATTCCTTGACCATGAAAACCTAGGTTTAGACACCATTATTTCCATCCTATCAAATATTATAGCAAAAAAACTGAATTCGGTAATGGCCGACTTCATTTGCATATTATGCAAATTGCCCAAACCTGACAGGATGTTATCACTTGGATTCTTGTTCAGCCCCCTCTCAAAGATATAAAACCGCAAAAAGAAAAAATTTGGTGCTTTTATCCGGTCTGTCCCCATAAAGTGAAAATTTGTCTCTAAGCCACCTGACTAACTAATATAGATATAAACTTCAAAGATGTCATAATTGACAAAGCTACTTTTCTGGAATGTCCAGCAAGCATTTTCAGTATTTGTATACCATCATTAATCAGTGGTGTGAAAGCCATTTGGTACCGCCTACCCTATCCGGCCCATGGACGATGATTGATTGTTTTAGAGACTTGGAAAGTCCAGAAGCAGGAATTGTTGAATATATAAAGTGGTATGGCAAAGTGCTTGGGACGTTTGGAGAGAGGAGAGTAGCCAGCTGCTACAAGGTGATGCTGAGAGAGTCAAGCAATCAGAGAATTACACAACCCAAGCAAGGAACCCATCCTTACAGATTTGTTAATTTCCCCAGAATTACAAACTGGTTAATTTCCCCAGAATTACGGACGAGTTAACTCCCCCAGAATTGGTGTACAGTATTGCATTCTTCTGATTCTGATGCACCATTCTCTGCTTCAGAGTGTCAGTGCTGACAAAGCAGTTTCTTTGCAAGGGTTATAGAGGGTGGTTTGCCATTGCCTTCCCAATAGTAGATATGGGAGGAATTTGGAACTTGTTCAGGGTGCCAGCGATAACTCGCTTTGCAAAGGACACCGTGGATCTTTAACATCCACCAACTAACGCCAACAGACGGAAGCCCAGTTTAACATCCATCTGAGGGATGACACATTGATGAATAGCCCTGCATGTGAAACTCCAGGATGACACTTTATAGCTGGGTCTGGAGTCGAACCCAGGCTAGACAGCTTGGAGGCGAGTGTGCGTACCTCAACGCCATCCTGTGAGCCTGTGTATTATTGTACATTGTGACTTGTAAAGCCTCTCACACTGTGAGTGGCATGATACGATACACCTTTACATAGAGAATTTGCATTTTCCCCAAACCCCCAACCCTGAACTCTGGGGGCTATGAAATGTTTTTATTGTCCAACATCAGTCTTCCCAGGCAAGCCCAAGTACAACCACCATTTTCCAACTCATTATGGCCTGCAGTTTAGGAATGAATAGAAGTCAAACTAACACATCAAGACTTCTCAAATTATACAGGGTGTTCCAAAAACAACCGGACAACTTTGGTTGTTAATATATTTAGAACCACAAATGATACAACGATACCCTTTGGTTTATATGAAACAGAAACTCAAACTTTTGTGCACACCATCAATACACTTGAATATGAGCTCCATTTTGTCACGTGCAGGATATCAAGGTGGTACATGAGTTATTGCCATGTTCGCCTTAGCATGTTTGCATCCACCAGTGCACAAGATTCTGCAGGTTTGCCACCTTGCTGTTGCAGACATCTTTGACAAACCCCCACAGAAAAAAAACAATCAAGGGGGGTTACGTCTGTTGATCGTGGGGGCCAGGTGATTGGTCCATCTCGGCCAATCCAGCAACCTGGAAATTTTTCATTCAGGATGGCTCAACTGTCTCAGGCCCAATGAGGGGGAGCGTCCTGTTGACAAACGATATTGGGTTGCAGGTCTTCAATCTGTGAGAAGGCAAATTCTCCCAACCTGTTAATGTAAATTGTTCAGGCCACTGTATACTCCGCAAAGAAAATTGGACCCACCAAGTGGTCATGGAGAAGGCCACACCACACACCACATGGTCCCAATGGATGGATGGATGTATTATATAAAACAAAGGGTATTGTTGTATCATTTGTGGGACTAAATATATGAACAACCAAAGTTGTTCAGGTCTTTTTGGAGCACCCTGTACAGTGGCCTGCAAAATTATTCATCCCCAACCAATAATTCCACATTTCAATGAATTACGAATTACGTAGAAACGATTTTTCCAAATAAACGTTTTTATTCATAACTGAAGAGATCAAACTAAACACGGTTGTAGTTGAAGGAGGTTACCTGGCAGGAATACCTGCAAAAAATCATGTACAAATCAAAATTCACTGGTTGCAAAAGTATGCAGCCCCTTCGTTCAGGACTTGGTGGAAGCACCTTTTACAGCAATGACTGCTATGAGTCTTTTTGGGGAAGGTCACCACCAGCTTTGTACAGGAAGATGGGGAGATCTTTATCCATTCTTCACATGAAAATGTGAAGTTCAAATGAGAACTTTGACTGGGCCACTCAAGAACATTTATTTTCTTCTTATTCAGCCACTCCAGTGTGGCTTTAGCTTTGTGCTTCGGATCATTGTCCTGCTGTAATGTGAATCTCCTACCTCGTTTCAGATTCATGGCCGACTCAAGCAGGTTTTCATCAAGGATTCTCCTGTACTTTGCACCATTCATTGTCCCATCTATCCTGACAAGCATGCCAGTCCCTGCTGATGAAAAGCAGCTCCATAACATGATGCTGCCACCCACCACCATGCTCGACAGTAGTTATGGCGTTGACTGAGTGATGCACAATGAGTGTTAGGTTTGTGCCAGACGTAACACTTTGAATTTAGACCAAAAAGTTCAAATGTTGTCTCGTCTGACCACAAAACGTTTCTCCACATGTCTGCAGTATCATTAAGATGCTTTTTCACAAACTCCATACGAGCTCTTAGATGCGTCTTTTTCAGTAATGGCTTCTTTCTTGCCACCTGTCCAGAGGCCAGCCAGCTTTGTGAAGGGAACCAGATATTGTTGATTGATGTACACTGTCCCCCATCTTGGACATAGAGCCTTGCAGATCTTTCGGTCATTGTTCGATTTACAGGGACATCCCAAACCCGTTTCTTCGTTGCCGGCTGCTGAGTTTGGATGGGCGATCTGATCTGAGTCGAGTCTGGTGGTATATACATCATCCACCTCTTAATGGTGGATTTCACTGTACTCAAAGGGATAATGAGTGACTGAAATATCCTTATAACTCTTTCCGAACGGTGCTTCTCCACCACTTTATGTCTGACTTCTTTGAAAGCTCGTTGTCTTCACATTTCCTTGTTGGTTGTCAAAATGAGTTACACCTTAAAACTCGGGAGCTTAGTTCTTAAGACAAACCACTGATTACATACAGGTGAAACCGATTACACCTATTTTGTAACCTTTCGAAGAAATAATTTGCTCCTGAAGTGATTTAGGTTACTGATTGTGAAAGGGTTTGAATATTTACGCAACTGAGAATCATTCGATTTTCCTCTGTTAATCTGACATTCACATTTTATCAGCACTTTTTTAGCTTTATCACTTTGGAGTAGTTTGTGAAGACTCTATATTAAGTTTGATTTGAAAGCATCATGAAATAAGCTCAGGTGACATCAAAACATGACAACTTTGAAGGGGGTTGAATGTTTTGCAGGCCAGTGTATACTTGCATAATATGATTGTGAACATTGTGCTGGCTGTGGAGGTGCAATCGGGATAATTGTAATCCTTGCACTGGATGTCCATACACGAGTAGGACAATCTGGCTGCTCCTGCATGTAGGGTGTGGTGGATGGACCAGTGTTTTCCTGACCACCTGTTGTGCTGCTGCTGGACATGCACCCGAGGTCGACCTTCCCCTTCTTTGGTCCTCAGTGTGCATGCCACACTTTGGGGTTGGATTTGGAGTGATGTTGAATCCCAAGGGATTATGGATGATTATGAGTATTATTGTGGTTTATACGTGTCAAATTTGTAATTATAATGTAGTTAATTATTTCCATCACAGATTTCTTATCTGAAAATATTCATACTCATTTAATCTATTCGCGCTGACTGGTCCATTACTGTGCATTTAAGGTCTGCACTTTACCTCAAGAGACTTTGCGTCAGAGCCTAGGAAGCACAAGGAATCACGCGGAACTTAAACGCAGGCTCAGGTCTGCATTCGGCCTTCGACTTGATACAGTTCACAGTCCAGAAGTGACTTTCGAGTGTGACTCCAGATATGTATAAATAAGGAATCAGATGAGTACTGCTAGTTCTAGTTCATCGGATACTTTTCTATCAGAGAGGGTAGGAAAGTTCAGTGGCAGATTTATGTTCTATTGTTTGCTTAAATGAGGAATCAAATCAGAGGAAAGCAGTTTATTGGGGGTAGTGCCAACATGGTACGCTACATTGTGGAGTATGCACACAAATGTTTCGAGGAAATGTGAAACTACGATCTACCTTATCTGCAATTGAAGATAATATGCTATCTTTCATGAAAGCAGTTTGTGTGGTGAGTACCATAGGTGCATTACATTATCTGCATGAGGCCATCGTGTTTCACTGCCTTGCTTTATTCTGACTTTTTCTGATATACAACTGATGCTGCAGTCCAGTTAGGCTTTTGAATGCCCAGCCTCAAATAAGAGACAATTTTCGAACAGGTTTAACGTCAAAATTGATATTTTATCCTATTTTTTGGAAAGTTTAACATCCGAGGAGTTAATTATCGTCAGTAACTTGCCTGTGCAAGATGGAAGTTTTAAACTTCAATTTGCGTTTTGCGGCTCCATGTTTCCACCTGCTGGCCGATGGTTCAGGGTAGACATCCCCTTGGCAGGACTTCTTTTTTAGTTTTTTTGTCAGCAAAGTCGAGGCTCAGGGAGGAGCGAGAACATAGAATGGATCAGGATGTGCAACAGAACATAAGGAACAGTAGAAAGAGAGAGGGGAAACACACCAACAGGCAGGGTTGATGGACATTTCACATCTTGATCTTAGGTCTGCAAAGTATGGAGTGAAACACTGAGGCCATTCTTTGGTCGAGTTTGAGAGTTAAAATCTAAACTCCATTTCGACAAGTTCAGGTTAATTGACCGATTAGCAATTGGTCTCTCTTTCTGAGGTTAAGCCACAATCAGTCACCATGAGTTTGGTTGGTGTTTGAAGGGTGGTTTGATGTTACTAGTCCCCTTCCGCTTTTACCAGATGGGACTATAGGTTTGCTGTCCGTCTGTCCGTCCATCCCACCTGTGCTGTTTTAGACTTTTTTTCCCCACCTTTAACATATTCAACCTTTAACAACTTGGTACATGGCTTTATGATGAAAAGTTACAGAACAAGTTCGAGTTTCAAGGTGTTTTGTCAATTTTGCACAGAGTTATGCCCTTTTTGGACTTAGAAAATATCACATTGGAAGGGGACATGTATTGCAAAGCAATTTTCATTCTTGTTCTCATACCGTCTGCCATGGAAACAGTTCAAAGCATCTGTTCATTCCTCCATCCACGGTCCCCTTACTTCATGAGAGTTGTCACCTTACTTCATGAGGTTGACCATCCTTATTTTATCATCACCTTCACGGCCCCATCAACTGTGACTGTCAAAAGGGAATAAAATCAGATCACATTGGATATGGACTCTTGTTATCATGAAATAATGGATTAATAGTCCCCATTTCTTTGACATTATAACAATCATCATCACTGTGTTGACCCCATGACTCTCTTGATATTAACGTGACCATGTAGATTAATCTAACAAATAGCCTTTCACCATTAGGGCATCGGCATCGTGGCTTTGAAACATTCACCGCGTCCTGATTATTATAAGCGGATTGAGAGTTAGTTGCGCAAGCTGTTTCCATCCATTTCAGCTCTACCAGTGTGGTTTCTCAACCCTACCTTTTGTCCAAGAGGAAGACATGCGGATAAAAAGACACAATGGTAGCTCAGTTTCTCTCTTTTTTTGCATCTTTGCAGAAAATACTTTCCGAGTCTATTGCTTCCCTTCTCTCACCCTTTCTCCTGACTTCCACCATGATTCTACCTGGATGAACGAAGAGCCCATTGTTGATCCCAGCTCTGATATTCTGAAACAGGCACTATCCTCATTAAATGTTACTGTTGAGTCAAACACATCAACAGCAGGAGACCCTGGAATCTCTCAAGGTACTCAACATACAACAATAAGCTCGACACCAGGATTATCTGCCGATGATGAAACCACCACGACCCCTGGCACCGCGGAGGCAGCAGCGTGGTTCTTGCTGCAAGCAGGGCGTGAGTCCAATGCACGGTGCACCCGGAGCATTGAGCTGCTCTCAGAGCCTTGGTTGACCCTTCCGCCCTCCAGGCTGTACCCATTCGCCCGCAGCGTTGCGCTCGAGTTGGTGCGCACCAGGGCCATGCTGAGCATGCACTTACAGGACTCTGTGACTGTGCATCCTCATCGATGGGAGCAGCGCCAGTGGCATCGTGCTGTGCTGCGTGCGCTCCTCGCAGTAGAACCATGTACTAAAGAAGCTTCTCTCATGCTATGGCAGGCAGGCCATGCAATTTTCATGCGTGTCACACGGCGTGGACTCAAAGCTCGCCTTCAGGTGGAAGGAGGAGGATGGCCATCGGATGATACAAAAAAGGATCAAGGAGACAAGGAGTGGAAATGGGACGAACAAAGTGCTGAAGAAGAATACGACGACCTTTCAAGGAACTGCTCTGAACCCAAATGGTTTCGTGAGCTAAGGGAACAGTTCCTGGGGTTGAGGCTTCCTGGAGACGTTGTCGGTAAGGAGTCTTGGCAGCTGGACCATAAAATACCACCACGTGAGACCACTAAACATATCCACTGGTCCTCTCCTTACTTAGCGTGCAGGGATGGCTTCCTCTCTCCCGGCTGGAGTCTCACCATTTCCACCGCATTCTACAGCTTCTCATCCCATCTCATACCAGAGTTTCGGTGAGATGTAACTTTAGTGTGGTTTTGATGCCCAATGCAATTACATATTGAACTGCAGGTTAGGATGAGTCACCAAAAGGGGATTGCATCATGAAGTGGTTTATCCATCATGGTGGAGAGGACCTGGTTGTCATTTTTGTTTGTGCAGGGAAACTTTTAAATTGTTGCCTTTAGATTGCATGAATCTATAATAACCTTTATTTATCAAAATACATTTTCTACAATCACTGGTGCTCATTGAAGGAATTATCCATGCATTACATGAAGTTGCAACTGAGTGGTGATCTGTCCAGGATTTGTTCTAGCCTTGAAACGTTACTGGACTTGTGAATGCCCAAGAGATCTGTTAAGAGTACAGTCTCATTTATCCCACTTCATTATTATTATTATTGGCTGCTCTTGGAGCACCCTTATTCTGGACATTTCCATCTGTCTGTCTGTCCGCGAAACTTTGGTCAAGCCTAGGGCTAAACCACTCAACCGATTCCAATGAAATTTGGTAGGTAGGACCAATATTTCTGGGAATCGTGTGCTTTCGAATATGGGACCCCGGGCCCTAGCAACGGCATAGCAACGGCCTTTTAAAGTGGTCAAAAAATCTAAAAAAATATCTAAAAATCGAAGCTTAGAGTTCTGTGCGCAATCTATCTAGCTCCCTTAATGCCAATTTGCAGCCCTAACAAAAAAATTTGTAGGAGGAGATAGGTTTTGGGCGAGTACATGTCGAACATTTCAGAAAGGTTAATTGCGAATATCTCTAAGAGAAAGTCTGATTTTGATGAAACTTGGGTGAAATGTGTACAATGTGGCTAGCATGTACACAAAAATGAATGGTTGCTATGCACACCTCCGTTGCTTAGCACAGCTAAAATACTTTATCGTACATCGTACACTTATTGTGGACTGTACAAAAAAATCAATACCTCCGAAACTGGACCTCCGAGGGACCTGTTTTTTTGTGCCCAAGGAGAATGTCTTACAGCATCATATAAAAAATAAAATCTTTAGCGAATAGATAAATGGAATTACCAGGGCTGCCATTTGTTAGAGTCTCTTTGGAAACATGCCTGAAATTTCACAAGGCGGGTTTCTGGGCGCAAACTAAGAGGGCTGTGATAATCATATTTATTGTGCTAAATGATTGAATGAGCATCGTACATGAATATCGGCTAGTCGTGTCGGCCAGCTTTCCATCTAGAGCGAGCAGCCATGTCGCCTACCGGCTTGTTATTATTATTATTAAGTATTATTATGATTATTACATGAAGATAATGGGAAATCAATCCCTTGAAATGGGCTAACAGGGTGACCTGGAGGTACACACACTCGCCTTTAAGCTGTCTAGCCTGAGTTTAAATCCCGAACCAGCTATAAGTAGTCATCCCGGTGTTTCACAGGTGAGGTGAGTCATCAATGTGTCAGGGACGTTAAAAAGTGCATCCCGTCTGCCAGCATTCACTGGTGACATGGAGTCCTTTGTGAAGAGTAGGTGAGCCATTGCCGGCAACATGGTTAAATTCCTACCCAAACCAGCAGAGGGCATTGCATCAGCAGGACAGCCGTACCCTCAGCCAACGATGCTGCCTTGCAGCCATATGCTGCGTAAGAACGAAGAAGAAGAATATCTTGAAATGGCATTCAAACTTAAAAGTCCTGAAGCAAGTGTGTTCATGTATGAAACAACACCAAACAAGCCGACCTGCTGCAAAACATCACTGCAAAGTTATATGAAAAAGTGTCTTTTCAAAGACGAGAGTCGGTCTGCAGGTGTGGAAAATAAGGACAATTCATTTTCTCAACCAAATGTTGAGATTCGATCACAGGTGAACCGTCATGCTCATGGCAGTTACAACACCTCTCAACATTCTTTTTTGTATACAATGTTGAAGCTCATGGGAGAGGTAGAACACCAGAATGGACCAGCAAATAAAAGAAGAAGAACAACATAGTGGATTGGGGGATGGTGGGGGGGGGGGAAGAACACACTAACAGCAGGGTGCAGGGACCCAACGTAGGTACACATGGAAGGCAAAATAGGCATGGGGAAGAAAGACATCAACGGGAAGGGGAAGGTGACACAGGGGTTGAACAAGCTGGATACAAGCTCAAACACAGCAAGAAGAGGAAGGGAACAAAACAGAAATGGAGATATGTCCCGAGAGATTGCCCCGATCTTATGTCTGAGATTGGGCGTCTCCATTAATTGTTGTTAGGAGAGCGCAAGCAGAATGTCCAGAGTGGAGTGACCAGGTCGTGAATCGAATCTGATTACTTGAGGTTGGGCGTCTCCATTAAGTTGTTGTTAGGAGAGCGCAAGCAGAATGTCCAGAGTGGAGTGACCAGGTCTGAATCCGAACTGATTATCTGAGGTCAGCCGTTGGAAAAAAGGAAGGATTTTATGTCCATGACTTTGTTGACATTTGGAAATAAGAAGTTAAGAGGCTGTGGTTAAAAGGGTTTGTTTTTTCTTTCATTATGCTTGTGTATTGCAGTGACGTTTGTCACCTTTGAATTGAATGGGAGTCGACCAAGAACAAATGATAGGGTGAACAAAGCAGAAAGAGGATGTGCAAGAGTGGTAGAGCAGATATTTAGGACGCGTATACTGTTGCCATTCCGGATTATTATAGAATGTGAGTTGAGGGTTGCTATAAACTTTTCCACCTTCTCAGGCAAGAAAAATGCAGTATCCAGGAGCAGTTCGTACGAAAGGGTTGGGTAGTAAGCAAACACAGAAAAATGGCATTCGGTCTTTTGGTGAGCACAGTCAGCTGTGATGCCATTTGAAGTGAAGGAAAGGATAGACTGAGCATACACCAGAGCCAGACTTGATGAGGTACCTTCAAGTCTTTTAAGAAGGAGGAGGAACTTCAATACACGAGGAGGCCATGAGGCTCATCAAGCATGTGACCCACAAACTTCCCAGACTCGGAACGAACGATCTAACCATTATGCTACCGAGTCTGGTCAAAGTGGATGCTCTATTATTTCACCAAGGAAGGAAACAGGTTTGAAAGTTCAGCTTTGAGGTTGGCCAGATGTTGTTGTTGTCTGGCTCTCCTGAGAGTAGACACACTTGTTGAGACTTTGTGGAATGATATGAGGTTGCCTTCAATCAGGTTTTCCTTCCACGAGAAATGCCAAGTTGTTTGAAGGCAACTGCTTCACCTCAGGATTCATTTTAGAAGAGAAAATTAATTGACCTCCACAAAATTCCACATGATTGGTAACTCAAAATTTACATGTTGAAATGGTAATGTTAAATATTTAGTGATTTTAGGTCGGTTGAGATTCTGAACGATGTCCAGGCTTTGTGATTGAGTGGTGTTTGAGAAATGTGGTACGTATGGAATATGCACCATCGACAAGTCATTTGCTTTCCGATTTATTCTTATGGTTTCACGAGCCTATTCAGATCTTTGACATTGTACCACTGGCCTACTTTGGTGAGGCCTCCATTTTTAATTCTCCAAAGCATCAGGACAGGTATTTGGCTTGGCTCATGGATATACACTGACTGACAATTTACCAACAAGAGCGAGTAGTTCAGTTGATTTGGGATTGTTATTGGGTCATGGTGCTTGTGCTAGTCTTGGTTATTTTATTTCCACTGTAAAAACTCTCTCTTGGTCGTCAGCCTATACCTTAAAGTATTTCTTTTTTTCCAGATTTTTTTTTCCATTTAGAATGCAGTCGAAATGGCAGGACAAGGCCTGTTCAAATCTTGCAAAGGACCTTTTATATCGATAAATAAAATTGTCTTTCACAAAAAAGATTTCTGCAATGTACAAAAAAATAAACTACTTTGAATATGAGTGGAAGAATATGCCTACAGCCTGAAAAAATGGCTCTGATGTGGTGTATATAGAACTATAAATTTGTAGTGTGTGTGTGTGTGTGTGTGTGTGTGTGTGTGTGTGTGTGTTGTGTGGTGTGGTGTTGTCAAGGTCTGGCGTTAGGTTAATCCCCCCCACCCCGCGACCCAATTGTAATTGTGGTGACGTGCGGTTAACACCGACCAGCCCAGATCGCTGAGTGGTTTTCCTTAGGAGGCGGACACGTGATCCTCAGATATTTATAATGTGTGTGAGAGGGGCATTGGCAGCACTGGCGGAGAGACGGAACAGATGGAACACAGCACAAGGGGTTTATACTCGAACCCCAGACAAATACACGAACACTGCAATTTCAAATAAACATGGGGATTTAATGAAATAGAATATTTACAAGGGTAATAATTCAAAATGTAATAATAATACGTGAAATAAATTAAAGACTAAAGTCGAGGCGCCTCAACACACAGACTTAAATACAGAAAAGGGGAAAAAGAAAGAAAAGCAAATCCTCCCTTTATTAGAGCACTTAGCTTTGTCCAGAGAAGGGCTCTATTGAACTTTGCAATCAATGCTCTTCATGCTGTACGGGAAGCTGCGCCCAAAAACGGCGCT
>CM068956.1:93395810-93410743 GCA_035128595.1 Eptatretus atami | reverse complement strand
ACATTTCGCTGCTCCTTCCTTTGTTTGACTCTCTCCTCCTGCCTCACGTAAGGGGTTCCGTGTGGGTTTAAAAGCCCGTAATTAATCGGAACCGTCGAGGCCGAATAAACCGCTGTTATCACTGTAGCACGGAACGGACGCTTAAGGGTTTCGTGTCCGGAGTCGGCCTGTGGCGTGGTACGATCGCCGGTCGACCATTCGCGCAGGTACTTAGGTAGATGAATTTGGCGAGCACCCCTTATCCTGCGCGGGTTGGCAATTGGCACGATCGTGGTGAGTTAAACCCCAGCCGTGACTAGCTCCGGGCGTTGTTTCCGAAGAGGGTCACGACTGAATTGTCCGTCCGGTGGGCGACGTGCGCGATTCGAGTATACGTGCCGTTCGCACGCCGGCGGGCGCGAATTCGCAACAATATATACATACATACATACATACATATATATCTATATATTATTTGTGTTGATTGGATGCGCGTAATTTGACGTAATCTCCTCCATAAACTGCGGACGGATTTGTCGGCCATTTTCGGCATGCGGTGCTCTGTGGTCAGCTAAGAGTGAAACAAGCATGGGTTATGTGAGAGATCACGTTCCCAAGAAAGGGACAGATTTGGGGATTTTTGGGCGATTTTCGAATATTTTTATTCATTCGTTGCATGGCGACGGTGTGACGATCACCGGTGTAGTTAGGCGTAATTCAGTCATGACATCATTGGTCATGTCGCTGACGTGGCATTTACGTATTGTTGTCGACAGTCCTTCACCGTGCTGAGAGGTTGTAATTGCCCCACTCCTCGAAAACAGCGGCTGCAATGTAAAACCCTCTTCTGCACATGTTGACTTCCTCCAGCAAGTTGAATTTGACACAAAAAAATGTGACAAGTAAAGATTGATTTGAAGTAAATGATTTTTTTTAAAAATAAAATATTACTGCCTCTGTTCCAGTCTTAGGGGCTAGGCCTATTTTTCTAATGTCAAACACCTTGCCCATCAGACGCCTAAGCTTCCCAGTCACACCTGCGAGAGGATGCCAATTTTCCAGTCAGACTCGTCATAACTTCGATGACATAAACAAATCCCAGGGCCAAACATTTGACAAATTGGAATATACTCCCAGCCCTGGTTCTCACCATGGCAACTACATGTTGCATTTTCACGTGCAAGAGGGAACTCCTTATATATCTATCAAAGTGGATCAATAATATCCTCACAAGGACTATTCAGCAACAAGAACACTCACTCCAAAATGTCATCTAACAGGGAGGTCGTTTAGAAAAACTAAGGACAGGTAACACATAGCGCATCACATCCCGAAATAACCCTCCCAGCTTCCATAAACATCAACTATATTCTAATCGATCCTTTTGCCACCCATCTCAACTCCCAGGCACGGGTTATATGCTAGTAGTAATTAAATCAATGTAGGTATTTAGATTAAAAATACAAACAATAAATAGATGATTTATAAACTACATTATAATATGCAATAAATCATTTATTTGATGGTTCTAAGAGATAGCAACAATTGATGATTCCAGCATGTTTAAATAGGTGTTTTATTAATGATGTTTGAATACTTAGTGAACAGTGTCTATGGTATAGATGGAGGTGCTGTTAATGGATATGTCCATCAAGAGTAAAGTGTGTTATCGCTTATATTATCATATAAAGTGATGTGTGATTGGAAGTTATTATACGTTGTATACTTTAAATAAACTAATAACGAAACAAGAAGAGGGATCGTTTGTGGCAGAGCACGATACTTGCAAAAATCCATAAAAACAAGTTTGACCTAAAAAAAATAATGGGTTGGTTTGAATTCAATGACCAAAAGGAACTCCGCTTCCAAATTTCAAGTCAATGCGGATGAAAACTGACAATTTCAGACCATGCCGGCCTATGTTGTCCTTTTGGTCCGATGTTGACCTCAAAAAAATAATTGGCGAGTTGAATTCCGTGACTGGAAAATTAAATCCTCTTCATATTTCAAATCAAATCAGATAAAAATTGAGGATTTTCGAAATCTCACCGAAGTGTTGACCTTTGGCTATGTTGACCTTTTGACCTTAACTATCAGGGTTCTTGTTTATGACAAATTCCTAACCATGTGGAGAAGTTTTGTTAAAGATCGGTTTAAAATTGTGACCTGTTTGGCAATTAAAGCAGACAACAAATAGACAAACAAACCAGAATAACAAAATCGACTGACCAATAACATGAAAAAATCTTCGATTTTGCAAGTAATCAAGTTTGAATAAGTGATATTGCATTTGCTGTGTTGACTTACTGTCTGGACACAACTTTGAGGTTGTGGTCCATTGAATGTGGAGTAATCGACTGATGTGGACCTGCGACCGGGGTTGTGGACCCGCCGATTGGAGAGGTTTCTGGGGCTGAAAGGATCGAAAACCTCGATGATAAACGGTGCCCAGCTGATGATCAGGACAGTTGGGAAATCAGTCTATTGGATAAGTTACTGTTATATCTTCAATAAAATAGCTTTGAAAGTACTTACCAGTTCATAATATATCTGTGTTGTGTTTATATTTGTGTTTGTTTGGAATGTAATATGTATGGGGGGTGTGTGTGGATTGTTAGGGTGTAAAATGGGTGTTTTTGTGTTGTGTGTGTGTGGTGTGTGTGTGTGTGTGTGTGTGTGTGTGTGTGTGTGTGTGGTGTTGTATGTCAGTGAGTGAGTCTGCACACAACAACCATTCCTTTCATGCCGTGAGGGCACATAAGGCTGTCGAGCAGTTCCTTTGGCGAGGGGTCGCCAACTCCGAGGCATGATACTTGAATGGCTTATTACCCCCAATAAAAAGTTTGCACTGCATTTTCCCGACCTCAGAAGGATGACAGGCTGAGTCCAACCCACTTGGTGTTATTCACAACGGTCCAACAGGAGCCTCGAAACTCAAGGGACCCTAAATCCTAAGCCAGCCACCCTTTAACCGTTAATCCCAACACCAGGAATGAGTGTGCACATGTCGACAAACTTTTAGTACAGCACCCTGATGGGGCCTACATTAATATTGGAACACAGAAACCTGAGCAGCAGTTCAACAAATTTCTCTGAAACTAACAACATATTAATAACTAATTTTAACCACACCATTGATTTTGTACCTTGTGTGTGTCCCTGTTGTTGAGTGTGGTGTCTGTCGCACTGCCTTAGTTTGGTGTGTAATCAGGCCAAGGGACTCGACTATCTCGCCATGCGGCCTTAGGTACGTTCAACAAAGTTGTCAAACCTTCCCATAACATTTTTAGCCTTTAAATGAAGGAAAGAGTTGATAATTTACCTGAAACGGGCATTCTGTCGCAAGTCGATAAACTGTAATCCATTATTGTACAATTCCCAGGTGTATAAAAATCCCATCACACACAACAACACACACACACACACACACACACACACACACCACACAGCTTTGGTAGTAATTAAATGCATGATCAATTTCACATGTTAAATAAAATTCTGATTATAAAAATTAACAATTTCGAATCGAATGTGAATTTTTAATCTGTAAATACCAGACGTCATCAACTGGACTAAATTATTTCAGAACCACCGTCCTCAGGGATTAGGTTCATTCATTTCTCCCTGAAGCGCACACCTTGGTCACTGAAGCATTCTAGCATGTCCTGTCCGTGATGAGTGAGTGATGAGTGAATGATTGGGTGAGTGAGTGAATGAGTGAGTGAATGATGAGTGAGTGATGATGAGTGAATGATTGAGTGAGTGAATAATTGAGTGAAGAATGAGTGAGTGAAGAAGTGAGTGAATGAAATGGAGTGAGTGAATGAGTGAATGAATGAGTGAGTGAATGAGTGAGTGAATGAGTGAGTGGAATGGGTGAGTGAATGGTGAGTATGATGAGTGAATGAGTGAGTGAAATGAGTGAGTGAATTGAACGAGTGAATGAGTGAGTGAATGATTGGAGTGAGTGAATGAGTGAATGAATGAGTGGGATGAATGAATGAGTGTTTGAATGAGTGAGTGAATGATGAGTGAGTGAATGAGTGAGTAAATGAGTGAGTGAATGAGTAGTGAATGAGGAGTGAGTTCGGCCTGTTCTCAGATCGATGTAATGTATATTGCCCGAAGACTGCATCGTTAATAAAAGTCTTGTTTGTGTTGGTTGTGCGGAAGAATGGACTTATTCAGGTTTTTTTGCTCATCGAGGGGCTCTTCCTCGAAATGTCATTGAGATCTTATTCCTCATGGAGAAGGTGCAGCCTTTATTTACTTTAATCACACATTCCGGCTGCTCGGGGTGCCAGGGTCTGTGTCCTTTATTTTTAATTGTCTATTTTAATGGTTTCCAATCATGTTGGGTATTGTTTGCTTAACAGACAGCAATAATGTTTGCGGTCTGGAAGCCATGAGCCATCCACATACAGGTCGACGAACAATGATATCGTAAGAATGTGTTTTTTAGTTAGGTCCCGTCACCGTGTCTAAATAGGTAAATAAATGTACATGCCGCTGTGCGTATTAATGATAGTGAGGGTTTTCTTTCATTTTTCACGTCAACATCAACTACAAACAAACACGCCTTCACTCGGCTTCCCCCTCACACCGACACCATTGTCTGCGTGCATGTCGGCACGTACGTGGGCGGAGTTCAAGAGAGCCTCGCACGGCCTCGACCAAATCAGCCATGCTACGGGTGGGGTGGCCGCCACTCAGCCAATCAGATCCCGCGACGGGGGAGAAAGGGGTCCACCGTGGCGTCACCACGCCCACCGGGCCAATCGACGGACTTGATGCCGCATCGTTTTGGCAATGACAGTGTGACAGGCCGATTCTGCGCGCCAATAATCGTCCAGTGAGGGAGAGCGGAGGGCCGAGGCTCCTGCCACCCCTAGAGACAGGGTGAATAAGGGTGCGGCGCGATCGGAAGACAGAAGAAAGCTTGGAGATCCTACCGGTACAAGAACCGCAAAGGGGTGCGCGCCGTCATCTCGTCGGTGAACGAGCGAGTGTTTGAGATGTGAATGACCATCGAGCAGGCAGGGTGTGGTCATCTGACGGAAAGGTTGACAAGCGTGGAGTTATCAGCCCTCTGCTTTGACGTTCAACTCAAACACGTCGGAGAAGTGGGCAAAGACCCTCCTGCTTCTCGACAGTTTGGATACAGAGAAAGAGGTTTGGTTTGCCAGGACGAGCGCCGAGCGGAGCTCAGGAGGCTGACCGCGGCTCGCCGGTGTCCTGGATTCTGATCGCCTCTCGCTGGTGCCTGGTTCGAATCGGCTCGCCCACACACGCCAGGTGGACAGGTCCGAGCAGGTCTGTGTCTCCTTCGCACTTTCCTCCGGCTAGGAGGCCTTCAATAAGGCTGTGGCCTACCGTTTCTTGTGTGTGTGTGTGTTGTGTGTGTTGTGTGTGTGTGTGTGGTGTGTGTGTGTGTGTGGTGTGTGTGTGTGTGTGTAGTGTGTGTGTGTGTGTGTGTGTGTGTGTGTGTGTGTGTGTGTGGCGCCAGTCTAGTAAGTAGGGAAATGTATAAGTGCTCTTTGCTTATAACATATTGCCTTGCATCTCTATATTCCGGATTAACTCTGCTTCTTGCGTGTCCCACTGCCACCCTTTATAACCCATGTGGTTGTTCAGTTCGTTTTGTGTTTTTGATTGGTTGAACAGGTGCGTGTTGGCTTGCAGCCGTTGTTGCCGCCGAAGGGGACATTTGGACCGCACAAGATCTCGGTGATCATCTTCTGCTCGGGTCGCACAAGACGGTTCGAGAATGCCTAGCGGCTCGTTCTGTACGAGCGCTGTCGAGGTTGAATTTCCCCGGAAGTTTGGACGACGTGGTATTAGGTAAATTGAAAAATTGGGCCAATCGACCCCAACCCACGTGGTCGACCTATTGGCGATCTTCGGTCCGATAAGGGGACCCATCGGCTCCGGAGTTATCTGGGGGTGACGACTATAAATCCGGGTTTCGGTGGAAAGCCGACTCTCTTGCTCTCGCGGTGTGTCGTCGCCGATACCGGCCGCAACATGGCTTACCCCAAGGGGCCACTGGGATGTTGTGTCGGGGGTCACCAATGGCGCCAATGCATTGTTTATGCCGGCACGGTTTAGAGAACTATACAGTTCCTCTGTTTTGGTGACGCTCGCCGTCCTCGGATCACTTGGTGGGAGAAGCAATACAACCAACCGCTTTTATTTCTGGTGGCTTGTAATACAAAGAAAATTATTTCATCAGATCATCGTTCTCGCACATACTCAAGAGAATTCTGTATTGATGGAAATTACTTCCACACTGCTGCCCTTGTAACCCTGTAAATGGTGGATCATAAGTAAATGTTAAACGCGATATTCCCTGCCACTGAATTTACCCGGAAGTCGTTGTGAAGGTGATGTTGAAAGGATTGGTCAATGAAATATTCAACAATTTAATTAAAAGAAATTTAACTGTTGGAATCACCACCACCAACACTACCCACTCCACCTCCCATTCCTCAACCATTCAAATTTGATTTTACTACTTACTTATTCTATTTGGATTGTGTAGAAGCTCACAACTGCAAGCACTAACTAAATATATATATATATATATTTTTTTTTTTTTTCCAAATATTATTAGTTCCTCATGGTAACTGGTTTGGGAAATTCAGAACTCCTATGGTAACTCAAGGAGTACTTATAATTTTACTGGAATCCGACTGCCAAGAATTTACCAATTAATTAATGGACCATCTACATGTTTAATGTGACCATTAGTGTAGGGTCATATGTGGAAAAAAAATATGAGTTCGCATTTTTGGTCTGCAACTGTTGTTATATACATTTTTGTATCCCTTTAGACATCCCTAAAGGATATGAAGATGTTGGGAAGTTTTCATTTCAGTTTTTAATGCCTTTTTTTACGAAACAAATGCCATAACGCATCAAAACATTAAAAAAATGTGGTATATTTTCTATAAAGTGTTTTGTTTAAGAAGTAAGTGTATCATGTGAATCAAAAAATGATTGGAAAATGATGAGCTTTAACAATTTATGACACTTTTTCAGTTAATGTATTAGTAACAACAAAAAATAAATATTTGGACAAATTTGGCAAAAAATAGGCAAAATTTCCTACTTTATGAAACCAGTTGATATACCCAATTATAGCGTAAAATATAAGAACATGCAAATAGAATATTTTATTCCTTTGACAAATAAATCATGATGTCATTTGGTTTAGAATGCCATTTAGCTCTGCTGACATTAGTAAACCAGCAGAGCTTATATACATATATCATTGCCATGAATGCATCATCTGCCCATCCATACCATTCAATACGACCTCATTATAAACAAATTAGAAAAAACTAATTCCTGAAACAATTTGTGGGAGAATCCATTGTTTTTCAGGTAATGGCAAGAATTGCTGGTGGAGATGTTGACAAACTAAATGAAACAAATACAATTATTTATATATTGATATTAATTTCTTTCAGATAAGCTGAGAACTATGATATAAATAGAATGTATTATTAACTGCATAATAATGTATCTAACTGCATGGGCGGTGGTGGTTCCTAACATGATATGTTTGCGTGTTTTAGAAAAAATGGCAGAGCCACAAGAAAGCAGCAAGAAATGTGAACCTATTGATTATAAACCTGTCATTAGGTGCCAAAATGCAACTGGAGATCTGGTAAAAAAACCGCTGGATGAGTCTTATAAATCCTTCTTGACCATATCAGAAAAATGGGCCCAGTTACCAAGATCCAGAATGTCTATCAATCAGCAACAGACTAGGTAGTGTTAGAAGAGCAGAACAGTGAAACAATGGGGTGCTTCCATGGCACAGAAACTGCTAACAAGACACAGTCAGTTCAAAAATGTTGGATGGTGCAAAAAAAGGTATGACAAAAGTGTGGCACTAGGTGATGCCCAAGCCTAATCAAAAAGCGTAGCAAAGGAGGACCGGCATCAAAAAAAGCAGACTGCAGTAAACCTAAGTAGCTACATGTACAAGTGAGGGAAAGTCTTCAGCTCAGAACGATTTAAGATCATATGCAAAATCCTATGACAAGGAACTATGCTTCTTTGTGATAAGGATGACACCAAAATGAGGCAGCTACATGATGCATGTCCATAGAACATGAAAAACATAGAAACATGAAACAGGGTACACGCGATCATCGGAAAGGATCTATCAAGGATTCAACGGAGCTATGTGTGTTATGGACTCAAACACCTAATCAGAACAGCTATGGACACATTCCTGAGCAGCTCTAAAACAAAGAGCAGTCTCACAGGGTATCTTTCAATGAAGGTACTTACCATTTCAGCCGAAAGTGAAAAATCAGTCATTGTGTCTACTAAAAATGGTGTACACTCTACTAGCAGCAAAGCGTGTGAGATCTGACCACAACCCGGAGGAAGCAGACACAATCTTGATACTGCATGCTCTCGAAGCTGCAAAAGTCTCGAGGTGTAATTCACATCCTCTACTGAACACAGACGTGTTTCAATTCTTGCCTTACGTGTTTCCCTGAACTTTGGGCAGCAGACTGCATATATTAGGAGCAGGAAACACCACCATATAGTACGCACTGAGGTCAATCTATGAAGCACTTTGGGGAAGATCTGGCAGCAGCATTGCTGGATTTCATCGTTTTACGGCTGTGATACAACAAGGAAAATTTGGCTGGGAAGAAAAATGACCTGCTGGAAAGTTTATGCAGTAGGCTTCTCCAAACATGGTCACTGCCTCAAACCTGGGCTTTCTAATAACACCACAAGAGAGACAGAAGCTGCCTTAGAAGAATTTGTTTGTCCAGCTGTTCCAGCCACAGACCAAGAAAAAGGATGTGGGACAGCTTCGTTGGGAGATGTTTAAGAGGTCACAGGCGGAGTCTGATAAGGTTACCAACCAACTGCACTGTGTTAAAGGGGCTGTCACACGCTGACGATTTAGCGAACGTATGCCGATTTATTTGAAAAATTTTCCTAACGCTGGCACACGTCGGAATACGTTATTGTGTAAGTTTTGTATACGTTAAGGGCAACCGCTGAAAAACACTGCCATAAGCGTTAGTAGGCTGCTGGCTTTAATCGTTGACTTTTGTGCTTGTTCTCTCTTTTCGAATGCTTAAAATTTTAATACGAGGACGTACTGGCGTTTGGCTCACACGTTCCGCTACGCCGGCCATAAGGTTAGGCACGTTATCGATCGTTTGACACCACGTTAATTGTAACGTTAACTCATAAGTCGAAACACGTAGAGGTAACATCGCGTACCCGAAACTTATTTCTAACTATGAGTAACGTTTGTAAGCACGCTACACAAACGTTGTTCACACTTCGCAACAGCTACTTGAAAGTTCCTCATACGTCGAAAACATCAAAGTAATGTTTAGGGTACCCGGACTTAATTTAATAATCCCTATGAATAACGTGCTTGGGAATTTACGCTATGGCATACGCTGGACTATCGTTGGGCATAGGTTGTGGACGCCTAAAAGCACGATAACAATAGTTGGTATTAGACTTATGTATATAGTCTCGAAGCGTTCTGTGTTCCATTAATAGTACATTATGCCATTTGTCAAAGTCGTTTTTAATAACTTTAAAGAAAACAAAGAAATATTTTCTCGTGGGAATGAGGAAAAAAAATTACCGAAAAAGAACATCGAACAATGGTGGCAAAGTAGTTCTCCTATTCGTGCGATAAGAGGATCCATCACACCCACACCCTCCCCATCACGCTCACCTACTACTACTACCAATAGCTCTACTACAACTACTAACTATACTACTGACATAGACATACTACTACTACTACTAGCTACTACTGACATAAAGACATACTACGACTAACTACTGACATAGACATAACCACTACTACTACTGATGTAGACATTCTACTACTACCAAATGCTACTACTACAACTACTACTACTATTAGCTACTGTCACGCACACCAACTCACTGCTAATAGTATTACTCTACTCGATACTACTGGCATTGACATCTACCTCAACATGGAGTCTGGAACAATGATGGGTTCTCTGTGAAGCCCATTTGTATGTACCAATTCCCCTAACGCTGCAATACGTCAGTACACGTAGATGTAAGTTAGAAAACACTTTCAGTAAGTTCTGTGGTTGTCCGGAAGACGTCATTTAAATTCGTCTACATATCGACAATGTTGCGTTATACATACGTTACATAATAGGTTCATAGCAATGTTATTCAATGGTTAGGATGCACGTTTTACTTAGGTTTCAAAACATGCTAGCACATAGGTTAAACGCACGTTACTCTTTACGTTCATAGCACGGTAAAAGCCATTGGTTCAAAGGCCAGTTATACATAGTTTCAATGCACGTTACTGCATTACTTTTCCAAGCACGTTAAACATAGGCTAAGCTGACGTTACTCATTTGTTCAAAGCACGTTACTCAAACGGTATAAATTGGTTCAGTATGGTTGCCATTAACTTGACGTGCTTCGACTTATGAGTAACCTACAAGTAACAATGTTGTTGCCGTGTTTAAACGATCGCGGAACGTGCAAGAAACAGATGCCAACGCATGCGAAACTGTGAGCCTAACGTCGAGTAGCGTCTTAAAATTTCAGACATGCTTGAATTTCACGACGTATTTCGAACGGGACTAGGTAATATGCCAGCGTACTTCAATGATTTCGAGCATAATCTTAACGTATACTCAAACTTTCTATAGCGGTATTGACGTGTGGCCTAGCGTTGTAAACCCATTTTTTATAGAATGGATACGCTGGCAAAATCTCAAGGGTGTGAACTGCGATGTTGAAAATTCAAAATCTCGGGCAGTTTTGATTTCAATCCCCTCCGGCAAGTTCTCAACGGGCTACGCCACGAGTTGCCGCGATACGTATAGGCGCGCAAAGGGTAAAAGTTGAACTATCGCTTGTCTTAGGTTTTGAACGCCGATCCAAGGTAAGCATTCTCGTTGGTAAAGTTTATGTATAACACAACGAAACGTTCTGTGCCGCGTTTTACTAATATGTTATGGGGCAAAACGAACCAACATTTTGATACGCCAAAAACTCTAAAAAAAAACCATCAAAATTTCAAGCGTACGTCAACGTTTTAGATCAATTTTTAACGTTGCCATTGCTGGCTTAAACGTAAGGTGTGAACAGGGCCCTAAAAACAGCATACCCTACGTGCCCACTATCAGGCATGAATGGTGTAATGAAACCGCAAATCCACAACCCAACTTGGCCACCACCAAAATGTATGGCTGGGGATGGAGGACAAGTAACATATGTTCCAATCATAACCACTCTGAAACCAGCACCAGAATGCCTGTGATCGAGCTCACAGATGTGGATGCGGAAACTAGTAAATGCATAGGGGGTAGATTGTTCATGCAAAAAGCTCGTCTCCTTGCACAGAGATGGTGCCTGTGAGCATCACCTGAGAAATGCCATGAACACAGAACCTGTCAAATTTGATGATTGACAGTGAGAATGAAACTGAAAGTGTGATGATGTGTTGACTACTGACTGTAAAGTATTAAACGAAATTACTTTGTGATTTACTATAAATAGAACCAGTTATGTGTATGTCATTCATGTTGACACGAAAATTGTTAGCGCTTTGTCTCGTGCGTTGTGTGACTGTCGAGCACCACGCGTTTATAATTATTGCTTAAATAATTGATATTTTGCTATATTTTAACCGCGATGGTACCGGGGGAATCCGGCAGAAAAAATTAGTTACGTTCCAAGGGAAACCGCGATGAACCGGGGGCGCGATAGGTGAAACCGCGATGAAGCGGGGGTTGACTGTATATATATATTATATATATATATATATATATATATATATATATATTTTTTTTTTTTTTTTACAGTGAAATGTATGTGTGTATAGTCTCGATCGTGCTTTACATTGTTTGTTAAAACGCATACCGGTTCGCCTTATTCCTACTTTGCTGCCGCTTTTGCCCTGTCTCCCGATGTCTCCCTGAAAAAAAAATACAATCACGCGTGACAATAATTCAAAAATCTCTCGCATTATAAACATTTGCTACTCCATTAAAATGTCTCCTTATAACCACCTGTTCATAGGATCACACGTGACCAACACATGATGTGCCGGTTTTCGTCGTGAAGTCGGTAATTGAGACTAGACCACAGAATGATTTTTTTTAAAACGGCCATTAACCTTCAATATGAGTGGGCGAAAACTGCAGAACCAATGAGTGAGTGAGATCGGTGAGCACTCTGCAACAGAACTAATTAATTTTTCTATTAATGGCTATGACACCAGGAGAACTTGAAGGGATACATTTTTTTTTTTCTTTAAAGATAGAACAAGGTCTGTACACACTGAAGAAGTTGAGTGTGTGTAAAATAAATAAGTACATAAATTATAACTGAATATTTGACGAAAGGTGTGCTCACGACATGAGAACCAAAGTAAAGCTGGCCATGTCAGACTTATGCCTTGAGGCCTTGTCGTTGAAAGGCGAATGATGAAACATCAGCTTTTCTTTGGTTCCCACTAAATGGTTACCATATATTCTTATCCACCTTAGAGTTGATCTAAACCAATTCGTTCAAAACTGTCCACTGACACAGATTGACAGGAGCCCTGTAAGTCTAATATCCATTCTAACACATGAACAAGACTGATAATTGCATTTTTGGTTTCTTAAGTGTCCCAACCTTATCTCCATTTTCACCAAGGAGGCCCTGGTGGACCAGAAAGATTCTGGAAGAGCAACAGGACCCCTGGATTCCACCCTGCCTGCTGGTCCCTCATGTCCTTTCTCACCCTGCACAGAAAGCAATGAGATTTGAAGCACACATCCAACTGACACTTTCTTCAAAAATTCATTTTGGAAAACAGTCATGAGTCCTTTTACCACATTCCAATTAATGTCGGCAGGAAGAGAACATAATATCAAGCAGATATGATAGTTGTTAAACCAGCAATCAAACTCACGTGCCCCCTTGTCTCCAGGGAGGTCTGCAGGCCCCGATGTTCTTGTTCGACCTGGAAGGCCATTAGCCGCACAAGGACGGCTGGGCCCTCTCGCCCGGGTGAGCCTGATGAGGCAGATCAACGTTCCCAAAATTAATTTGTGAAATATGGAATAACATGATTCTCGTTTTTTCTTTGTAAAAAAATATTTCCAAAGAAGCCATGGTCTGAATCCAAACTCTCGAGATAAATAAACATTTGGTGAAATTACAAACAAAACCACTGGCAATTACCGAAAAACATGGCCACAATGACTTTTGTTTTAGTCATGGCCCCAGGTAGAGCACCATTAAATGACATTTCAAATTGAAGCAAAATCAACAAGTGAAGAGGAAGAATGTGAAGATAAATACAATATATATGTGTATATATATATATATATATATATATGTGTGTGCAGGCCGGGGATCAGGTGAGAAGACCTGATAGCTTCAGAGGGGAAGCTATCTCGGGTTCAACCCAGACTCCCCGGAATTGCAGGCCGTCGCACACGGATAATTCCGTGACATGGCGGGTCGCTATTCATTGGGAATAGAGTCCCGGCTAGGTTAGGATACGGACCCTGCTGGATCAATGAAAGAAAAAACAAAAACTATCTGGGAACATTTCTACAAAGGATTAATTAACAAGCAGGAGAGGAAAGATATGTGGCACAGTAAATGTTGTTTATTCTTGTCTGTCAGCAGGAATGGGAAGAAATGTGAAAGGTGCAGCAATAATACAAGCAACTTACAAAAGCAGACACAGAGCAGAGTTATCCCAATATAATTATTGTACAATCTTAGCTTAAGCGAGGACAGGTGCCATGACACACACACACACACACACACAAATCCCAATGATGAGGAGTTAATGAAGATAAAAATAGGAGAGGAGATGAGGCTAATGGTCTCTCAATACTTTGCACGATTGCCCGACCACACCACCAATACGTTTTGGGGGAATGCTCCGATGGGTGATATCTCTCTGACAGCTGGCGCGTCGTCTCCCGCTTCGTGGCACTTCAAGCCGCTAAGTGTCGATCCAGGGAGATGGCGAGTCCGCCAGGCATGAAGGATGGACTTTGTGCTGAGTCAGAAAGCGGAGTCTGGAGTAATGGGCGAATGGGTGGAGTCCGCGGCAAAGCGGTGATAACGGGGCGGAGGCAGCAGGCAAATGGGTGGGTTGTCAATCCCAGGCCAGGACGAGCAGGATGAGCTGATAGGAATGAGCAGACAGGAGCGGTGCACAGGAACGACACATTTGACCGCCCTGCGACTCGTTCTTTTACAGATCCTGTGGTGCAGGCGGGGGTGCCGACCCAAAGCGATGCGTCATCATCCGAATTGGGCGCTCTGATTGGGCCCCGGCCAGCACACGGGCCGGCTGCCTTGACCGGAAGCGGCTCCACTTTACTTCCGGCTAGATGGTTCCAAGCTATGGAATAGTCTCGCTCCGAGCATCGTGACACAAATTGGCCTGCACCGAACTCCTGGGCCACTCACGGCGACCGGTGGTCAGCACCGGTCAATGCGCTGCTTGTTTGCAAGCCATGCGGCCCGAGCCATACAGCATGCCTCTGCCTGGCGCATACATCGAATATTTTATAGTTATAGCGTATATTATATTGTAGTTCCCGACGCAGCGACGACGCCACGAGCACGACCCTCGGATGAAGCCAGTGGGGCGTCTCGGCTCGATCGCCCGGAATTACAGATCGCGGCCCCGGATAAGTCGCGGGTCGACGGGTCCTGGTTATTTTGGACCGAAATACGCCAATGGGAGGATCACCGTGGGGTAGGGTTAATTGCCAACTTCAACTTACCTCAGTACCCACGTGATCAGCTCCGGCGCGGTACTTCACCCTCGGCGGAACTCGTACGGAAGCGAGCCGCTTAAGCGAGCCCGTTCCGTGTGCATAGCCGAGCGGTGATATCGACGAATTCCGCCGGCCCGATTATCTTGGGACCCT
>CM068956.1:93382077-93395800 GCA_035128595.1 Eptatretus atami | reverse complement strand
ATCGGTTTGTTTGTTTTTTTGTTTATATACTGTATTTATATATTTGTCTGTTACAATTGATTTTCAACTTTCAACTTGCTCTCCAAGTCACAGTTCTAAAGCAATGGCCGCTGATATTTTCCTTGTACGGCGATTGGGCCTGACCTTATGGTTAACGCCTGGTCAAACATATTTGACCCACCAAGGCTCAATTTTCAAGTTTTAGGAACCATACTCGTGTAGTACCTCTCATTGAACACCTCGTGAGCTGCTTTCTAGATATATCAAGCTTGAGACATTATGACCGTCATTTGGTGACGTTATGAGGCCAACGCATATTTTCATGGTTACTCTGTAGAACGATTCTCATCGGATCTCTCGTATGGCAGATATTCTCAAGGAGTCGCTCCTCTCCTCGGTGTGATAGCAGTCTGTCACCTCAGTGTGATTAAGAAGTCACACGTGGTCACTTTTTGGCAAGATTACAGATCACCCTACGTGGTGACATGGTTTATTTTGTTTGTTTGTTTGTTTTGTGAACAGTATTACGGAAAAATTCTCGATGGATTTTTCGACGAAATTGGTGGGGGGGTTAGGTCTGGTCAAGGATTCATGCCATTAGATTTTGGACTTGGTCCAAAATCCATTGGCCGCCGTGGCGGCCAATTTGAAAAAATATTTGAATTTTTTTTTTTGCATTCTCTAAAACATGTTTTAAGTGATTTTCCACCCCCCCCCCCCCCAAAAAAAAAATTTAGAGGAAAAAAAATTTTTGCAACTTTTTTTTAACAAAATTTCGTTTCCTTTTTTTGGCATTTTTCATCGTTTTAAGTGATTTCCCACCCCCCCCCCCCCCCAAAAAAAATTGAGAAAACAAAATTTGCATTATTTTTTTTTCTCAAAATTTGCGATTTTTTTTTTGCATTTCTACATGTTTATAAGTGAATTTCCAACAAAAAACATGCCAAAATTATAATTGGCGCTGATTTTGGAACTTCAGGTGGATTATACCCACGTAAAATAATTTCTGTCTCAAGGATCTAGTTTGACGAATGATTGAGTATGGTAAAGTTAAGTAAAAGGGAAATTGCACCACTGATAAACTCTGTGAGCAGCTGTTGACGGTCAAATTGAATGAATAGGATATCAGGTTCACTCGCAGTGAACCTAGCAGTATTGGCGGGCGGGAGTTGCACTCTACCGTGCCCCCTCTAGTTTACTACAGTATGGGGAACGTCCGGAACACAAAGAGCAGAACTAAACGCGAATACATAGATGCAAATGCAATAATGTACAGGCAAAAACACTTATGCATTCACTACTTACGGGACGGGCCCACGGACAGACACACACACCCACACAAAAGAAATGGTGGCTGTTTGGCTTTATAGGACTTTCAGCTCGAAGGGAAACACGGCGAGCTGAGCAGGGCCTGTCTCGGACCTGCCCGCCTCGTGCGGCTTCGAAGCGGCTCGAATCCGCGGCGGAGGAAGAGAACGACGACCAAGATGGGCGACCACCAAGATCCAGCAAGACGAGCCCTAGCAAGTGAACCCTCAGCGCGCACGCAGATACCGCGCTGATCCCTCAACAGGCCGAACTTTCAAGCGCGCCGATCCATGGTGTAGAAGAACGAACTCCTGGTCCTTTTTGCGCACGCGTCGAAGGAACTCCTCGAGCTCCTCTTTACAGATGAGCGCCTTCTGCGCATGCGCCTAGCACTCCCTGCCACCCGCCAAAATCGAGCGGCAAAACCCCCCGCGACAGGCCAGGCGGAGGTGCGAATCAGGCGAGGGCCGGATGCGGTGTAGTCGGATCATGGTCGGCGGCGCTGCGGTGGTGCAACCCCAGAAAACAAAAAGGAAACCCATACCATTATAAAAACGCAGCGCGATGAAACATTTAACAATACCGCGTTAACTAGGGAAGTGGTTTCGCGCACCTGTGGTACGCCGTACCACTAGTGGTAGGCGAGGGGCTTCGCCAGGTGGTTCGCCGAGCACTTTCGGGCTCAACCTTAAAAAAAAATAACAAATCACCAATCCGTTTCCGTGAACCAGGCGATCTGCCTGTCGGGACCAGGGAACAAGAGGAGCTCATCAGATATCCAGTGACGAGACAGCAAAGACGAAGCACAAGGAATGCTCTCCTATGAACTTCTGGTGCCCATGGCCTTCCTCGTACCGACACTAGCCCGTCAGCTGTTCCCAGCTACTAATTTTTCCCTCTACGTGGAGTGCGAGCAGGGGTTCTCAGCCATGATGACCATCAGTCAAAGAGGCCGGAACCGTCTTGCTGGAGCCGGGGCATGATTTCCGATGTGCTGTGAGCAAAGTTATGCCCGCATCGACCAGTGGTGGAGAAGAAACAGATGCAGGCTGCTCGCATTAAAATTTTGTTCTTTGTTGAAAGTTAGTTCATTGGTGTGTTCCACTTATGAATAAATTGATATCTTATCGAATGAGTTATTTTGGAACCAGGTGGTACGCGGCGAGGGTATGACAGGACTCCAAGTGGGTACTCGATCAGAAAAAGGTTGGGAAGCACTGGACTAGGGAAAGGGCTATCTATAAAACACGTACTTACGAGATAACTACCTATAGAACCTGAATGTTGAGTGCATAGCTTTCCAAATCCCGCAACATATATATGTGTGTGTAAATATACTGTATATAATATATATATATATATATATATATATATATATATATAATATATATTTATATGTATTGTTACGAATTCGCGCCCGCGCGGCGTGCGACGGCCACGTAAATCGAATCGCGGCACGTTCGCACACGCGGACGGACATTCAGTCGTGACCCTCTCGGACCAACGCGGGAGCTAGTCAAGGGTGGGGTTTACTCACCACGATCGTGCCAATTGCCCACCCGCGCAGGATAGGGTTGCTCGTGCTAAATTCGATTACTAAGTCACCTGCGGCAGAATGGTCCGAACGGGCGATCGTAACTCACGCCACAGGCCGATTCGGCTACGAACGCGCTTAAGCGGTCCGTTCCCGTGCTACACGTGATAACCGCCGCGGTGTTATCGTCAGCCTCGACGGTTCCGATTACTTACTGGGATGTTGCACCCACTACGACCCCTTACGTGAAGCAGCGATGGAAGATTTATTAGAGAAAAGACGAAGCGAAGGGAAAACAGTTTCACACAATGCACATTTTTTCCCAGCACACGGGAAAGAAGTATATAAGCCATACAGTCAAAATGCACATAAAGCAACCAACACAATAAAAGCAACAACAACGCAGAGTTAATAACGACTACAGCGCACACACGAGGGCGCAACACTTTATACAGTTTTAACTTCACAGACGCGCCAACACAATTTACAAGCAAAAGCAAAGAAAGAAGCCACCTCACAGACAAGGAGGGCAGATACAGGCCCGTAGGCAAATGTGCGCGGGACTAGAGGAGCGGGCCAGGTCACGAGCCGGTGGTCTTACGCCGCGTCCTCCGGACGCGTGGCGGGCCAGCGCAAATGTGGCCGCGCGGCTGTGCCCGACTCCGTGCTCCTTGGCGGGTTTCGTTGGCACCAGTGTGGGGTGGGGCGGGAAGGGGCCCCTTTTGCACTATCTCAGCCGGGGGAAAGGGTAGATTGTTGATGCCCTGGGGGAGGGGCGAAGTGGCGGCTGGCTTGGGTCCGCTACGAGACAAGCGATCCCACACCGCAACCTCGTGCGCCGACCGCCCGTCCTTCTTGCCTGCGGACGCCGAGCTCCCTTGCCTGCAGTTCCACGCGCTCACTCGCGCTCAACTTCACCAACGAACGCAACGCGTCCCAAGCCACTGTTCTCGACGACCCTCTCGCACAACTCCAGAACCCAACCTCTTTCCTGCAACCTTCTCAGTTCGCGCACTCTCCTGACCGCCGACTCCATTTCGCCTTGGGCTCGCCTTTTTAATGCGGGCAAGGAGGCAGCCAATATGCAAATTTTAGGATCAGAACGCGATTGGAGGCGGGGCCACCGCCCCCCACGGTCGCTATTGGTCGGGCAAATGGGCCGTGAACTCTCCTGATCTTAAAATTTGCATATACGGACTTCACATAACACAGCTTGGAGGCGGGGCCAAGCCGCCGCGCTCGTAATTATCTGGACGGGGCGAGTGGGCGTGTAGCGTTTTTGATCCGAATTTCCCCTCGGAAAGGCCGCCATTCGCGCTCGCGGCTCCGGTGCGCTCGCATCCAAAGCCGACGGGACCGAGACAGCCGACGTTCAGTGTTCACAGGTGCGTGCGGGATATGGCCGTAGAAGGAAGGAGGTGAAGGTGGTGGAGGGTTTCGGTGGTGGTTTGATGGTTATGGTGCCGTTTGGGAATGGCGGGTGATGCGATTAATGTGGGGAGCCGTAGATGGTGGCGGTGGTGGTTGAGACGTGGTTTTGGTTCAAACATAAAGATAGAACAGAAAAAAATGGCTAACTCACAGCGTCGCAGCCCGGATGAATCACAATAATTCCCCTCTATACGACGGTTTTGGGCTTAACTACATACATGCACCTATCAAGATTATCTCACCTGCGGGCCCTTTAATGGTGTAAATGTTGAATTTCCAGAGCCGGTAACAGTATATATACTTATATATATATATATATATATATATATATATATATTAATATATAATATACATATATATATATATATTCCTATGTATATATATATATATATATATATATATATAATATATATATACATATATTATATATTATTATATATTATATATATATATATATATATATAAGGCATATAACCTCTTATAACGCCAGAATGCATTCCGGAGGGGGTGAGGTTATGCGAAAACAGTGTATGAGGTAATTATAAAATGGTGCCTATAGAGAGAAACCGTCCGACGAGCATACATCTGAACACCTGAGCGCTATAAACTGCTTCGTCAGCATCGGTCATTGCACTAAGCAGATGCTTTATTGTGGAGTTTTATAAGTAAAAAGAGACTATTGTTCATATAAATAACAATCATAAGAATGCACACATAATACACAAGAAACAAATTTTACTGTAAGGAACACTCACCAGTGAATTGTTGGAGCTCTTTTTTTTTAATACATAGGTCGAGGCTCGTGGAAGAGCAATAGCATTGAACAAAACAGGACCAACAAAATTGAATAACAGTAAGAGGAAGAGGAAGAGAAACCAACAGCAAGGATGAGGGACAAATTAGAGGTGACCTGGAGAGAAGATGATGGCGGATGAGGGTGTGTGGAATGGGAAAAGGACCCAATGCAAAAAAGGAACAGAGCCCGCACGGAAAGCAAAAACTGAATAAGTTTTTGTGTCATTTATCTTCATAAACGTATTTGACAACGCTACCGTTCGCCTTTCCTACCTTCCTCCAACAAGGCGCAGCGTGGGACAGGTTGTTTGAGCTCGGCTGACTCGGAGATGGGTGAGCTGCCAGGCTCTGGCTCATGCCTCCTGCAAAGCTTGCTGCCTTCTTCGTGAAGAAAACATCAGGGTTTATCTGTCTCGGCGTTACTTTTCTTTTCTCTCGGAGCATCTCATCATAGCAGATAAAGCGTTCAGAGAGCACACTTCACTCCGTTGCTGCGCTTTGCGCATGTCAGCATCATTGTTGGACGATGATCGCAAGCACTTCAGACAACCTTCAGGAAGAATCATCCACGTTTTTTGGTGTTGAGAATTTCTCTGGTTCAGCCTCCTCTGTTGCAGTGTTCTCGGCTCTTGCTCTTGCAGTGCTCGTTCCAGCTCCTGCAACTCCTCATTCGTTACTTGCTCATGTGAGGGCCAGTAGTCCTCCACATCGCTTATGTCCACTGGCAGACAGCCCAGCTTGGTTGGTCCAATTGAAATGTCCTAGGTGATAGACTCCCTGCACCTCAAATCCTGTGAAGTCGTGCAAACGACATCTGGCCACACCTTTCCGCCACGCAAACTAATTGTTGACAGTTGTTGGTGACATCTTTCCCAAGCTTACTCTATATTTTCAACAGCTTTTCTTAATGTTGAAATTTTTCGCAGAACGAGCTGATAGACTCCTGACTTGGGCCATCAATTGGTGTGGACCAGCAGCCTGAAGTGCAGCGAGGTAATACGCTTGAGTTGCGATTACCCCTGTCATTGGCTGAAGAAGAGAAGTTGCTGTGGTGGAGCAAGAACACTGATTTCAACAGGCACGGGAGTCTGGAGGCTGTTGAGGTGCTGTGGTGGCCTGGAGCATTGTCAATTAGCCGACAACGCTTGTTTGCTTTCGAGTTTTTTTTTTCCATCGGCAGTAACACCAACAGGGCAGGGCAAATGATGGAAGTGTACCACTGTTGAAACAGATCCCCCGTCACCCAGGCCTTCTTTGTTCGCCCTCCAGATGACAGGTGATGGCCCTTGGATAATCCTTTAATGTCGTGGGTTTTCAGAAGGTACACGGCATTGGTTTAAGCTTGAAATCGCCTGACGCATTACTGGCCAAGCAGAAGTGTAGGCGGTCTTGGCACACTTAAACGCCAGATGCATGCTTCTCTCCGCGGAAATTAATGTTCGAGACGGCATGCACTTCAGAATAAAGCTCTCATTACGTTAAAAACAAGCTGTGGGGGGTAATCTACCTTGGTGAATAATTTGCTTCAGCATGTCGGGGAATTCCTTGTGCTGCTGATGTTACTGCTCACAGTTCACCAGTGATGCGATGCTTGGAATTATTGCTTCAGTGTTTAATTTTTAAACCAAACTCTCGGCTGGCGTGAGGTTTCCGTGGACGTTCATCGCTCTTGTTGCTGAATGCGGCGAGAGGCTTCGGGCCTTCTCCATGATGATTAGTTGGCTAGCGGCATGTGGGCGCTGGTTTTGGTCTTCCAACGCCATATAGATAACTGGCTCTCATGTTCCTTGAAAACAGACTGCTCCTGGTGTGCGTGACCATCGTTGCGTTATTTTAATCTGTCGGGCATTCTTCTTGATGGTTCGAAGAGTAGAGTGACCAAGCCAAGTGACCGACCAATATCTGATTGACGGCTCACGCCGCTTCCAGCCTCTTAAGCACCTGCATTTTCACAGCATGCTGATGCGTTTTCTCCTCAACTTGGATGTTACAGGTACTATCTCAGCACGATCACTCGAAGGCCGTTTTCCAGACATGATTCTGGGTCTGTACGAGAGTATGGCGCCGGCGGCTTGGGACCCGTGAGGAGATGATGCGTCCTTAATGTGTCTTAATATAAAAGTCAGAACAGTTAAATGCATATGGGGGGTGAGTCATTGGCTCTATGAATTGGCTCCATGTACGCAATGCGGGTGTTTTCTTTAACATACAGTATTGTGGGCAAATCATGGATCTTTGATGTTGTTTTCCCCCCCATTTTATCGGAGACGTAATGCGAAACCAGCCAGTTCTAAAGGTAGCGTTATAAGAGGTATGCCTGTATATATATATATATCTTGTTACGGTTTGGAAACCACATCCTCCAGACACCAATTGGCAGCCAACATACCTTATACGTCTTACAATTCATCTCATACAATCTATACCACAGTACCTATATCATTAAAAGGATTCTTTATTTATGAGAGAATCATTAAAGTGGTGTATAATCATGTGGAAGTGCAAATCAAACAATATTGAATAAAACATTGTCAGAGGATGAAACCGCCAACTTAAGCTATCTACTTTTGAACCCAAACAAATATTTTGTGTGCTGTTCAACTTTCTGAGGAAAACAGGTTTATTGAAAACAGCTAAGTTTCCCAGTCCACAAAGTGTGTTGCTTACGTTGAAGAGTAACTTCCCATCTGCATGAAGAGAGCATATAAAGGAGAAATGAAGAGATATGATCACAATGTGTGTCAACTACATATTGAGAGATGACTGGAAGTTTTGGAAAATTTGGAACATTTTTGTTTGTTTTATGTCATGACTTATATTATGTGTACACCATGTAGGGGGCACTGGCACTTGAGCTGAATCTGCAAGATTTGACCATGACCAGTGTGGCAACCAATGGTGGTTGGTTCTCTGGAACCCAATCATTGTGACCGCAGGAGAGAGCATGGTACTTTAATTGATGTAATCACATTATCATGTGGCGTTTTCTTTGGGAACATCTATTTGGCTTAGTGGTTCAAATTATAATCCCAAGTTCTTGCCCTCACTTTTACCTTTCACTTCTGTAATTTTTTCACTCTGTACTATTGACCTTTTCTTTAAGTTTGTTAACAGAAGCAATATAGAGTAGAATTCATAAAATCTTCCATGAGCTACGAGTATATTTGGGCTTTTTCTGAAACATTATTTGTGATGAATTCCTGGCTCATAAATGGGAAAGTAAATGCAATACTGTATTTAACGAAAGCAATATGGGTGTCCAACAAGATGGTGCAGGCACACTTTTCACATTTTTCACCACTTGTTCCTTGAGCTGTGTCAATGGTTTGATTATCGACCCAATTCAACCTGTCGGATTGATACATCTTCGGCAGGGCTTTTGCATTGAACATCCTTACTTGATAATATACAATAATAATAATAATAATATAATAACATAATAATAATAACGATTTGGTTTCATTTCAAAAAGGAGTCAAACATAGAGTACTTTGCATTTAAAAAAAACATAAATCACAAACAAGACCCTTCTTGAATTATATATACAATAGTATGATTACAATAAAAGGCCCAATTACAACACATACATAATAAGTAATAAATGAAGGAAATTAAAATTTGAAGCACATTAAAAAATAATAAAATATAGAATGATGACATTGAATACTTATACAGTATATGTTAAGAAATTTCAACCATCAAGTCGATTAAAATCCCAAAATAATGCGACGGAAAAATTAGTAGGACGCAAAGCAATATATGCATGAAGGTAACAATTAAGTTAAAGAATATAATAAATGTCAATGATTCAAGAGTGAATATAAATATATACATATGTATCTTCTTTTCTTCTTTCGGCTGCTTCCCGTTAGGGGTCGCCACAAGCGGACATCTGTATGATCCGCATAGTGATTTTGGGCACATGTTTTTTACATCGGATGCCGCTTCCTGCGCAACCTGGTCGCCTCTTACGACACGGGATATGGTACCTATTTTAACCGGGGTATATCACCGGCCAGTATACTGGTACTCATTTCGCCGGACCTCGGAAAGGATGAAGGCTGAGTTCAACCCCCTGTGTATTAATTCAGTGGCCCAACGGGGTTGACTCAGGACCTTTGGATGCCAAGACCGCTGCCCTAACACTGAGCAACACCAGGGCTGGCTGGTGTTGTCCATCTTGTGATTATCCAAGGACAAATATATAAATATGTATATTGAAAGATAATTGAGTAAATTGATAATTGAGTTAATGTCAAAACTTTGAGATTTTTTGTATTTGAAAAGCACTATAAATAAATCATTCTTATTATTGATTATGATTATGATTATTCTTATTGTATTGAATGAATTTTCACCTTTTCTTTGATATTAATACTGCCTGGAATCCTCCAGACAGTTACTTTATCTTTATGTAGAGATTTATATCAATCATCATCTGCAGTTATTATACCATCCTCTCACCCTGGTAACCACTACAACAGAATCATGTGGGACTATTGCCTTTCAAATAATTGCCTTCTCTTGCTCGAAAGGCAAATGACCAAAGAAAACCAGATCATTTCCAAAGCCTGGCAAACAAGTGTGTGTCCACCTCAGGAAAGCAGAACAACATGACCAAACCTCAAACTGAACTCTCAACCGGTCCTCCTTCCTTCAAGACCTTGTGGTGTCTGTCAAGTCTCTCGCTGGAGTATGTACCAAAATCTATCTTCTTGCCCTTGTTTCAAATGGCCCCACAGCTACATCTGCTCATGAGAGGCTGAATGCCTCAATTCTGGTTGGTTTCCAAATCTTGTGTATCCATCCCTTACTCTGACGTCTACCTCTCATTACCGAACATGCTGCTCGGATGCTGTCTTTCTCATCTGAGAAGGGAAGAGGTTTCTGGCAAGCCTTGACGCGATATGGTGACAGCCACAGCATGGCATGCTTGTCCTAAACCTACTCTAACTATCTTGTCATCCTCTTTCTGCTCTGTTCACTCAATCATCCTCTTTGGTCATTTTCTGTCCTGGAAATTAGCCAACTAACTGCAATGCACATGGTGCATACAGCGAATCTTTAACTACAGGCCTATTACTGCTTCCAACTAGAAAGCAAGGTCATGGAATATACCATTGGAAAGTCGACATCAATCTTTTCATTTTCCAAGCCTGATCTCAGATCATCAGTTCTGTTTCAGACCCGGTCATTTTTACCCCTGGATATGCTCTTGGCTCTTCCAACAACGATGGAAGCCCTCCAATATCCAGACATGATATTAGGGCTGTCTTCATGGACATTTCTCGAGCATTTGACACAGTCTGACCCCTGCCTTGATCCTAAACTCTGCTGCTTCTGGCATCCAAGGCCACCTCTTCAAATAGATCACTGACTTTCCATTCCTGTAACAAATATCGCCTTAAGGGATCTCTCATCTTCTCTGCGTATCAAAGGCTGAGTGCCCCAAGGCAATGTTTGGTCCCATTTTCATCAATGACCTTTCTAATTCACTGGAAAATCCTGTTTTATTCTTTGCTGGTTATCCACCTCATGGCGTTTCATTTCTCATCCTTCGACAGGCAGGTAGCAAGCCTCTTCCCCTGGCGTGCAGACCTTGATAGAATCAGGAGCTGATCCAAACCTTGGAATATGTTTTCAATCCTACAATCACAACTTGCCCTGTTCCTGAAAGGACCGTCTGACAACCACGATCTTGCTTCCTAAACAACCACTTGAAAGAGTTTGTTATCAACTATTGGGCCTCACCATCAGACCATGATCTTTTTTTTGGGCAAGACCAATTGTATTTCCCAAAGATGGCTTCAAAGCTGAGCTGCGAACTGGGCATGCTTTGTTGTGCAGGTATTTCCTTGGCCATTCTGACTTCTGACAACCACTAAGGGCCTTAATAATTATCTTGAATGGAGTACATAAGCTTCACTTTGGGCGATGGCCTGGCTCACACCTTGCCCTTCTTGATGCCAAAGAAAGTAAGGGCCTCAAAATTATTGAGATCTCCGTGATGCATGCTGAGTATTTACGGCTGTTATTTCCAATCACATCCAGTTGGTGGGCCTCTCTGTATCCTGTGCGACCCTTTTTGGTCTTGCACTGCTCTTGCTCTGTCCTACAAAGTTTCTGCAGGACATGCACACTGTGTCGCCAATAATCTCTTCTTGTTAGGCATCCTAAATCCAGGCTCACTGCCTCACAGTACACTCATTCTGTTCCTTTTTTCCTCTGCTTGTGAATAACTTCCTCAGTCTGTTCAGTCGCTATTATTCCATCCCGGGCTTCAGACAGCTGTTCATCACTACCTCACCACTAACCATCCTTACTCCGATCTCTTCGAACCCAAAAATGACCCCATTCCCACGCATTCCCTTTTCCCATGGGTATTGGGGATTCCCCTTCCCCCCCCCCCCCTTTATTTCTTGCCTTTTTGCATTTGTTAGTTGGTCGTTGTTTTGTACCTTTTCTGTTTCATTCACACTTCCTCTTATTGCTGTGTTCCATTCAGCTTGTGTGCACTTTTGTTCGCCCATGTGTCCTCTTCTCCCTCTAACTTTATCTCACTCTCATTGCATACTCTGCTGTTGTTGTTTCCTCCCTCTTCCATTCGTTCCATTCCATTCTGCTCTAGCTTTTCATGAGCCTCGACCATGCCAGACAAAACCCTAAAATGTAATTCATGAAAATAAATAAGATGGACAAAAATGAATATCAAATTGCAATCAACAGAATCGAAAAACCAATAACTGAAAGTGAAAAAATACGCATAACAGTGAAAATACAACTATGTACAAAATTAAAAATAAATGATGAATATGTCACCGAAGCACAGAAAATTTTAAGATGGCTTAAATGTAGACTGTCACAGTCGAAAAGGAAAGGAGGAGGATTGTCCATCGATGTGTTCAAGTTTGGTTGCTATATCATTGACATTAAAGTGGTTGTACCATCTGCTACGCACTATCTGGCAGATTTTGAAGATTTCACGTGACATTTTAAAGAGAGGTAGGTTTAAAGATTTACAACCCCTGCCAATGCAGCCCTCAGTTAACGTCAAGCATAGCCAGCCAAATCTGTGAAAGAACTCGAGCCAAACTTCTTGAGTGGACCTTACAAGTAGATGGTATGATTTTTGAAGAGTCAAAGTCTAGGTGAGAGTGACATGCGGATTCACCAGTAGGGTTGCATGCTCTATCCTTTACTTCCTCTCCATCTCCCTCTCCTTCCCTGCTGCTCATTTATCATGAGTGCATCCCCTGAAACAGGGGAAAGGGGTTTCGCTTGATGCTATCATTGCATCTGCCGTGCTGGGTTCTTCATCGAAAGCAAGACCATCTGTGACAAAGCAGATGGTGAAGATGATTGTCAAGGCATAGTCGGCAGAAACCACACTCGTTCCTCAGGCACATCCACCAAATTCTCCTGGGCGTTATTTGAGACAGAAAGCTGAAACCAAATCTCGATGGCAAAGCTTCAGGAAGATGAACGAGGAAGGAAGATGTTAAATTGGGGAATCCAGAGTTTGACTGGGATGGATGGAATGTGAGGGTACAAGACTTGCAAAAAGCAAGCTGGATGCTGAATAATCAGAGAGTATAATTGGAACCTGGAAGGCATGGCAAACCACGCAGAATCAACCCTTGCCAAGAACAGGTGCTTCGGTAGCACCAAGCTGTGTAAATAGAGTATGGTACCTAACAGGTTATTTCTTTGGAACATAAGTGGTGAAATGTAGTACACAGGTATATTTGAAAGTGTTACTTGGAAGCCATCTAAGTTTTTCCGTATGCAAATTACAATTCAATGGTAAACCTTTGAACCCATCTTTAACCAATTCATTCCTCCTTTCTGTACATACAATGTTTTGAGTCCCACTTCCTGTTCCCCTTTCCTCCTGTATGTACACGACACAGGCAATGTCCCAACACCTCACCTCCTTCAAGAGTATGCATGTCATCCACATTTCAAATGACTCAGTCTGCTGGCTTACCTTTAAATTAAAGTCCATTTATGTTTCATAAGGTGGACTAAACGTCTGTTGGTTTAACGTACTCTTTCCTGTCAGCTCTTTAATGTTAAGAATATTTTCCGAAAAGAAAAACGAAAGTTCATTGCTCAGGTACGTGCAAATTAGCGAGAGCGAGCTTGGGTCGGGATTTGAAAATGAACATACAATTATAAAGGCATAGCCCTTCGGCTTTAGGCCAAGGTTATCTTGCCAAAAGACATTGATTTGAGAGTTTCAATTTTTTTATGAAAAACAGTTTTTCGTCATGACGTCAATCAAACTGAGCTCATAACGCGAATTTTTATATTATCTGGAAACCTACTGCTTCTAGGCTTCAATTTGAGGTACTACCGATATTGTTAGTTCAAAGATTAAAAAATGACCTTCATGAAGGGTCAACTTCGACTTAGGCGGCTAACCATGAAGGTCAAGGTCGATCGCCACAAAAACTAATCAGCTGAGCGCCTATCGATATCTATATATCCACAAGTTTGGAGATGATCCGATTAAAATTTAATCAAAAAGCTAAGGGTTTCGTTGATTTTGATGTTTGAACGCTTCTGGTGACCTTGACCTTTGACCTTGACCTTCGAAATTTTGGGCGTCGAAAGCTATTGCGCTCACGAGTATAGACATGTCAACGTTTGAGA
>CM068956.1:93368842-93381806 GCA_035128595.1 Eptatretus atami | reverse complement strand
ACAAAATTGGAATAACAGTAAGAGGAGAGGAGGGGAAACCACAACAGCAAGGATGAGGGACAAATTACAGGTTGACCTGGAGAGAATGGAGATGTATGGAGGAATGAGGGTGTGTGGATGGGAGGACAGGAAGGACAGAGCCGCACGAAAGAAAAACTGAATAAGTTTTGTGTACTGTTATTCAAATATATGGATTAAAAAAAATAACCGGTTTGCCTTCGCTCCTACTCCTCCAACAGAGCACGGGTGGGAGACGAGGTTGGGAGCTACTGCTGGGAAGATGAGCAGGCTCTGGCTCATCCTCCTGCAAAGCTGCTGCTTCCTTCGTGAAGAAAACATCGGGTTATCTGTCTCGCGTTACTTTTCTTCTCTTGGAGCATCTCATCATAGCAGAAAAAGCGTTCAGAGCACAACACTTCACTCCGTTGCTGCGCTCCATGTCAGGATCATTGTTGGAGATGATCAAGCATTTAGAAACAACTTCAGGAAGACATCAGTCAAGTTTTTGGTGCTGAGGAATTTCTCTGGTTCAGCCCTCCTCTGTTGCAGTGTTCTCGGCCTCTTGCCTCTTGCAGTGCTCGTCCGCTCTGCAACTCCTCTCGTTAAACTGTCCATGTGAGGCCAGTAGCTCCTCCACATCGTTGATGTCCACTGCAGCAGCCCAGCTTGGTTGGTCAATTGGAACATGTCCTGGTGATAGACTCCTGCACCTCAAATCCTGTGAAGTCGTGACAGACATCTGGCCACACTTTCGCCACGAAACTTAATGGAGTTGTTGGTGACATCTCCAAGTTCACCTATATTTTCAACAGCTTTCTTAATGTTGAATTTTTCCAGAACGAGCTGATAGACTCCTGATTTGGCCATCAATTGTGTGGAACAGCAGCCTGAAGTGCAGTGGAGGTAACGCCTTGAAGTTGGCGATTACCCCCTGGTCCATTGGCTGAAGAGAAGTTGTGGTGGGAGGCAAGAACACGATTTCAACAGGCAAGGGAGTCTGGAGGCTGTTGAGGTGCTGTGGGTGGCCTGGAGCATTGTCAATTAGCGACAAGCTTTTGCTTCGAGTTTTTTTTCCATCGCAGTAACACACAGCAGGGCAAAATGATGAAGTGTACCACTGTTGAAACAGATCCCGTCACCCAGGCCTTCTTGTTCGCCTCTCAGATGACAGGTAGAATGCTTGGATAATCCCTTTAATGGTCGTGGGTTTTCAGAATGGTACACGAGCATTGGTTTAAGCTTGAAATCGCCTGACGCATTACTGCCCAGCAGAAGTGTCAGGCGGTCCTTGGCACACTTAAACCCAGATGCATGCTTCTCTTCCCGGGAAATTAATGTTCGAGACGGCATGCACTTCCAGAATAAAGCTCTCATTCACGTTAAAAACAAGCTGTGGGGGGTAATTACCTTGGTGAATAATTTGCTTCAGCATGTCGGGGAATTTGCTGCCTGCATGTTACTGCTCACAGCTTCACCAGTGATGGGATGCTGTGAATATTGCTTCAGTGTTTAAATTTTTCAAACCAACCTCGGCTGGCCGTGAAGGTTTCCGTGGACGTTCCATCGCTTCTTGTTGCTGAATGGCGGCGAAGAGGCTTCGGGCCTTCTCCATGATGATTAGTTCTTAGCGGCATGTGGCGCTGGTTTTGGTCTTCAACCCATATAGATAACTGGCTCTCCATGTTCTTGAACAGACTGCTCCTGGTGTGCGTGACCCTCGTTGCAGTTATTTTAATCTTGTCGGCATTCTTCTTGATGGTTCGAAGAGTAGAGGTGACCAAGCCAAGTGACCGACCAATATCTGATTGACGCTCACCCGCTTCCAGCCTCTTTAGCACCTGCATTTTCACAGCCATGCTGATGCGTTTTCTCCTCAACTTGGATGTACAGGTACTATCCTCAGCACGATCACTCGAAGGCCGTTTTCCAGACATGATTCTGGGTCTGTACGAATGAGGTATGGCGCCGGCGGCTTGGGACCCACGTGAGGAGATGATGCGTCCTTAATGTGTCTTAATATAAAAGCTCAGAACAGTTAAATGCATATGGGGGTGAGTCATTGGCTCCATGAGATTGGCTCCATGTACGCAATGGGGTGTGTTTCCTTTATACATACAGTATTTGTGGGACAAATCATGGATTTTGATGTTGTTTACCCCCCCCCATTTTATCGAGCGTAATGCGAAACAGCGTTCTAACAGGTAGCGTTATAAGAGGTATGCCTGTATATATATATTTTGTTACGGTTCTGGAAACCACATCCCTCCAACACCAATTGGCAGCCAACATACCTATATACGTACTTACATTCATTCATACAATCATACACAGTACCTATATCAATCTAAAAGGATTCTTTATTTATTGAGAGAATCATTAAAGTGTGTATAATCATGTGAAGTGCAAATCAAACAATATTTGAAATAAAACATTGTCATGAGGATGAAACAGCAAAACTTAAGCTATCTACATTTTTGAATTCCAACACAAATATTTTGTGTGCTGTTCACTTTCTGGAGGAAAACAGGTTTATTGAAACAGCTAAGTTTCCCAGTCCACAAGTGTGTTGCTTAGTTGGAAGAGTAACCTTCCCATCTGCATGAAGAGAGCATATAAAGGAGAAATGGAAAGAGATTATGATCACATGTGTGTCATACATATTGAGAGATGGACAATGGAAGTTTTGGAAAATTTTGACATTTTTGTTTGTTTTATGTCGATGACTTATTTATTATGTGTACACATGTAGGGGTGCACTGGCACTTGAGCTGAATCTGCAAGATGTTGACATTGACCAGTGTGCAACCAATGGTGGTTGGTTCTCTGGAACCCATCATTGTGACCGCAGGAGAGAGCAGGTAATATTATATGATGTATCACATTATCATGTGGCGTTTTCTTTGGGAACAATCTATTTTGGCCTTAGTGGTTCAAATTATAATCCCAAGTTCTGCCTCACTTTTACCTTTCACTTCTGTAATTTTTCACTCTTGTACTATTGACTTCTTTAAGATTTGTAACAGAAAGCAATATAGAGTAGAATTCATTAAATCTTCCATGAGCTACGTATATTTGGGCTTTTCTGAACAATTATTTGTGATGAATTCCTGGCTAAAATGGGAAAGTAAATGGCAATACTGTATTTAACGAAAGCAATATGGGTGTCCAACAGGATGGTGCAGCACACTTTTCACACTTTTCACACTTTTCCTTGAGCTGTGTAGAATGGGTTTGATTATCGACCCAATTCTAACCTGTCGGATTGATACATCTTAGGCAGGGCTTTGCATTGAACATCTTCACTTGGATAATATACCAATAATAATAATAATAATAATAATAATAATAATAATAACGATTTTGGTTTCATTTCAAAAAGGAGTCAAACATAGAAGTACTGCATTAAAAAAAAACATAAATCCACAAACAAAGACCCTTCTTGAATTATATATACAATAGTATGATTACAATAAAAGGACCAAAATTACACACATACATAATAAAGTATAAATGAAGGAAATTAAAATTTGAAGCAACATTAAAAATATAAAATATAGAATGATGACATTGAATAACTATACAGTATATGTTAAGAGAATTTCAACCATCAAAGTCGATTAAAATCCCAAAATAATGCGACGGAAAAATTAGTAGGACAGCAAGCAATATATGCAGGTACAATTAAGTTAAAGAAATATAATAAATGTCATGATTCAAGAGTGAATATAAATATATAAATATGTATATGAACAGATAATTGAGTAAATTGATAATTGAGTTAGATGTCAACACTTTGAGATTTCTTTGTATTTGAAAAGCACTATATAAATCATTCATTATTATTATTATGATTATGATTATTATTATTGTTATTGAATAGAATTTTCACCTTTTCTGATATTAATACTGCCTGGAAATCCTTCCAGACAAGCTTACTTTATCTTATGTAGAGATTTATATCATCTCATCTGCAGTTATTATACCCATCCTCTCACCCCTGGTACACACTACACAGAATCATGTGGTGGACTATTGCCTTCAAATAACTTGCCTTCTCTTGCTCGAAGGCAAATCGACCAAAGAAAACCAGATCATTTCACAAAGCCTGGAACAAGTGTGTGTCCACTCTCAGGAAAGCCAGAAAACATGACCAACCTCAAAACTGAACTCTCAAACCGGTCTCCTTCTTCAAAGACCTTGTGGTGTCCTGTCAAGTCTCTCGCTGGAGTATGTACCAAATCCATCTCTTCCCTTGTTTCAAATGGCACCACAGCTGAATCTGCTCATGAGAAGGCTGAATGCCTCAATTCTGTGTTGGTTTCCAAATCTTGTGTATCCAATCCCTTACTCCTGACGTCTACCCTCTCTTACCGAACTGCTGCTGGATGCTGTCTTTCTCATCTGAGAAGGGGAAGAGGTTTCTGGCAAGCCTTGACCGATTATGTGACAGACACAGATGGCATGTGTCCTAAAACCCTACTCTACTGATCTTTGTCATCCTCTTTCTGCTCTGTTCACTCAATCATTCTCTTTGGGTCATTTTCTGTCTGGAAATTAGCCAACATAACTGCAATGCACATGGTGCAAAAGCGAATCCTTCTAACTACAGGCCTATTACCTGCTTCCAACTAGAAGCAAGGTCATGGAATCTACCATTGAAGTCGACATCAAATCTTTTCATTTTTCCAAGGCCTGATCTCAGATCATCAGTTCTGTTTCAGACCCGGTCATTTTACCCTGGATATGCTGCTTTGGCTCTTCCAACAACGGATGGAAGCCCTCAATATCAGACATGATATTAGGGCTGTCTCTCTGGACATTTCTCGAGCATTTGACACAGTCTGACCCCCTGCCTTGATCCTCAAACTCTCTGCTTCTGGCATCCAAGGCCACCTCTTCACATAGATCACTGACTTTCTCCATTCCTGTAAACAACATATCGCCCTTAACGGGATCCTCTCATCTTCTCTGCGTATCAAGGCTGGAGTGCCCCAAGGCAATGTCTTGGTCCTCATTTTCATCAATGACCTTTCTAATTCACTGGAAAATCCTGTTTATCTCTTTGCTGGTTATTCCACCTCATGGCGTTTCATTTCTCATCCTTTAGACAGGCAGGTAGCAGCCTCTTCCCTGCGTGCAGACCTTGATAGAATCAGGAGCTGATCCAAAACTTGGAATATGTCTTTCAATCCTGACAAATCCCACACACTTGCCCTGTCTCACTGAAAGGACCGTCTGACAAACCCTCACATCTGCTTCCTAAACAAACCACTTGAAGAGTTTGTCACTCAAACTATTGGGCCTCACCATCAACCATGATCTTTTTTGGGCAGACCAATTGTATTTCCAAGATGGCTTCCAAAGTGAGCTGCGAACTGGGCATGCTTTGTTGTGCAAGGTATTTCCTTGGCCATTCTGAACTTCTGACAACCACTAAGGCCTTAATTAATATCTTGATGGAGTACATACTGCTCTCACCTTTGGGCCGATGGCCCTGGCTCACACCTTGCCCTTCTTGATGCCATAGAAAGTAAGGCCCTCAAAATTATTGAGATCTCCCGTGATGATGCTGAGTATTTAGGCTGTTATTTCCACATCACATCCAGGTTGGTGGCCTCTCTGTATTCTGCCGACACCTTTTTGGTCTTGCACTCTCTTGGCTCTGTCCATACAAAGTTTCTGCAGGATGCACACTGTGTGCCAATAATCCTCTTCTTGTTAGGCATCCTAAATCCAGGCTCACTGCTCACATACACTCATTTGTTCCTTTTTTCTCTTGCTTGTGAAATCAACTTCCTCAGTCTGTTCAGTCCTATTATTCCCTCCAGGGCTTCCAGACAGCTGTTCATCACTACCTCACCACTAACCCATCCTTACTCCTGATCTCTTCGACCCAAAATGACCCCATTCCCACGCATTCCCCTTTTCCATGGTATTGGGATTTCCCTCCCCCCCCCCTTTATTTCTCTCGCCTTTTTGCATTTGTTAGTTGGTGGTTGTTTTGTACCTTTTCTGTTTCATTCACACTTCCCTCTTATTGCTGTGTTCCATTCAGCTTGTGTGCACTTTGTTCAGCCCCATGTGTCCTTCTTCTCCTCTACTTTATCTCACTCTCATTCATACTCTGCTGTTGTTGTTTCCTCCCTCTTCCAATTCGTTCCATTCCATTCTGCTCTAGCTTTTTCATGAGCCTCGACCATGCAGACAAAAACCCCTAAAATGTATTCATGAAAATAATAAGATGGACAAAAATGAATATCAAAATTGCAATCAACAGAATCGAAAAACCAATAACTGAAAGTGAAAAAATACCATAACAGTGAAAATACAAACTATGTACAAAATTAAAAATAAATGATGAATGATGTCACCGAAGCACAGAAAATTTTAAGATGGCTTAAATGTGACTGTTCAGCAGTCGAACAAGGAAAGGAATGGAGGATTGTCCATCGATGTGTTCAAGTTTGTGCTATATCAATTGGACATTAAAGTGGTTGTACCATCTGCTACCACTATCTGGCAGATTTTGAAGATTTCACAGTGACATTTTTAAAGAGAAGGTAGGTAAGAAATTACAAACCCCTGCCCAATGCAGCCTCAGTTTAACGTCAAGCATAGCCAGCCAAATCGTGAAAGACTCGAGCCAAAACTTCCCCCTTGAGTGACCTTACAAGTAGATGGTATGATTTGTGAAGAAGTCAAAGTCTCAGTCGAGAGTTGAGCAATGGGGGATTCACCAGTATGGTATGCATGTCTATATTTACCTTTCTCTATCTCCCTCTCCTTCCCCTGCCTGCTCATTTATCATGAAGTGCATCCCTGAAAAGGGAAAGGGGTTTCGACTTGATGCTTATCATTGCATCTGCCGTGCTGGGTTCTTCATGCGAAAGCAAGACCATCTGGTGAAAGCAGATGGTGAGTGATTGTCAGGCATAGTCGGCAGAAACCACACTCGTCCTCAGGCACATCCACCAAATTCTCCTGGGCGTTATTTGAGACAGAAAGCTGAAACCAAATCTCGATGCAAAGCTTCAGGAAGATGAACGAGGAAGGAAGATGTTAATTGGGGAATCAAGAGTTTGACTGGGATGGATGGAAGTGTGAGGAGTAACAAGACTTGCAAAAGCAAGCTGGATGCTGAATAAGCAGAGAGTATTATTGGAACCTGGGAAGGCAATGGCAAACCACGCAGAATAACCCTTGCCAAGAAACTGCTTCGGTAGCACCAACGCTGTGTAAATAGAGTATGGTACACTACAGGTTATTTCTTTGGAACATAAGTGGTGAAATGTAGTACACAGGTTATATTGAAAGTGTTACTTGGAGCCATCTAAGTTTTTACGTATGCAAATTACAATTCAATGGTATAACCTTTGAACCCCATCTACCATATTCATTCCTCCTTTCTGTACATACAATGTTTTGAGTCCCACTTCCTGCTCTCCCTTTCCTCCTGTATGTACACGACACAGGCAATGTCCCAACACCCTCACCTCCTTCAAGAGTATGCATTGTCATCACATTTCAAATGACTCAGTCTGCTGCTTACCTTTAATTACAAGTCCATTTATGTTTCAAAGGTGGATAAACGTCTGTTGGTTTAACGTACTCTCCTGTCAGCTCTTTAATGTAAGAATATTTTCCGAAAAGAAAACAAAGTTCATTGCTCAGGTACGTGACAAATTAGAGAGAGCGAGGCTGGGCGGGATTTGAAAATGAAACATACAATAATAAAAAGCATACCTTGGCCTTAGGCCAAAGGTTATCTTGCCAAAAGCACCTTGATTTGAGAGTTTCATTTTTTATGAAAAATCAGTTTTTTCGTCATGACGTCATCAAATGACGTCATAACGACGAAATTTTTATATATCTGAGAAACACTCTTCTAGGGCTTCAATTTGAGGTACTACTCGATATTGTTAGTCAAAGATTTAAAAATGACCTTCATGAAGGTCAACTTCGACCTTAGCGCTAACCATGAAGGTCAAGGTCGATCGCCACCAAAAACTAATCAGCTGAGCGCCTATCGATATGCTATATATCCACCAAGTTTGGAGATGATCCGATAAAATTTACTCAAAAGCTAAGGGTTTCGTTGATTTTGATGTTTGACCTTCTGGTGACCTTGACCTTTGACCTTGACCTTCGAAATTTTGGGCGTCGAAAGCTATTGCGCTCACGAGTATACATGTCAAGTTTGAGAGCCATTGCTTTAGAACTGTGACTAAAGGCCCAGTCACACCTTGACGTTTTAGCCAACGTATGCCGATTTTTGTAAAAATTGTCTAAAACGCTGGTACACGTCGAATACGTTATGGGTAAGTTTGATAACATTGAGAGCACGCTGAAAAATACTGCCATACGTCGTTGCACGCTGGCTTAAACGTTGTACTTTTCGATTGTCCTCAAAGCTTTCCATGCTTGAAATTTTACGACTTATGCCAGCGTATGACTCACACGTTCCACATAACGCTCGCCATAAGTTGTAGGCACGTCACGCGATCGTTGACACACGTTACTTGTAAGTTACTCATAAGTCGAAACACGTCGAGGTAATGTTTAGCGTACCCGAAACTTATTTTCTAAGCTATGAGTTACGTGTTGTACTAACGTTACGCGATCGGTGACACACGTCCACACACGTTACTTGAAAGGTGCTCATAAGTCGAAACACGTCAAGGTAATGGTTAGCGTCAGTGTTCCAGACTCCCTGGTTTTTTTTTTTTAATTTTTTTTTCTTCCTTCCTTCGTATGATGGTGATGTTGACACTTCGATTTCTAGTGCGGTTGTAATATAATATAATTAATAGACTGCCGCTCAACGATTTAAATCATAACCGCACTGTACACTGAACACCGTCATACCGAAGAAAAAAAAAACCGGGAGTCTGGAACACTGACGCGAACCATTACCTTGACGTGTTTCGACTTATGAGCACCTTACAAGTAACGTGTGTCGATGTGTGTCAACGATCGCATATCGTGCGTACAACTTATTCCCATCACATGCGGAACGTGTGTCATACGGCAAGTACGTCGTAAAATTTTCAACATGCTTAAAATTACAAGACGTACTCCACTTAATAGGACGTATGATAGCGTACTTTAGCGTTTATCACGCATACCAAACTTACCCATACCGTATTCGACGTGCGCCAGCGTTTTAGACGCATTTTTCAGAGGTCGGCATACGCTGGCAAGATCGCCAAGGTGTGACTGCGATGTTGACACTTCCATTTCTGCGGCGGTTATGATTTGAATCGTTGTGCAGCAGCCTTTTCATAACCTACGCCACGTCATCGTCGGCGATGCGTGCAGCGCGCTATGCATAAGTTAGACTATCGTTGGGCATAGGTTGTGAACGCCGACAACAGGTTCAGCATTCGTTGGTATAAGTTATCTATAACACAACGAAACGTTCTGTGTCCATTACTAATACGTTATGCATAAGACCAAGTCGTTATGATAGTCCGAATCTTTAAAAAAAACATCAAAAGTTCAACGTAAGCCAGCTTTTACATACATTCTAATACGTTGCCATCGCTGGCTAAAACGTCAAAGTGTGACTGGGCCTTTAGAGAGCAAGTTGAAAGTTGAAAATCAATTGTAACAGACAAATATAGAAATATATAAACAAAAAAACAAACAAACCGATCGAGTAACATATCTTGCTTTGGCAAGATAATAACATATCTTGCTTTGGCAAGATAACAAACCGATCGAGTAACATATCTTGCTTTGGCAAGATAAATATTACGAGTGTAGCTCAGGAAAACTCACAAATGTCGACCATGTGATCATATCAGTACTTTTATGGAGCAATCTAAACTATGTTTACACTTGTTACTTACGAAATCTAAAGATTTCGTAAGTATATTGATGACTTCCGTCATCTGTTTGTGTGTTTTTTTGTGTGTGTGTTTGTTTGTTTGTAGGCACGATAACTCGAGAACGGAAGAAGCTACCAATGTCAAATTACACCACGTGATTCAGGAGGGTGATGGCTAGTGCTGATTAGATTTTGGTCAAAATCGGTCAAAGGTCAAGGTCACAGTGAGGTCAAACATTTGATTTTTGATGGTTTGGTACAGAATCATCGTAGAAACTTCTGGTTTGCGTCGCTACCTTCTCTAGAGACAGCTTTTATTAGACAAGGTCAGAGGTCAAGTTGACGATTTCGTAAGTACCAGTCTATGACTGCTTGTTTATATAGTTTTTAAATGACGAAAAATAAAACTCATTTTCTTAACTTGAATTAACGACATTAATTTAGTTTTCTTCTGCTTTTCCTCTGTTTTTTATTTATTTAATATTAGGCTTTTATATTTTGGCAGATGGCTAAATGCAATATACATATGAGGTTGAGATCTATTCGTTTGGCTCTCACCTTTCCAGACGATGCAAAGTGTATTCTGACAGAGTGCTTGGCATACATAAGGACGTCGTGACGACTTATTTAAAACAACAGAGGGAGCATGAGTAAAAAATAAAAATAACTAGAAGGGCACTCTTCGACGTCATGACTCCACCAGATATGCCTCTGCCCACATTATTACATCGCCATACATACTTGTACCAATTTTGATTTAAATCCCAGAACCAAGATTCAAAATATTAAATAATTATGGCTGTCAGACCATGCATCTGATCAGGTTTAAATTTAAAACATATATTCCTCATGACTACTAGATCATAACTGTGATGTTTCACTTCAATTGATGAAGCGGTTCAAAAGAAGGATTTTTAAAGAAGATTTTCGTTCGTGCCAATATGGCTGCCAGACCATGTGATCTCTTAATTATTCGTAAACACCCCGGTATCCCCAAGACTTGGGGAACATGTGGGGGTAGTTTCCCCTCAATTGGTCAAGCCATTCTAAAACATTTTCCCCTTTCATGTTAAAAACAATATGGCTGCTGAACCACGTGACCGATGACATCATCAATTCACCCTCCCCCCCTCCCTCCCCTAATTCAATTTAGTCCTAGATAATCCTCAGAAATTTTCATAATGATTGGATAAAGCATTTGACATATGCAATTATGACATCACAACAAAGCCAGTGACGACATCAAAAAAATATATATATATATTTTTAAACACTTGTTTCCCTTGGGGATTACTTGACCGTTTGATGTGCCATGTTTCTATTTTTTCCACGTAGTGGTTTCAGAGATACAGAGGTCCAAATTTTTCCCTTTTTCCAACATAGCTGACCTCTGATGTCATAATTATCATTAAAACATTCTACATAAGTAGTGGCACCAATGGTGAAAGTTTTGTGTCAATCGGATATGTGGTTGCAGAGAAAATTATCATGGATGTACGGACAACGCAAAAACATAATGCCTCTGGCGACTTCAGCAGCGGAGGCATAAAAACAAATTCATTCTAATACCAATTAGAAAGCATCTCAAAATGCAAAGCCCATCTATGTCCGCTTTCTACTTGACCTAAACTTAACGAAAACAACAGCTAAGGAAAAAAAATGTAAATTTTTTTTTTACTTGGTGTTCTCCATATTCTCATATTAAAGTTTTGTAGAAAATTTTAGGACAAAATTTCAAATGGTAAAAAATTATGGCCTGGACAGACAGATAGACAATCAGTCATGAAATTAGTAGCTGCAATCTTGAGCTTTGTACCTCAAAAACAATAGTCTTCTAGCTTTTCATTGGTCAACGAATTCAGTGACCCAATAGGCAAATTCTGTTCAAATTTCAATCGCATTAACAGTGACAATTTTAGGTGACCTTGACCGTTTGACCTCAAGCAAAAGGCTTCAGTGACCCAATATGCAAACCCTGTTCAAATTTCAAGTTGGTCAGATGAAAATGGATGATTATGACATTGACCTTTAACCCTTTGACCTTTTGATACAATTCATTAGGTTCTCCATATTCTAATTATAAATGTTTGTTGAAAATTTGATAACAAAAGCGCAAATGGTTAAAGTAAAGTTATGGCCTGATAGATGGACGTGCGTGCGTGCACACACACGCGTGCACACACACACACACACACACACTTCATTGTGAAGGTACGTGATAAATTAGAGAGAACAATGCTGGGAGGGATTTGAAAATGTAACGTACAATATTATTTTTGTTGCTCAAGAAAACCTTTTACACACGACAGATTCTCCATATTCTTGCAACAAAGGTTAGTTGAAAATTTGATGACAAAAGCTAAAATGGTTAAACAAAAAAAAGTTATGGCCTGGACAAACATCTCGTTTTTTTCCATTTTCTGTTCCTAACAATTCTATCGCACGCACGCACACGTCAGATCAAGCCAGATTCGATCGGTTACTTACTACATGTACCATGTAAACATGTACTAACCTGCTTCATGGTAGGGTTGCCGGCAACTGAACCATCTCCCCCACCAGGTTTTTCTGGTGCGGAGGGTGTATAGATATGGATATCCAGGAGGATTTCAAACAAAACCTGTCAAAGGGCGGAGGAGCTCCTTGTGAGCCAATGGCCATTTTGAGTGCCAACTGTGTCTGTGGACGTCCTTCTGCAGTTGGGTTACTTTATATATATATATATATATTTTTTTAGGAGGTTGGTGGCAGGATTTGCACTCTGGCCGTAAAACACTTCATTCCGCAAAACCAACAAATGTTAAGTCTGAAAACCCACTCCGTGGGAGAACCTCTTGTGCTGCTGCCCTCCGCAGGGCAGCTCACCGGATGACGGGATTGGGGCAAAGCCTTCGGGACACCCATTCCTTGATGATGAGGAAAACCACAGGGTAAACCTCCAGGGTCAGATTGCGGTAGTGTGAGGCGGAATGGTGCTGAAGTGCCGTCCACCATACAGCAGTCTCCTTGGGTTAACTTGAGTTGATCCCTCCAGGTGGGTGCCTGGAATGTCCTATCCCTAAGAGAGGATGATCACCTGTCTCTGCTATCATCTGAGCTAAAGTGTTTGAACATCGGTATTGCAGCACTCTCTGA
>CM068956.1:93319072-93361195 GCA_035128595.1 Eptatretus atami | reverse complement strand
TCATCACATTTCAAATTACTCAGTCTGCTGCTTACCTTTAATTAAGCAAAAGTCCATTAATGTTTCAAACGTGGCATAAAGCGTCTGTGGTTTAACGTACCTCTCCTGTCAGCTCTTAATGTAAGAATATTTGCGAAAAGAAAACAAGTTTCATTGCTCAGTCGTGAAACAAATTAGAGAGAGCGAGGCTGGCGGGATTGAAAATAAACATCAATAAATAAAAGCATACCTGCCTTAGGCAAAGTTATCTTGCCCAAAAAGACCTTGATTTGAGTTTCATTATTAGAAAAATCATTTCGTCATGACGTCATCAAATGACGTCATAACGACGAATTTTTATATATCTGAGAAACCATCTCTTCTAGGGCTTCAATTTGAGTACTACTCGATATTGTTAGTCAAAGATTTAAAAATGACCTTCATGAAGGTCAAACTTCGACCTTAGCCGCTAAGCCAATGAAGTCAAGGTCGATCGCCACCAAAAACTAATCGCTGACGCGCTATCGATATGCTATATATTCACCAAATGTTGGAGTGATCTGATAAAATTTACTCAAAAGCTAAGGTTTCGTTGATTTTATGTTTGAACTTCTGTGTGAGCTTGACCTTTGACCTTGACCTTCGAAAATTTTGGCGTCAAATCTATTGCGCTCACGAGTAACATGTCAAGTTTGAGACGCCATTGCTTTAGAACTGTGACTGGAGAGGCAAGTTGAAAGTTGAAAATCAATGTAGACAGACAAATATGAGAAATAATAAAACAAAAAACCGATCAAACAACTGATCGAGTAACTACTATCTTGCTTTTGGCAAGATACACATCATAACATATCTTGCTTTGCAAGATAACAAACCATAAATACTCTTCAGACAGTGTAGCTCAGGAAAACTCACCATAATTTCGACCATGTGATCATCATCACTACTCTTTATGGAGCAATCTAAACTATGTTTCACACTTGTTACTTACGAAATATTAAAAGATTCGTAAGTATATTGATGACTTCCGCATCTGTTTGTGTAGTTTTTTTGTGTGTGTTTGTTTGTTTGTAGCACGAAAACTCGAAAACGACAGAAGCTACCAAATGTCAAATTACACCACGTAATTCAGGAGGTGTGGCTAGTGCTGATTAGATTTTGGTCAAAATCCGTCAAAGTAAAGGTCACAGTAGGTCAAACATTGATTTTTGATGTTTTGCGTACAGAATCATCGTAGACTACTGGTTGCCGTCGCTACCTCTCTAAGACAGCTTTATGAACCAAGTCACGAGGTCTAAGTTCGACGATTTCGTAGTACCAGTCTATGACTGCTTGTTATATATAGTTTAAATGACGAAAAATAAACTCATTTTTCTAACTTGAATACACATTAATTTTAGTTTTCTTCTGCTTTTCCTCTGTTTTTTATTTTATTTAATATTAGCTTTTATATTTTGCATGATGGCTAAAGCAATATACATATGAGGTTGAGATCTATTCGTTTGCTCTCACCTTTCAACGATGCAAAGTGATCTGACAGAGTGCTTGCATAACATAAGGACGTCGTGACACTTATTTTAAAACAACAGAGGAGCATGAGTAAAATAAAAAATAACTAGAAGGCCGTCTTCAGACGTCATGACTCCACCAGATATGCCTCTGCCGCACATTATTGACATTCGCCATACTAACTTTACCAATTTGATTTTAATCCCAGAACCAGATTCAAAATATTATAAATAATTATGGCTGTCAGACCATGCATCGATCAGTTAAAATTTAAAACATATATCTCTCATGACTACTAGATTCATAACTGTGATGTTTCACTCAAAATTGATGAAGCGGTTCAAAAGAAGATTTTTAAGAAGATTTTCGTTGCGTGCGCAATATGCGCTCAGCCATGTGATCTCTTATTATTCTAAACACCCGGTATCCCCAAACTGGGAACATGTGGGGTAGTTTCCCCTCAATTGCAACGCCTTCTAAAACATTTTCCCCTTTTTAATGTTAAAAACAATATGGCTGGGGCTGACCATCGGACCATGACATCATCAATTCCCTCCCCCCTCCCTCCCCTTAATTCATTTAGTCCTAGATAATCCTCAGAAATTTTCATAATATCTGGATAAAGCATTTGACAATGCAATTATGAACATCAACAAACAAAAGCCAGTAGACATCAAAATATATATAGTATATTATTTTAAACACTTGTTTCCCTTGGGGATTACATTGACCGTTTGATGTGCCATGTTTCTATTTTTCACTTATGTTTCAGCAGTACAGAGGTCCAAATTTTTCCCTTTTTCACAAACAATAGCTGACCCTCTGACTTCATAATTATCTTAAAACATTCTACATAATAGTGTCGCACCAATGGTGCCAATTTTGTGTCAATCGGATATGTGGTTGCGAGAAGAAAATTATCATGGATGTAAGGACAACGCAAAAACATAATCCGTCTGCGTTCAGCAGCGGAGGCATAAAAACAAAAATCACATTCTGACATACCAATTAGAAAGCATCTCAAAAAGCAAAAGCCCATCTATGTCGCTTCTAGCTTACCTAAAACTTAAACGAAAAACAACAGCTAAGAAAAAAAATGAAATTTTTTTTTGACTTGGTGTTCTCCATATTCTCATATTAAAATGTTTTGTAAAAAATTTAGGACAAAAATTTCAAATGTAAAAAATTATGGCCTGGACAGACAGAATAGACAATCAGTCATGAAATTAGTAGCTGGCAATCTTGAGCTTTGTACTCAAAAACAAAGTCTTCTAAGCTTTATTTGCGTCAGACGAATCAAGCTGACCCAATAGGCAAATTCTGTTCAAATTTCCAATCGGGCATTAACAGTGACAATTTTAGGTACGCTTGACGTTTTGACCTCAAGCAAAAGGCTTCAGTACCCAATATGACAAACCTGTTCAAATTTCAAGTTGGTCAGATGAAAAATGAGATTATGACTGAGACCTTTAACCTGTTGACCTTTTGTACAATTCATTAGGTCTCCATATTCTAATTAATAAATGTTTTTGAAAATTGATAACAAAAGCGCAAATGGTTAAAGTAAGTTAATGGACTGATAGGATGGAGTGCGTGCGTGCACACAACACGCGTGCACACACAACACCACACACACACTTCATTGTGAAGGTACGTGATAAATTAAGAGAACAGATGCTGGGAGGATTTGAAAATGTAACGACAATATTATTTTTGTGCTCAAGAAAACCTTTTAACACGACAGATTCTCCATATTCTTGCAACAAAGGTTAGTTGAAAATTTGATGACAAAAGCTAAAATGTGTTAAACAAAAAAAGTTATGGCCTGACAAACATCTCGTTTTTTTCCATTTTCTGTTCCTAACAATCTATCGCACGCACGCACACGTAGATCAAGCCAGATCGTCGTCGTTACTACTACATTACCATGTAAACATGTACTAACCTGCTTCATGGTAGGTTGCCGGCAACTGAACCATCTCCCCCACCAGGTTTTTCTGGTGCGGAGGTGTATAAATATGGATATCCAGGAATTTCAAACAAAACCTGTCAAAGGCGGGAGCTCCTTGTGAGCCAATGCCATTTTGAGTGCCAACTGTGTCTGTGGACTCCTTCTGCAGTTGGTTACTTTATATATATATATATATATATATTTTTTTAGGAGGTTGGTGGCAGGATTTGCACTCTGGCCGGAAAACACTTCATTCCGCAAAACAAACAAATGTTAAGTCTGAAAACCCACTCCGGTGAGAACCTCTTGTGCTGCTGCCTCCGCAGGCAGCTCACCGATGACGGGATTGGGCAAAGCCTTCGGGACACCCATTCTTGATGATGAGAAAAACCACAGGGTAAACCTCCAGGGCAGATTGCGGTAGTGTGAGGCGGAATGTGCTGAAGTGCCGTCCACCATACAGCAGTCTCCTTGGGTAGACTTGAAGTTGATCCCTCCAGGTGGGTGCCTGGAATGTTCCTATCCCTAAGAGAGGTGATCACCTTCTCTGCTATCATCTGAGCCTAAAGTGTTTGAACATCGGTATTCTAGCACTCTCTGAGGTTCAGAGACCGGATAGTGCGAGATCATGCGGTGTTACATCTACTATTGGTCTGGTCACTCTGATGGTTACCATGCCCAAGGAGTTGCAGTAACTGTGTCCAATAATCTGACTCCAATGATAATTGAAACACTGTCAACGAGCGTATTATGAGACAAGGATTAATCACTCCTGGGTGTCAATCTCCTGGTCTTGGTATATGTGCCGAATGATGCAAGTGATCTCACATAAAATATGCATTCTATGCCTGCTCGAGTCTGTGGTTGATCAGTGCCCCATGCGAGATACTCTTCTCTTCTTGAGGGATTAAATGCATTGACTGGAACTGATAGGATGGTGAGAATTTGTTGGTCCCATGGTCTGGAACTGTGAACTTAGAATAGCACCAAGTTCCTTGACTTTGCAAGAAGTCATGGAATTAAGGTGGATTGTTCATAGTTTCAGCACCCACAGGCTCATCGCTAGACTTGGAATTCCAACGCTGTGTTGTGGCAAAGTAGATTGACCATGTGCTCGTTGATGGTCTCTGGAGGATGATCCAGAACTGCAGATTGTTCTAGAGGTGCTCAGTTCCTCAATATTGATGACAGGCTTGTTGTTGAACTCTAAGTTGCAGCTTAAGTTGGCATATACATACCTCAGCTGCACGTTGCAAGCTCAAGATGAGAGGTACTGAGGAGTTTGCGACAGGCTGAGTTGGGATTTGGGTTGGGGGGTGGTCTGCGTGCTTTGGGGAATCCTGAAAGTTGTGGAGTGCCTTCAAGACCACCCATCCTTGATGTTGTCAGTGATGTCTTGGAACTTACCGGAGGCGAAGAAGAATTTTGCTCTCAAGGGACAATGATACCATTGACCAGAGTCACAGGCCAAGCTTAATGCAGAGCTGAGCTGTTCAGGGAGTTGAGGCATAAAACTGTACGTGTGCTAAGGGTGACAAGAGACCTATGTGCGGAGAATCTGTGAGGGGGTAGAGCATCACCTGTGTCAAGGATTCTCGTCTTGCTTACAGGGATTTTGTGCATTGCATTCCTCCAAGCCATCCCTCGGTGTAATGCAGTTAGAACGAGGGTGATGAGCTCTTGAAAGAGGAGTCTGAAGTGAAGGCCGCTGGGCCATTACTTTGAGTGCTGTACCAGACTGATTCACCAGCTGTCGAGTTGGATGTCAGGGGTGTGTACATCCCTTATGCTGACAATGCATTCAACTCTGTTCCACCTTTGTTTGTGAAACAGTCTGCGGTAACCGGTTGAAATGGGGTAAGCTCCTGGGATCTGTGGCATCCATGCTGAACTTCTCAAGGCTGGTTGAAATGCTGTACTCGTGTCATGCATGCAGTTCTGCACTCTGCCTGGAACACAGTATCATACCAAACTGACTGGAAGAGGGCCTTGTTGTCCCTCTCTAGAAAGGGAAGGGTGATTGCCAGGACTGCAACAACTACTGAGGGTGATGCTGCTCTCATGTGCTGGCAAGTCTTTGCTTGGATAATTATTGATAGCTTCACCACCATCTGCTTGAGCACCAACGACCAGGGCAGTCAGGCTTTACACATGAAAGACGTCATCGATTGACCATTCCTTGCTCCTCAGGTCCTTACCGAACGCAGATGAAGCTTCAGCAGGGGGTGCTTGCAGGCTATGTTGATCTCTGCAAAGCGTTCGATTCAGTGAAATCAGGATGCCCCTGGAATTCTTGGCCTTCGTGGTTGCCACAAAACTATCTATCTGATGTCTGAACTATACTCTGGTACTGAGATGCTGTGAGATGTGGTATACCATCTTTGACTTATTTCCAGTTGTTGCTGGAGAACATCAGGTATGTGCTGGCCTCCACACTTCTCAGCGCTTTTATGGACTTTTTTTCTGGGGAGGAGTATGAGAATCAAGCTGGTGCATCGTTTGGGAATGTCAACATATCTGACCATGAATTTGGCAATGATGCAGTCATCTTTGCGGAAACTCTAATATCGTTTTGGGGCCCTTGAGGTTCTGAATGAGGAGTCGGCCATTGGATTATGGGTTCCTGGTCAAAACGAAGATCCAGACTTTCAATGACATATTGGATGCATACTATCTTGTATTACTGTTTGTGGTAGAAACTTGAAGTCACGGAGAGATTCACTTACCTTGGCAGTGATATTCATGTCTATGCTGGCTTTAACTGAACCAGAGGTCGTAGACATCTGGGTCGGGCCAAGGGATCTGGATTCACTGGGTGCTGCCGGTACCTGCGCAGGATGACAAAAGTCTGAGTCTTCAGTCCTTGGTGCTTCCCGTCTTGCTCTATGGATGTGAGACTTGGCTCTGACCAGGGATCTGAGATGGAGACTTAATTCCTTTGGTACCAGGTTCTTCAGAGATCCTTGTGCCATTGCTGTTCGGACTTTGTGTTCCACGAGCGGTTGCTGAGAGATACTCAAATGAGATTTTACCTGCATAGTCCGTGAGCGTCAGCTCGTTTCCTGACGCTGATCCTACTACCAAATTCTCTCAGTAAGGGACCTCTGTGAGTGGAGGGCCAATGGGCTGACCACGTGTCTCATGGTTGCAGCAGGTTGATCATCATCTCAGAAGATGGGATGGGCCAGACATCTGCCTGGGGGATCCAGACGGAGACTCCTGATTACCGTGGAAAGTGGACGCAGCACGCACTTCTCTGGGGCATTCTCCCATACCTGACCTGACCTGACCTCACCACACACACACACACACACACACACACACACACACACACACACACACACACACCACACACACACACACACACACACAGAATCCCGGTCTCCCGCTGCGTCCCGGACCGTCGAATTTCTGATACCAGAGCCACTTCTCTCCTCCCAACAATCCTAGACAAGTAACAAATAAATTGTCCCAGACTAACCGTTTTCCGGATGGGGTAACTGGACTGAATAGACGCCATGATTGTATTTTCATTTTAATAACATTTTCTGGAGGCAGGACGTTGATTGCAACCCCACCCTTTATGCACAGCAACCCCAGAATGCACGTGGCATCCCATGTGTCCAGGATGCTCCTCATGCTCAGACATGACACCATGCATAGTGAGAGCAAAGAATGAATTACGTTTCTCTCTACTTATTGCACAGTTCTTCTCACTCGCACTCGGTGCCACTCTCATGGTGTACAGGCTGATAATGCACCGGCGAAAAGTATTCCTCTCCATGCAGTATCTTATAATATTTATTCCACCACATATGGAATGAATTTTGAGAGATTATCGAGTGATTATGCAAAGTAACCACTGTTGGCCCAGCCATGTTTACAACACTGGCTTGCCACTTTTACCAGTCTCTAGTAATTATATTTTGTGTCACGTCAAGAGTTTCTGATCGTTTGTTGTCATTTAAAATGTCTATTTCTGTCTGATTTGCATTTTTCTTCTATACATTTATTTTCATGCTCATGTACATATTCATGTAATGTGAAAGATTTATTCTACATACGTATATATTTGTCAGTTTGTTTAATTATCATAAACTTGACAAATATCATCTTCGGACTTGTTTGGAGTTCTCAATAAACCAAAATGATGTTTGAGATTGATTGTGGAAGAAATGTTACCACCTTAAAGTAGGGGAAAGGTGGGATGTTTAAAGTCTATCCACAAAGTACCTCTTCATAAGATAAAAGGAACTTTGATTTTAGTTTTGGAACTGTAACATATGCAACTTGTAAATACTGTATATATATAATGCTGCAATTTGCCCCATGGGGGAAGCAACGAGCAGTGTCCTCCTCGCAGCCTGCTATAACCTGTAAAAGCGACACCGGTACAGATCCTATTTTTGCACCAAATGTCTGTTTACTAGACCTTTCTTTGAAAATGTTCTTTTTGCTTGACCTTGCTTCCTCTTTGAAAAACATTGGGTTTTAGAGTCTTAAAAATGGAGTTTGATTAATCCGGCATTCAAGCAGCTTAAATCTTTGACCTTTTGTTTTTCATTTGTTGGTGTGGATTTGCTGGATTTGCAGGCTAGGCTTACCTTAGAGGAAAATCAGCCTGTGTGGGGCTTTCATTCTGGGTTGAAGACTTGGATTGTGTCTATGAGAGATTGCTAGGTAGCTTTGCTTACATTTTCCTAATAAGTGCTACTGCACCTGTGAATATTGAGTTAATGCCATTTGCTGCATTACTGGTGCTTAAAGTTTGTTTTAAACTCTACTCCACTCTCAAATCCACAAATCCACTGGATTCCACTCTCAAATCCACTGGAGAGGTTTCCAGAGAGTGCCACTCGTTCAACATGACATTCGATTTTACTCTAACATTCCTTAATTATCAAGCTTCTCTCACTGGACTTACAGAAATGACTTCCTGACTATTCTCTGGCACTGCATTTTAATTAAAAAAAAAATCGATGTGAAATAGCCTGGACACAAACTGTCCTCCACCATCTTTGTTTGTTATTTTACAAGACCTAGGGATGCTTAGAATGATTCATGTGCAATATATTCCTTTCAATATCACTGCTGTCATATTATGCAGAAAACATGCTGCCCATCATTGGACCTGAAGCAAGCACTGCTTCTTGGTGCTTGCCTACTCCATTCATTGGTAATCGCTGCAGCAAACTGAACTCGCATTAAACATCCTCTTCTTGCACAATTAAAAACAGTTAAATTGTTCACACACTAAGACATTACTATTCCCTTCCTATCCTCCATGGCAGGTATTGATCCATTTTCTTGAACCAAGCTCACTGCTGTGCTGCTGTCACGCTGGATGCCGCTCTTGGCTTTGTTTGTGTTTATGGTAGCATTCTCTTCCGGACAAACAGGTATAATGCAGATAGGCTTATCTGTATACTGTATTTTACAGACATTTTGAAAGTTAATTTTACTTTGCATAAAAATATGGATCCACATTGACATAAATAATCTCCATTTCTACTTTCCTGTACCACAGGCTGCACGGATTGCATTCTCGGTGCGTCATGCACTCGCTCGATCCACCGCATATTCATTCCGCTCACTTTGTCCAGCACTGCTCTCTGTACGTGTCTCCTTATCACTTGGACACTCAGCACTGTTGGAATTTCGACACAAGATGTAGTTTTGGTCATGGCTGAAAACCTTCCCGATGTAGAAGTTATGCCATCTGTATCCACGATGCCTGGGACTACATGTTAGCCTTGAGTAGGTTTGGTCATCTTTGGAACAAATTTTCACCTTTTTGTTTTAATTGAAAGAGCATGAAGTATAACAGCCCTTCCCTCTATCACTAAAGTCAGAAAGATCCTCACTTGCCCTCTCAGCTGTTTGTTCCTCACAAGCCTGACCAGGCCACACTCACTCAGTTCACCCTTTCAACTTTTGCCTTTGATCAATATCTCCCAATAGATTCCCACATTACCACCTACTTTTTGTCAAATCTATTGGTAACATTTCACAGCTTGCTCTGAGTTTAGATCAAATTTTATCTCATAGCATCGTTATTTATTCTCTGCTAATTCGCTTTTACAGACTGACTATTTGTGAATCCAATAAATATCAGTAAAAACATGTTTACAGTATTTCAAAAACAGGAACACAACAAGTACGGGTATATTCAAAGTGCACCACCCCCAGGCCAAACAAATAAAAAGAATCATCCAGCACGAGACATCACCGGGCACCTTTGGCCCCGCAATGCCACCTTGCAGCACATGGAGTCGAATTGGCGGGAGCGTGTTACAATAATTAATTGATTGATTAATTGGTACAATAATTAATTGATTGATTAATTGCATCATTAAAATAAATAAAAAAATCGTAAAATAATTAATTTCTTAATCAATTGGCTGATAGCATAGCTAAACCACCACTGTTTCATCTGAATCTGTAACTTTTTGAAAATTAATAAACTAATTGATTAATTAATGAATTAAAAATATCTCTGACCCTGGAATATCCTCTTTGTCTCTTCGCTGATGACTCCACAATCTGCCATACCATCTGTCATCCCTCAAACCGGCAAGCAGCAGCTTCTTCACTCTACAGATCTGGATAAAATCACAAACTGGTCCAACACATGGAGCATGTCTTTCAATCATGACAAATCTCACACTCTCACGATGTCTCTGTGACAGAACCGTCTGGAAGGAAAGAAAATAATTAATCGATTAATTATTAATCAATAAATCAAAAATACTCTTTATAGCCAAATCACTGGTCACTGCCATGTTCAAATATCAGCTTCCAAGCTCAAAGAAATGCCCGAGATATTGGTAAGATGAGAAATAAAATAAATAATTTATAAATCGATAATGTAGTGTATATTCATTGTGTAATTTGGTCAATTTTCATATAGAATCTGGAAACTTGTAATTTTTCACTTCCTATGTTTACAGTGAACAAAAACAGCTGTTTCCAATTTTTTTATTCATAAGCAGTCACCAAAATCCAAAATTTGAGAAATCGCCTATTTTACCCATTATAGCACATTCAGAGAAAAATAAAAAATATCTGTTCAGCTAAATTTAACCCAGTTAGGCATTATTTACGAACCCCCCAAAAGATGACAGCCAAATATGCACAAAAAGGATGTTATGTTAGTACTGAGAACATACAATTTGAATGGATGTGCAAATACAAAACCAAAGATGCTTAGGCATTATAAAATTTAGTCATCCAAGTCCTCATTTTCCTCGTCATCGCTTGAAATCTCATCAATTGCGACATTTTTGCATGTGTCCTCACTCCTTCACACTTGCAGAGCTCTGTACAGGCCAGATTATGTGCCTTACAAGAGCACCGTCCACTGCACTTACTGGCGACACAGGAACACTTCACAAGTTCCACCACAGCCTCCGGTGCCGCTGGAACTTTTGAGACAACTGGGACATAGTGGCCGTCCTCCAGTTGTCGCCATTCCAGGGTAACAGGATCCATAAGAATTGGTATAGCTACTAAGTCTGCAACCATATGTTGGCTTGTAGGTGTGCGTGCAATATATACTCAGTGATACATCCTTGATTGGAAGTAGCTTCTCCACACCTTGGTTACCCTTCAGCTGCTTGAACATGTGCCACCTCAGTGCCTTGGCTGATGCAAACCCAGAGTTGAACAGCTGACACACAAACTTTTCACATCCAAACAACACCCCTGGTGATGGGTACACTCCAACACCAAGTCCAGCAAGAGCACAGATAATATCTTCACCTTCCTTCATGAAGACTTTGAAGCATGATGACTTCCCCTTTCCTTTGATGTGACCAGTGTATCACTACCAGTGAGTGCATGCAATCCTGGCAATGCTGCTGCTCTTTCGTCACCTAGAGCAACATAGATGGCTTGAGTTTGATTTTTCGTCGTCCATTCTCAGTGCCCATGATGATAACACTGTCCGGTTCAGATCAGGTACTCTTCGCAGAGCAAGCACTATCACATCAGTATCCCAAGAATATATGTGCACAGTATTGCCCAGATGACCACTGCCACTGCATACAAGATCAACAGTGTATCAGCTTCCTCTTGTGTACTCGGAATGCTCACCATGTTTGGCTGGAAGAAAGGACGCCTTTCTGAGTGTGTGTGGTGATCGGCACTTTGCACAATCGAACAGCTTTTTGTGCAAGATACAACACAAGATTGGCTTTTTTTCCTTAGTGCTCAGAAATGACTTGAAGTCTTTAATGCATGTAGTATCATCTACTTATACCCCTTGTCCTGTGTTCTCCCTGCCGTACGAAGCTGTCTGGTTCTGTCCTTGAGCAATTAATGATGCTGTAGTTGTCAAATACTAGGTATGCATCCATGTAACCAACCGATTACCATCAACACTCGAATAAACAGTCCAACAGATCTTTACAGTTTTAGTTTGGCTTTTGTAGACAACCATCTCCTGTACGAGATTATGATGTCTATTATAGATCTTCTACTGCATACACTGCCTGAAAATACGAAACGAAATTTGTCATCAAATTTTTTATCGATTTCGTCACTCACTGGCTGCCATCTTGGATTTTGTTCATTAGCAATGTTTGGAAAAATTGAAACAGCTGATTTGTAGTCCTATGTGATCTTAGGAAGTGAAAAAACACAAGTTTCCAGATTCTATATGAAAAGTTGACCATTGTATGAATTGCTACATAACAACATACACCAATGATAAAGTAATTAATAAATTAATTGATTATCAAAAAATAAAAAATAACGTTTTTTCCAAAGCACGTCTTCACTTTTGTCCCGAAATTTCAGCTTCCCAGATCAAAGGATGACGGAGATATCGCCAGCACAAACAAACAAACAAACAAGAAGAAGACGTCATTTAGAGCATGATACTTGCAAAATCCATAAAACAAATTTGACCTCAAAAATAATTGGTGGTTGAATTCAATGACATATTCAAAATATGCAACTCCTCTTCAAATTACAAGTCAATCGGATGAAAATTGACAATTTTAGAATTTCGACCGATGTTGACCTTTTGGCCTTTGTGGACCTTAAAAAGAATTGGTGGTTGAATTCAGTGACCTGATATGAAAATTCTCTTCAAATTTCAAGTCAATCGGATCAAAATTGAGGATTTTAGAAATATCACCTAAGTTGTTGACCTTTGGCTTATGTTGACCTTTTGACCTTAAAAACAATAGGCTTCTTCCTTATGACAAACTCTACCATGTGGTGACGTTTCGTGAAGATCGGTTTAAAATTGCGACCTGTAGGCGATAAACAGACAGACAGACAGACAGACAGACAGACAGACAGAATCACAAAATCGACTAACCAATATATACCGTACTTGAAAAATCCTCGATTTTGCAAGTAACACAAAAACAAACAAACCGAGTGAAAACCGAGTACTCCCTTAGTTCTGCAACCACCGATGGCATCATGCATTGCCTGGATATGGAATTGGGAAGGAGCGGTGTACAATACAAGTATATTCTTAAGAATAGGAAGCACCTGATGGGAAGCTGCCGGGACGCATCCAGAATCAAGCTGGCCGGAAACAAACACCGCTCAGACACATCCGGGGCAGAGACAAACTCCCGTCCGGACATAATCACCATCCAGACACGTCCAGAGATGGAGAGAGAGGAGAGAGGGGAGGAGAGAGGGGGAGAGAGAGGGAGAGAGAGAAGAAGAGAGAAGAGAAGAGAGAGAGAGAGAAGAGAGAGAGAGAGAAGAGAGAGAGAGAGACAGAACAGAGACAGAACAGAGACAGAGACAGAGACAGAGACAGAACAGAGACAGATAGAGGTGTGGGAAGAGGGTGGTGCTGCACTGTATTGGGAGGGGTAGAGCAAGGATGGGACAAAGAGAGAGTGAGGGTTGGGTGGAGGATTACAGAAACAATATGTTATGCTTTATGAACACACAACACACACACACACACACACACACACACACGCACACGCAGACGCACACACATACACGCCTGGCAGATATCGGCAACTTTTTGTGGCAGATTGGAGTCGGTGTGATTACCGACTGCAGCACATACTGTATGCAACCCAAAAACCTTGAGTAGCTTTCACCATTGTTTTGGGGGAATTTCAATAAACAAATTAAGATGACGACGTTACATTTATATAAACGTTTTAAGGAGATGTGCACAAACATTAATCTTTATAAACTGCTGCGTGCTATGGGCAGAAAAAAATTGGCTCGATAATTTAGAAAACGCATTAATCCGGCAAAAGGCTCAGAAATCGGGCATTGTCAAATATATTTTGCTTTGAAATGCACAAAGAGAAACATATAACCTTTGTAAAATCACCACCGATAACCAATTGCTTTAGAAACAGTCATGATGACAAAGGAAAAACAAATCAAACCTCCATAAGATACAGGATGAAACTGTGCCACTACGGCACACATAACAGACATGGCATGTTCACATACCCGTGGAGAGTCCCTACAGATCCAAATCTATCCAAATGTACCATGTCCCTGTGAGCTGTATATGTACCTCTACCTTGTCGTACCTGTCGACTGTACATCCCGATCAGGACACGAACTGGCCATAATAGACTGTAGGGCGCTTGGCAAGTGGCTTAAGCACTCAAGCAAGCATTTCAACAGAATGCCTAGCTTGGCAAGCGATTACCAATTGCCGTCGATAAACTCGTCTACCCGGAAACGCCCAAGCAATGTCTGAATTAGACAAATGAACACTTGTTTTTGCGTCAGAACTGCTGCTAAGTTAAATTCTGGACCTTAACTCTTGTATTTCTGCTTAATTTAAGAGATTCTCGAGCTTATGGCATGTGCAGAAATGAAATAAACCCACAAATGCTGGAATCTCCAGGCATTCATAAGCATTGCAATATATCCAACGATTTGTAGCTGGCTTTGATGAACAGGGATTGGATAATATGAGTGAGGAAAGTGGAAAAAAAAAACTGTCGTTAAGAAATCGTTGTGGCCTTTTCCAAGTCAAGGCATGGTTGAGTAGGCCAAAAAACATGGCAGCTTCAGACCCCAGCGATGTAATCCAGGATACACCTAAAGACCCCATCGAGAGCGGTGGCCGAGGACGCACCTGAGAAAGGATATAATGAAATAAGACTGTTAAGTATCTTCAAAATGAGTGTTTTAATTAACCCAAACACCCAATTTTTACTCTTGCGCTTCCTTGGAGTTTTCTTAGTATGCATGCAAAGTTTCAGGCTGCTAGATTTAATGGTTTTGAAGTTATGGAGGAGACACACATTTATTAGTAGAGCTAAAGTGGCACAAAGGGACCTGCCAAGAGGTCCCCGATGGGTTCTGTGGACCTGATCCCACCTGCTCCCAGGGTCCTCAAAGATTGATGCCCAGAGAAATTCAATTGCAAAAAAAAAAACATTCCAATGATGTTTATTTACATTGTAAGATTCTTTAACACATGAAATGTATTGATTTCCTTGAATCAGCTATTTATTCTTCTCATCATTTTATCTTCATGTTCTGCATTTTTGTTGAAATCCCCTGCCCCCACTCCCACTTCTCTTCCCCACCTTCCCCACCTTTTCTATAGTGAAGATGATGGCTCTCTTTTGGATCCTTTGGCATTTCCATATGATGAGAAGGCATCTGTTCATTTTCAGCGAGTCATGGTGTCTGACAATCGCCTCAGTAAACGACCTCATTCTCTCTCTGGCTTTTAATGTCATCAGGTGCGTTTGTGCAGCATCGGGAATACCGACCAATAAGGTATGACATGGTTAATGATATTGTTACAGCCATGGGTCCATTCCGGTTGCCCGGTTTGAGGCCTGCGGATCATGTCAAAACGACCACAACTGCAAGCCAAGTCCATGGTCCCGAGTAAACTCCCCAGGCCTGTTTACAACATTACAATGCTCGTGCAACCATGGAATTAACCAGGTGAAGCACCAATAGACGCCCGTGACTGATCTAATTTGGCCGAGCAAACTCTTAGGTCACGAGCACAGAATAATGCATGCTCACCTAAACCTGCAACCAGCCTAAACCACCAAACGAAGCAGCCAGAACAAACAGAATTGACCCCGAGGCCAAGTCTATTTATTAAGAGCAAATTGCTTGGGGGAAAGAAACAAGAGTGAAACAATAAGAATTCAACAATCTCAATAAAAAGTAAATGATGCAATCAATAATAAAATCATCCGATAACCCTTACCAATGTGCGCCTCAAACGAACCAAACGAATGAACGGGAAATCTTATCTAACTACAGTAGAATCTGGATAATAAGTGTATGCGCTTATTTTTCAAATCAATGCAGCACATACATGCACTTATTTTCCATTTGCGCTTATATTCAGAAGGTCTGACATCTGCGCTTATTTTCCACCAATGCTTCACTTTCAATTCTCGAGCACGTATGTGTTTAAACTACACAACAAGTTCATTTTCCATGTCTGGGTAAAAGGCCCATCTTGCGCTTTCTATCTTCTTCGAAACTTTCGCACTCTGAACACTTATTTCCTCATTCTTCACCATTCACGTCAAAGTCCTCGTGTTAAGTCCGATTTTATTACACGTCTGTTACTGGTTCTTACAAGAGTTGTAAAATCCGATAATCTCAATATTCTGTTCACAGGAGTATGATCGATGCTTCACTGATGTGTCCATTTTGATCATGATGAAAATCGTTGTTTTACCACCCTTTATGATAAAGGGTCATAAAACACCTTTTTCAACCCTTTATAAAAAAATTTGTTTTAAATGTACATACAAGTCTTTTAACTACCGGTTTCAGACGTGTAAGCAATTCAGACTTAAAGTTTATGTGCCAATAAAACATGAAATACTGTAATGTTTGAGTTGTTAATGTTTTCAGTTTTCAAAGCCTTACTATGATGTTTTTAGATGTGCTTATTTTAAAAAGAAAAATAAAATAGAAAGGCCTGCGAATGCATATTTTTCATATACGTTTATTATCCAGATACTACAAGGCCTTAATGCACATCTCAGGAGACAGATATAGGGATTGACAAAACAATGAAGAGAGTTGCTCGGGAAAACTGGATATAGAGCTGTGCATAAGTATGGTGTCAGTTCAATCCCCTTGCAAGGCAATCATTCCAGAGAGAGAGAGAGAGAGAGAGAGAGAGAGAGAAGAAAAAAAGTGGAACTCAGCCTAACTGTTCGCAAAGTGAAAACCAGCCTTCTCTCTCAGATCACTCATGTCTTCCACTTTTATCACTTTTGGCTCAAATACTCCGATGTCTTTTCAATTGGTGGTGAACGGGCTGTTAGGTGGGAGCTTTCACCATGATCTTTAACGGAAAAACCACAAGGCATCTGAGATAAATTGAGCACCTTTTGACGGCTCTGGATGGTCTTCCGCCAGCCTCAAACTGCAAAATTTTGCGAGCGCAAATGAAAAGAAATCATTGAAACAGATTATTGAGGAAAGACCATTAAATGGGTTGTAAGGAGTGGCAGTTTTGAGACAAAAACTGGATGGCAGGGAGAGGAACGTCTATCTACACGTTATAGCAATGCATATCTAACATAACAATTAATTGCGTTAAGCTTATTCTAAAACACTCATTAAGGAAATAACTGCACGATACAAAGCATTTATTAACCCCTCGGAGTCATTCCCACAACAATATAATGTTGTACTTTCAAACTCATGGTCACAACAATAATCTCCACCTTGCAGTAAAATGTTTTCGGAGTTAACTATTAACTGCTTAACTCTTAAAACAGTTGCTGACATGGGAAGAAAAATTGCCCACTTTGTCTATTATCACTAGACTCAGTGGTGTAATGATCAGAGCATCCAATCTAAGTCTGGGAGGTCGGTGGTTTCAACCCTGGCTGAGTCATACCAAAGACTTTCAAAAACGATACGTGCTGCTTCCTTGCCTGACGCTCAACATTTAAATAGGATAGAGCGTGGACAAACAACCATATGTTAGCAATCATAGCCCAGACTTGATGGGCCGAATGGCCTTCTCCTGCACCGAAGGTCCTTGTACACGACACTCATATTATATCGATTTACCTGTATATCATTGCAATTCATGTAAAAGTACACCAGGGTTTCCTAGTGCCCTTGTCCTGCAGCATGTTTCATTCGCACAAACTACTCCATTAGCCTTATATCACAAGGAAATAAAAAATATGTTTCAGCAACGTGGTTTAGTACAGCTAGTATGTGTGTGTGTGTGTGTGTGTGTGTGTTGTGTGTGTGTGTGTGTGTGTGGTGTGTGTGTGTGTGGTGTGTGTGTCAGTGGTGAAAGTGAGAGGAGGTCTGGTGAGGAGACCTGTGAAGGAGGCCGACATCAATCTCCAGCTAAGAAAATGTCAATAGACAGTCCCCTGGCTAGATTATGTTTTTGAAGTTTTCTTAAAGAATATCAATTGGTAATGTGCCTCTCCAGCTCTAGATTTTCACTTTAACCACTGCTCATGTTGAATTGTTTGGTTTTGGTTTTGAGTTCAACCCATCCCCCCCCTCCCCATCCTCTCCTCACCAGCACCTTAAATTCCAGTGGGATTTTACCCTTTGGCTGGTATCATCATCATCATTCCAATCCGGTAGTAAAATTAAGTGTGATTTTAATGCAAAATATAGCACAATATAAATGTCACGAATAAGTAAAGTAAACAAGCAGTGAATGTTTTGTGTTAAATATTTGTCACAGCAAGTAAGCCACAACAACATTGCAAAAATAAATATATAATCGGCCTCTTTTGCTTTGACAAAGGGCGAATGCTCGCAACATCAGTCCCACCTCGTTTCCTACAGTGCGAAACATTCTCTTATCAACTTTTAGTTAATATAATCCATTGGTTATCTTTCCTGCCAATGCAGACTGACACAATCTTTCACAGAGACTGGTATTATTCTGTAGTTTTATGGTAGTAGTACAAGGATGGTTTTGGTATGAATGCCCAATCAAAATTAGGCATTTAATAATAAAAATCGTTCTTCATTTAATTTGTTTTGGGTGTCGACTACAACTTATTGAACGGGCCAATTATTCCCAACTACTTGTGGGGTGAGCCGAGGGGAAGTTTTGACCCAAGTCTTTCACGAACCGGCTGGCCAGGCCTGATGTTTGACTAGAACCTGTTCGGGCATGAATTTCTATCTTGTTTTAGAGTGTAGGCAATAGCTTGCTCACTCTTCACAAAAGACACCTTAGGATCTTTAACGTCTTCCAACTAATACAAACACATGGGCCACATGGTTTAATATCCATCTGTGGAATTTCCTGGTATGCAGTATTGCCTCGTTCACAACCCGAGTTGTCGGCCTGGTGTTGACTTAACGGTTAGGGTGGCTGGCTTAAGATCTTAGGGTCTTGAATTCAAGCCCCTGTCGTGCTGTTGAATTAATGCCAGGTGGGTCGACTCAGCCTGGAATCCTTCTGTGGTCGGCGAAATGAGTACCAGCTTACTGGTAACAGGGGGCATCAGCAGCACAGTCACACCCCCAGAAAAATGATGCAGCAAGGCAGCTGCATACGAATAAATAAAGAACCGAGAGTCGTTTCTGTGCTGAAATAGCTTAAGTAGCAACTTTCTGCTGCCCCAATCCTGCCTTTGGCAAGGAAACCCCATATTCAACCAAGCCAGCAAAGGATTCCTGCAGGATTATTTCCCACCTCATTCGAATGGGCAAGAGCTCATTGGTTAATTCACATGTAATCGTCTTCGCAGCCCTGATATCACACTCCCAACCCCTTGCAACACCGAGGGAGATAAAATGGCACAGACAGTAAATAAAATGTCTGGCACTCTTTTGAGATTGAAGAATTGTTGGTGCTTTGGGCGGAAGAGAATAAACTGGCTGGACTGCTGTCAGGTTCAAGGAAACAAATAAAAGGGTCTTCATTCACATCTCAGCGCATTGTGGATGTTCTGCGAAGCAATGTCAGGAGATAATACGAAGTTTAGATATTCATACCAGCCAATGAAGAACTACAAGAGGAAAATCATAGTGTATCCCAGTAACGGAATTATATTGTAAAGCACATCGCCACATAATGACAAAAACAATCTGATGTCTAGGATTATAAGAAACCCAATGTGGTCCTTTCAAACAAGCCTGCAAAGGCTCGGCATGCACACAAACACCACCAACAGCCCACAACAAAATGATGAGCTCTGCTCACAAATTGGAACACATCAGAATGGTTACATTCTGTAACCCCCTTGGAATGGAATACTTTGTGGTGTGAACGAGGCATATGTTATACCAAAACGATGTGGACAACACTCTCAAGATTTAAATCCCTTACATCTACCAGAATGACAACACTACTTGCCCTACTTCTGTATCCGTTTGGAACAATTTCAAGGACAACTAAGTCAAAGATTTGCAGTGACCAGTCCAGAAACCCGACTGAACCATTCTGGGATGACTCGGAATGCAACCTGAGAGCCAGAATCCCCACCACTGAACTTGTGGTTTGCTCAGCAATATTGTGACTGTCATGTACAAAATATTATATTCAAAATATTATTGACAGTGACAATATTATAAATCAGATAAACTTGAGGATTAATAACCCTGCAGAGACCTTTACTTTCCCAATACTACAGAGTGTTCCTAAACCATCTTTCCTATTTTGAATGTAAATAAAAAAATAACTGATGAACATACAAGCATGCATGCTGTTTGCACCATCTTGTATCGTTTTTGGTGATTATGGTGAAGAATCACTTAAAAAATTATATTGTCCAGATCCGGATCTTTATCAACATCGAAACAATTTGTCATCATCACACACCCAATCTGTCCACCAAGTTTTGTCCGAATCCGTCCACAACTTTTTGACATATCTTGCTCAGACAGACAAACACACAGGGGTGAAAACATAACCTCGGCCTACCTTCAGTGGCGGAGGTAAATATCTTTCAGCTGTTGATACACCACCAGCAGGGGGCGGTGCAGCTCATAGCAACCCGTCCTTTGGATGGGGACATAAATCCGGCTATCCTGTCTGCATTTAGGTTGTGTTTATTAAAGATCCCACAGAATCTTTCACAGAAAGTTGGTCTTTTATGGATGGCACTCTGGCTAAATTCCTTGCACATAGACGTTTTTTTGGTGTGGATAAAGCACAGGCGCGAGAGGCCAAATGACCTCTTCCAACATCTCGTTTTTCTGGAAAACCATTGTATATTATACTTTCTGGCTGATTGCATGTGTCCATGACCTGATGCACATGGCTGCAGGTTCAGACTGCTGGGTCCCACAGAACCAAATATCGACCTGCTGCTCTCCCTCCTTCATGCTCACCTGTCTGTTTCTGTGACCGTGTTGCTTGCTCTGTTGCCAGAGGTGAGGTTGTGGGAAGTCATTGTGTCTTCTCATTATGTACCGTTACTCACCTCTCTGTACTACTTGATAAGGTCATGATCTAAAATAATTGGCAAATTGACTAAACAACTGGTTTAATGTGTGCACTGTTCCAGTGCAACTGCAGTACATCATGTAGATCACTGATGCCTCATGAGATGGCCTTTTTCTCAAATGTGTGAGAATTGCAACCATAAAACCCCACGAAACTGCAAGATGATTCCACAAGTCAATTGGAAATAACCATGCCACTGAAAACAACAAATTGGAAACAATAAACCCATCGAGGGACTACTCTTTACTTTACGAACGAGCTTATCAGGCTGAATTATTCCATGTCTGCCCTCAAGAACACCAATAATTAGGGTTAATGTGCATCTCCTTTTTCACATATTCCTCTAATCAACATATAAATTATGATAAATTATTTTATGGGTCAAAGTTCATATTTTCCAGCATATTTGAACACGAGTCAAAGATAACTTGCCTAACTGTTGCTCTCTCACTGCTCTCGCTCAGTTCTGCCGCATATGGGCTGGAGCACCCAACGTGAGCCAGCAGAGGATTCAGACTTGCCATGGCCAGTCATGTGTCTGCCCACATGGCAGCCTGGGATTTAGCTCTCGCCTTGACCCGGATGATGTCAGGGTTAGTTGTTCTTGAAGAAGCATACATAGCGTCACACCTATGGGGAGCGTTGACATGGTGTCTTCACCAGGAATATATTTAAACCTGAACATGTACTTATACCAGGTACTTGCATTTAGAAAGTGACATTGGTCAAGGTTTAAGTACCAAGGGTCAAATTCATTTTTTGTTGTTGTTTCTACACATTATACTCTGCATGAGTAAACCAAAATTGTTTGGTGTATTGTGGCATTGTGCTGTTATAGTTACATTACACTGTAACACTTCACTGTATCAACATGGACATTTCTCGATGATTCACCGTGTAATTTTGTGTAAAGGTAATGTTTATAAATGTGACAAATGTTTTTGCTCTCATGTACAATTTTTAAGAATGCATCTTATATCATTAGAGCTGTTGATACACTTCAAGTAGTCATCACCACCTTAGTTGCTTTGTTTGCTGCAAGATGCTTCACTTTTGCAAATCATGTGCTTCTTAATGTTGAAATATCTACATTCATCAGATATTGAGCAATAACAGTAGCTTCATATTTTACTGCATTGAGAGAGGCAATAGTGGTGGATGTCACTTATTGACCATCTCCAGAAACCAAAGCAGTCATTTTTGACAAGTAATCAAGTGTTGTTTTCAACGGTCATGTGCAATTGTTAAAGGTAGTGATTGCCTTTACTTCCACCAAAGTGCATTGACAACTTATCATTTGAAGCAGAGATATAACTTTGCATGGAGTTATGAAATGAAGGAAATACTTACTGTGCTATGTTGTTTTTTTTGGGTTTTTTTGCAGGGTGAGTTGAGACGCCTGTATGCCCGTCTTGAAGAGAAGAAAGGTGAAAAGATGCGTGCGGACAACACGCACCTGACCGTGCAACACACATCTCGCACAGTTCCTGCAGCTCTCCGGCTTTGCTGGGCTTCTCAGACCGACCACAACCATGAATTATCAGATGCTGATATACCACGTGTGCAGGGTATGCTCAAGGATGTAGATCGACATTTGGAATTACAATCAAGACACCCACGTGAAAGTAGTGACCTATTTTTAGAATGCGAAACCTCTGTTGAAAATCAGAAGGTCAAAACGGCTACATGTCTGCAAAATCTAAATGTCAATGCCCTCGAGGAGACCCCACCGAAGCTGACATTTGTTATTGGGCCTGACTCGAGCACTCCAAGGCCACTGAGATTCAGATCCTTGAGTGCAGAGTGTTTGATGGAAATGCATGCAGGATGGCACTCAGTCTTGAAGCAGACATTAAGCCTGGTAGAAGGGGGAAAATATGGTCTTGAATCATGGGATTGGATGAATAAGGAAGAAGAATCACTAGAGACGTTGCATGGTGCTGCAACAGACGTGTGCTCATTGAACACAGATCTCGCTAGAAGAAGCAGCACAATCTTTCTGAATTCCCAGGAAATGTGGTCAGAAAGAGAAGATTGGAGAGTGGAAACAGTCACTGAGGAAAACAATGCATCAACAAATAGTCTCTGCAAATGTAATTCCATTGATGAGTTGAATAAAATCACGATTAATCAAGCCAGGATAGAGGCCTCACTTAAAGATATTCCTTCATCACCTGGCCATTCAGCAGGAAGAATAGATAATTTAGAAGAATTATTGAAACAAACAGAGAATGTAAGTGAGAAGCAAGATGGTGACCACTTTATCATAAGCACCGAGACAAAGACTTTATCATCATTCACACCAGCATCAAGGCTACCTGTTGAAGTTGGTGTGGACTCGTTTGCTATTGCAGAAAATAATGTCATGAATATCAAATTAAATGTGGATAGTTGTCCATGCAAAGATTGGCACAATGAGGCTACAAGTGACAAATTTATGAATGCTAATCAACATCCGGAAAACTGCCCCGGGAAACAAAATGAGTCTGCCAAACACATCTTGTCCACACAGACGACATCAGAACATGGTGAGGAAACTTGTTCACTGCCTCTTTCTCACTGGAGACCATTGAGAGAATCTCTCTCAAAAGTTTGTGCCTTAGATAAAACTTCCAGTCATTCAACTGTTAGCAGAGAAACTCTGTTTGCTGAGATTTGTCCCTGGGAAAAAATTGACATTTCTATGACACATAGCGGAGAAACTCTCCAGTCTGAGGTTTGTCCATGGAAGAAGAATGATTCCCAGACCGCAGAGATTTTGCAATCAAAAAGTTCCTCTTCAGGAAAAGCAGAGATCTCCCTTGCCCATTGGAAAACATTGAAAGACTCAATCTCCAAAGTTTGTCCACAGGACAAGAAAGACATTGCTCAAAGAAGGCATATTTCGTTGTCAGAAATTTGTCCCTGGGAAAACACAGACGAGTCTGCTGTTGTCAAAATAGAAACTCCCATCCCTGACTTTACTCCTAAGAGTGGAGAACATAATTTGTCTGAAATTTGTCCTTGGGAAAAAGTTTGTGACTCCAGTAATGACAACAAAGACATTATGCAAGCGCACAATGAACAACTTGGGAAAACTGATATTGCTCTTGCCCATTGGAGAAAAGTCAAAGAATCGCTTTCGAAAATTGATCCCCTGGACAATAGAGGCATTTTTTCTAATCCTAGCAGAAAAATTTCCTTGTCAGAAATTTGCCCCTGGGAAAAAATTGAAGAGGTCCCAACACAGAGAAAAGAGACTTGCTTATCTGATATTTGCCCATGGGAGGAAACCATCATATCTGTGACCAAGAACGCAAACTATTTAGCTGAGTCCACAAATGATCCTGGCAGAGTTGACATTTCTCTTGCCCACTGCGGAAAGGTCAGAGAATCAATTTCCAAGATTTGTCACCCAGAAAATAAAGCAGTTCTTGATATTAAGGGCAGAGAGATCTTATCACAAGTACATCCTAGGGAGAAAATTTATGACTTTGATGAAAGTAGCAAAGAGTTTTTGATATCAGAGATTTGTCCATGGGATAAAACTGATACATCTTCAGCAGAGAACAAAAACAATTTCCAATCAAAAACTGATCTTTCAGAGGAAACTGACCTCTCTGTTGGTCATTGGGGGAAAGTCAAAGATTCCCTTTCACAAATTTGCACCTTGGATAAGAAAGAAAGATCTGATTCGCAAAGCAGAACAAATGTTTTGGCAGAAATTTGCCCATGGGAAATCATTGAAGAGGATGAAACAATGAGAAAAGAGATTTTGTTGTCTGAAAGTTGTCCCTGGGAAAATACAGATATATCTGCATCTCAGAGCGAAGATGCATTACAATCCGAAAATGATCCTAGAAAGAGAACTGATGCATCTCTTGCTCATTGGAGGAAAGTCAGAGATTCCTTTTTACAACTTAGTTCCTCATCGAAGAGAGCTGCATCTACTTTACAAAGCAAAAGGACTTCTTTTACTGAAATATGTCCATGGGAAAACACTGATCTACCTGTGAACCAAAGCGTAGAAACTTTGCAATCGAGAAAAACTGACGTAACTCTTGCAAATTGGAAGAAAGTCAGAGATTCTATTTCGCATATTAATCCCTTAGATAAGAAAAACCTCTCTGCCTTACAGAGTAGGAAAACTTTCTTATGTGAAGTTTGTCCCTGGGAAATATCTGATGATTCTGATGTTCACAACAAGGATGCTGAAATGATTCCTTGTGAAAAGGTTGTTGAACCTGCCCTTGTTAGCATAGATACTATGTTGTCCAAGAATGAGTCCTCTGGAAAAACGAACCTTTCGCTTGCCCATTGGAAAAAAGTCAGAGATTCTCTTTCTGTCATTTGTCCCTTGGATAAAAGTGACTTTTCTGTCTCACCCAGAAGAAAGACCTTGCTGTCAGATATCTGTCCTTGGGAGAATTCTGACATGTCTGTTTTTCAAGTCAAAGAAACATCTCTTTTGGAAAATACAGGTGATATTGATGAAACAAATGCCACATTTGTCAATAATCTGCATACTCAACACAGTAGTTGTTTGCTGGAAAATGGCAAGAGTGACAGCAAAGGGACTCAAAGTATTGAGCAGATGGTGATTGAGACAGAGGATATTTACAATGAAGAATTTAAGAACAATGACTCTGGCAGAGAGGTTCATCTTAAAGGAGAGCTGCATGATTTACCAATAGACAAAATCGCAATCAACTTTTGCGAAGCTGAACAAAGCCATCCAAGACATTGTTTTGAAGATGCAGGTACTGGTAGTAGAGAGAAAGAGGATGGAAGTCATGATTCGAAGTCGATGGGTGATGTGGAAAGCAAGTCAGTAGTTGGTGTGAAGTCTATATCTACAGAAACGCAAACACAAAAGGCAAGAGTGTTGTGGACCCAGGCGATCACAAGCACAAGAAAACTGAAACAGAAATCTGTTTCCAAAGAAAACGAAAAGCTCGATATTGCCCCATATCAAAAGGTAAAGGTACTTACAAGTGGTGAGGGCTGTGGGCAATTATCGACTCAATCAGCAGAGTATAGAAATGCAAGTGACATGCACAGGATCAAACCTATACAATCACCTGGACATGATGGCAGTATACCTAGGCTTGATACTATTGACTTGGCCAGCAAGGCTTCAGAAGATAAGGTCCTAATGAAAGGTTGTGATGGGAGTTTACCAGAAGCACATTCTTACAGTGGAGATCTTAAGAAAATAAAGGAGCAAGAGGTACAGTGTGAGAACTTTCGCTGTGACATCGGAACTCAGGATATGAATACTGGAGAAATATGGGTTGGAAAAATTGGACAAGATATTATGAATGGAAAGAGAGTGAACAGGAAACAAACCTCTGGCCAAATAGTAGAAGAAATAAAAGAAACACCTTCATTAAAGAGAGGTGAATACACAAGAAATAGGGAAGCGAGTGATATAGAAAAAGGTGATGCTAATAAGGCAAAAGGAAGAAGAAAGAAAAAGATGGAAAAGACAGAACACATGCGGAATGTCCAGTTGTCACACTGTGGTACACAAACTAATGTGCGGACAGATCACAGGGTACGTGGGCAGGCAAAGGCACAAAGAGCTATGAAAGCAAATACCTATAAAGGTGCCGAGGGTGGTAGTTCACAAATTGGTGTACACAACAGCTGTCAGCCAAGTACACAAGGCATTGTGCAAATTACTCCCGACTTGTGTAATAGAACACAGAAACCTCAAAATACTGTTGTGCAGGAAGTGATGAAGCAAGAGGGGAATACAAAAGAATTCATAGAGACATGCACCATTGTTAGTGGTGAAACATCTCCCATAAGCACAAAACTAGGATGTAAACAAGCCTTGTTAAAGCAAACACACAGGAGATTAAGCCCCTGTACTACCATCTCAATTGATAAACTTTACACTGGTCTTAACACCAATTCACCAGAAACTGAAACGAGTACACAACCCCCAGAGCATCATGGGAAACATGTTGCAGAATGAATGCCAGAGCATTAATATTTAATGCTGTTGTATTACAGAACTGACCAGTAATCTCAAGACAATAAAAGGTGGCATCAAAATTATTATTATTTATTTTTTAACCAGACAGCAATGAGTTTGCTTTAAACAGAGCACAAAGACTCTTGAAAGTCGATCTTTAAATTTTCATTTTCTCCAGTGGCTAAGGCTCATGGAGACGTTTGCACACACGTATGCATGCAAGACAAGAACTTGAGGAGACATCCCATAAAACAACACCCGATATGGGATTTGAATCTGGGGTTGGGAGGATTGCAAAGAAAGGAGGGGAGCAAAAGTGTTGGAAAGTAGGAAGGCTAAAGCACCTCTTTGTAGTGAAGGCTGTCCAAGACGTTGGCTTGGCAAATGTGTTATATTTAGTCCTAATTGAAGTACACTCTGTAATTGAGCTTTTGTCTTCAAACAAAATCTCGAGTTCATTGTGCTTTTTGCCATTTTGTGATTTTCCCCAACTTTTGAACGTGATGTGTCCCAACGACACTCGGTTCTCCGCTGGCCTGTAAGGGACATAGTGAATGGATCGATGCAATAATTGTGAACAACATGATCATAGTTTTCTGTAACTGGTGAAAGGTTGTTATTAATTTTTTTTTAATGGATCTTGTGTATTATTAACATGTCAATCAAAATGGCAGACGACACAATCCCAACGTAGTAATGATCATATCTATATGAATGCCTTAGATTGAAACAAGCATGTAGAAATGACAAGTAATGTTGTAAACAACCAGAAATTTTGAAAATGGTATTTATAAAGATAAGACTGTTGGAGATCTTCAAGATGCACATTTTCCTACATACGGAAGTCGACAGATCTTAAATTTCCAACAAGCCGTCAAAACAGATGAGTACTTTTTGATGGAGTTATGTTTTCATCTATTTATTGTTGCATATCTTCATGATGATTACAGATTAAAGGTAGCGTGAACAGAAAATGTTCATTATTCTTCTGTTATATAGACTTTTTTGACTGAGGATTTAATAGAGATTTTATGGATTCTGAGGGTCAATCTTACAGGTATAATCATAATGGATGACACATGTCAAATACCCAATGCCTCTGGGATGTTACATTAATATAAAAGGAGGTTTATCAACATAGAACTAACACTTAAACTGAGTTATATCTTAAGTACACACCAGAGGTGGCAATGAATATACAGTGCCAAAAGAAAGTCCACAACCCCTTTCAAAGTTTTCACTTTTTGTTGCCTTACAGCCTGGAATTAAATGCATTCAATCAGACTTTTTCCACCTTTATTTACACATCGTAACCTACAACTTCCAAGTGAAAAACAAATTCTACAAATTTCAGAAAATTAATTAAAAATGCAAAACAAGAACATCTTGGTTGGATAAGTGTCCACCCTCCTTATAATAGCAATTGTAAATTAGCTCAGGTGTAATCAAAGGGCGGAGGAGCTCTTTGTGAGCCAACGGCCATCTGTATCTCGTGCCCAACTGTGTCTGCGGACGTCCTCCTGCAGATGGGTTACTTTGCATGAAGAGGTTGGTGGCAGGATTTGCACTCAGGCCACCGTAAAACCCTTCATTCCGCAAAACATTCCAAAAGCATAAAAAAACTATGAAAACCCACTCCGTGGAGTACCAGAAGCACATGTGCAGCTTCCCTTCGCAGGGCAGCTCAACGGATGATGGGATTGGGGAAAAGCCTTCGGACCCCCAATCTTTGATGATAGGAGGGAAACCACGGGGTAACATTCCCAGGTCAAATTGTGGTAGTGTGGGTCGGGGTGGTGCTGAGGTGTCGTCCACCAGATGGCAGTCTCTTGGGTTAACCTGAGGTGGTCCCTTCAGGTGGTGCCGGGAATATTGTCTCCCAGGAGAGGATGATCACCTGTCTCTGTTATCATCTGAGCTCAAGCGTTTGGACATCGGTATTGAGCACTCTCTGAGGTTCGGAGACCGGATTGCAGCAAATCATGCGGGTGATAACACCTACTATTGCTCTGGTCCCCTGATGGTTACCATGCCCAAGTAGTTGCTGTAGCTTGTCCAATAAGCTGACCCAATGATAATTGAGGTAACACCGGTCAACGAGCGTATTATGAGACTAAGGATTTGTCACTCCTTGGGTGTCTTCCCCGGTCTCTGAAAATGCTCTGACTGAGGCGAGTATCTCACCGTGAAGACGCATTCTATGCCACGCTCGAGTCTGTGGTTGATCACTGCCCCAGGCGAGATACTCTTCTGGTCTTGGGAGATTTCAATGCATCGACTGGAACTGATAGTGATGGATATGAGACGTGTGTTGTCCCATGGGTCTGGAACTGTGAACCAGAATAGCATGAAGTTCCTTGACTTTGCAAGAAGTCATGGACTAGGGTGCTGGTTCATGGTTTCAGCACCCACAAACTCATCACTGGACTGGTAAACGCTGGTGTGTGTCAAAGGAGATTGACCATGTGCTCTTGATGGTCACTGGAGGATGATCCATAACTGCAGGGTCTACAGCAGTGCTAAGTACCTCAATACTGACCACGCTTGTTGTCGCAACTCGAAGTTGCAGCTTAAATCCAGGAGAATGGTACCATCCCAGCCTAGGCTGGATGTTGGCAAGCTCAAGGATGAGAGGTGCTGAGTGTTGCGAACAGGCTGAGTGGAGATTGGGGGGTCTGTGTGCTTTGGGGGATCCTGAAGAGTTGTGGAGTGCCTTCAAGAGCACCGTCCTTGAGTTGCCGGAAGATGTCTTGGAACTCACCGAGGGAGAAAAACAATTTTGTCTCTCAAGGACACTGCATACCATTGCCAGAGTCCAGGGCCAGGCTGGATGCAGAGCTGAGCTGTTCAGGGAGCTGGGCGTAAAACTGTACATGCACTAAAGGTGGACAAGGAGGCCTATGTGCGAGGAATCTGTGAGGGGGTAGAGCATCATCTGTGTCAAGTGATTTCTCATCCTGCTTTCAGGGGAATTCGCGCATTGCGTTCATTCAAGCCCATCCCTCAGTATACTGCAGTTAGAGCAGAGAGCGGTGAGCTCTTGACAGAGGAGTCCGAACTGAAGGCCCGTTGGGCTGGTTACTTTGAGCGGCTGCACTAGGCTGATACACCAGCTGTCAATTTGGATGGTAGGGGTGTTGCAATCCCTATTGCTGACAATCCAATCAACTGTGATCCACCTTCGTTTGTGGAAACACAGGATGCGGTGAACCAGTTGAAATGGGGTAAAGCTCCAGGGATCTGTGGGATCCATGCTGAACTTCTCAAGGCTGGTGGCAATGCTGCACTTGTGGCAATGCATGCAGTTCTGTGCTCTGCCTGGAACACAGGCATCATCCCAAATGACTGGAAGAGGGGCCTTGTTGTCCCTCTCTGGAAAGGGAAGGGTGATCGCCAAGACTGCAACAACTACCGAGGGGTGACGCTGCTCTCAGTGCTGAGCAAGGACTTTGCTCAGATAATTCTTGATAGGGTTCACCACCATCTGCTTGAGCACCAGCGTCCAGTGCAGTTAGGCTTTACACCAAAGAGGTCAACGATTGACCGTATCCTTGCTCTTCGGGTCCTCACCGAACACAGACGAGAATTTTGGCAGGGGCTGGTTGCAGCCTATGTTGATCTCTGTAAAGCCTTTGATTCAGTGAATCAGGATGCTCTCTGGAGGATTCTTGGTCTTTGTGGGGTGCCACCAAAACGATCTGATGTCTGAACTACACTCTGGTACTGAGAGTGCTGTGAGATGTGGTGGTACCATATCTGACTTACTTCCAGTTGTTACTGGAGTTCGTCAGGTGTATATGCTGGCCCACACACTTTTCAGTACTTACATGGACTGGATTCTGGGGAGGATGTTAGAGAGATCAAGCTGCGGTACATCGTTTGGGAATGTCAAGATCTTTGACCTTAATTTCGTAGATGATGCAGTCATCTTTGCGGAGTCTCTAGATATCCTTTTGGGGGCCCTCGAGGGGCTGAATGAGGAGTCGGAGCCACTGAGATTACTGGTTTCCTGTGTCAAAATTAAGATCCAGGCTTTCAATGACATCTTGGATGCTGCTTTCCTGGCTGCACCTGTTTGTGATGAGGATGTTGATGTCGCAGAGAGATTCACTTACCTTGGCAGTGATATTCATGTCTCTGCTGGCTGTGAGCCAGAGGTCAACAGACGTCTGGGACAGGCCTAGGGAGTCATGGATTCACTGGATCATGTGGTGTAGCGCTGCCAGTACCTGTGCAGGAGGATGAAAGTCTGAGTCTTCAGGTCCTTGGTGCTTCTAGTCTTGCTCTATGGATGTGAGACTTGGACTCTGCCCAGGGATCTGAGACGGAGGCTTAATTCCTTTGGTGCCAGGTTTCTTCGGAGAATCCTTGGCTATTGCTGGTCAGATTTTGTGTCCTATGAGTGGTTGCTGAGAGAGACTCCAATGAGATTTGTTACCTGCATAGTTCATGAGTGTCAGCTGCGGCTGTATGGATATGTGGCTCGTTTTCCTGATGCTGATCCTGCTCACCAGATTCTCTCAGCGAGGGAGTCTCGTGAGTGGAGGAGGCCAACGGGCCGACCACGTGCCTCATTGTTGCAGCAGGTTGATCTGCATCTCAAGGATATGGGGATGGGCCAGGCATGTGCCTGGGGGATGGCCAGACAGAGGCCCATAGAGTACCGGCGGTAAGTGGACGCAGCGACATGCTGCTCTAGCGCATGTTCCCATACCTGACCTGACCTGTAACCTATCACCTTAAAAATCACACACCAAGTTAATTGGCCTCCACCGGTGTTAAATTGTAGTGATGCTAATTATTTCAGAATAAAATGAGCTGTTCCTGTACATTTCTTCTGCTGGGTAGTGCATTTCACAGCAAAGACTCAACCATGAGCACCAAGGACCATCTAGGAGCTTAAAAAAAAACCTTTGGGATAAAGTTGTAAAGATTTTTGGAAAGGCACAAATCAGACGATGGGTATAAAAATATTTCAAAGGCCTTGAATATCCCTTGGAGCACAGTCGCGACAATCATTAAGAAATGGAAGGCGTATGGTACCACCAAGACCCTGCCTGGATCAGGCTGTCCCTCCAAACTGGATGACCAAACAAGAAGTAGACTGATCAGAGAGGCCACCAAGAGGCTAATGGCAACTTTAAAAGAGCTGCATTCCTTTATGGCAAAGACTGGTCACTGTGTGCATGTGACAACAATATCCCAAGTACTCCACAAGCCTGGCATGTTCAGTCGGGTGGCAAGAAGGAAGCCATTACTCAAAAAAGCCCACCTTGAGTCCCGTTTGAGGTATGCAAAAAAAACTCCGGAGATTCTGAAGCCATGTGGCAAAAAGTTTTGTGGTCTGACGAAACCAAAATGGAACTTTTGGCGAAAATACAAAATGTTACATTTGGTGTAAACCCAATACATCACATCACCCAAAGAACACTAATATTGTGTCGCCGAAATAGGTGACCCTTATGGTCAGTAATTCTGTCTGTTTGTTGGATGTTTGTTCGTTTGTCATCAGCATAATTGGTAGTAAACGTGGCCGATTTTGACCAAACTCGGGTGGTAGGTACATCTTATGACCTAGTGCTTTGGAAATTGTGATGGTTGCTAGGGACGCTTTGGTTCCCTAGCAACAGCCGAAAACCTTCAAAATCGGTACCGTTCACAAAATCAATTCCAAAGCCATTATCCACGTAGGCTTATGAAATTTGGCATGCATCATCTACAGGTGATGCTCTACCAAATATACTCCGGTTTTTGTGATATATGGAATAGTTTACCACAGCCGCCCCTACAAATGGGGTATGCCCGAAAATTGGCGAAAATTGAAGGCCCCCTAGCGACCAGGTGAGTGCATCGATCTGAATGAAACTTTGCAGGTGCATAGCACGCAATGAGTACTACAACTTTGCTTCAGGACATATTGACCTATCTCGGCTAGGTCAGGGGTCAAAGGTCAATGAGTGCATTTTTCGGGCAAATGACCATTCAAATCCCCCTTGCTCCTACACGGGTTAACCTATACGAATGAAAGTTCATAGGTACAGAGTACTCAATGGGTACTACAACTTTGCTTCAGGACATATTGCCTATCTCGGCTAAGTCAGGGGTCAAAGGTCAATGAGTGCATTGTTCGGGCAAAATGACCATTCAAAGCCCCTTGCTCATACACGGGTTAACCGATTCGATTGCAATTTCGTAAGTACTTAGTACTAGATTAACTCGATCAGGGGTCAAAGGTCATCGGATGCTCGGCGACTCATGCCGCCTACCGGCTTGTTTGTCTGTGTTCAGGATATCTCAAAAAGTTGTGGACGGATTCGGATGAAATTTTGTGAACAGGTTAGGTGTGTGACAATGACGAACTAATTAGATTTTGGTGAAGATCCGGATCCGGCTGCTGGAATTTTTTAAGTGATTCTTTACCATTGAGAGAGGGCCAAAAAGAATATATAGCATGATATCTCAAAAATTTGTGGACAGATTCGGATGAAACTTGGTGGACATGTTTGGAGTGTGACAAGGAGGAATTGATTCGATTTTGTGAAGATCCGAATTCGGATCTGGATACGAGTATTATTTAATTTTTTAAGTGATTCTTCACCGTAGAGAGATCAGGCCAAAAATGATATATAGTGTGATATTTCTAGCGCATGTTCCCATACCTGACCCATTTGATGTCAAATTGTATTTCACAACCAGGATATTTTGCACTCTTTTGAGACAAATTCAACCTCCACACCCTGTGCACCACTATTTTGTGGGGTGTATTGTTGTGGAACGGGGGTCGGTGGCGAGGAACGGCTCCAGGTGGAGCAGTGGAGCCATCTCCACCGAACACCCGGAATTGCAGGTCGTAACCTTCGGACAACTCCAAAGGTCACGGGTCCCTTAGTGGACCGTGGTCGCCAATATTTGAGGTGTGGGGTAGGGTCAATTGCCTAATTTCAATATACCTAAGTACCCACGTCGTCTACTACCGGGGAAAACCACACCCTCAACGGACCTCGGCGGAACCGGCCGTTTACCGAGCCCGATCGGGTGTAAACCGAGCAGGGATTACCAAGATCCGTCGTCCAAATGAACAATTACAGCAACAAGGCCTCCATAATTCCCAATACGCACCATGCTAAACCAATGAAAGGAAGTGACAGACAACGAGCTGGTACATTGAACAATTGGGGTTTATTTATAATGGGGCAGGGTGAGCACGAAAAGAGCAGAGTAAAACCGACTATCAGAAATGCAATTAATGTACAAGGCACTTAACAGTTTCTACTTACAGGACGGGCACCACAGACACACACACACACACACACACACACCCAAAAAAAAACTGGACCCCGTGGGTATTTATTCGTAGAGCCGGGCTGGGGTACCTTCCCGCCTCGTGCGGTCTGGTCGAGACGAGCTGGTTCGGGGGGCCGTCGAACCCACACCTTGTCGCCGCACCAAGCACCAGGGACCGCGCTCTCCAACCAGCCACGCTCCAAGAACCAAGACCAAGGAGAGGACCAGAGACGACGATGACCAGGACCAGACGAACTAGCCAGACCAGACCCGCGACCCCGACCAACGCTCCACAGCTGGCGTTCCTTTATTCCTTTCTTGTCCGGGGTGAGAAAATCACCATCTGAGGCGATCTCCACCCTCATTGGCCGGGGTGTCGTGGGAAAGTCGCCCTCTGTGGAATTCACTCATGCGGTTCGTGGGAAGACCCTCATTGGCCGGGTGTCGTGAGAAAGTCGCCCTCTGTGCGTGATTGGACAAGGGCATCCCTTCCTTCCTGGGCAGGAGTCTCGATCTGACGATGGAAATCTCCGCCACGTACGTGGCTGGACATGCGTGTGTAATGGCAGATGTGCGAAGTGAAGGAGTGATGGTTTCGGTTGGCTGGAGGCTCGATTGGTATTGCAAACCATGACTAAAAAAAACTCGCAGCGCACACATGCAATTCCCATTAGACACAGGTAGGGAACCCTAACTATAAACACATACTTATCGAGATAACTAAGCTTGGGAACTGCTGTCTGTTGGTGTGTAAATGGCTTCCAAATCCGTAACAGTATAAATATCGCAGAGCTTTGGTTCTGAGAGAAACCAAAAATGCGACACCATTAACCTTTTTAAAGTCCATGAAATATTATTTAAATTGATTGATTAACTTAAACTTTTCCCATCACTGGGGACGGATACTTTTGCTAGCTTTTCCCGTCACTTGAGACTTGTAGGTGAGGCTACTCTTCCGAGTAAACAAGGCTACTCTTCCCAGTAAACAAGGCTACTCTTCCCAGTAAACGAGGCTACTCTTCCCAGTAAACGAAACTACTCTTCCTTTCTAATTTGATCCACTTAACGTTGAAAAATATATACCTCGGAGTGTCTTGGACTTCTTCTATTATAAGTGTCTGTGTGTCTGTGTGTCTGTGTGTCTGTGTGTGTGTGTGTGTGTGTGTGTGAGGCATGTTTATTGAGGAGTTCCACTGAAGCATCATAATGCGGTAAGTGATACACCAAAATGATCGGCATGATCTCCTGAGTTGATTAGGCCAATTAATGACAAAGAACCAGGAATAATTCCCACGTTTTAAACACCCGCCATGTTAAGGTCTACAGGGTAGCTTCATAGATCTTTCTCATGACAAAATAAAAAACAAAAAATAATGATAACATTGCAACAAACCATATATTAATTAATACAAATAATAGTAACAATAATAATAATAGTAGTATAATTTGGCAACAATAATAATGAATGTATAATCCCCACCCTGGCCCCAAGCAAGTGTGGGCTTGTTGAAAGGCAAGCTAATGTTCACTCAATACAGCAGGCAACGATGCTACAAGGCCTCGAAGAGCTAACCAGACTCAGTGACGTTATACCAGACTCAGTGACGTAATGGTTGTCAGAGCATCCACTCAGCGTCTGGGAGGTCGCTGGTTCGAATCCCGTCTGTCATAACCAAAAAAATTTTGATGGTACTTGCTGCTTCCTTGCTCAACGCTCAGCATTTAAAAAGGATGGAGCATGGACAAACAACCATAGGTTGGTAAACATAGCGCAGGCTTGATGTGCCTACAATGGCCTGCTGTGTTGAAGTTCTTTGTATTTGGGAACTCATCTCAGCATCTCGTTGGGAGAACATTCTGAAAGGCTGTCGAAAGGAAAAATAAAAAGTTTAGGCTCTTAGTCACACGCACTGAATGAACAAAGTTTTATGTATTACTCAAGAAGAAAAAACAAACAAACATAACTCATAAAGGGCATCACAAAAGTTCCGCTGGCATCTGCTCAGGCTGTTGTTTGCTCAGCTCACGCGGTTAAACTTTAACCCTGCCTTTCAAAGTCGTCTCCACCATTTAAATAACCGCTCCATTGGTTTCCTGTTCGGAGGAAGGTGCATTTTTATATTCGCCATTCAGTTAGAAATCCTGAAAAGGTCTTGTCTGCGGTTCCTGTGACTGGTATCACATGTTTCCATGAATGCGCAGAAAGCCAAATCATATGGAAATGATCACGTGGTACTCATCGGGACACTTTGCTGGTAATTCGAACCTTTTCATTCCTGCTCTTTTGTTGGCTCATCATAATGAATAGTCGAGAAGATATATTATAATGGTTCACAACTTGTCAGAGGTCTTTGACGCAAATATTTCGAGAACATCCGAAGGTGGTGTCTATAGGTGTCGAGTCAAAGTTCGCGTGTCGCTGTCATACGTGCCGTTTCAGTTTCCCTTTCCCATGGTAATTAGATCGATGTACTCACTTAATTAGCGAATTCGACTTGATTGATAATAATATACCGATGTCACGTAAAATGGATTGCGGTGGTGGCCTTCCCTTCGAGCTGAGTCATGCCGTCAAAGGTGTCCTTACGGCTGTGTACGTGGTGCTGTTGACCGTTGGGGTCTTGGGAAACTCCATCACTGTGTACCTGGCACTCGCGGTCCAGGGACGGAAAACGTGCCTGCAACGTGCTGTGCGTCTTCACATGCTCAGCCTGGCAATCTCCGATCTCCTCGTGCTCATTGTGGGCATCCCCATGGATCTGTCCGAGCTCGTTTGGTATCAATTCCACGGTCGAGACGGTATGTGCAAGACCTACTACTTTCTCTGGGAGATTTGCACCTACGCCACTCTGCTGAACATCTTGACCTTCAGCGCCGAGCGCTACCTTGCCATCTGCCACCCATTTCGGGCAAAAGCGTTGTCCGCTGCTCGGACCAGGGTCATGCTGTGCGTGGTGTGGTTGTTGGCTTTTTTCACTGGGTTTCCAATGCTCTTTGGCACAGGTATAGAGAACCCGTTGAAGTCGTTGTACAGTGATTGCCCACTGCTTATGAACATCACCATCTGTACGAGTCTCTCCGATAAACAAGGAATCTACCATGCGTTGGTATTTTCTTGTGTGATCACTTACATCTTCGTACTGATCGCCGTGGCCGTGGCTTGCATCCTCATGATTCGTACGATCATGGGTCTCAGGAGTGACTCCGTCAACCTGGACCATCATGGTGCTGAGCAACGCTGCTGCATGCGCAAAAGCAAAAGCAACGAAATGCAGATGGCAAAGAAGCAAAGCGTCATTATGCTCAGTGAGTGATTTTTGTTTTTTAAACCTTTCTTATTAGGGAAGTTTAAACTACATACGTGCTCACACACTAATAAATTCATTTACATGAGCTGTTTCATAGACCTCTGTCGTGTTTGCAAGGAACCATCCGTCTATTTGCGACATATGCACAGAGGAGTTGATGAGAAAATAATTAAAGATGACAGATAGGAGAGTGAAAGACTAGGGGAGTGTGGGTGGAGTGTGAAAGATGAGAGAAAGAGAATGTTGTGTTTTATAGGGGTAAAAGGGGAGGGGGTATACTATGAACCACCTGGAAGGCAGCGGGGAAGGTAGGGGGAGGGGTCAAAAAATTCCACCACATTTGTGTACGTAATAAGTATACAGCTCCTAAGAAAGCTTGTATGCTATGGCTGGTAAGGTGATAGCTGTGTCATTGTCATGATGCTGTTTTTATCGAGGGTTTTAACTGCACCTGCGTGTTTGCGATGTCGCTTTGCCCTTCAACTATATGTATAGGACGATTTCCCTCCATCCTTCGGCCTCGATGCTCTTATCCTGCTGCTCGCGCACAGTTCAAGTGTGCTTGTGAAAAATGTCATGGGACCATCTCGAGCTGTGCCGAGATCATGCACCAAACAGGCATCCAGGCACAGCAGGTGCTTGTTTTGCAACCTGCCAGCAAGCTAATGAAAATCAAAACTGGCCAGAGATTTGAAAACATGAGTTCAACATAGAGGAGGGGATGGTAGCATAGCCGAGTGGTACGCACACTCGCTTCTGAGGTGTCTAGGCTGGGTTTGAATCTCCGCTCAGCTACATAACCCTGGGAATGTTCACGTCAGTGTGTGTACCATCCATCTGATGAACCTTAAGCTGGGTGTCCTTAACCGGGAAAACGCCCGCGAGAAATCGCAAAAATACAAATAAAAACAACCCCGCAAAAAAAAACATGAAAAAAGAAACCAAGCATACACCCGCGAAAACTGCGAACGCATGAAAAAATAGAAGTAAATTAAAAAAACACGAATACGCCCACGAAAAAAACCCCACGAATATGGCTGCGAAAAACTACAAAAACACCTGCAAAATGTGACTGCACAAGCACAGGGTGCAAAAAGTAGAACCAGGTCCCATTTTATCACCGCAAATACAGAGGTTCTGACAGTATATATTATATACAAGCAAATAAATACCACCTTCACTTCACGGATGGAAATACTGGGGGGGGAAGAGTGGCGGAGAGAGAGAGGAGAGAGAGAGAGAGAGAGAGAGAGAGAGGAAGGGGAGAGTGAGAAAAGTGTGGGAGGATCATGCTGCATTGTACTGGGAGAGGGTAGAGCAAGGATGGGACAAAGAGCAAGAGAGGGGTCAGGGTAAGGGAGTTACCAGAGAGAATATATGTGATGCTTTATGTAACAAACACACACACAACACACACACACACACCACACACACACACACACACTAGAACACAATAGTGCTTGGCCGATATCAGCATTTTTCGGGAATTGGCAGGTTGGAGTCAGAGCCGGATTAACCATTAGGCAGACAAGGCATGTGCTTAGGGCCAGCCAAAAATTCGGGCCACAAAATTTAGGCAACTTTTTTTTTTTTTTTTACATAGAATCTTATTGGTCTCGTAATATATTGCATTATTGGCTATGAATAACTCATGAATTTTCGTTATTAACTGTGCGAATGGCATTCGTACTAGTACTAGTCTAGTGCTATGGATCTTTCTCTAGATCTATCACATTATAATTATGATTGTGTTTATCCCTACATAAATTGGGTGACAGTCTGTCTCAGCAAATCAGAAAGCGGTTACATTACGGCTTTCGAAAATGAGGTCATTGGGAATTCGGGATTGTCCATCGTCTGATATAATCATAAATTCATTATAGATTGTGTCATTTTTTAATATGGACAACAGTTTTCGTCAATTTTTTTATTTTAACAAATTATTCTTCTTCGAGCAGAGACAACTTTTAAACAAATTGTTCTGAATCAGTTCATCTTTTGTCTGGGGTCCATTTCCATGAGCCGAGATCTAATTTAAAATTTTCAGGCCATTCTCTAAAATTTCAAAATGTGCCTTAGGGCCAGCCGAGGCTTAATCCGGCACTGGTTGGAGTCAGTGTGATTCCTGACTAAAGTACGTACTGTATACAACCCAGAAACCTTGAGTAGCTTTTACCGAAAAACAACGTTGCATTTATAAAGACATTTCAGGGATATGTTCACAAACATTGTGTGATGGATGGGAAAAAAAATTGGGCTCGGTAATTTAGAAAACACGTTAATATGGCAAACGGCTGGGAAATCCGGTGTTATTTCACAACTCGCTCAGGGTGACGGAGCACGTAACACTCGCTCAAGGTACCACTGCTGCTTAATGTAGAACAACCCTGGAGACATCTCAAAGTTTAGTCGCCCTTGACATAAACATTGCAGATGATCCGTAACGTTGCTTGCTCGTCTGAGCATGTGTCATGTCACAGCTTTATTTTAAAACATCTGTTTTTCACCAATTTGCTTTGACTCCCTGTAAAGCACTTCGCGAAACCTCCGAAAATATAGTCACAAATCTGGCAGTTGCTATGGATAAGCAGTTCCTCTGGGGGAAAGGGGGCAAGGTCAAGCAGTGAATGCATCAAATCATATAGCTCAATGAAGCTGGTTAATTTTGGCACATTCCTAAATATTTTGTTCACTCAATATAATTTGCCAAAGAGTAGAAAAAGATAAGTTTAATGTTTTAGAAGTTTCACATTTTCTTGTGTATACATGGAAAAGGAGGGAACATAGCCTTTCTTGCTTGAAGTAAATAGGAATATCGACTTAGTTATAAGACATAACGTTATTTCTTTAAATTATCAAATTTCACTGCAGATGTCGACACTTATTTAATCCGGATGATATCCGATCCTCAAAACCGAAATAATATTTCGATACACACTTTAACTAGTCCGTGAGAGTAAATCATAGAAAATTGCATCCTGTAATGGAGGAAATCACTCCAAGCTTCCAATTTGAAAATGATAGCACTCACAAAAGCGATGTATACAGCAATTTGTAGCAATGATGAACAAGCATTCAATCATATGAGTGAGGAAAGAATAAAAAAAAACTTTATCGTTAAGAAATCGTTGTGGCCTGTTCCCAAGTCAAGGCATGGTTGAGCATGGCCAAAAAAATGGTGGCTTCAGACCCCAGTGAGGTTCAGACCACCCCAAATGGTGGCTTCAGACAATGAGTACCGGCTTGCTAGGATGATCGAGTCATTCGAGTATCCTGCATCGGAGTGGCGACCCGTCCAGGATTGTGCCTGCCAAGGAACTGCTTCGGGCAGCAACTGACGCTCTGTCCAGAGTATGGTTCCAATGGATGGATGGATATAATATATATATATATATATATATATATATATATATATATATATATTATATATACATATATATACATACACATACCCACATATATATATATATAACCATCTCTTATACATATATATATATATATATTATACAACACACAATACATCTGTTTATGTGTGTGTGTGTGTTTATATATTATTATATATATATATATATATATATTATATATATATATATAATAAGAATTTTTATAAAAGAATTTTAAAAATATATATATATATATGTTAGATATATATATATATAATATATATATGAGAATCTGAGAATTTTTGAAGCGCTTCTTCACCATTGAGAGATGGGGCCAACAACTATGTATAGCATGATATCTCAAAAAGTTGGTGGATGAGTTATGAACAAAACTAGGTGGATGAGTTGGACAGGTGACAAGAACAAGCGATTTTATTTTGGTTAAGGTCTGATTCAGATCAGACCTATCAGTGGGATACAAAATGTAAACTGTTCAGGCCCTGGCAGAGGTCTGCGCTTCAGTGAGGGCCGTTCAACTTTTCCTGCATGAAGAACTAAAATAAAGTATATTTTCTTGATTTATTAACATCATGGAAATTATACATTTTCATGGGTGAAACTGCAGAACTTTTGAAAAAAGGAAAAAACGAATTTTTCCTCAGGGAGTCCTGGGATATGCTCCGCAGAAAATTTTGAAAAAAATTGATGTCAAAATAGCATTTAGTCAGATGAACTGCCTGTCCATATTGTAAACAAAAAACACTATGAATGAAAAGTGATATTTGGGGAAGAAACGCACACATGTAGACACCAATCACAACGACACACACACACACAAACACACACAAAACCACACACACACACAACAACACATCACCACACATCAACACACACATTGGCTTTTATTAGTATAGATTATAGCATGAAAGCCAAAATGATGCTGCTACAGATCGCAATGGCATGCAAGTTCTCCTCGAACTTTTGTGAGACGATTGAAAAAAAACTTCTACCGAGGATAAATAGTAAGTCCCGTCTCGGTGTTGACTCAAGCAGTCTTCAACAGCTATTATAAATCACGTACAAGGAATGAATGAATGAACATCACAACCTTCCATTCCGATCAGGGAAACCCCACCATTTCCTTATCCCTGCCCACTTTTACAATCTCCTCTGTCTTCTTTCAACTTAATCTCTATATTTTCATTCCAAAGAACATCATTCCAATCACAAATTAATACTACACCATCAATGTAACAAAATAAAATGTTAACAAACACTCATAATGTAAACCAGTGGTTCTCAAACTTTTTTTGACTACCGCCCCCTTCTGCCCTCTTGGACCGGCCCAATGCCCC
>CM068956.1:93296063-93316267 GCA_035128595.1 Eptatretus atami | reverse complement strand
CCCAAATCATTGCCAGCGCCCCCCTACCACTCGTGGAGTCTGGAGCGCCCCCCTGAAAGTTCGCAGCGCCCACTGGGGGGCGGGAGGGACCACTTTGAGAACCACTAATGTAAACGAACATAAATGCCATTCCAACGTGATAAAATCAATACAGACGAATCTGCCGGCGAGTAAAGGCGGATACACAACACCGACGTACATACACGGTCTCCTGCCTGGCGGACACCTAATCACGGGAATGCACTTGCAAGATTTTGTACCCAACTACCTACTACAAAAACAGCTCATAAAAACTACCATGGGGGTAATTCACATAATTGTAGTCATGTGATGTTATTACATTAGCATTTCACACCATCTGGATGAAATGGGTGAAGAAACGAATCAGCATTTCAGAATAACACATGTATTCCCTATAATCGCAGCACGCCTTTCTGATGACGAACATGCGGAAACCTCCGAACTGGTCGTTACAAAAATACGGATTTCCGTAAAATCCGGAAGGAGTTTCACCCATGCATTTAATAACAACTAGTACATGCCCGTACGTGCGTGCCCGTACGTGCAAAAAAAAAGAATTGTGACGTCAATCGTGACGTCATAGCACCGTGTCCTGTCATTGGTTTGTAAATAAATGGCATAACTTGGGAACCACTTGTCCGATTAATATCAAACCTTGAAAGGCACATCCACAGGGCCCCAGCAATATACCTGGCAAGTTTCAATTATATCGGACCAGTGGTTGTCGACAGACAGACAGACACACAGAGATTGCTGGAATGATGATAGATGATGATAAACTTGATCCAATAATGTGATGGTGATGTGATGATGGTGATGATAAAGATGAGTTGATGGAGGTGATGGTGATGATGATGTTGCAGGTTTGAGGGAGTTATTGTGTTGACGGCCCGTATTAATTAGGTGAATAAATGTGAAAAATAGTTCACCAACCCACGATTATTTGACCGCAATGACCGCAGTTCGCAAACCTTGCCTCAATAAATTAATCGCAAGAGTGAATAAACAAAGGGGAAACTCACGGACGGAAGGGCTCTTCTGTACGTATTTATTTGTTTATATATGCTTCAAAAACCAATGAACCAAATCCAAAATTTTGTGTGTTGCCCAAGGGTACTCCAAGTATGGTTTCTGGCAGTGTAGCATATTCTGGGGGAGGCAGTTCAAGGTGGGGGAAAGGCCCCAATTCTCTCCATGTGAATGTGTATCGAATAGCACCACCTGGTGGTAATCGGAATTACAAATCTTCTTCTTACGTAAAAAGCTTAAAGGTCCACAGACACAGAACATCATGTTAGGTTTAATTAACCGATATGGCTTCATTTAACACTTAATCGTTGTTCCTTTCTTGAAGAAATACATTGGACGGAAGATTTTAATAATATTCGGTGCCCTTTTACGCTGGATTGGCCCCGCACTCCAAAAATTAATCCAGATTGGTGCTGCCACTCCCATGGCATCATCTCTACCCCATAGTTCATACATATCCAGTCTGACAGCACCATCTTATATATTATTTCCGAGTTTGTGGTTTCGTGTCGCGCTATCTTCGACTTTGTTCTGCGCTCGAGTAACGTGATATTCGGCTTACATTATCTCAAAGACCATATGAGGTGCATGGTACAAAAAAAAGTAAAATAACCAATGTCACCCGTAGGGTGATCCGTCTTGCCAAAAGGTGACCACGGTGTGACTTCTTTAAGGTCACATGAGGTGAACAGAGCTGCTATCCCACCAGGAGCGACTCCTTGAGGAATATCTGCCTACGAGAGATTCCGATGAGAATCGTTCTACAGAGTAACCATGAAAAATATGCGTTTGCCTCATAACGTCACCAAATCACGTCATAATGTCTCAAGCTTGATATATCTAGAAAGCACTCATCGAGGTGTTCAATTTGAGGTACTACACGATATGGTTCCTAAAACTTGAAAATTTGACCTTGGGGTCAAATATGTTTGACCTTAGGCGTTAACCATGAAGGTCAAGGCCAATCGCCACCAAAAATTAATCATCTGAATGCAGACCATGAACTATTATCCCATGAAGTTGAAGACGATCGACCAAAAATTACTCAAAAATAAGGGTTTCGTCGACTCCCTCTGATTTGCGACAAAGTGACCTTGACCTTTGACCTTGACCTTCAAAATTTTATGCGCTGAAAGGGACCTCTATAGGCCTCTGATATGGCAAGTTACAAAAATTTCCAATGATAACTGTGCTCTGCAGAGTGATTTATACGTGATTACAGATAAAAAAAAAACAAACAATCATGAAAAATCCGTTTTTTCGTCATGACATCATCAATGACGTCATAGCGTCAAACTTTGACAGATCTGGAAAGCACTTATCAAGCGCTTCATATGAGGTATTACTCGATATGGTATCTAAGATTCAAATTTGACCTTGGGGTCAAATATGTTTGACTCTAGGGTTAACCATAGGTCAAGGCAATCGCCACCAAAAATTACATCTGAATGCCAGACCATGAAATATATCCATGAAGTTTGAAGACGATCCGATCAAAATTATCAAAAAATAAGGGTTTTCTCGACTCCCCTGATTTGCGACAAAATGACCTTGACCTTGACCTTGACCTTCAAAATTTTATGCGCTGAAAGGGACCTCTATAGGCCCTGATATGCGAAGTTACAAAAATTTCCAAGAAAACTGTGCTCTGCAGAGTGATTTAATACTGATACAGAAAAAAAAAAAAACAACACAAAAAAAACACATGAAGGTCAAGGCCAATCGCCCACCAAAAATTAATCAGCTGAGCGCCAGACATGAAATATTCCCATGAAGTTTGAAGACGATCCGATCAAATTACTCAAAAAATAAGGGTTTGTCGATTACCCTGATTGCGAAAAAGTGACCTTGACCTTTGACCTTGACCTTCAAAATTTTATGGCCTGAAAGGGCCATCCATAGGCCTCTGATATGTGAAGTTACAAAAATTTCCAATGAAAACTGTGGTCTGCAGATTTTTTTTTCGTGATACAGACAAACAAACAAACAAACAAAAAAATAAAAAAAAAAAAAAATACAGACTGACTAACATATCTTGCAAAAACTTCGTTTTGGCAAGAAAAAAATGGTTCTGAAACAGTGAAATCGTATTCCACTTACTGCATTAAAGTAAAAATAACATGATACTCTGCATCAGTTCCTTTCTCAAACACACCCACCAAACATGTCGCGCAGAGCGGGGTTATGCTAGTCTACATAATGATTTTGACTCTTGTCATAATCTTGTGATTCCTCCGTATTGAGAATTTTATGAGAATGAATTTTATTGCATTGATCAGGAATTCTCATAACTTCACTTCTCATGATCTGAAGTGAGTTGTGCAGCCGTTATCCTTGCGTGTGACAATCTTTCACGATTATGTCATGGCAGTTAATCTGAATTTTTAGGGGCACCACTGAGGGGTTTGCTTTTTTTTTTTTTCAACTGCAACACTTCAAAAGAATTATTACAATTAAAAACCACATTTAGTTCCTTGTTAATTACATACATACATACAAATATATATATAGATATATATATATATATATATATTAAAAATAATGTTTGTATAAGATTGTGCAGTTGGGATTAAACATTTTTAGATCCTCGTGGAGGATCTCTAAGTCTACTCACGTTGTTGTTTCATCTCTTTCTTGTGGACTTTTTTGTTTCACAGCCTACAGTTTTCATCGAAACTTCCTGAAACTTGGCATGTATATGTAAAAATACCCCCGCGCAGACAGTAACCATCTCCGATTTTGAAAATTCCTCCTAGAAAAAAGTTATGACGTCAAAATATCTCCGCTAATGGAATCGCCTAAAAAATTATCTCGAAACTAGGAAGTTTTTGAATTCTGTTTGTGAGAATCGAACAGGGCATAGCAGAGATGAATTACCGCACATATGATACATCACTATGACGTCATAATTCAATTTATGACGTCATTCCTATTTTTTGACATTTTTTGTTTCACAACCCAGAGTTTTCATCGGATCTTCGTGAAACTTGCCATGTATATGCAGAAAGCCCACGCGCAGGCAGTAACCATCTCCCATTTTGGAATTCTTCGAGAAAAAAGTTGACGTCATAATATCGCCGCTAATGGAAATCACCTATACCATTATCTCCGAAACTAGGCAAGCTGTTTGAATTTTGTTTGCGGGAATCAAGTCGGGCATTAGCACAGATAATTTATCGCAAACCTGATACATCGACAAGACGTCATATTCGTTTTTATGACGTCATCATTAAGAGGTCGAGGATCTTAGCTCATTTGAGCTTGTTAAAGAAGAAGAAGAACGTGCTTCCAACCAAAAGTAAAGATCGACCGCTAATTTGAGCAAAAATGCAAGAGCAGTCCCAGTCTCAAGGACTTAGGCATTATGTTTTCGGGTTCACAGCCAGCTTCCTCAGGCACAATAAAATGTATACATTCACATCAAAAAATAGGACCACTGGACTTGTAGCTTATCTGGGCCCTGGCCTAATGGTGTTCCCCAAATTTGGTATAATTCTGACTGGTGGGTCTGATGAGGAATATTTTTGAAGGAATTTTCTCGATTTTCCAAAAATGTTATTAAGTCCGCCATTTTGACACACTTCGGGTCGTGTGATTGACATGATCTCCACAATTTAACATCACGACCCTGTCCTAATGTTGTCACCCAAATTTGGTAGCATTCTGATGGGTGGGTCTGGCGAAGAAGATTTTCAAAGGCATTAATGCAATTTTCCCAAAAGTTGACAAAGTCGGCCATTTCGACACACTTCCGGTCACGTGATCCGCATGACTTCCACAGTATAATTAAGATCTCTACCCTTTCATAATGTAACCCAAATCTGTTGGCATTCTGACTGGTGGGTCTGGAGAGGAAAATTTTTGAATAAATTTACCAAGTCAGCCATTTTGACTGACTTAAAGTCATGTGACCAGAACGAGCTTTGCAATTCCTGTTACCAGTTGCGAGAGGAACATTGCTGCAAAATTTCGGTTGGATCGGCTGAGTGGTTTGGCCGGAGAAGTCCAAAAAATAGATGGACAGACAGACGATGTGCGGTGGCAATACCTTATCTGGAATATAATTCCAGATAAGCTCAAAAATTAATGTGTCTGTGGGCCTTCAAACAACTTGAAAATATGCATTACAGTGATGATGAAATCTGAGTGAGAATAATTCAAAATTTTCAAAATGCTTAATTTCATTCATTTTAAGAAGAGGTTCAAACCAAAGCATCCAGCACTTAGCTTCACAGAAAAGTGGGAGTAATTTTTAGCTCACCTGGAACTTCATTCCATGGAGCTTATGGGATGGTGCGTCATCCGTCCACAAATACTTTCAACTTCTTCTCTGAAACTACACATACGATTTTGATGAAACTTTACCACAACGTTCATCACCGATTTAACTTTGGTAGTATGTACTACCAAAGTATATTCATGGCATAAAGAAAAAAAAAAGCATATATATATATGTATATATCTGTATAATTATTTAAAAAAACGGGCCCTAACGGGGTCTACGGGGTTTGCTTCCCAAAATAAGTTCTTGCTTTGTTCTCAGAAATTGCATATGCAATTTTGATGAAAGGTGACCACAACCTTCATCACCCATGATGTCCCAAAGTTTGTTCACGGCATAAAAAAAAATTGTTGGGGTCTGAGGGGGTCTGTGGAGGGAGTTTATGGTGGGATTGCCTTCCCCAGAGATATTTGCTTTCTTAGAAACGACACACACAATTCCAACGAAACTTGACTACAACCTTCATCACCCATGGTGTATCAAAATTTCTTCATCCAACCATCAATTGTGACCATACTCTGTGCAGAGGATTGGTGCTGCCGAAGCAGTCTCCTCGGCTATTGGGCACAATCCTGGATGGGTTACCACTCCAATACAAGATACCAGGAAGCTGGTATATGGTACTAATTTTTGCTGACCTCAGAAGGATAATAGGCTGAGTCAACCCCACCTGGTATCAATTCAACAGCCAAGTGGGATTTGAACTCAGGACCCTAGGGCCCCAAGCCCACCACTCCAGCTTTTGAGCAAAGTTTCTTCATGACAATAGAAAAATCGAGCTCTAAGAGGGTCGAGGGGGGTCCCCCCTCAAAAAAAATTGTATTTGCTTTCTTTGAAACCACACACACATTTTTGATGAAACTTGACCACAACCTTTATCACCCGTGATGTACCAAGGTTTGTTTATGGCATTAAAAAATAATCCATAGGTATTTACTTTCTTCTCCATTATATATTTTGTGGGTCATCCATGCCGACCAGTGGTTCCCTGGTTATCTTATCCAGGTGCTAGCAGGTGAGCACCCAGGGGTATTGCCCCTATGTTTATGCCTTCGGAGGCGAAGTCACCGGTGGCATTATGTTTTCGGGTTGTCCGACCGTACGTACCTTCATGCGAATTTTGTTTTCTCTGTAACCGCTTATCCGATTAACACAAAATTTTCACCATAGATGCAACGACTCATGCAGAATGTTTTAATGATAACTATAACGTCATAGGTCACGTGGGGTGGCAGCCATGTTAGAAAAACAGAAAACTTTGGACCTCTGTGTCTCCGAAACCGCACCATGGAAAAAAATGAAACTTGGCACCTTGCAACTACTCTGCATTTGTGAATAAGTGTGATATGACGATGAGGTCATCAGTGAAGTGGTCTCCCGGTCAAAATTTGACACAAAGAATGCTGCATTCGATAGGTATGAAAATTTAAGAGGTTCATCTCGGGAAATATTTGAACACAGAAAAAAATTATGACGTCATCCATCACATGGTTTAGCAGCCATATTGTTTTATGTATTTATTTGTTAAGGAAAAATCTTATTCTCTAGAACCGCTTTACAAATCAAAGTGAAACTGCACACAAATGATTGACTAGCCATGCTGAATAAAGTTTGATAACTATGACGTTGTAGGTCACATGGTCTGGTAGCCATCTTGGATTTACCCTCAAACCTTCAAAAATCTTCTCCAGAATGGCTGGACAAATTGAGGCAAAACTTCACAGACATGTTCTTCATGACTTGGGGATACTCGGGTGATAAAGAATAATTGATGTCAAGTGGTTCGGTGGCCATATTGGATTGAAGAAAAATATTAATGTTTTCTCTGGAACCACTCATCTCATCGAAGCGAAATTTGCCAAGCATCATCCAACACTGGAGCTGCATATAGTGTGTAAAATGACGTCATCACAGGACATGTGGTGTGGCTGCCATGTTGGATAGAAAAATGAACCTTATCCGATCAAAACAAAACTTCACACATGTGATCCTCTACTAATTCCTGAGCAGATTCAAAATTTTCAATGACATCAGCCACGTGGTTTGGCAGCCATGTTGTTTGAAAACAGAAAATTCAAAAGCCTTTTTCTCCAAAACCGCTTAACGGATCAATGTGAAGCATGTTGCTTTACATGGAGCAAGGACATTGGATCATAACTGCAAAGTCTAGTATTGATAGGTTAAACGGTTTCAAAGAAATAATTGTTTAATTATAACCTTAAAACCATAGAAATTTCACAAAATTTTCACCATAGATGCGACTTCTCATGTATAATGTTTTTGTGATAACTAGGACATCAGAGGTCACGTGGTGTGGCAGCCATGTTTGAAAAAAGGAAAAACTTTGGACTTCCGTATCTCCGAAACCGCTCCATGGAAAAAAATTGAAACTTGGCACATGTGAAGTACTGCCCATGGGAAACAAGGGTGATTTTTTTTTTGATGATGTCATGCATGGCTTTGTTTTGATGTCATAATTCCATATGTCAAACTCTTTATCTGATCAGTATGAAAATTTTTGAAGGTCTTCTAGGGCTAAATTGTAATTGGCAAAAAAATGGTGTATATATATATATATATATATATATATATATATATATATATATATATATATAAATATATGTGTGTGTGTGTGCGTGGGCATGTGTTGAGCATTAATAAAAACAATCCCCCCAACTTTCCCCCCTGCAAGGAAATTCTCTCTGGATGTATGTGTGCATCTCTGAAAATCGAGGTCAGACCCCATTACTGCAGTGGATACCAGGAAGCAAGTGTCACACCAGCTATTGCTGCATGCATCCTGACCAAAAGGAAAAGCCTGCCACACATTAACCTGACTGTAGTACACAAAACAGTTCTGGGGGTAGCCAGGAACAATTTAAATTTATAAAAGGCTCTTCTATCTAAACAGTTGCATCGGCTCTGCCTATTAGGTATGAGCTTAGCAGAGCGACAGCCCTCTACATCTCCGTCGGATTGTACTGCAGTCAATACCAGGAAGTTAATTTAATTCTCAGTTTTATACACCCTGGCTCATGCATCCCTGGCAACAGGACCTGAAGCCAGGTTTTGCAGGGGCAGTCCGCGGAAGCCCGGGATGGTTGACAAAAATGCTTTTGGGCTATAATGTTAAATAAAAACGAGGCAAACGGGACATGACTAGAATGAAGTATAAAGAATACTAAGGGAGCACAAAGTACAGTTTTTAACCTGCAGTGAAAGAGCAGCAAGCTATTCATCTTTGTTTCCTGATAAGACATGCTAATGTGCCCAAGACCTTGGACCCCACATCATGCCAAGTAAACCACAAATGTGCCTGTACCGACCGGTCTAACCTATAAGGAAAGGATTTAACTTGTCGGATTTGTCTCCAGATGCCACGTTCAAAATCTCAGAACAAGTGCTGATTGAAATAAAATGTGGGGAATGTGCAAAACATTCACAAACGGATTCTGTTTCATGAAAGAAATTCATCAGCCTTTGCTATTTTAACGATTGGCAGAGAGGAATGTTGCTGCGGTCACAATCAATAACGGCACAAGTTATTACTAGTTTGTTGAGGAATTTCAAAATCAAAGATTTGCCCTGAATGGTAATCCCAGTAAGGAGATCGTCCTCATGATGGGGCACGACCATTCTCCGTTAGCACAGCATCGGTCACCCACGACGAATTGTAAACGTTTGTGTGGCTGAGAACCAACTAACCCTATACAAGTCACTAGTATTGAAGTCACTAGTATGCAAGTGAAGATAGGAATTTGGAATTTGGCCTGGGTGTTGGCACATGATGGCCGACTCTCTTTTTAAAAGACACTGTGGTCTATTCTACATCCATCAGCGAATGCTAGCAAATAGTGCATCCATCTTAAGGTCTCTTTGAAGGACGCCACAATTATTGATGAAATACTCTGCCTGCGGAGAAACAAGGATACTTAATTTGTCATCAGGTCCGATATCAAATCCAGACACGACAGCTTAGGGGTGACAGGATGGCCGAGGCCCTAGATGTACACAAACTCACCTCCAAGCTGTCTAGCCTGGGTTGGAATCCCAGCCCAGCTATAAACGGTCATCCCGGTGTTTCACATGTAGTGTGCGGATGGGGTGTCGTGGGAAGGATCACCGTCTGAGACGTCTAGCCTCCCATTGGTCGGGGGTTCGTGAGAAAGTCGATGTCGGTGTGGTGTCTCAGCCTCCATTGGTCGAGGGTTTCGTGAAAAAGTCGATGTCTGTGGTGTCTCAGCCTCCCATTGGTCGAGGGTTCGTGAAAAAGTCGATGTCTGTGGTGTCTCAGCCTCCCATTGGTCCGGGGTTCGTGAGAAAGTCGATGTCTGTGGTGTCTCACGCTCCCATTGGTCGGGGTTCGTGAGAAAGTCGATGTCTGTGGTGTCTCAGCCTCCCATTGGTCCGGGGTTCGTGAGAAAGTCGATGTCTGTGGTGTCTCAGCCTCCCATTGGTCGAGGGTTCGTGAAAAAGTCGATGTCTGTGGTGTCTCAGCCTCCCATTGGTCGAGGGTTCTGAAAAGTCGATGTCTGTGGTGTCTCAGCCTCCATTGGTCGGGGGTTCGTGAGAAAGTCGATGTCTGTGGTGTCTCAGCCTCCCATTGTCGGCGGGGAACATTCCATCTCTCCGGGGCGGAGTCGGAGCTCTGGTGGCCGAGGAAACTCCGCCCACGTACGTGGTCGAACGCACGTAGACAATGGCGTCGATGTGAGGAAGCGAGGTGAAGGCGTGTTGTTGTTGTGGTTGTTGTTGTTGTTGTTATAAGGGGTGTAAAAATCCTAACTATTAAAATAACGCACAGCACACGTACATTTAATATCCCATTAGACAAGGGCAAGGAAGCTATCTATAAAACACATACTTACCGATATAACTGTTCTATAGGGACAACTGAATGTTGAGTGCAGTAAGTTTCCAAATTCGCAACAATATACACCAAGTTTCAGGAAGTTTCGATGAAAACTGTAGGCTGTGAAACAAAAAAGTCCACAGGAAGAAGAAGATGAAGAACAACAACGTGAGCAAGACTTAGAGATCCTCCACGAGGATCTAAAAATGTTTTTAGTTGTTGCAAAGCAATGAATCGCCACATCACGGCATGATAGCCGAGAGGTACGCACACTCGTTCTGAGCTGTCAAGCCTGGGTTTGAATCCCGACCCAGCAATAAACTGTCATCCCGGTGTTTCACAAGGTAGGGTTATTCATCAATGCGTATGCCGTCTCTCGGGTGGATGAGAGGCTGGGCATCACAACTGCCAGAATCGCCCCTCTCCCTCTCTCACCCCTCTCCCTCTCTCTGACCCTTTCCCTCTGTCTGTCCCCTCCCACCCTTTCCTTCCCCCCCCCTTACTCCCCCACCCTCCCCTGAATCCCCCACCCCTCCCCCTCTGTTGAGGTAACTGATAAGGACTGATGGTTTAGTTTTGAATTTTTAACTGCTTCCCCATAGGGTACCATGAACGATTCAGAGTGAGCCGACCAGAGAGGTGCAAAGGTCACTGCATGTTCGAGCACGCATGCAAACAGTCAGGCCTTTTCCAGTTAGATAGCATGGGTTTTAAATGCTCCCACCCTGGTTTATATAGAACTTGGCAGTAAAAAAGAAAATGTTACTGTTTGGGCACATTTTTTCACCCTTCCCTTCCCCACCCCTCACGCGGCCTTCCCCTGCTTTCCCTTCCCCTCATGCTGCCATTCTCCCCTTCTCTATCCTTGCTGTATCAACGTGCTGTTTTAACACACCCCATTTTGTTCAATCCTGTACTACCCCTCCCCCTCTGCCTTCCTCCTCTCTCTCTCCCACTCCTATCTTTCCTCCCCTCCCCCTTTCCCTCATCCCTCCCCATTCTCCCCTCCCCCTATCCTTCCCCTTCTTTCCTCTCTCCCTCCCCTCCTTCTTACTACCCCCTCATATTCTGTAGAAAAGTGACGGGTTGTATTTGCTCGTACAAAATAAATAGATGACCCCAAAAGTGAAGGACAACAGGGTAACAGAATGTCTGAATGGAGACAGAAGGAACGGGAATTTTGGACGGGATATTAAGGGAACTAAGGAAGAGACTTGTAGGAGATATATCGCTGAGAGGTGGGGGTCAGGGGGGGTTCCCCACGTGGACGCCCCTCAAAATAATTTACTAGATGATGACATCATTGGCAAAAGATGTCGTCATGCTAATCCGTAAAAGGATTGTGGTGGTATATTGTGGGGTTATTCCTTCCCACCTCGTTTGGTTGTTCTTTGGGGATTCCATCCTTACATATTTTTTTCATGTTAACAAAATGTTTTTTTTTCTGAAGTTGTGTAATAGAATAACTATGTTAGTGTTAGATTAGTGTTTCCCCTTTCAAAATTTTGAATCGCTTACACTAACTTAATTTAGTGAACAGTTGCAAATGATATTCATTATAAGATCAGTTGAAACTTCAAAGAAACTAAAATGCAGATTTTGAACACAAAATGATGGTTTTACCTGTTGCATCCTTTCCCATTCTAGGTACGGTGATGGGTGCTCTGGCCTTGTGCTGGGTTCCGTACCAAGCCAGCCGTATAATGGTTGTTACCCGGACAAGAGGAACCTGGACAAAGGAGTATTTTCAGGAGTACGAGACTCTCAACACTGTGGCCAGAACTTTCTTTTACCTTAGCTCTTGTATCAATCCTGTGCTCTACTGCTTAACCTCAACACGTTTCCGTAAAGGTTTCGTCCAAGTCCTGTGCCGTTGTTTCTGCCATGAAGTTGATGAGAGCAAAGGGGACATTGCCATGCATGCAGTGCCACGAGAACTTTCGATTTTCAATCGGAGCAGAGAAGGTGCTCCTCATCAGCCGAACTGAAAAACGTTCCAACTGATTGTTACTATAACTGATCCGCAAGATGATATTTCTGAAAGTACGGAAGAGTTTAAGGCAATGAGGTGTGGAAGTCACCAAACTATGCCGGCAAGTGATTGCATCTCCATGGTTAGGGCTTGATGTCGGAAAGGGTGAGGTCACTTGGTTGATTGTATTATATTGGAGGGGGTACGAATTAGGTAGCATGTCAAGTAAGCATGGTCCATGTGTTCGTGTAGGTGAGAACATGTTTTTGTAACCATTGAACCTTTACAGTGAAATTGACCTGTTCTTATGTATACCGTGAGGGGCAGCATAGTTGACATTGCATTATTTGGAAAGTGTAATTCGTGTGCGTTCATTAAAAACAAAAAAAAAACACAAGGCACCCAGGCAAAGTAGGAGAGGAGTGCATTTGGATATGTCTTGGTTTGTGTTTGGCCCGATAAACCCCTCATGGTCTACACTCTGAGTACAAGGTGTCCTGTGCAGTGCCGGCCATCACAAGGAGCCTTGACGGTGTGCTACAAGGTGGCATGTCATTGGTTCAGGTGGCAACCGCAACACCCCATTGACATGATGTCACAATGGGAGTGGCAACGTGCAACCTCATTGGCTAATGCCGGGTGATGAGAAAAGAAGTTTTGAAAGCGTGGTGCATGGCCGCAGGGGAGGTGTTCCTCTCTCTCTTTGTTTTCTTTCTCTTTGCTCTTTACTCCTATACTTTGCTACTCTCCTCACACTCTCTTTTAAGCCAATTGACTCGCACCAGTGGGGTAACTCGAGTTAGTCAGAGCTGGGGATGCTTGCACTTTCTCTGGAGTTGGTGGTGTCAGTGCAGAGCGAGCCCGCCTTTGCGGATGCTGGAATGCTGTCCTTTCCCAGGCTTCGTTCTGAAGTCCCGCTCACCCATATCCTTCAAGACCTTGCCTGGGTCTCTCCTTTGTGTGTGAGTGTGTGAATGCATGTGGCACCATGTGTTCTTTATTGTATTTAGTGCATTTCTGTTCATTGGGTGTGTTTAGTTCTTTATCTTTATTCATTGTTTTGGTCTGCCTTTTCGTCTCGGGATTCTCCTTTTCATCATCCAATCTCCTTTCAATAAACTGTTATTCCTTCAGTGACGTCACCCGATAACCCGCCATCATTCTCTCATGCATCCACACCGTTTTGGCCTGCCTTGGTTAATTCCTGGGGGAGATATAATTTGTTAAAGGATTGCTTTAAGAGAACAGCGGGAGTTGGATTCCAACCGGGGGAAACCACGCTAACCACTCGAGCGTGATTCCCTTTAATGCGACCATTTGTGAAGCATATTGCTTCAGTGTGACGGGTCCGTGTCAGCAAACTAGTAGTCAGGAGTGGAAACATGGATCTGACTCTACCAGGATGAAGTCCTAAATTTGTGCACCCAAAGCACACTTGGTTATTGAAAATTTAAGAGACTTCCCCTATTTCTACTGCATGTGGGAAAAAGAAAATATAGCCACCGAGCAAAATAAAATGGTGGCCGTCCATGAAATGGCAGAGTATGACACGCACGCAGAGGCAACTTTAGGGCCATGCAACCCATGCAATTGCATGGGGCCCCGAGACAATGATGGGCCCCTTACACGAACGATTGTGATCAATAAACTTTTGAGACAGGGTCCTCAAGGGTGGGTGGGGAGAGGGGTCTCACTTTGCCGACAAAACATAACTTGTGAGTGGTGATAAACATAGCACAAAGGGAATACTCCATCTCAAGGAATGAAAGCACTATCACGTAACAAATCAAATAAAAAAACTGTTTACCCTGATGTTTAACTCGACAAGACTAATGCAAAATTAGGGGGTGAGGTTAGTGGAGAAAGCAGGTTAAGTGGAATAATAACTACGTTTAATGTATACAATAATATAATCACATTAAATATGTATAATTCCTAACGATGCTCAATCTGCTATCTATACACCTAATTAATATGGCATTTTTCTCCAAGGCAGAAAAAGGCAATAAAACGGGAATTCCTCCGGACTTTTGCAGTCGAGTCGAAAGCAATAAAGGCTAAGCGAGTGCAACAATAACACGGAGTCCTCTTACTCGTGATACAATTGAGGGTTATGAAGCGTCACTCGCAATACCCTCTCCCACCACCAACGGAAGCGGCACTACACGGTACACATTTACGGAAATAATTTGCATCGCCCCACCTTCAGAACCCTTGGGGTGTGTTCCATTACCAATCAACTTGAAGAGCACTCACCAAGTGGCTTGAGCACTCAAGCAAACACTCCAACAAAATGGTTGATAAGGAACAACATACGTCGACATCAGAGTCGTCGGACAGACGGATGTCAAAATGCATATTTTAGTGTGATGACAGATTGACAGGGCTCACAGGGCTCTTCTGGGCCACTATTGAATTTTGCATGGGGCTGCCAAATGACTAATGCCACCTTTGCACGCACGTGATTGGAGGCGAGACTGAGGTGAGGTATAACGGGTAGGAGATTAGATTGAGGACTTTGCCATCCTATCGTCACATGGAGCCCCTACCCCTCCTCAGAATCAGAGGACATGGCGCAGGAGATGTGGGCACAGGCCAAGTTGGATAAATTTTATGGAATGGGACCAAAACCAAATGGAGACTATGAGTAAACTTGATAGAATGGAAACCAAAATTGATGGAATTAAAACTAAATTTAACGATCGATTTATGGGCCCAAATTTAACAGACCAGAGATGAGATGGGACCTAAATTAACAAGAATGGTTCATGAAAATGGTGATAGGCTCCAACAGTTGGGAGATAAATTTGGAACAGGGGACACAAATGTTAAAGAAAGAAATGGTGTGAATGTTAAAGACCATCGTCATGTTGGTGTGAATGCTGCCCTGCCCTGGAAAAGACTGACTGCCCAGGAGATGTGAGAGCAGCAGAAAAAGGGTTTTGTGAGGGTTGATCAGCAGGCAGCCCCCACAGAGCGTGAAGCAACCCCCGTTTTTTGTGAGACGGCGCTCATGTAAGTGCGGTTCGACCCTGCAAGGGGCCAGTCGAGTATCCTGCGTCAGAGTGGTGACCCGCCCAGGATTGTACCCCATAGCCAACGAAACTGCCTCAGCAGCCTTATGTGCCTGAAGGTGCGAGAAGAATCGTCCATTCATCGAGCTCATATAGTAGTAGATAAACACACGGGTCAATTAGGCACACAATGCCTGTGCCAGATCTTGAACTTCTTGAAATCTTCCCTTACATCGGCAGAGCCAACACCATGGCCTAGCAGGAATCATTGTACTTGTCATTTGAAAGGAGGAGAGCAAATTATGTTTCAGAGGTTGACTTTATAATTCTACTTTCCCAACAAGTACGACACAGAAAAAGAGCAGCAGTGTACAAGTCACAAAAACATAATAAACTACGGTACTAAAACGCTCACAATTTTACTGCACATTGGCTGAAAGGAAACAAATAACTTAATATATCTGCCAAGATCATGTTTTGTTTTGTTTTTAACCTCTTTGCATCCTCAACTGAGCATTTTATATCCTTCAAGTTTGTTGTATTTACCACAACGCTTCCGAGGTGTGAAAGTTCACTTTTGTTACGTAACACAACTATCCTTGATATTTACAATATTACAGTGATGTTAAAACTTCCAACTACTAATAACAACAATGAAATATACACATTTACAATACCCTCTGACATTGAAACCGTTAGTAAATGAAATCAATTAATTTATTAAATAGTGAAGCAAAATCTCGAAGCGCTTCCACTGTTCCATTGGCCAGTGGATTCTACAACGCCAAATTGGTACACACTTGCCCTTTGCAGCGATACCGATGAACTATAATCTACGAACATAATTAGCAAGACTAACTCTGATGACAATTCTGTGATCATGACGACAGGTATTTTCAAGACACTAAAATTATCAGGATTGTGCACGTACGTGCAGCTCGCAATACCCTAACAGCTCATGAGCAAATCTACCTTAACTTCTCGCAACACAATTTTCGAATAAACTCTTTCCTTCCAACCATCCACCAGAATAGTCTGCAAAACTGCAATTCCACCAATCTGCTTCTGTTTTTTGTAACAAGGATTCAACCAGTGAGTACTGTAAGAGGCATGCTGAAAAATCACCGTGATGCAATCATGAAGTTGGCATTAGCGACTTTAGGCCTAAACTCATAACTATGGCACCGATAACGAGAAGTCTTAAGGAGTAGATGTGGAGAATGAGAGAGAAATTGGTGTAGAAATGGAGTCACAGGAATGTGTGGAGAGCTGGTGCAATCATTCCATCCTCTCGTAGTTCCTCGTCTGTCGAATCTTTGGAATCACGTCCACCAGCAACCTGTAACATATACACCATTCGTTTTCTCAATATGTAACGGATGAATTGCATGCAGTGCCGGATTAAGCCTCGGCTGGCCCTAAGGCACATTTTGAAATTTTAGAGAATGGCCTGAAAATTTTAAATTAGATCTCGGGCTCATGGAAATGGACCCCAGACAAAAGATGAACTGATTCAAGAACAAAATATTTAATACAAAAAAGACAAATATTTAATGTGAAAAGAAAATAGTTTATTTAATCCCTTTTTCCTAAATTTTTGTGGCCCAAATTTTTGGCTGGCCCTAAGGCACATGCCTTGTCTGCCTAATGGTTAATCCAGCACTGATTGCATGCATAAACCAGGTGATGAGCTTTAATTGAAAGTTAATTCGTCAAATGAAAATATAAGCAGTGGGATAAAATTTTACACCTCTACTCATTCTATTTGAAGGAAAGAATGATAAAAGGTGCAGTTTGGTTTATTTATTCTAAAAAGACAAGTTCATAAGAGCCATTGGGACTTAGTGCTCAGCTACTCAGTGCTTGGGATTTCATTTAATGGAACAATAACAACAAAAGATTTGTCGCTTCAACAAATGCACTTCATGTTGGATCACTTTATTTACCGACACGAGTCCTTGTTGAAATAAAAACACAAGCAAGGTAGTTCAAATACTATCTCTCTCTAAAGCAACATGTCATTGTGGGGTTTGCATCATTTCTTTAGACACACATTTGCAGCTGATGCAGTGGCCCTGAAAGGTTAGGGCAGGAAATTCTGGAATATTGCCAGGATGCCGGTGATAACTCACACACTATTCGGCGGAAGACACAGTGAGTTATTTTAACCTCCACCAACCAATTCTATCAGACGGGACTCCCACTTAACATCCATTTGAGTGACGGAACACTTTGTGATACTACGAAACCCTAACTGCGAAACACCAACCCGACCGTGGTGGAGTCATCCAACTCTGAACCGGCTGGAGAGGATTTTCAAAATGGTATAAAAACAGAATGATTGCCTCTTGTCATGTGATCAACACAGTCTAATATGTATTAAAGTATGTTTAAATTTTTTTTAAAGACAGCGGAAAACAAGAAAAAAAAATCGTTCGACTTTGCACTTTTGATGAAAGTTGCTACCAAGGTTTGGCAACCTCCTTACAAATTCATGTTTATAAAGAAGGGAGAAATCTTGAGGTGTATGTGTATTCATAATCAAAATCTCTTTTCTTGTAAGGTTTTTGTAACAGCATCCTGAAGCAGTCTGTGGCTGCTGGTTGTATCATTGATGGGAGTTCACCTTTGCCGCTGATGCAGTGCCCCCTGTTGTCAGTAAGCTAGTCCTCATTTAACCAACTTCCAAAAGATGAGAGGCTGAGTCACCCTTCCTGGAGTTATGTAACAGCACAACATGGGCTCAAAGTCAAGACCCTAAGATCTTAAACAAGTCACCTTAACCATAAAGCCAACACCAGGCTTAAAGGTTTTGTGAAAGGAATCTTTCCATTTCCAGACATTTCCATGAGGAAAAACCATTATATCTGATTCTGATGCACAGTAGTCTGTTTCAGAATGTCAGTGCTGACAAAGCAGTTTCTTGGCAAGGGTTATACTGGGTGGTTTGCCATTACCTCCCAGAACCATTCTCTACCAATACAGTACGTAAAATGGAGGGAGGCAGATCTGTAGAGACATTTTTCGTGCGTTTTTATTTAGATCCTCGTGGAGGATCTCTAAGTCTTACTCACATTGTTGTTCTTGTGGAGCTTTTGTTTCACAGCCTACAGTTTTCATCGAAACTTCCTGAAACTTGGCATATATATGTAAAAATACCCTGCGCAGACAGTAACCATCTCCGATTTTGAAATTCCTCCGAGAAAAAAAGTTATGACGTCAAAATATCTCCGCTAATGGAAATCGCCTAAAAAATTATCTCCGAAACTAGGCAAGCTTTTTGAATTCTGTTTGTGGAATCGAACAGGGCATTAGCAGAGATGAATTACCGCACGTATGATACATCACTATGACGTCATATCAATTTTTATGACGTCATTCCTATTTTTTGACATTTTTTTGTTCACAACCCAGTTTTCATCGGATCTTCGTGAAACTTGCCATGTATATGCAGAAGCCCACGCGCAGGCAGTAATCATCTCCGATTTTGGAAATTCTTCCTAGAAAAAAAGTTAGCGTCATAATATCGCCGCTAATGGAAATTGCCTATACCATTATCTCCAAAACTAGTTTGTTTCACAGCCTACAGTTTTCATCAAAACTTCCTGAAACTTGGCGTATATATGTAAAAATACTCTGCGCAGACAGTAACCATCTCCGATTTTGAAAATTCCTCCTAGAAAAAAAGTTATGACGTCAAAATATCTCCGCTAATGGAAATCGCCTAAAAATTATCTCCAAAACAAGGCAAGCTTTTTGAATTCTGTTTGCGGGAATCGAACAGGCATTAGCAGAGATGAATTACCGCACATATGATACATCACTATGACGTCATATCAATTTTATGACGTCATTCCTATTTTTTGACTTTTTGTTTCACAACCCAGAGTTTTCATCGGATCTTCGTGAAACTTGCCATGTATATGCAGAAAGCCCACGCGCAGGCAGTAACCATCTCCGATTTTGGAAATTCTTCCTAGAAAAAAGTTGACGCATAATATCGCCGCTAATGGAAATCGCCTATACCATTATCTCCGAAACTAGGCAAGCTGTTTGAATTTTGTTTGCGGGAATCAAGCCGGGCATTAGCACACGATAATTTATCGCAAACCTGATACATCACAATTACGTCATATTCGTTTTTATGACGTCATCATTAAGAGGACGAGGATCTTAGCTCATTCGAGCTTGTTTTTCCTAACTCTTGACTATTCGTTTTTAAACGTTCATCATTAAGAGGACGAGGATCTTAGCTCATTCGAGCTTGTTTTTCCTAACTCTTGACTATTCGTTTTTATTTATGATAACAATGATTTTATATATGCACTATCCAATAAAATTAATGACATCATCTTCATTTGTGGTGAAAAATTTTGGCCACAGATAGTAGGTACGAACTTTGGGAAGGATTTAGTAGGGATTGAGAGGGAGGAACAGAAGGCATGTATTACTCTCCACCCTATACTGTAGTACCATACAACCAAAAACACCAAAAGAATGGACAGGGATCGACCTGGTGCCATAGCAGAAAACCAGGAGACCAATAAGAATGCCGATGACAGCGTCCAGGTACCAGACAGCTGGGTGATAGCGAAATACTTCATCGCTGAGAAGAACACTGAATCCCATCATGCTTCCAGCCAGTGAATTGTATGCTAGAGAAGGAGGAGGAGAAATAGGAGAAGAATGTCATTGCCTGCCAATGTTTGGTTATACCGACCGGAGTCATATCCTCTGAGTGTAATTGTAATGAATCTAATTATGAAATATGTTTGAACAAAGACAAATTTGTTGAAAGAGCCAAAAGAGACATTTCCATGAGCCATGCATCAATGCCAAGCACAAAAGCTGCTTTGTACAGATGTACTAACAATGAACGAGATAACAATATATGTGATTGAGATGCATGTAAAACGTACACCCAAAACAATATGTACATGTAATACGTACACCGATAACAATAAGTACATGTAAAACGTACACCGATAACAATATGTACATGTAAAACGTACACCCAAAACAATATGTACATGT
>CM068956.1:93281790-93296038 GCA_035128595.1 Eptatretus atami | reverse complement strand
AATACGTACACCGATAACAATATGTACATGTAAAAACTACACGATAACAATATGTAAATGTAAAACTACACCGATAACAATATGTACATGTAAAACGTACACCCAAAACAATAGTGTACGATGTATACGTACACGATAATAATAAATACATGTAAAACGTACACCCGATAACAATATGTACATGTAAAACGTACACCAAAACAATATGACATGTAATAAGTACACCGATAACAATAATTACTGTAAAAAACTACCCAGATAACAATATGTACATGTAAAAAACGTACCACGATAACAATAGTACATGTAAAACGTACACCGATAACAATATGTACAGTAAATGTACACCCAAAACAATATGTACATGTAATACGTACACCGATACAATATGTACATGTAAAACATACACCGATAACAATATGTACATGTAATACGTACACGATAACAATATTGTACATGTAAAACATACACCGATAACAATATGTACATGTAAACGTACACCGATAACAATATGTACATGTAATACGGACACCGATAACAATATATACATGTAAAACGTACACCGATACAATATGTACATGTATACGGACACGATAAAATTATACATGTAATATGTACACCCAAAACAATATGTACATGTAATACGTTCACACGATAACAATATGTACATGTAATACGTACACGATAACAATATGAACATGTAAAACGTACACTGATAACAATATGAACATGTAAAACGTACACTGATAACAATATGTACATGTAAAACGTACACCCAAAACATATGTACATGTAATACGTACACGATAAATAGTGTACTGTAAAACATACACCGTAACAATATTACATGTAAAACGTACACGATAACAATAGTACATGTAAACGATACCACGAAACAATATGTACATGTAAAACGTACACCAAAACAATATGTACATGTAATACGTACACCGATAACAATATGTAATGTAAAACAATTACACCGATACAATATGTACATGTAATACGTACACCGATAACAATTACATGTAATAGTACATCGATACAAATGTACATGTAAAACGTACACCGATAACAATATGTACATGTAATACGTACACGAACAATATTACTTGTAATACGTACACCGATAAATATGAACATGTAAAACGTACACCCAAAAAAATATGTACATGTAATACGTACACCGATAACAATATGTACATGTAAAACGTACACCGATAACATATGTACTGTAAAACGTACACCCAAACAATATGTACATTAATACGTACACGATAACAATATGTCATGTAATAGTACACCCGTAACACTGTACATGTAATATGTACACCGATAACAATATGTACATGTAATACGTACACCGATAACATATGTACATGTAATACGTACACCATAACAATATTATAATGTAAAACGTACACCCAAAACAATATGTACATGTAATATGTACAACGATAACAATATGGACATGTAATATGTACACCCGTAACACTGTACATGTAATATGTACACCGATGACAAATGTACATGTAATACATACACCATAACAATATGTACATGTAATACATACACCCGTTTACTCTATGTACATGTAATATGCGCACCCTATCAATATGTACATGTAATGTAGCACCCGTAACAATATATACATGCAATACATACACCCATACAATATGTACATGTAATATGCGCACCCATATCAATATGTACATGTAATATGTACACCATAACAAAATGTAAATGTAATACATACACCCGTAACACATATGTACATGTAATATGCGCACCCATATCAATATGTACATGTAAATGTACACCCATAACAAATGTACATTCTAATACATGATACCCGTAACACTATGTACATGTAAATATGCGCACCCATATCAATATGTACATGTAATATGTACACACCATAACAATATGAACATGTAATATGCCACCCATATCAATATGTACATGTAATATGTACACACATTACAAAATGTTACATGTAAACATACACTCGTAACACTATGTACATGTAATATGCACACCCATATCAATATGTACATGTAATACATACACCCGTAACACTATGTACATGTAATATGTACACACATAACAATATGTACATGTAATATGTACACCCGTAACACTATGTACATGTAATATGCACACCCATTCAATATGTACATGTAATACATACACCCGTAACACTAGTACATGTAATGTACACACATAACAATATGTACATGTAATATGTACACCCGTAACACGATGTACATGAATATGCACACCCATATCAATACTGTACATGTAATATGTACACACATAACAATATGTACATGTTAATATGTCAATAATAATATGTACATGTAATATGTACACCCATAACAATATGTACATGTAATACATACAACCGTAACACTATGTACATGTAATATGTACACACATAACAATATGTACATGTAATATGTACACCCATAACAATATGTACATGTAATATGTACAATAATAATATGTACATGTAATATGTACACCCATAACAATATGTACATGTAATACATACACCCGTAACACTATGTACATGTAATATGTACACACATAACAATATGTACATGTAATATGTACACCCATAACAATATGTACATGTAATACATACACCCGTAACACTATGTACATGTAATATGGTACACACATAACATATGTACATGAATATGTACACCCGTAACACTATGTACATGTAATATGCACACCCATATCAATATGTACATGTAATGTGTACACCATAACAAAATGTAAATGTTATACGTATGCCCATAACAATACAGACATGTAATAGGTATGTCACGTGGTGCTTTTGTTCATCACTACTTTCAAGTAACATTTACTGTGCATGCATAGGTTGTTAAAATGTAACCACTGAATACTCTCCTTGAGATCAAAAGGCACCAAAGCAAATGATGCTAAACTAGCAGAGTACCCCCCCCCCCCACCCTTTCCGGCGAACTTGTTCCAAACATGCAAACAGTTCTTCTGACACATACCTTTATTTGGGTGGTGTACAGGCAACTGACAGCTGCCTCAATTCACTCCAAAATAAAAATAACCCGGTTACGTGCATGAATCAAAAACGACTATTGCTTACAATTCAAAACACCTTCTACAATGTAAATGTAGGGACAGGAATTACTGTACTGCAATGGTGGGAACTTGTAACACCCTACCTCACCTGGGGTGGCGTGACACGATACACATTTACATGGAGATTTGCGTCCCTGCTCCCTGCGCCCTCCTCCCCACCCCCCCCCCCCCCCCCAGACCATCGGCGAAGATAAAACACCCCTATACATTGATTTGGTCATTATTGTCGTATTTAACAAGTCTTGATGTAATCAGCCCAGAACTGGAGGAGGAGGAGCGTGACAAACAAGCACGGGTCTGTGGATCACTGTAGAGTAAGGAGATGCACAAAAAAAAAAACGTTTTATTAAATTACTAATTATTTAATTTATACTTCAAATTTCTGCTTTTTGTCATTATTTACGAAAGCCGACTCGATTGATTTATTAGAACTGTAATGCATACTTGTATGAATAATATGACGGTGTTCTTCCCGATATCTCTCATATAATGGTATCTGCTCTTTCACAGCTCTGCAAATCGTCACCAAAATTTGCAAGCATGATTAACAATGTCTTATGATTCTGTTGCAATCTAAATTCACTTCACCCTTCTTTTATTCCATTTGAGAGAAAAAACTTTTGGGCTTGGCTGCTGCTGTGTGCTTCAAGGCCCATGGGAGTGGTGGAGGTGGAGATGGTGGTGGTGGTGGAGTGGAGATGTTTTTCCATTTATTCCCTTCACCACAGAATTGTTATTGTTGGCGTTGTTAAACTGTGGCTTCACGTCCCATCAAATGCCATTTATGCCCGCTAGTTAATAATCATTTTTCAATCATAATCTTTTCAAAAAACAACAATTCCCAACTTATCAATCAACGAGATTATTTTTGCTCTGAAAATAAAAAGGTTTTTTCAAAAATTTGGCCAAAGGGTTAAAATACAAGTTATTGGACGTGGCATCCTTGACTGGTCGGGAAATAAACTCGGTCAACTGAATGTTCATGATGTGCCTCAAAGATAACTTCATGATAACTTAGTGGGTAAAAAAAAACAGACAATAATGGATGAGCATTTTCCCAGCATGTGGAAATAAGAATTCGAGCCTTTGAGGTTTAGCAAGTATGATGGAAAAGAATGTGTGAAAGTGTTAAGCAGGAAATCACTGTTGTGTTTCATGTAATCGTGCAAGGAAGGGTGGGTGTCAAAGTCAAACCATCTGTGGATGAGCACGCGGCTGGAAAGGACCTGTCCTAGCAGAAACTTGGCAATGGCGAGAAGCAGGCACCCAACCCCGCTCAGCAACGAAACACTTAGAAGGAAGCCATCCTGTGAACAATACACACATACAATGTGGTTAACCAATGGGTGAAGTGTGAGGTGAGGTGACGAACTACATGGTAAATTCACATGGAGGGAGTCAAAACTGACAGCGGCAGTAAATGGGCAGCTCACCAATAAGGGTAACATACTGTAAGTTATTAAGAAAAAGTGTATGGGTTTAAAACTGAGTAGATCAATACCTTAAAGGAAGAAATAAAATCGTTGAATATATTGTTGGATGAGGAGGAGAAGGTGTGTGTGTGTGTGTGTGTTGTGTGTGTGTGTGTGTGTGTGTGTGTGTGTGTGTGTGTCTTATGCACAGATTTCCTCAATTCCACCACATCCAACCAGTAGAGGAGACAACAGTGGCAGCAAAATGAACAAACATTAAGGCATCAGATATGTATATGTCTGAGATAATAGACTGCCAAGAGCCAACTTTGTAAAAGAGGAAACAAATTACACACATCAGTGTAAAAGAGTGATTGTTTATTTCAATCATCCATCCGTGTGGAGCACAGGGTTGTTAGTTTGTATCAATCTTGGGAACATGGATATTCCACTGTCGGTTAGGACAGGAATTTGGAATTCAACCAGGATACCGCTGATGATTTGCCACCACTCTGCAAAAGATAATGGGATCTTTTAACGTCCACGATCAGCAGATGTGACGCCAAGGTTAAGGTTAACCCAAAGAACGGCACACATATTGATGAATAGCCATGCATGCAAAACAACAGGGTGACAGTTTATAGCTAGGCCAAGATTCGAACCCAGGCTATGCAACTCGAAAGTACATGTACTACTCCAGGCTATCTGCCAGTCCTCCATTGCTGCATATGTTGGAAGAAATAACCAGATTTATGAGACTGTAAGGGTCAGCCTGCATTGCAAAACGACATCGAACCCGATGTGCATCAACGGTCAAACCACAAACGAGCTTCTGGGCAGAGACTGGAGGTACCTGATACTGGACTCTCTCAGGCATTATAATCTCTCGGGCTCTCAGTCCATGATAATTGCCATCAACTGACAAGACATTTTCCAGCAAGGAGAGCTCATTCATCCCGTTGAACCATCCACGTTGCATTATGGATGAGGAGTAGGAAGAAGTGTTCACATTACCAGCGAGCACACAGCTTTTAGCTGCTTTTTCGTTTCATGGGGGAAAAGAGCAATTCTGCAAGAAGGATTGCAGATACACCAGCAACGCTATTTGCTCAGGCTGTTGTGCAAATTGTCAAACCGTATTCCAAAGAAAAGGTGTCCAACGGTGTGTGTGGTGAAGTGCATTTCACAAAAGGAGGTTAATTAAAAATTTTTAAACAACAGTCCTGCCTTTTATAATCAACCAATAGCTTTGGATTGGCCTATTTAGCACATCACAACTTGAAATTACAGCTCAAGATGCAGGGCAAGCCAGGTTCAAATCGCTAATTAGACAGTGTGTGTTTGTTCCTTGTTTAAGATCCTTGTAATTGTTGTAAATGTACACAGATGTCCTCATGTCTTTGTCCTTAATGGGGTTTATGACTAACCTCCTCTGTGAGCCTTAGTTTTGGAATGCTATAAACGAGAAGAAAGAAAAAAAAAGCTGCTGAAATATGCTACTGCAAGCACATCATGTTCACCCCCAGGCAGCAGATGTAAATATTGAATAAAAGATGGCTTCGAATAACAAGGAATAGCAAAGAATAAGGAAATTTGATGCAGGAGGAAGCCATTCAGCCCATCAGACCTGCACTTACCAGCACCTGTTTGAACTCGATATCTGCGATCACAAAGCGATCGCCAAGGTAAGCATCCCCCTGCTAACCCTTGTGATCACCCACGACTTACCCTTGGCGTCCGGTCAATGGTGGCCATATGTCTTTTTTGGACCACTATGTGACCTTGACCTTCAACATTTAGGATAGAGTGTAAATTAAGAAAATGTGTCTCATCTAAAACGATCCAGAAAACTCAACATCATGAAGATCGGAGGAAATTATTCAAGTTATGATTAAAAAAAGGGCGTTTTTTTTGTTGATTATGTCACAATCCGATCAAAAAGGGTCAAGGACACAATCAAATATCAGGTGCACAACTTCAGTACAGGCACCCGATGATGACGCAAGAAAATCTTGGAAGCAAGCGGTCTTTGAGATTCCATAATGGCAAAATTGAGCGACGACATTCAGTCTGCCGTCTGACCTTGACCTTTAACCCAGAGGGTTATGATGTAAATAAGCATAACAGCACCTTGCTCTAAGTCTAAGCTATGTAGAGGGGTAATTTTGTTCTGATCGGACAAACCTAAGTCGAGTTATGGTGAAAAATGATAAAATGTCTATAATTGGTCATGACCTTAAAAATTTGATAAAGGTCAAAAATCATGTCAACCCGCAAACATTTTATTCCCATTATTGATGCAAATTTTAATTCTGAAAGTCTCAACTGGATTCAAGATGCAGCTCAGAAATTGGGAATGTTTGTGAGTGCAGGAAGAAAATAATAATTTAAAGAAAAGAGGAATTTTCTAAATGTGGTTTAGTTTCTCTAAGGCCGAAGAAACTCTGTGGGTACCATTAAAAATTGGGGCACTAATCATAGAAACAAACCTATACTATTGGGAGTGCTAATTTATTGGGGTATGGGGGAAAGATTGGGAAGAGACAAGTTGCGCTCAGGGATATGACCAGGGTGTAAAAATTAAAATGGTGATTTTTTATTTCTTTCTTTCTTTTTTTGCAAAGGCGGAGTTAGGGTGAACAATATAAAATGGACCACACACTATTCATTTGGCTAATTAATTAATTAATTGAACCTGCCTCTGCATCAAGCACAAAGGCATCATGTGGAAAGACCAAAAGAGGTGATGAAAAGGAAGTGTTCTTTTTCATCATCTCTTGTCACTTGCATGAAAGCTCCCTGACCATAAAGGCCACAGGCCAAATTGCTTTGGTCATCTTCTGAAGCTTTAATTTGCATAAATTTGCCAATTTGTCTTTTAAACCAATCCTTTCACAACGTTGAAGTCTTGTATACGGTCGTGTTTTACAAGTGTAACGACTTAAACTGACAACTTATTGTCGCCAGTTGAACATCGTAGCCATTGATGAAATGCATCTTCTCATTCCTCAGATGTTGATGACGATGCTCTAGAAAAGCAGGGAATATGATATCAGGGATTACCAAACAGCCAGCAATGTTTTGAAGGTAATTTATCTTTTTTCAGCATCTTTGTGGTGCTTTTAAGGTTGTCAGAAATTGCCTTTTTTCAGAAAAACATTTCCCATAAATGATGGAACATCCAGAGGATTATTATACCAACCTAGTAAGGAAAAAAGATTCGAGATTTGTTGGAGCATCCAAAAATGGAGCTTTTATAAGAAATCAAAAAAAGAAACGATATCCTAGGACCTAGGTGGATGCAAAAGCCTCCCAATAAAATTATTAATTGTGAGTATGACCCAGGAAGTGGGCTAAATAGCAAAAATGGTCCATTCCATAACATTCGACGTGTCCATGTGTCGATGCAAAGGGATTTAACAAAGCTGAGATTGTAAAATTTAAATCCAAATGGAAATATTGCCCCAGCGGGAGAGTTGTCATATTCCCGCGTCCGCCGGTTTAATTGGCGCAATTGGCAGCTTTACAAGCATCTAACGGATTAATTGCCAATTCCGATGCGATATGGAGCCCTTCCAATGACCACATGCAAGTTTTCATTTCCAAACAAGGGTTTATAACAGAAAATGGAGGAAGGGGTCTGCAAGAAGAAGAAGAGCACAGCCTCAAAGCGATGATCACAGACTGTAACAAATGACTTTAAAATAAATAAACCTAACGCACCCTTGGAACCGAATGCACGGCTTCAACGAATAGTTTATCGGATGCATTCAGGAGTGACAAGACAGAGAGAAAAACTGGCCAGCTACGTGAAGCTCGTGCACGCGGTGGGAGTCTTTCTGGAGATCAGGCCAGAACCTGTGATCTGGGGGGGCTTGTCCATGTCGCTCCTCCCTCTGGGCTTGCAAAAACGCAAATCGCTGCCGCACTCCGCAAACCAACAAGACCAGACTGGAACCAGAAGTGCAAGGAGGAGCCACCACATGGATTATGAACAGAAAAAACACCACAAACAATCAGAACCACCAAGCGAGAATAGCCACCAACAACGAACAACACTGCCCCAATGCAGTGCAAGCACTTTTATACCTCCCACGAGGGCATATCAGAATGACAATGGCCATGCTCATTAGCTGACTCTCCTGTCAGGCCATAATTATTGGCCTGCTCTGACTGGTGGAGCAAGCAAGGGGAATTCCCACCGCACGGTCCATTGGCCTAGAGCATGCCAAATGTTCATATGTAGTCCTGTCTCTTCCCTGTCTCGTGTCCTCGTGATGACCTCATGTATTTGCACCCGTGGGTCACGTCGATTGGCTGTAACCTAAAGGGACAGCCAACTAAAGCCAGATTACAATGTGGAATGTTTAAGAATGCAGAAAGGTGCGGGGGGGGGGGAGAGAAGGTGGGGCATATAGATAGACAATCTTTCTAATGCGACGGAATGAAGTGACTGGAAAAGCGACCCATCATTTATGGGAAATGTTTTTCTGGAAAAAGGCAATTTCTGACAACCTTAAAAGCACCACAAAGATGCTGAAAAAGATAAATTACCTTCAAAACATTGCTGGCTGTTTGGTAATCCCTGATATCATATTCCCTGCTTTTCTAGAGCATTCGTATCAACATCTGAGGATGAGAAGATGCATTTCATCAATGGCTACGATGTTCAACTGGCGATAAGAAGTTGTCACTTTAAGTCGTTACTTGGGTGAAGCGACGAAATCCTTCTTAACACCTGCCTGACACCTTTTATTTAACTATAGCAATTACATTACGCTATTCTAACATGCACAATGAAATACTATTCTAATTTATCCACATTTTATCCCCAAGGCCAGAACCATAACCTATCAACCTCCCTGAATGAAAAAGGTATTATAAGTTAAACTTCCCATTGGACACATGTGTGCTCATAACTAATAAAATGATTTGAAGCAGTCAAGTCAGTGCATTAACTCAAACCCTCTCTTTTAAAACCAAGACATCATCAATACGAAAATTAACTCTTTCTGATTGAGTTCTGCATAAGGGCTGATAAGATGGCTTCAAGGTATGTACACTCTCCTCTAAACTTTCTTGCCTGGGTTCAAATCCCCACCTAGCCATAAACTGCCAGGTGTTTCACGGGCAGGTGATTCATCAATGTGTGTGCTGTCCCTCGGTTGTACGTTAGATGGGCATCCCGTTTGTCAGCATTAGTTGGTGGATGTTAAAGATGCCACGGTGCCCTTCATGAAGAGTAGGCGAGCTATTGCTGGCACCCTGAACAAATTCCAAATTTCTACCCTAACCAGTAGAGGGCATCGCATCAGCAGCACAGCTGTGTGCCCTCGGCCATTATGCTACCTTGCAGCCTTGTGCTGCATACAAACGAGGAAAAAGTGCTGCACTATAATATATATATATATTTATATGTACAAAATCCACGATAAACTTAAATCAATGTAAAATAGAAATAAATATATCCAAAAATGATAACCCATTAAGTACAACAGCAATAGTTAATGCATCACTTGCACATTATTGAACATTATCTTTCTGTAAATAGAAAGTATAACGTTTTCGTTGCCATTAGTCAGAAAGGCCTCACCGAGCCGAAATTCATGTAAAGGATGCGCTGTCTATGTTATGGCTAGAACGACTTTTTATCATCATTACACAGCAGACGAATCAATCCGCTGCAGACACATCTCTCACCATTACTCCACCAATGCCGAATAGGATGGACTCAGTCTTTCTCGAGAATATTTCGGCGATTAAACCTTGCTCATGTTATGATCACATTATCTACATCGAACCTCTATTTTACGAGCATGTGATTTCAATTATGCAATAGTTTTGTCTGACTTGCATTTTTGGTCAATTATATATTTCCCAAGCTAGCCGTCATGAAATCCCAACAGAAATGTAAATGAGATAATTGCATTCTACTTGTTAGAAAATTGCTCGAACGGTCATGAAAACCTGATATTTTTGGCACAAGCAATATCCATTTGTTTTTTTTAAAATGTGTGTAAAGAGCACACACAGTATGTTGTTTTTTCAGCAAAGGAGATACGGTAGAGTCCCAGTAAAGCAGGAGGCCTGATACAACAGGTTAGGTACAACTTCAAAGCAATTACAGATGAGGTGGAAGCATAAGGCCTGAAAGACAGCTCAAAGTGAGTAAAGTACATTCGTTTATAGCTCACCTGGAATGTAGTTCTGGGAGCTTATGGATGGCATGTCGTCCGTCCGTCAGTCCTTGTTGTTTTCATTTTGAATAGCATCCAGAGAGGTTGTTGCTCTTTCTGTTGTCATTTGTACAGTGCAATTATTAAAATGGAGGAAGACTATCATAATCATATAATCAATGGATGATATTCTTGACAGATCGCTGCTGCCAATGCAGTCTCTGGGCAAGGGTAATACTAGGTGTTTGCCGTTGTCTTCCCAGCAATCAGTCAAGGTATGGATTTGGAACTGGGCCAGGATGGTGCCATCGCTCGCCTACTCTTTCCGAAGAGACCGAGGGATATTAAGCACCACCAACTAATACTGGTGTTATGGACACACGATAATGTCATCCAAGAGATGGCACACACATTGTCACCTCACCTGCAGGCGAAACACCAGGTAGTAGTTTAAATCTGAGTAAAGATTGAAACCCAGCTCGACATCTCAAAGATAATGCACATACCTCAGATATCCCACCAGCCTTTAAATTCTGGCCTTGACCTAGTTTAGCGACAGGCTCAGATGGCATCAGTATCAGTGCCCATGTTCTCACACCCTGCTCTGCAGTTATTGGTTCCCATCTATCTGCTCTATTCAGTCTGTCCACCTCCTTTGGACTTCTCCCCTCTGCAAGGAAGTCAGGAAGCATTACTCTTGTCTACAATAAGCTTGGATGAAAAAAAACCCACCAACTAAGGGCAGTGAGTTTGCCTCCAAATACAAGCAAAGTCATATTAGTAATCATAGCTTCTGATGTTATATTTTGTGTTTTCAAACAGCTTGATCTCTGCCATCAGTTTGGATTCTGCCCTGGTCACTAACTCTTGACATACTTCTGCTCCTCTCTCCATCAATCTCAAAACAAAGAGGTGAGGACCGTCTGCCTGTATGTATCTCAGGCATTCGACACGGTCCTACATCCTGCTTTGCCTGCCAAGTTCTCTGCTGTGGCAAAGAAAGCTACCTTCATTCCTGCATTTCTGACAACCTCCACTCATGGCAGTCTGTGCATTGCTGCCATCAACGGAACCCTCTCCTTCACTCTCCAGTGGAGGCTTGAGTTCCCCAAGGCAGTGATTTGGGCCCAGTCTTGTTTCTCATCTAAATAAAAGACCTCTCCGATGGTCTTGAAAACTCACTCTTCCTTTTTTGCGACGACGCCACACTGAGTCATACAGTACCACAATCCCTCTGCGAGGCAGCTAACAGCTGCATCTCTGTCTGCTGATGTGGATAAAATAAGACACTGGTCTGATAAATGTAAGATGTCCTTCAATCCTAAAAAAAATCTCACAAGAATCACCCTATCACTTTGGAAGGATCGTCCAATAAACCCACCCATCTAATTCCTTTGTCATCAACTGGAAGAGATTCAATCTCTTTCAACTTGAAGGCCTCATCATCAGCCATGATACCGTACTTCCTGACCGACCACGTGGCAAAGTTGGCCTCCAAATCCAGATGCAAACTGGGCATCCTCCATTAATTTGAGTCTTCCTTCGAAAATCAGAATTACTCAGTCTACAAGGCATTGTCCATAGCTCAAAGGAGTACTGCTCTCCACCAAAGCCTGGGCCCCAGCATCATATCTGTCATTCTTGGATCCTGTGGAATCCACAGCTCCCAAAATTATGAAATCTCCCATGGTGGAAGCTGAAGCACAAAGTCTGTTGCTTCTACATCAGAGACAGGCAGGTAGTCTCTCAGTTTTTGTGTTTTTAACCACCTCTTCTCCAATACTGCTCTCTTTGCTCTCTCAAGCCTCCAATGCTCATGGTTTCCTTACCCAACCATCAATGTTTCCCCGGCTCCTCCTTTCCTCTTATCCTATTCAATCATTCTCATGATGGTCATCAAATTGTCAGATGTACATGCTTTTCATGAGCCACTCTCTCTTAAAGGAAACGTTAAAATAAAAAGTGTTTTTTGTATTTTAAGTATTAACACTATATTTTAAGCACTAAATAAGAGTTGTAGACATTTTTGCCACCTTGACTCAGAATTGATGACTCTGAAGCAAGAAGCTAAAGTTCATGTTCTCACATCTGTGCGATGGTCTCCTTATATATCTATCTCACAATTCACTCAGCCCTTTCAGATGAATGAATGCCCAGTCTCCCATTCCCCTAAAAAGGATTATATGGTGATCTTGATGCAAAACTCTTCTTTTGACCATGTGCTGTTTTTTTTATCTGCCTCTCCCTTGTCCACCTGTTGCCTTCTGCCCTGCTGTTGGTTTGTTGCCCATCTAACTTCTTTCATGCAGCTCTTCATGAGCCTTACCCTCCATAAAAAACAATAATGTTTTGACTTGGGCCCTGCATAGCAATGAGTGATGCATCACATATCACTATGAACTTGGTTAACATATTCAAAATTTTTTTTCCTCACTTCTAATATCTTGCATGCCAAATGGATTCATCGGAAGGTAAGAAACCAGGTTATGCACAGGACTTGAGTATGAGCTTCTGATTCAAGTTATTATTACAGCTAACCTCAATAAATCTTTATTCACATGCTGTGTACAGGGAACCCGGCAAAACAAGGTTATTTAAAATATACATGAGTAATGACGAGCTTGGTTTCATCATCGGATTCAATAACATAAATCCCCAATAATACTGGCTGATGCTCAACTTTTGTCCTCATTCCACTGATTGTCAAATACGATTTGCTCCAAACTGATGACATCACTCATGACATGTTGGTTAGACAAATGAGAGATCCTGCTTCACTATTGGCTGTATCAAAAAGAAACGTTTCGCCGTTAAACTTGGTAATTTTTTACTTGCATGTTAGGAAGACAGGTATCCAAGAATGATCCTTAAAATGCTGAGGGATTGTCATCTTTGGTAATTTATATTGCAGCAATATGTGAGGACAATCCCCATCTTTTAGGATGCCCAATAGCATTCATTTCTCAACAAGGGTTTTACAAGTTTAATGTGAATAAATTATAGTTAGGATTACATCAATCGAAAACGGCTCAAAATTTACAGCTTTAACTTTTCAAGTTATCGTGTCTCGGTGTTCTCTTGTACGATCTCAGGTGCACCAAATGCTCAAAACCCAAAGAACACTGTACGGAATGGCTGAAACAAACAGCTTCAGCTATTACAGATTAAGAGGCACCAGTGAATAAATACTGCCCTGTATGTCTTTGAACATTTCTTACAGGTGATTACAAGGAGACCTGAGTTATGAGCTCACCGGAGCAGAGCAGCTGGTCAGTTAATGGACCTGGCACGTTTCTGTTTACACTCAAATGTGAAAGGTTCTCTCACAGACAGTGAAGTCAAGGTGGAATGATAAAGGTACTCCTTTAAAATCATCTCCTTCTCACCGATAACAATATGTACATGTAAAACGTACACCCAAAACAATATGTACATGTAATACGTACACCGATAATAATAAATACATGTAAAACGTACACCGATAACAATATGTACATGTAAAACGTACACCCAAAACAATATGTACATGTA
>CM068956.1:93266411-93281765 GCA_035128595.1 Eptatretus atami | reverse complement strand
ATACGTACACCGATAACAATATGTACGATGTAAAACATACACGATACAATAGTGTACATGTAAAAACGTACACCGATAACAATATGTACATGTAAAACAGTAACAACCGATAACAATATGTACATGTAAAGAATGTACACCAAAAAACAATATGTACATGTAATTACGTACACGTAACAATATGTACATGTAAAACATACACCGATAACAATATGTACATGTAATACGTACACGCGATAACATATGTACATGTAAAACATACACCGATAACAATATGTACATGTAAAACGTACACCGATAACAATATGTACATGTAATACGGACACCGATAACATATATACATGTAAAACGTACACCGATAACATATGTACATGTATACGGACACGATAACATATATAACATGTAATATGTACACCCAAAACAATATGTACATGTAATACGTACACGCGATAACAATATGTACATGTAATACGTACACCGATAACAATATGAACATGTAAAACGTACACTGATAACAATATGAACATGTAAAACGTACACTGATAACAATATGTACATGTAAAACGTACACCCAAAACAATATGTACATGTAATACGTACACCGATAACAATATGTACATGTAAAACATACACCGATAACAATATGTACATAGACGTTACACCGATAACAATATGTAACATGTAAAACGTACACACGATAACAATATGTACATGTAAAAACGTACACCCAAAAAACAATATGTACATGTAATACGTACACCGATAACAATATGTACATGTAAAACATACACCGATAACAATATGTACATGTAATACGTACACCGATAACAATATGTACATGTAATACGTACATCGATAACAATATGTACATGTAAAACGTACACCGATAACAATATGTACATGTAATACGTACACCGATAACAATATGTACTTGTAATACGTACACCGATAACAATATGAACATGTAAAACGTACACCCAAAACAATATGTACATGTAATACGTACACGCGATAACAATATGTACATGTAAAACGTAACACCGATAACAATATGTACATGTAAAAGTACACCCAAACATATGTAACATGTAATACGTACACGATAACAATATGTACATGTAATATGTACACCCTAACACTGTACATGTAATATGTACACCGATAACAATATGTACATGTAATACGTACACCGATAACAATATGTACATGTAATACGTACACCCATAACAATATGTACATGTAAAACGTACACCCAAAACAATAGTACATGTAATATGTACATCGATAACAATATGGAACATGTAATATGTACACCCGTAACACTGTACATGTAATATGTACACCGATGACAATATGTACATGTAATACATACACCATAACAATATGTACATGTAATACATACACCCGTTACTCTATGTACATGTAATATGCGCACCCATATCAATATGTACATGTAATGTGTAACACCCGTAACAATATATACATGCAATACATACACCCATAACAATATGTACATGTAATATGCGCACCCATATCAATATGTACATGTAATATGTACACCATAACAAAATGTAAATGTAATACATACACCCGTAACACTATGTACATGTAATATGCGCACCCATATCAATTAGACATGTAAATGTACACCCATAACAAATATACATGTAATACATATACCCGTAACACTATGTACATGTAAATATGCGCACCCTATCAATATGTACATGTAATATGTCACACCATAACAATATGAACATGTAATATGCCACCCATATCAATATGTACATGTAATATGTACACACATTACAAAATGTACATGTAATACATACACTCGTAACACTATGTACATGTAATATGCACACCCTATATCAATATGTACATGTAATACATACACCCGTAACACTATGTACATGTAATATGTACACACATAACAATATGTACATGTAATATGTACACCCGTAACACTATGTACATGTAATATGCACACCCATATCAATATGTCATGTAATACATACACCCGTAACACTATGACATGTAAATGTACACACATAAACAATATGTACATGTAATATGTACACCCGTAACACGATGTACATGTAATATGCACACCCATATCAATATGTACATGTAATAGTACACACATAACAATATGTACATGTAATATGTACAATAATAATATGTACATGTTATGTACACCCATAACAATATGTACATGTAATACATACACCGTAACACTATGTACATGTAATATGTACACACATAACAATATGTACATGTAATATGTACACCCATAACAATATGTACATGTAATATGCTACAATAATAATATGTACATGTAATATGTACACCCATAACAATAGTACATGTAATACATACACCCGTAACACTATGTACATGTAATATGTACACACATAACAATATGTACATGTAATATGTACACCCATAACAATATGTACATGTAATACATACACCCGTAACACTTGTACATGTAATATGTACACACATAACAATATGTACATGTAATATGTACACCCGTAACACTATGATACATGTAATATGCACACCCATATCAATATGTACATGTAATGTGTACACCATAACAAAATGTAAATGTTATACGTATGCCATAACAATACAGACATGTAATAGGTATGTCACGTGGTGCTTTTGTTCATCACTACTTTCAAGTAACATTTACTGTGCATGCATAGGTGTTAAAATGTAACCACTGAATACTCTCCTTAGAGATCAAAAGGCACCAAAGCAAATGATGCTAAACTAGCAGAGTACCCCCCCCCCCCACCCTTTCCGGCGAACTTGTTCCAAACATGCAACAGGTTCTTCTGACACATACCTTTATTTGGTGGTGTACAGGCAACTGACAGCTGCCTCAATTCACTCCAAAATAAAAATAACCCAGGTTACGTGCATGAATCAAAAACAGACCTATTGCTTACAATTCAAAACACCTTCTACAATGTAAAATGTAGGGACAGAATACTGTACTGCAAATGTGGGAACTTGTAACACACCTCACCTGTGGGTGGGTGACACGATACACATTTACATGGAATTTGCGTCCCTGCGCGTCCTCCCCACCCCCCCCCCCCCCCCAAGACCATCGGCGAAGAATAAAAACACCCCTATACATTGATTTGGGTCATTATGGTCGTATTTAACAAGTCTGGATGTAATCAGCCAGAACTGGAGGAGGAGGAGCGTGACAAACAAGCACGGTCTGTGAATCACTGTAGAGTAAGGAGATGCACAAAAAAAAAAACGTTTTATTAAATACTATTTATTTAATTTATACTTCAAATTTCTGCTTTTTGTCATTATTTACGAAAGCGCGACTCGATTGATTTATTAGAACGTGTAATGCATACATTGTATGAATAATATGACGGTGTCTTTCCCGATATCTCTCATATAATGGTATTGCTTTTCACAGCTCTGCAAATCGTCACCAAATTTTGCAAGCATGATTAACAATGTCTTATGATTCTGATTGCGGAATCTAAATTCACTTCACCCTTCTTTATTCCATTGGAGAAAAAACTTTGGGCTTGGCGTCTGCTGTGTGCTTCAAGGCCCATTGGAGTGGTGGAGGTGGAGATGGTGGTGGTGGTGGAGTGGAGATGTTTTTCCATTTATTCCCTTCACCACAAGAATTGTTATTGTTGGCGTTGTTAAACTGTGGCTTCACGTCCATCAAATGCCATTTAGCCCGCTAGTTAATAATCATTTTTCAATCATAATCTTTTCAAAAAACAACAATTCCCAACTTATCAATCAACGAGATTATTTTTGCTCTGAAAATAAAAAGGTTTTTCAAAAATTTGGCCAAAGGGTTAAAATACAAGTTATTGGACGTGGCATCCTGACTGGTCGGGAAATAAACTCGGTCACTGAATGTTCATGATGTGCCTCAAAGATAACTTCATAGATAACTTAGTGGTAAAAAAAAACAGACAATAATGGATGAGCATTTTCCCAGCATGTGGAATAAGAATTCGAGCCTTTGAGGTTTAGCAAGTATGAATGGAAGAATGTGTGAAAGTGTTAAGCAGGAAATCACTGTTTGTGTTCATGTAATGTGCAAGGAAGGGTGGGTGTCAAAGTCAAACCATCTGTGATGAGCACGCGGCTGGAAAGGACCTGTCCTAGCAGAAACTTGGCAATGGCGAGAAGCAGGCACCCAACCCCGCTCAGCAACGAAACACTTAGAAGGAAGCCATCCTGTGAACAATACACACATACAATGTGGTTAACAATGGGTGAAGTGTGAGGTGAGGTGACGAAGCTACATGGTAAATTCACATGGAGGGAGTCAAAACTGACAGCGGCAGTAAATGGGGCAGCTCACCAATAAGGGTAACATACTGTAAGTTATTAAGAAAAAAGTGTATGGTTTAAAACTGAGTTAGATCAAATACCTAAAGGAAGAAATAAAATCGTTGAATATATTGTTGGATAGGAGGAGAAGGTGTGTGTGTGTGTGTGTGTGTGTGTGTGTGTGTGTGTGTGTGTGTGTGTGTGTGTGTCTTATGCACAATTTCCTCAATTCCACCACATCCAACCAGTAGAGGAGACAACAGTGGCAGCAAAATGAACAAACATTAAGGCATCAGATATGTATATGTCTGAGATATAGACTGCCAAGAGCCAACTTTGTAAAAGAGGAAACAAATATACACACATCAGTGTAAAAGAGTGATTGTTTATTTCAATCATCCATCCGTGTGGAGCACAGGGTTGTTAGTTTGTATCAATCTTGGGAACATGGATATTCCACTGTCGGTTAGACAGAATTTGGAATTCAACCAGGATACCGCTGATGATTTGCCACCACTCTGCAAAAGATAATGGGATCTTTAACGTCCACGATCAGCAGATGTGACGCCAAGGTTAAGGTTAACCCAAGAACGGCACACATATTGATGAATAGCCATGCATGCAAAACAACAGGGTGACAGTTTATAGCTAGGCCAAGATTCGAACCCAGGCTATGCAACTCGAAAGTACATGTACATACCTCCAGGCTATCTGCCAGTCCTCCATTGCTGCATATGTTGGAAGATAACCAGATTTATGAGACTGTAAGGTCAGCCTGCATTGCAAAACGACATCGAACCCGATGTGCATCAACAGGTCAAACCACAAACGAGCTTCTGGGCAGAGGACTGGAGGTACCTGATACTGGACTCTCTCAGGCATGATATAATCTTCTCGGCTCTCAGTCCATGATAATTGCCATCAACTGACAAGACATTTTCCAGCAAGGAGAGCTCATTCATCCCGTTGAACCATCCACGTTGCATTATGGATGAGGAGTAGGAAGAAGTGTTCACATTACCAGCGAGCACACAGCTTTAGCTGCTTTTTCGTTTCATGGGGAAAAGAGCAATTCTGCAAGAAGGATTGCAGATACACCAGCAACGCATATTGCTCAGGCTGTTGTCAAATTGTCAAACCGTATTCCAAAGAAAAGGTGTCCAACGGTGTGTGTGGTGAAGTGCATTTCACAAAAGGAGGTTATTAAAAAATTTTTAAAACAACAGTCCTGCCTTTTATAATCAACCAATAGCTTTGGATTGGCCTATTTAGCACATCACAACTTGAAATTACAGCTCAAGATGCAGGGCAAGCCAGGTTCAAATCGCTAATTAGACAGTGTGTGTTTGTTCCTTGTTTAAGATCCTTGTAATTGTTGTAAATGTACACAGATGTCCTCATGTCTTTGTCCTTAATGGGGTTATGACTAACCTCCTCTGTGAGCCTTAGTTTTGGAATGCTATAACGAAGAAAGAAAAAAAAAGCTGCTGAAATATGCTACTGCAAGCACATCATGTTCACCCCCAGGCAGCAGATGTAAAATATGAATAAAAGATGGCTTCGAATAACAAGGAATAGCAAAGAATAAGGAAATTTGATGCAGGAGGAAGCCATTCAGCCCATCAGACCTGCACTATACCAGCACCTGTTTGAACTCGATATCTGCGATCACAAAGCGATCGCCAGGGTAAGCATCCCCTCTGCTAACCCTTGTGATCACCCACGACTTACCCTTGGCGTCCGGTCCAATGGTGGCCTTGTCTTTTTGGACCACTATGTGACCTTGACCTTCAACATTTAGGAGATAGTGTAAATTAGAAAATGTGTCTCATCTAAAAACGATCCAGAAAACTCAACATCATGAAGATCGGAGGAAAATTATTCAAGTTATGATTAAAAAAAGGGCGTTTTTTTGTTGATTATGTCACAATCCGATCAAAAAGGGTCAAGGACACAATCAAATATCAGGTGCACAACTTCAGTACAGGCACCCGATGATGACGCAAGAAACATCTTGGAGGCCAGCGGTCTTTGAGATTCCATTGGCAAATTGAGCGACGACATTCAGTCTGCCGTCTGACCTTGACCTTAACCCAGAGGTTATGAATGTAATAAGCATAACAGCACCTTGCTCTAAGTCTAAGCTATGTAGAGGGGTAATTTTGTTCTGATCGGACAAACCTAAGTCGAGTTATGGTGAAAAATGATAAAATGTCTATAATTGGTCTGACCTAAAAATTAGATAAAGGTCAAAAATCATGTCAACCCGCAAACATTTTATTCCCATTATTGATGCAAATTTTAATTCTGAAAGTCTCAACTGGATTCAGATGCAGCTCAGAAATTGGGAATGTTTGGAGTGCAGGAAGAAAATATATAATTTAAAGAAAAGAGGAATTTTCTAAATGGTGGTTTAGTTCTCCTAAGGCCGAAGAACTCTGTGGTACCATTAAAAATTGGGGCACTAATCATAGAAACAAACCTATACTATTGGGGAGGCTTAATTTATTGGGATATGGGGGAAAGATTGGGGAAGAGACAAGTGTGCCAGGCTCAGGGATATGACCAGGGTGTAAAAATTAAAATGGTGATTTTTTATTTCTTTCTTTCTTTTTTTGCAAAGGCGGAGTTAGGGTGAACAATATAAATGGACCACACACTATTCATTTGGCTAATTAATTAATTTATTGAAACCTGCCTTGCATCAAGCACAAAGGCATCATGTGGAAAGACCAAAAGAGGTGATGAAAAGGAAGTGTTCTTTTTCATCATCTCTTGTCACTTGCATGAAAGCTCCCTGACCATAAAGGCCACAGGCCAAATTGCTTTGGTCATCTTCTGAAGCTTTAATTTGCATAAATTTGCCAATTTGTCTTTTAACCAATCCTTTTCACAACGTTGAAGTCTTGTATACGGTCGTGTTTTACAGTGTAACGACTTAAACTGACAACTTATTGTCGCCAGTTGAACATCGTAGCCATTGATGAAATGCATCTTCTCATTCCTCAGATGTTGATGACGATGCTCTAGAAAAGCAGGGAATATGATATCAGGGATTACCAAACAGCCAGCAATGTTTTGAAGGTAATTTATTTTTTTCAGCATCTTTGTGGTGCTTTTAAGGTTGTCAGAAATTGCCTTTTTTCAGAAAAACATTTCCCATAAATGATGGAACATCCAGAGGATTATTATACCAACCTAGTAAGGAAAAAAGATTCGAGATTTGTTGGAGCATCCAAAAATGGAGCTTTTATAAGAAATCAAAAAAAGAAACGATATCCTAGGACCTAGGTGGATGCAAAAAGCCTCCCAATAAAATTATTAATTGTGAGTATGACTCCAGAAGTGGGCTAAATAGCAAAAATGGTCCATTCCATAACATTCGACGTGTCCATGTGTCGATGCAAAGGGATTTAACAAAGCTGAGATTGTAAAATTTAAATCCAAATGGAAATATTGCCACCAGCGGAAGGGTTGTCAATACCCCGCGTCCGCCGGTTTAATTTGGCGCAAATTGGCAGCTTTACAAGCATCTAACGGATTAAATTGCCAATTCCCGATGCGATATGAGAGCCCTTCCCAATGACCACATGCAAGTTTTCATTTCCAAACAAGGGTTTATAACAAGAAATGGGAGGAAGGGGTCTGCAAGAAGAAGAAGAGCACAGCCTCAAAGCGATGATCACAGACTGTAACAAATGACTTTAAAATAAATAAACCTAACGCACCTTGGAACCGAATGCACGGCTTCAACGAATAGTTTATCGGATGCATTCAGGAGTGACAAGACAGAGAGAAAAACTGGCCAGCTACGTGAAGCTCGTGCACGCGGTGGGAGTCTTTCTGGAGATCAGGCCAGAACCTGTGATCTGGGGGGCTTGTCCATGTCGTCCTCCCTCTGGGCTTGCAAAAACGCAAATCGCTGCCGGCACTCCGCAAAACCACACAAGACCAGACTGAACCAGGAAGTAGCAAGGAGAGCCACCACATGGATTATGAACAGAAAAAACACACAAAACAATCAGAACCAACCAAGCAGAGATAGCCACCAACAACGAACAACACTGCCCCAATGCAGTGCAAGCACTTTTATACCTCCCACGAGGCATATCAGAATGACAATGGCCATGCTCATTAGCTGACTCTGCTGTCAGGCCATAATTATTGGCCTGCTCTGACTGGTGGAGCAAGCAAGGGGAATCCACACCGCACGGTCCATTGGCCTAGAGCATGCCAAATGTTCATATGTAGTCCTGTCTCTTCCCTGTCTCGTGTCCTCGTGATGACCTCATGATTGCACCCGTGGGTCACGTCGATTGGCTGTAACCTAAAGGGACAGCCACTAAAGCCAGATTACAATGTGGAATGTTTAAGAATGCAGAAAGGTGGGGGGGGGGGGGGAGAGTGGGGCATATAGATAGACAATCTTTCTAATGCGACGGAATGAAGTGACTGGAAAAGCGACCCATCATTTATGGGAAATGTTTTTCTGGAAAAAGGCAATTTCTGACACCTTAAAAGCACCACAAAGATGCTGAAAAAGATAAATTACCTTCAAAACATTGCTGGCTGTTTGGTAATCCCTGATACATATTCCCTGCTTTTCTAGAGCATTGTCATCAACATCTGAGGAATGAGAAGATGCATTTCATCAATGGCTACGAGTGTCAACTGGCGATAAGAGTTGTCACTTTAAGTCGTTACTTGGGTGAAGGCGACGAAATCCTTCTTAACACCTGCCTGACACCTTTTATTTAACTATAGCAATTACATTACGCTTATCTAACATGCACAATGAAATAACTATTCTAATTTATCCACATTTTATCCCCAAGGCCAGAACCATAACCCTATCAACCTCCCTGAATGAAAAAGTATTTAAAGTTAAACTTCCATTGGACACATGTGTGCTCATAACTATATAAAATGATTTGAAGCAGTCAAGTCAGTGCATTAACTCAAACCCTCTCTTTTAAAACCAAGCACATCATCAATACGAAAATTAACTCTTTCTGATTGAGTTCTGCATAAGGGCTGATAAGATGGCTTCAAGGTATGTACACTCTCCTCTAAACTGTCTTGCCTGGGTTCAAATCCCCACCTAGCCATAAACTGCCAGGTGTTTCACGGGCAGGTGATTCATCAATGTGTGTGCTGTCCTCGGTTGTACGTTAGATGGGCATCCCGTTTGTCAGCATTAGTTGGTGGATGTTAAAGATGCCACGGTGCCCTTCATTGAAGAGTAGGCGAGCTATTGCTGGCACCCTGAACAAATTCCAAATTTCTACCCTAACCAGTAGAGGCATCGCATCAGCAGCACAGCTGTGCCCTCGGCCAATATGCTACCTTGCAGCCTTGTGCTGCATACAAACGAGGAAAAAGTGCTGCACATAATAATATATATATATTATATGTACAAAATCCACGATAAACCTTAAATCAATGTAAAAATAGAAATAAAATATTCCAAAAATGATAACCCATTAAGTACAACAGCAATAGTTAATGCATCACTTGCACATTATTGAACATTATCTTTCTGTAAATAGAAAGTATAACGTTTTCGTTGCCATTAGTCAAGAAGGCCTCACCGAGCCGAAATTCATGTAAAGGATGCGGCTGTCTATGTTATGGCTAGAACGACGTTTTTATCATCATTACACAGCAGACGAATCAATCCGCTGCAGACACATCTCTCACCATTACTCCACCAATGCCGAATAGGATGGACTCAGTCTTCTCGAGAATATTTCGGCGATTAAACCTTGCTCATGTTATGATCACATTATCTACATCGAACCTCTATTTTACGAGCATGTGATTTCAATTATGCAATAGTTTTGTCTGACTTGCATTTTTGGTCAATTATATATTTCCCAAGCTAGCCGTCATGAAATCCCAACAGAAATGTAAATGAGATAATTGCATTCTACTTGTTAGAAAATTGCTCGAACCGTCATGAAAACCTGATATTTTTGGCACAAGCAATATCCATTGTTTTTTTTAAAATGTGTGTAAAGCACACACAGTATGTTGTTTTTTCAGCAAAGAGATACGGTAGAGTCCCAGTAAAGCAGAGGCCTGATACAACAGGTTAGGTACAACTTCAAAGCAATTACAGATGAGGTGGAAGCATAAGGCCTGAAAGACAGCTCAAAGTGAGTACAAGTACATTCGTTTATAGCTCACCTGGAATGTAGTTCTGGGGAGCTTATGGATGGCATGTCGTCCGTCCGTCAGTCCTTGTTGTTTTCATTTTGAATAGCATCCAGAGAGGTTGTTGCTCTTTCTGTTGTCATTTGTACAGTGCAATTATTAAAATGGAGGAAAGATATCATAATCATCATAATCAATGGATGATATTCTTGACAAGATCGCTGCTGCCAATGCAGTCTCTGGGCAAGGGTAATACTAGGTGGTTTGCCGTGTCTTCCCAGCAATCAGTCAGGTATGGATTTGGAACTGGGCCAGGATGGTGCCATCGCTCGCCTACTCTTTCCGAAGAGACCGAGGGATATTTAAGCACCACCAACTAATACTGGTGTATATGGACACACAGATAATGTCATCCAAGAGATGGCACACACATTGTCACCTCACCTGCAGGCGACAACACCAGGGTAGTAGTTTAAATCTGAGTAAAGATTGAACCCAAGCTCGACATCTCAAAGATAAGTGCACATACCTCAGATATCCCACCAGCCTTAAATTTGGCCTTGACCTAGTTTAGCGACAGGCTCAGATGGCATCAGTATCAGTGCCCATGTTCTCACACCCTGCTCTGCAGTATTGGTTCCCATCTATCTGCTCTATTCAGTCTGTCCACCTCCTTTGACTTCTCTCCCTCTGCAAGGAAGTCAGGAAGCATTACTCTTGTCTACAATAAGCTTGGATGAAAAAACAACCAACCAACTAAGGGCAGTGAGTTTGCCTCCAAATACAAGCAAAGTCATATTAGTAATCATAGCTTCTGATGTATATTTTGTTTTCAAACAGCTTGATCTCTGCCATCAGTTTGGATTCTGCCCTGGTCACTCAACTCTTGACATACTTCTGCTCCTCTCTCCATCAATCTCAAAACAAAAGGTGAGGACCGTCTGCCTGTAGTATCTCAGGCATTCGACACGGTCCTACATCCTGCTTTGCCTGCCAAGTTCTCTGCTGTGGCAAAGAAAGCTACCTTCATTCCTGCATTTCTGACAACCTCCACTCATGCAGTCTGTGCATTGCTGCCATCAACGGAACCCTCTCCTTCACTCTCCGAGTGGAGGCTTGAGTTCCCCAAGCAGTGATTTGGGCCCAGTCTTGTTTCTCATCTAAATAAAAGACCTCTCCGATGGTCTTGAAAACCTCACTCTTCCTTTTTTCGACGACGCCACACTGAGTCATACAGTACCAAATCCCTCTGCGAGCAGTCAACAGCTGCATCTCTGTCTGCTGATGTGGATAAAATAAGACACTGTCTGATAAATTGTAAGATGTCCTTCAATCCTAAAAAAAATCTCACAGAATCACCCTATCACTTTGGAAGGATCGTCCAATAAACCCACCCATCTAATTCCTTTGTCATCAACTGGAAGAGATTCAATCTCTTCAACTTGAAGGCCTCATCATCAGCCATGATACCGTACTTCCTGGACCGACCACGTGGCAAAGTTGGCCTCCAAATCCAGATGCAAACTGGGCATCCTCCATTAATTTGAGTCTTTCCTTCGAAAATCAGAATTACTCAGTCTACAAGCATTTGTCCATAGCTCAAAGGAGTACTGCTCTCCACCAAAGCCTGGGGCCCAGCATCATATCTGTCATTCTTGGATCCTGTGGAATCCACAGCTCCCAATTATGAAATCTCCCATGGTGGAAGCTGAAGCACAAAGTCTGTTGCTTCTACATCAGAGACAGGCAGGTAGTCTCTCAGTTTTTGTGTTTTTACCACACCTCTTCTCCAATACTGCTCTCTTTGCTCTCTCAAGCCTCCAATGCTCATGGTTTCCTTACCCAACCATCAATGTTTCCCCGGCTCCTCCCTTTCCTCTTATCCTATTCAATCATTCTCATGATGGTCATCAAATTGTCAGATGTACCTGCTTTTCATGAGCCACTCTCCTCTAAAGGAAACGTTAAAATAAAAAGGTGTTTTTTGTATTTTAAGTATTAACACATATATTTTAAGCACTAAATAAGAGTTTGTAGACATTTTTGCCACCTTGACTCAGAATTGATGACTCTGAAGCAAGAAGCTAAAGTTCATGTTCTCACATCTGTGCGATGGTCTCCTTTAATCTATCCTCACATATTCACTCAGCCCTTTCAGATGAATGCCCAGTCTCCCATTCCCTAAAAAGGATTATTGGTGATCTTGATGCAAAACTCTTCTTTTGACCATGTGCTGTTTTTTTTTATCTGCCTTCTCCTTGTCCACCTGTTGCCTTCTGCCCTGCTGTTGGTTTGTTGCCCATCTAACTTCTTTCATGCAGCTTCTTCATGAGCCTTACCCTCCATAAAAAACAATAAATGTTTGTGACTTGGGCCCTGCATAGCAATGAGTGATGCATCACATATCACTATGAACTTGGTTAACTATTTCAATAATTTTTTTCCTCACTTCATATATCTTGCATGCCAAATGGATTCATCGGAAGGTAAGAAACCAGGTTATGCACAGGACTTGAGTATGAGCTTCTGATTCAAGTTATTATTACAGCTAACCTCAATAAATCTTATTCACATGCTGTGTACAGGGAACCCGGCAAAACAAGTTATTTAAATATACATGAGTAATGACGAGCTTGGTTTCATCATCGGATTCAATAACATAAATCCCCAATAATACTGGCTGATGCTCAACTTTGTGTTCTCATTCCACTGATTGTCAAATACGATTTGCTCCAAACTGATGACATCACTCATGACATGTTGGTTAGACAAATGAGAGATCCTGCTTCACTATTGGCTGTATCAAAAGAAACGTTTGCCCGTAAACTTGGTAATTTTTTACTTGCTGATGTAGGAAGACAGGTATCCAAGAATGATCCTTAAAATGCTGAGGATTGTCATCTTTGGTAATTTATATGCAGCAATATGTGAGGACAATCCCCATCTTTTAGGATGCCCAATAGCATTCATTTCTCAACAAGGGTTTTACAAGTTTAATGAAATAAAATTATAGTTAGGAGGTTACATCAATCGAAACGGCTCAAAATTTACAGCTTTAACTTTTCAAGTTATCGTGTCTCGGTGTTCTCTTGTACGATCCTCGGTGCACAAATGGCTCAAAACCCAAAGAAACTGTACGGAATGGCTGAAACAACAAGCTTCAGCTATTACAGATTAAGAGGCCACAGTGAATAAATACTGCCCTGTATGTCTTGAACATTTCTTACAGGTGATTACAAGAGGACCGTGAGTTATGAGCTCACCGGAGCAGAGCAGCTGTCAGTTAATGGACCTGGCACGTTTCTGTTTACACTCAAATGTGAAAGGTTCTCTCCACAGACAGTGAAGTCAAGTGGGAATGATAAAAGGTACTCCTTTAAAATCAGGTGTACCTATTTCCTCTCTAAAAGAGTATAATTAGTAAGCTCATGCGGGTGATTAAATATTTTCAATGTGCGGTACAGGACTATTGCTGCACATGTAATAGACGTACATGTTCACCTCTGGGAACTTTGCTTTTTACTCTTCATTTCCCGGGGAGGTGGGCCTCGATAGCCATGGTGAATGCTACTACCTATCTAGGTCTCTCAAAGAAGGATAAATGAATTAAAACTAACGGTGGTAGTAGTTTATACCAACTGACCCATGGTAGTAGCACTACTCCAGGGACCTTCCATGGCTCGCTATTTTCAGTCTCCTGCGGTAGAGTGCCAGATATTATTTCGCCGAGGGACAGGGAAGGAGCTGTGTGAGATGAGGGACTTGTGTGTATCATGGCCTTGTCCCTTCCTCCGCCTGACATCCAATATATATATATATATATATATATATATATATATATATATATATATATATTATATTATATATATAATTTTTCTGGGGTAATGCCTCCGAATGGTGCTGGTGTGTCATCAGTAGGTGATGAAGGATGGGGGAGTGGGGTATGGGCAGAAATGAGAAGTGCATTTAGCAGGTAAAAAAATTTTTTCAATGACAACGGAAATTGGAAAACAAATTAAACCTATTTTGTGGTTGTGTACGAGGAAGAGTGAAACATCTTCCAGGATGCAATTCATATTTGCATAGCTCATTTAAGCATGGCCTTTGGAATAGCAATGAGGAAGGGAGTGAAGGCCACATCACCTGGCTGCTACTGGGTTCGGCATCAGCATAAACAAGCAAACAAACAAGCAAGTAAGGCAAACAAAAAACGACCTCTCAAAGAAAAGTGAAACACCACCAGTGTGCAGGCACACTTTTTGGCAAAAGTTGTTTTGAACATTAAAAAAAAGGGACAACTTTCCAAAAATGCGCTGCTGCTGATGCTGTGCCACTATACCAGTATACCGGTACTCATTTAGCTGACTTCGGAAAGATAACAGGCTGTCAACCCCCGCTGGTGTTAATTCAGCAGCAAATGGGGCTCAAACTCGGATCCTAAGATCCCAAGCCAGCCACACTAACCACTAAGCCAACACCAAGCTTATGGGTCATACATATTTGGATTTGACTCCACTGGAGAACAATATCCGCCTATGTTATAGTGCTGAGCGCAGGACAAAATGAATCAACATAAAATAAATACTCAGCAAAAATTACTCGAGATATGTTATCAGGAACTAAGCTCACTGTTATCACACAGAATAAACAACACAGTTTCAACATGGAATCATGTCAACTGGAAATATGGAAGCCGTCTTCACTGTTTAACTCGTGCTGTCCTTTCACATCTCCAATGTGCTTGCGACATGTAAAACGTACACCGATAACAATATGTACATGTAATACGGACACCGATAACAATATATACATGTAATATGTACACCCAAAACAATATGTACATGTAATACGTACACCGAT
>CM068956.1:93241898-93254978 GCA_035128595.1 Eptatretus atami | reverse complement strand
GCTACATGTAATACATACACCCGTAACACTATGTACATGTATATGTACACACAACAATATGTACATGTAATATGTACACCCATAACAATATGTACATGTAATATAGTACAATAATAATATGTACAGTAATATGTACACCCATAACAATATGTACATGTAATAAATACACCCGTACACTATGTACATGTAATATGTACACACATAACAATATGTACATGTAATATGTACACCCATAACAATATGTACATGTAATACATACACCCGTAACACTATGTACATGTAATAGTACACACATAACAATATGTACATGAATATGTACACCCGTAACACTATGTACATGTAATATGCACACCCATATCAATATGTACATGTAATGTGTACACCCATAACAATGTAAATGTATACGTATGCCCATAACAATACAGACATGTAATAGGTATGTCACGTGGTGCTTTTTGTTCATCACTACTTTCAAGTAACATTTACTGTGCTGCATAAGGTTGTTAAAATGTAACCACTGAATACTCTCCTTGAGATCAAAAGGCACACAAGCAAATGATGCTAAACTAGCAGAGTACCCCCCCCCCCCACCTTTCCGGCGAACTTGTTCCAAACATGCAACAGGTTCTTCTGACACATACCTTTATTTGGGTGGTGTACAGGCAACTGACAGCTGCCTCAATTCATCCCAAAATAAAAATAACCCAGGTTACGTGCATGAATCAAAAACAGACCTATTGCTTACAATTCAAAACACCTTACTACAATGTAAAATGTAGGGACAGGAATACTGTACTGCAAATGGTGGGAACTTGTAACACCCTACCTCACCTGGGGTGGCGTGACACGATACACATTTACATGGAGAATTTGCGTCCCTGCGTCCCTGCGCCTCCTCCCCACCCCCCCCCCCCCAAGACCATCGGCGAAGATAAAAACACCCCTATACATTGATTTGGGTCATTATGGTCGTATTTAACAAGTCTGGATGTAATCAGCCAGAACTGGAGGAGGAGGAGCGTGACAAACAAGCACGGGTCTGTGAATCACTGTAGAGTAAGGAGATGCACAAAAAAAAACGTTTTATTAAATTACTTATTTATTTAATTTATACTTCAAATTCTGCTTTTTGTCATTATTTACGAAAGCGACTCGATTGATTTATTAGAACTGTAATGCTACTTGTATGAATAATATGACGGTGTCTTTCCCGATATCTCTCATATAATGGTATCTGCTCTTTCACAGCTCTGCAAATCGTCACCAAATTTTGCAAGCATGATTAACAATGTCTTATGATTTGATTGCGGAATCTAAATTCACTTCACCCTTCTTTTATTCCATTTGAGAGAAAAAACTTTTGGCTTGGCGTCTGCTGTGGTGCTTCAAGGCCCATTGGAGTGGTGGAGGTGGAGATGGTGGTGGTGGTGGAGGTGGAGATGTTGTTTCCATTTATTCCCTTCACCACAGAATTGTTATTGTTGGCGTTGTTAAACTGTGGCTTCACGTCCCATCAAATGCCATTTATGCCGCTAGTTAATAATCATTTTTCAATCATAATCTTTTCAAAACAACAATTCCCAACTTATCAATCAACGAGATTATTTTTGCTCTGAAAATAAAAGGTTTTTTCAAAAATTTGGCCAAAGGGTTAAAATACAAGTTATTGGACGTGGCATCCTTGACTGGTCGGGAAATAAACTCGGTCAACTGAATTCATGATGTGCCTCAAAGATAACTTCATGATAACTTAGTGGGTAAAAAAAAACAGACAATAATGGATGAGCATTTTCCAGCATGTGAAATAAGAATTCGAGCCTTTGAGGTTTAGCAAGTATGATGGAAGAATGTGTTAAAGTGTAAGCAGGAAATCACTGTTTGTGTTCATGTAATCGTGCAAGGAAGGGTGGTGTCAAAGTCAAACCATCTGTGATGAGCACGCGGCTGGAAAGGACCTGTCCTAGCAGAAACTTGCACATGGCGAGAAGCAGGCACCCAACCCCGCTCAGCAACGAAACACTTAGAAGGAAGCCATCCTGTGAACATACACACATACAATGTGGTTAACAATGGGTGAAGTGGAGGTGAGGTGACGAAGCTACATGGTAAATTCACATGGAGGGAGTCAAAACTGACAGCGGCAGTAAATGGGGCAGCTCACCAATAAGGGTAACATACTGTAAGTTATTAAGAAAAAGTGTATGGGTTTAAAACTGAGTTAGATCAATACCTAAGGAAGAAATAAAATCGTTGAATATATTGTTGGATGAGGAGGAGAAGGTGTGTGTGTGTGTGTGTGTGTGTGTGTGTGTGTGTGTGTGTGTGTGTGTGTGTCTTATGCACAGATTTCCTCAATTCCACCACATCCAACCAGTAGAGGAGACAACAGTGGCAGCAAAATGAACAAACATTAAGGCATCAGATATGTATATGTCTGAGATAATAGACTGCCAAGAGCCAACTTTGTAAAAGAGGAAACAAATATACACACATCAGTGTAAAAGATGATGTTTATTTCAATCATCCATCCGTGTGGAGCACAGGGTTGTTAGTTTGTATCAATCTTGGGAACATGGATATCCACTGTCGGTTAGGAAGGAATTTGGAATTCAACCAGGATACCGCTGATGATTTGCCACCACTCTGCAAAAGATAATGGGATCTTTAACGTCCACGATCAGCAGATGTGACGCCAAGTTAAGGTTAACCCAAAGAACGGCACACATATTGATGAATAGCCATGCATGCAAAACAACAGGGTGACAGTTTATAGCTAGGCCAAGATTCGAACCCAGGCTATGCAACTCGAAAGTACATGTACATACCTCCAGGCTATCTGCCAGTCCTCCATTGCTGCATATGTTGGGAAGATAACAATTTATGAGACTGTAAGGGTCAGCCTGCATTGCAAAACGACATCGAACCCGATGTGCATCAACAGGTCAAACCACAAACGAGCTTCTGGGCAGAGACTGGAGGTACCTGATACTGGACTCTCTCAGGCATGATATAATCTCTCGGGCTCTCAGTCCATGATAATTGCCATCAACTGACAAGACATTTTCCAGCAAGGAGAGCTCATTCATCCCGTTGAACCATCCACGTTGCATTATGGATGAGGAGTAGGAAGAAGTGTTTCACATTACCAGCGAGCACACAGCTTTTAGCTGCTTTTTCGTTTCATGGGGGAAAAGAGCAATTCTGCAAGAAGGTATGCATACACCAGCAACGCATATTGCTCAGGCTGTTGTGCAAATTGTCAAACCGTATTCCAAAAGAAAGGTGTCCAACGGTGTGTGGGTGAAGTGCATTTCACAAAAGGAGTTAATTAAAATTTTTAAAACAACAGTCCTGCCTTTATAATCAACCAATAGCTTTGGATTGGCCTATTTAGCACATCACAACTTGAAATTACAGCTCAAGATGCAGGGCAAGCCAGGTTCAAATCGCTAAATTAGACAGTGTGTGTTTGTTCCTTGTTTAAGATCCTGTAATTGTTGTAAATGTACACAGATGTCCTCATGTCTTTGTCCTTAATGGGGTTTATGACTAACCTCCTCTGTGAGCCTTAGTTTTGGAATGCTATAAACGAGAAGAAAGAAAAAAAAAGCTGCTGAAATATGCTACTGCAAGCACATCATGTTCACCCCAGGCAGCAGATGTAAAATGAAAAATAAAAGATGGCTTCGAATAACAAGGAATAGCAAAGAATAAGGAAATTTGATGCAGGAGGAAGCCATTCAGCCCATCAGACCTGCACTATACCAGCACCTGTTTGAACTCGATATCTGCGATCACAAAGCGATCGCCAAGGGTAACATCCCCTGCTAACCCTTGGTGATCCACACGACTTACCCTTGGCGTCCGTCCAATGGTGGCCATATGTTTTTTGGACCACTATGTGACCTTGACCTTCAACATTTAAGGATAGAGTGTAAATTAAGAAAATGTGTCTCATCTAAAAACGATCCAGAAAACTCAACATCATGAAGATCGGAGGAAAATTATTCAAGTATGATTAAAAAAGGGCGTTTTTTGTTGATTATGTCCAATCCGATCAAAAAGGGTCAAGGACACAATCAAATATCAGGTGCACAACTTCAGTACAGCGCACCCGATGATGACGCAAGAAACATCTTGGAAGGCCAAGCGGTCTTTGAGATTCCATAATGGCAAAATTGAGCGACGACATTCAGTCTGCCGTCTGACCTTGACCTTTAACCAGAGGGTTATGATGTAAATAAGCATAACAGCACCTTGCTCTAAGTCTAAGCTATGTAGAGGGGTAATTTTGTTCTGATCGGACAAACCTAAGTCGAGTTATGGTGAAAAATGATAAAATGTCATAAATGGGTCATGACCTTAAAAATTAGATAAATCAAAAATCATGTCAACCCGCAAACATTTTATTCCATTATTGATGCAAATTTTAATTCTGAAAGTCTCAACTGGATTCAAGATGCAGCTCAGAAATTGGGAATGTTTGGAGTGCAGAAGAAAAAATAATAATTTAAAGAAAAGAGGAATTTTCTAAATGGTGTTTAGTTCTCCTAAGGGCCGAAGAAACTCTGTGGTACCATTAAAAATTGGGGCACTAATCATAGAAACAAACTATACTATTGGGGGAGGCTTAATTTTATGGGGATATGGGGAAAGATTGGGGAAGAGACAAGTGTGCCAGGCTCAGGGATATGACCAGGGGGTAAAAATTAAAATGGTGATTTTATTTCTTTCTTTCTTTTTTTGCAAAGGCGGAGTTAGGGTGAACAATATAAATGGACCACACACTATTCATTTGGCTAATTAATTATTTAATTGAAACCTGCCTTGCATCAAGCACAAAGGCATCATGTGGAAAGACCAAAAGAGGTGATGAAAAGGAAGTGTTTCTTTTCCATCATCTCTTGTCACTTGCATGAAAGCTCCCTGACCATAAAGGCCACAGGCCAATGCTTTGGTCATCTTCTGAAGCTTTAATTTGCATAAATTTGCCATTTTGTTTTTTAAACCAATCCTTTTCACAACGTTGAAGTCTTGTATACGGTCGTGTTTTACAGTGTAACGACTTAAACTGACAACTTATTGTCGCCAGTTGAACATCGTAGCCATTGATGAAATGCATCTTCTCATTCCTCAGATGTTGATGACGATGTCTAGAAAAGCAGGGAATGATATCAGGGATTACCAACAGCCAGCAATGTTTTGAAGGTAATTTATCTTTTTTCAGCATCTTTGTGGTGCTTTAAGGTTGTCAGAAATTGCCTTTTTCAGAAAAACATTTCCCATAAATGATGGAACATCAGAGGATTATTATACCAACCTAGTAAGGAAAAAAGATTCGAGATTTGTTGGAGCATCCAAAAATGGAGCTTTTATAAGAAATCAAAAAAAGAAACGATATCCTAGGACCTAGGTGGATGCAAAAGCCTCCAATAAATTATTAATTGTGAGTATGACTCCAGGAAGTGGGCTAAATAGCAAAAATGGTCATTCCATAACATTCGACGTGTCCATGTGTCGATGCAAAGGGATTTAACAAAGCTGAGATTGTAAAATTAAATCCAATGGAAATATTGCCACCAGCGGAAGGGTTGTCAATATCCCCGTCCGCCGTTTAATTTGGCGCAAATTGGCAGCTTTACAAGCATCTAACGGATTAAATTGCCATTCCCGATGCGATATGGAGCCCTTCCCAATGACCACATGCAAGTTTTCATTTCCAAACAAGGGTTTATAACAAGAAAATGGGAGGAAGGGGTCTGCAAGAAGAAGAAGAGCACAGCCTCAAAGCGATGATCACAGACTGTAACAAATGACTTTAAAATAAATAAACCTAACGCACCCTTGGAACCGAATGCACGGCTTCAACGAATATTTATCGGATGCATTCAGGAGTGACAAGACAGAGAGAAAAACGGCCAGCTACGTGAGCTCGTGCACGCGGTGGGAGTCTTTGGAGATCAGGCCAGAACCTGTTGTCTGGGGGGGTTGTCCATGTCGCTCCTCCCTCTGGGCTTTGCAAAAACGCAAATCGCTGCCGGCACTCGCAAAACCACACAAGACCAGACTGGAACCAGGAAGTAGCAAGGGAGCCACCACATGGATATGAACAGAAAAACACCACAAACAATCAGACCAACCAAGCAGAGATAGCCACCAACAACGAACAACACTGCCCAAGGCAGGCAAGCACTTTTATAACCTCCCACGAGGCATATCAATGCACATGGCCCATGCTCATTAGCTGACTCTGCCTGTCAGGCCATAATTATTGGCCTGCTCTGACTGGTGGAGCAAGCAAGGGGATTCCACACCGCACGGTCCATTGGCCTAGAGCATGCCAAATGTTCATATGTAGTCCTGTCTCTTCCCTGTCTCGTGTCCTCGTGATGACCTCATGATTGCACCCGTGGGTCACGTCGATTGGCTGTAACCTAAAGGGACAGCCCAACTAAAGCCAGATTACAATGTGGAATGTTTAAGAATGCAGAAAGGTGGGGGGGGGAGAGAAGGTGGGGCATATAGATAGACAATCTTTCTAATGCGACGGAATGAAGGACTGGAAAAGCGACCATCATTTATGGGAAATGTTTTCTGGAAAAAGGCAATTTCTGACAACCTTAAAAGCACCACAAAGATGCTGAAAAAGATAAATTACCTTCAAAACATTGCTGGCTGTTTGGTAATCCCTGATATCATATTCCCTGCTTTTCTAGAGCATTGTCATCAACATCTGAGGAATGAGAAGATGCATTTCATCAATGGCTACGATGTTCAACTGGCGATAAGAAGTTGTCACTTTAAGTCGTTACTTGGGTGAAGCGACGAAATCCTCTTAACACCTGCCTGACACCTTTTATTTAATTATAGCAATTACATTACGCTTATTCTAACATGCACAATGAAATAACTATTCTAATTTATCACATATTTATCCCCAAGGCCAGAACCATAACCCTATCAACCTCCCTGATGAAAAAGGTATTATAAGTTAAACTTCCATTGAACACATGTGTGCTCATAACTATATAAAATGATTTGAAGCAGTCAAGTCAGTGCATTAACTCAAACCCTCTCTTTTAAAACCAAGCACATCATCAATACGAAAATTAACTCTTTCTGATTGAGTTCTGCATAAGGGCTGATAAGATGGCTTCAAGGTATGTACACTCTCCTCTAAACTGTCTTGCCTGGTTCAAATCCCCACCTAGCCATAAACTGCCAGGTGTTTCACGGGCAGGTGATTCATCAATGTGTGTGCTGTCCCTCGGTTGTACGTTAGATGGGCATCCCGTTTGTCAGCATTAGTTGGTGGATGTTAAAGAGCACGGTGCCCTTCATAAGAGTAGGCTAGGCACGGCGGCACCCTGAACAAATTCCAAATTTCTACCCTAACCAGTAGAGGGCATCGCATCAGCAGCACAGCTGTGCCCTCGGCCAATTATGCTACCTTGCAGCCTTGTGCTGCATACAAACGAGGAAAAAGTGCTGCCATAAATATATATATATATATTTATAGTACAAAATCCACGATAAACCTTAAATCAATGTAAAAAGAAATAAAATATATCCAAAAATGATAACCCTTAAGTACACAGCAATAGTTAATGCATCACTTGCACATTATTGAACATTATTTCTGTAAATAGAAAGTATAACGTTTTCGTTGCCATTAGTCAAGAGAGCCTCACCGAGCCGAAATTCATGTAAAGGATGCGCTGTCTTGTTATGGCTAGAACGACGTTTTATCATCATTACAAGCAGACGAATCAATCCGCTGCAGACACATCTCTCACCATTACTCCACCAACCGAATAGGATGGACTCAGTCTTTCTCGAGAATATTTCGGCGATTAAACCTTGCTCATGATGAATCACATTATCTACATCGACCTCTATTTTACGAGCATGTTGATTTCAATTATGCAATAGTTTTGTCTGACTTGCATTTTTGGTCAATTATATATTTCCCAAGCTAGCCGTCATGAAATCCAACAGAAATGTAATGAGATAATTGCATTCTACTTGTTAGAAAATTGCTCGAACGGTCATGAAAACTGATATTTTTGGCACAAGCAATATCCATTTGTTTTTTTAAAATGTGTGTAAAGAGCACACACAGTATGTTGTTTTTCAGCAAAGAGAATACGGTAGAGTCCCAGTAAAGCAGAGGCCTGATACAACAGGTTAGGTACAACTTAAGCAATTACAGATGAGGTGGAAGCATAAGGCCTGAAAGACAGCTCAAAGGTGAGTACAAGTACATTCGTTTATAGCTCACCTGGAATGTAGTTCTGGGGAGCTTATGGATGGCATGTCGTCTTCCGTCGTCCTTGTTGTTTCATTTTGAATAGCATCCAGAGAGGTTGTTGCTCTTTCTGTTGTCATTTGTACAGTGCAATATTAAAATGGAGGAAAGACTATCATAATCATCATAATCAATGGATGATATTCTTGACAAGATCGCTGCTGCCAATGCAGTCTCTGGGCAAGGGTAATACTAGGTGGTTTGCCGTGTCTTCCCAGCAATCAGTCAGGTATGGATTTGGAACTGGGCCAGGATGGTGGCCATCGCTCGCCTACTCTTTCCGAAGGAGACCGAGGATATTTAAGCACCACAACAATACTGGTTATATGGACACACGATAATGTCACCCAGAGATGGCACACACATTGTCACCTCACCCTGCAGGCGAAACACCAGGGTAGTAGTTTAAATCTGAGTAAAGATTGAAACCCAAGCTCGACATCTCAAAGATAAGTGCACATACCTCAGATATCCCACCAGCCTTTAAATTTCTGGCCTTGACCCTAGTTTAGCGACAGGCTCAGATGGCATCAGTATCAGTGCCCATGTTCTCACACCCTGCTCTGCAGTTATTGGTTCCATCTATCTGCTCTATTCAGTCTGTCCACCTCCTTGGACTTCTCCCCTCTGCAAGGAAGTCAGGAAGCATTACTCTTGTCTACAATAAGCTTGGATGAAAAAACAAACCAACCAACTAAGGGCAGTGAGTTTGCCTCCAAATACAAGCAAGTCATATTAGTAATCATAGCTTCTGATGTTATATTTTGTGTTTTCAAACAGCTTGATCTCTGCCCATCAGTTTGGATTCTGCCCTGGTCACTCAACTCTTGACATACTTCTGCTCCTCTCTCCATCAATCTCAAAACAAGAGGTGAGGACCGTCTGCCTGTTGTATCTCAGGCATTCGACACGGTCCTACATCCTGCTTTGCCTGCCATTGTCCTCCTGTGGCAAAGAAAGCTACCTTCATTCCTGCATTTCTGACAACCTCCACTCATGCAGTCTGTGCTTGCTGCCATCAACGGACCCTCTCCTCTCACTCTCCGAGTGGAGGCTTGAGTTCCCCAAGGCAGTGATTTGGGCCCAGTCTTGTTTCTCATCTAAATAAAAGACCTCTCCGATGGTCTTGAAAACCACTCTTCTTTTTGCCGACGACGCCACACTGAGTCATACAGTACCAAATCCCTCTGCGAGCAGTCAACAGCTGCATCTCTGTCTGCTGATGTGGATAAAATAAGACACTGGTCTGATAAATGTAAGATGTCCTTCAATCCTAAAAAAATCTCACAGAAACACCTATCACTTTGGAAGGATCGTCCAATAAACCCACCCATCTAATTCCTTTGTCATCAACTGGAAGAGATTCAATCTCTTCAACTTGAAGGCCTCATCATCAGCCATGATACCGTACTTCCTGGACCGACCACTTGCAAAGTTGGCTCCAAATCCAGATGCAAACTGGGCATCCTCCATTAATTTGAGTCTTTCCTTCGAAAATCAGAATTACTCAGTCTACAGGATTGTCCATAGCTCAAGGAGTACCTCTCCACCAAAGCCTGGGCCCAGCATCATATCTGTCATTCTTGGATCCTGTGGAATCCACAGCTCCCAAATTATTGAAATCTCCATGGTGAAGCTGAAGCACAAAGTCCTGTTGCTTCTACATCAGAGACAGGCAGGTAGTCTCTCAGTTTTTGTGTTTTTAACCACCTCTTCTCCAATACTGCTCTCTTTGCTCTCTCAAGCCTCCAATGCTCATGGTTTCCTTACCCAACCATCAATGTTTCCCCGGCTCCTCCCTTTCCTCTATCCTATTCAATCATTCTCATGATGGTCATCAATTGTCAGATGTATGCTTTTCATGAGCCACTCTCCTCTAAGGAAACGTTAAAATAAAAAGGTGTTTTGTATTTTAAGTATTAACACTATATTTTAAGCACTAAATAAGAGTTTGTAGACATTTTTGCCACCTTGACTCAGAATTGATGACTCTGAAGCAAGAAGCTAAAGTTCATGTTCTCACATCTGTGCGATGGTCTTCCTTATATCTATCCTCACATATTCACTCAAGCCCTTTCAGATGAATGCCCAGTCCCATTCCCCTAAAAAGGATTATTGGTGATCTTGATGCAAAACTCTCTTCTTTTGACCATGTGCGTGTTTTTTTATCTGCCTCCCTCTTGTCCACCTGTTGCCTTCTGCCCTGCTGTTGGTTTGTTGCCCATCTAACTTCTTTCATGCAGCTCTTCCATGAGCCTTACCCTCCATAAAAAACAATAAATGTTTTGACTTGGGCCCTGCATAGCAATGAAGTGATGCATCACATATCACTATGAACTTGGTTAACTATTTCAATAATTTTTTTTCCTCACTTCATATATCTTGCATGCCAAATGGATTCATCGGAAGGTAAGAAACCAGGTTATGCACAGGACTTGAGTATGAGCTTCTGATTCAAGTTATTATACAGCTAACCTCAATAAATCTTATTCACATGCTGTGTACAGGGACCCACGGCAAAACCAGGTTATTTAAAATACATGAGTAATGACCGAGCTTGGTTTTCATACGGATTCAATAACATAAATCCCAATAATACTGGCTGATGCTCAACTTTTGTTCCTCATTCCACTGATTGTCAAATACGATTTGCTCCAAACTGATGACATCACTCATGACATGTTGGTTAGACAAATGAGAGATCCTGCTTCACTATTGGCTGTATCAAAAAGAAACGTTTGCCCGTAAACTTGGTAATTTTTTACTGCTGATGTAGGAAGACAGGTATCCAAGAATGATCCTTAAAATGCTGAGGGATTGTCATCTTTGGTAATTTATATGCAGCAATATGTGAGGACAATCCCCATCTTTTAGGATGCCCAATAGCATTCATTTCTCAACAAGGGTTTTACAAGTTTAATGAAATAAAATTATAGTTAGGAGGTTACATCAATCGAAACGGCTCAAAATTTACAGCTTTAACTTTTCAAGTTATCGTGTCCTCGGTGTTCTCTTGTACGATCCTCAGGTGCACAAATGGCCAAACCCAAAGAACACTGTACGGAAGGCTGAACAACAGCTTCGCTTATACAGATAGAGGCCACCAGTGAATAAATACTGCCCTGTTAGTCTTGAACATTTCTTACCAGGTGATTACAAGAGAGACCTGAGTTATGAGCTCACCGGAGCAGAGCAGCTGGTCAGTTAATGGACTGCATTTCTGACACCTCAAAATGTGAAAGGTTCCTCCACGACAGTGAAGTCAAGTGGGAATGAATAAAGGTACTCCTTTAAAATCAGGTGTACTCATGTAATATGTACACCCGTAACACTATGTACATGTAATATGCACACCCATATCAATATGTACATGTAATGTGTACACCCATAACAAAATGTAAATGTTATACGTATGCCCATAACAATACAGACATGTAATAGGTATGTCACGTGGTGCTTTTTGTTCATCACTACTTTCAAGTAACATTTACTGTGCATGCATAAGGTTGTTAAAATGTAACCACTGAATACTCTCCTTGAGATCAAAAGGCACCAAAGCAAATGATGCTAAACTAGCAGATACCCCCCCCCCCCACCCTTTCCGGCGAACTGTTCCAAACATGCAACAGGTTCTTCTGACACATACCTTTATTTGGGTGGTGTACAGGCAACTGACAGCTGCCTCAATTCACTCCCAAAATAAAAATAACCCAGGTTACGTGCATGAATCAAAAACAACCTATTGCTACAATTCAAAACACCTTACTACAATGTAAAATGTAGGGACAGAATACTGTACTGCAAATGGTGGGAACTTGTAACACCCTACCTCACCTGGGGTGCGTGACACGATACACATTTACATGGAGAATTTGCGTCCCTGCGTCCCTGCGCCCTCCTCCCCACCCCCCCCCCCCCAAGACCATCGGCGAAGATAAAACACCCCTATACATTGATTTGGTCATTATGTGTCGTATTTAACAAGTCTGGATGTAATCAGCCCAGAACTGGAGGAGGAGGAGCGTGACAAACAAGCACGGGTCTGTGTCACTGTAGAGTAAGGAGATGCACAAAAAAAAAACGTTTTATTAAATTACTTATTTATTTAATTTATACTTCAAATTTCTGCTTTTTGTCATTATTTACGAAAGCCGACTCGATTGATTTATTAGAACTGTAATGCATACTTGTATGAATAATATGACGGTGTCTTTCCCGATATCTCTCATATAATGGTATCTGCTCTTTCACAGCTCTGCAAATCGTCACCAAATTTTGCAAGCATGATTAACAATGTCTTATGATTCTGATTGCGGAATCTAAATTCACTTCACCCCTTCTTTTATTCCATTTGAGAGAAAAAAACTTTTGGCTTGGCGTCTGCTGTGGTGCTTCAAGGCCCATTGGAGTGGTGGAGGTGGAGATGGTGGTGGTGGTGGAGGTGGAGATGTTGTTTCCATTTATTCCCTTCACCACAGAATTGTTATTGTTGGCGTTGTTAAACTGTGGCTTCACGTCCCATCAAATGCCATTTATGCCCGCTAGTTAATAATCATTTTTCAATCATAATCTTTTCAAAAACAACAATTCCCAACTTATCAATCAACGAGATTATTTTTGCTCTGAAAATAAAAAGGTTTTTTCAAAAATTTGGCCAAAGGGTTAAAATACAAGTTATTGGACGTGGCATCCTTGACTGGTCGGGAAATAAACTCGGTCAACTGAATGTTCATGATGTGCCTCAAAGATAACTTCATGATAACTTAGTGGGT
>CM068956.1:93193693-93227470 GCA_035128595.1 Eptatretus atami | reverse complement strand
CAGGATGCAAGGGGTAATTATGGAGCGTGTCATACAGGAGAAGGATCTGGGGGTGGTAATAGATATGGGAGGTAAGCACGTAGCACAGTGCCAGGCAGCTTCAGGTAAAGCAAATAGGGTTTTAGGTAGTATTCGAAGGGGGATCATTTATAAATCAAAAGAGGTGGTGTTAGTATTGTACAGGAATTTAATGAGGGCCACATCTACAATATTGTGTGCAGTTTTGGTCACCACAACTTCGGAAGGGTATAGCTGCCATAAAGAAGGCTTAGCACAGGGCTACTAGATTGATTCTGGGCCGAGCTAGACTCAGCTATGAAGAGCGGCTGAAGGAGACAGGGCTTTATACATGAGAAAGGAGGCAGTTACGAGGAGATATGATCGAGATGTTTAAGATCATCAAAGGTATGGACAAAATAAGTGCAGAAGAATTATTGAGTCATGAGCAAATACCACCAGTCGCTTCGGTGACAGCGATACTAAAGGGGAGGAGGGAGAAAAAGAGAGAGGAAGAGGGAAAGAGGGGTGGAGAGCAGGGAGGAGGGAGGGGGATAGAGAAGCGGTGGGGGAAGGGAAGACAGTGTGAGGTGATAGGAAGGGAAGGCAGACGAGTGGTGGAGCGTTAATTATTATTCAGACCGTCTCATTAAAATGATTCTGCAGAGAATAACAGTGAAGATTGCAACAAAACAATGTTTGAAATCCATTTTCTACAGTTCATACTATAAATACGGCCCAGAGACCAACTCCCAACCAGAGATAAACTCCTGTTCAGCCAAGTCTGGAGGCAAACTCCCGTCCAGACATAAATACCGACCGGATGCGTCCGGAGCCAAGCTGTCCAGGGACAAACACCACCCGGGCACGTCTGGAGACAAACACCGCACGGATGCCACCAGAGCCAAGCTGGCTGGAGACAAACCATGCCAGGACGTGACCGGAGACAAACACTGCCCAGACGCGTCCGGAGACAAACTCCGCCCGGACACGTCTGGAGACAAACACCGCCTGGACGCGTCCAAAGACAAACACCGCCCAGACGCGACTTGAGACAAACACTGCCCGGACGCGTCCTGAGGCAAGCTGGCCAGAGACAAACACCACTCAGACACGTCAATAGACAAACTCCCGTGTGGACATAAACACCGCCAGGACAAGTCTGGAGACAAACCCTGCCCAAGACACATCCTGAGACAGTGACAGACAGAGAGAGGGGAGGGAGAGTGAGAGAGGAGATGCGGGAGGAGGGTAATGCACTGTATTGTGAGAGGGTAGAGCAAGAATGGGACAAAGAGAGAGAGGGAGATAGAGAGAGAGACACAGAGAGGGGGGGGAGAGAGAGAGAGAGAGAGAGAGAGAGAGAGAGAGAGAGAGAGAGAGAGAGAGAGAGAGAGAGAGAGAGAGAGAGAGACAGAGAGAGACAGAGAGAGACAGAGAGAGACAGAGAAGACAGAGAGAGACAGAGAGAGACAGAGAGAGACAGAGACAGAGAGCGAGACAAGAGAGACAGAGAGGTGGGGGGTTGTGGAGTTAGCAGAAAGAATATGTTATACTTAATGAACAAACAACACACACACACACAACACACACACACACACACACACACACACACACACACACACACACACGTGCTTGGCGATATCGGCAAATTTTTGGGAATCGGCAGGTTGGAGTCAGTATGATTACCAACTGCAGTACTTACTATATACACCAGAAACCTTGAGTAGCTCTCACTGAAAAACAACGTTGCATTTATATAAACGTTTCAGGGATATGTTCACAAACATTATCTATATATTACTAAAACTCTAATCTTGTATATATGTATGTATGTAGTATGTACAGTATGTATATATGTATGTATGCATGTATGCATGTATGTTCCCGAAATACAGCCAAAACGGTACATTATAGCGCCAAAATTTTAGGGCCACCTTACTCACCATTCTCCTGCAATGTTCAATATCAAGTTTCGTTAAAATCGGGCAACGAAAATTTTTTTTAAAAATCAATTCCCGATTCAGTCAAGTACTCTTGGGAGAATTTGATCAATGCAAACAACTCAGCGGTATAGTTCGCTGGAGCTATCTTTTTTTTTTTCTTGAAAGGATTATTTAAAATCTCAAACATTTAGTATAGACAAAGAACGATTTATTTTTAAGCATAAAATAAACATCGCCATTTTGATCTAATACTTCCGTGTTCATTAATAAATAAAATTGTGTTTAGAAGATTACGCACAATAATTTATTCGACCTTCTTTTCTCCGTTTCTTTTTCACATTGACGCGCAGTATCAAGTTTCGTTCAAATCGGGCAACGAAAAAATTATTAAAAATCAATTCCCGATTCAGTCAAGTATTCTTCGGGAGAATTTCATCAATGCAAACAACCTCAGCGGTATAGTTCGCTGGAACTTTTTTTCTTTTTTTTTTTCTTGAAATGATTTTTTTTATCAACCGCTGTCACAACGGGAACCCAACGGGTTCATGGGTCATCTAGTTCTTTATAAACAGCTGCATGTGATGGGTGGAAAAAACATTTTCGCTCGGTAATTTAGAAAACACATTACTATGGCAAACAGCTCAGAAATCGTGTGGTATTTCCACAACTCACTCAGGGTGATGGAGCACGAAACCACTCACTCAGGGTGATGGAGCACGAACCACTCGCTCAGGGTGATGGAGCACGAACCATCGCTCAGGGTGATGGAGCACACTCACTCAGGGTGTGGAGCAGACCACTCGCTCAGGGTGATGGAGCACGAACCACTCGCTCAGGGTGATGGAGCACGAACCACTCGCTCAGGGTGATGGAGCACGAACCACTCACTCAGGGTGATGGAGCACGAGCCACTCGCTCAGGGTGATGGAGCACGAACCACTCGCTCAGGGTGATGGAGCACGAACCACTCGCTCAGGGTGATGGAGTATGAACCACTCGCTCAGTGTCATGGAGTACGAACCACTCACTCAGAGTGGCAGAGCACGAACCACTCACTCAGAGTGGCAGAGCATGAACCACTCACTCAGTGTGATGGAGTACGAACCACTCGCTCAGTGTCGTGGAGTATGAATCACTCGCTCAGGGTGGCGGAGCACGAAACACTCGCTCAGTGTGGTGGAGCACGAAACACTTGCTCAGGGTGACGGAGCACGAACCACCCGCTCAGGGTGACGGAGCATGAGCCACTCGCTCAGGGTGATGGAGAACGAACCACTCGCTCTGAATGACGTGGCATGGCAAAAGAGTCCGCAGAAAGTGAATGATTCGCTCAGAACGGCGAATTGCGGTACCGCAGTCGACAATGGGCGCTCGGCAAGTAGCTTGAGCACTCATGCAAGCATTCCAATGAAATGGTTGCTAAGGAATGGTTGGTCAGGCTGTCGCTGCATACCATGAAGGATCTATTTAACTTTGAAGCCCGTCTTCACCACGCATGCAGCAGTTAATGAAATAAAATGAATTAATGAAATAAAATGAATTAATCCACAAAAGAGTTGCAGCTTCATGCAGAACAACCCTGGAGACATCGCAAAGTTCAATCGCCCATGAAATTAACATTGCAAAAAATGCGCCATTTTGCCTGCAAGTATGTGCATACATCATGTGGTACATCAGTTCGGAGTCCGCACAAACGTAATAACTTTATTGTAAAACATCCGTTTTTTAACAGATTTGCTTTGATTCCCTGTTGAGCACATCGCGAAACACATCTATATGAAAATATAGACATAGATCTGGCAGCTGCTATGGATAGGCAGTCCCTCTGGAGGACATGTCACGAGGTCTAGCAGTGAATGCATTAAATCATATGGCTCAATGAATCTGGTTCCATGAAAGAAACATTGCAGAAAATCCACCATTTTGCCTGCTCGTCTGTGCATGTGTCACGTGGTACATCGGTTTCTTGGTCCACGCAAACGTTATAACGTTTTTTTTTTAAACATCCTTTTTTTTAACCAGATTTGCTTTGATTCACTGTAGAGCACCTCACGAAACCTCCAAAAATATAGATACATCTGGCAGACGCTATGGATAGGCAGGCCCTCTGGGGGACACCGTGCGAGGTCTTGCAGTGAATGCATTAAATCATATAGCTCAATGAAGCTAGTTAATTTTGTTCTGTTCATATATCTTTTTGTTCACTCAGTATCATTCTCCAAACAGTAGAAAAAGAAAAGTTCAATGCTTTGGAAATTTCACATTTTCTTGTGGATGTATGACTAGGGAACATCGCCTTGCTTGCTTAAAGTAAATAGGTACGTGTAATCGGCTTAGTTATAAGACTCGTTATTTCCATAAATTATCAGATTTCACAACAGATTTTGACACTTATTTCATCCGGACGATAACCGATCCTCAAAACCGAAATAATATTTCGATGATGTACTATAATTAGCCCGGGAAAGTAGATCGTGGAAAATCGTCTCATATAATGCATGAAAGCGCTCCAAGCTCCTTATTTGAAAACGTATTGTCCTTACAAAAGCGATGTACACAACGATTCATAGCTATGATGAACAGGCATTCAATATGAGTGAGGAAAGTGAAAAAAAAAATTTTCTTATAAAGAAATCGTTGCGGCCTGTTCCAAGTCAAGGCATTGTTGAGCAGGCCAAAAAACATAGCGGCTTCAGACCCCAACGAGGTTACCAGGAAACGCCTTAATACCCAGAGAGATAGATAGCCAAAGATTGCCTGATGAAGGGTATAATTAAATAAGGCTCTTAATTATCTTCAAAAGGGGTGCTTTAATGAACCCAAACACCCAATTTTCACTCTTGCACTTCCTTGGAGTTTTCTCAGTATACGTGCAAAGTTTCAGGCTGTTCGGTTTTTATAGATTTGGATTTATGGAGGAGACACAGACACAGACACAGACACAGACACACACACACACACACACACACACACCACACACACACACACACACACACACACACACACACACACACACACACACACACACACACACACACACACACCACACACATTGCCTTATCTTAGTGTAGAAGTAGACAGTGATAGGACCAGGTGCCATAGCCTTAAAGTAAAGAAGGGGATCGTTAAGACAGTAGTGAGGCAGGTTTTTTTTTTTACTCAGAGAGTAGTTAATGCATGGAATGGTCTCCCTGAAAAGGTAGTGGCAGCAGAAATAGTAGATACGTTTAAATTCGAATTAGATAGTTCCAATAAGTTATTGAAATAGAGGGGTATAGGTTTTTTGGCAGGACTTTTGGGTAGCTTGAGCGTTGATGGGTGATTGTGTGCATTTATATGGAATGTTGGTGGAGATCTCATCAAGGGGTGTTGTGTGGTTGATGTGTTTTTTTTTTTTACCCAAGAACCATCTTCAGCCATGCCCCTCTCCTGGTAAAAACAAAACCAAAACAAAAAAAACAACGCATTTTTCATTTTTGGTGTGTTGTTTATAAATTGGTCTGCTGTTGATGTAGTGTTGTTGATGTTGGCATGATGGGCCGAATGGCCTCCACCTGAGTCTAATTTCCTTGTGTATTTTTGTGATTCTCATGTACTTTACACCATCCATTTTCTCTTCTATCCTGAGAAGCTTGCCAATCACTGTTGATGAAAGGCAGCCCCATAACCTGATGCTGCCACCACCATGCTTGACAGTAAGGATGGTGTTGACTGGGTGATGTGGAGTGTTAGGCTTGTGCCAGACTTAGCGCTTTGAATTTCAACCAAAAAGTTCAATTTTTGTCTTGTCTGACCACAAAAAAACTTATTCCCATATACCTGCAGTTTCATTAAGTTGCTTTTTGGCAAACTCCATACGAGCTCTTAGATGCGTCTTTTTCAATAATGGCTTCTTTCTTGACACCTGTCCATAGAGGCCACCTTTGTGAAGGGAACAGGATATTGTTCAATGATGAACACTGACCCTCATCTCAGACATAGAGCCTTGCAGATCCTTCAAAGTCATTGTTGGATTTACGGGGACATCTTGAACCAGTTTCCTGCTTGCTTGGCTGCTGAGTCTGAATGGGTGACCTGATCTGGGTCGAGTCTGGGTGGTATAATGTCTTCCACTTCTTCATAATGGATTTCACTGTACTCAAAGGGATTAATGTTGAGTTTGAAATCTTTTTGTAACCCTCTCCTGAACAGCTCTTCTCCACCACTTTATGCTGACTTCTTTGGAAAGTTCCTTGTCTTCATGTTTGCCTTGTTGGTTGACCAAGTGAGTTGCACCTTAAAACTTCTTGGATAAGTGGGGGAGCTTAATTTTTAAGTGAAACCACTGATTACATCCAGGTGAAACCTATTACACTTATTTTTAATCCTTTAAACAAATAATTTGCTCCTGAAGTGATTTAGGGTTAATTAGGCAAAGGGTTTGAATACTTATGCAACTGGGAATCATCAGATTTTCTCTGTTAATCTAACTTATTCACATTTTTTCAACATTTTTTAGCTTTATCACTTTGGAATAGTTTGTGAAAACTTGATATATTATGTGTGATTTGAAAGCATCATGAAATAAGCTCAGGTGGCATCAAAATGTAAAAACATTTGTGGGGGTGAATACTTTTGCAGGCCACTGCACCTCTAAGCTATCCTGCCAGTCCATGCGGAATTTCAAGCAGAACAGAGAGAGTTATGTTTTTCGTCTAATTCAATATAATATTGCATTTAATTTAATATTCATAAATGATCCACTATGGTGGTTAAGGACCAGAACAACTTTCTAATATATGGTATCAAGAGGGTAAATCATAAAATACTCGTACATTTGTGATATGTGCTCACGGCTCTGGCACAAAGTCAATACAATCTTTCACGGTGCAGAAGATGTTGCACCAGGATTTGCAAAAACGCTGCAATACAATTATCCCAAAGTCATGTTGCTTACATAAGAAAATCATCAAACCATCAAAAAATTTCAAGTTAAACATAAATGAATCCCATCTGACAAATTGTCAAGTTTGAATCATCAAGTCCCGAGTTCATGCCTTGATGTTCAAAATCATGTTTCTGGATGGAGAATGAACTTTAAAACTAAAATCAAATTCAATTTCCCCACCTTCCTCTGGCCTACCGAACAGCTTGCTGCTTATTGTTAGCTCAACCACGTATAGCACTGCAGCATGTTACTGTTACTATCCGCCCCACGATTTTCGTATATTTCGTTCTTTTCACAGCTTGATTAAAGTGATTCAAGACCGTTGGTGCAGTCCACAGCCATCAACCCTCAGTCCTCTGTCACACCACCTGTCACTGTCAACACCTTGAGAACACCATGTGTATATATATATATATATATATATATATATATATATATATATATATATATATATATATATATATACATACATGGGGAATTAAATCTACCAGCAAGATTTACAAGTTAGAAAGGCAAGTGTGGACGCAAAAGTCATTTAACAATTTTTAAACCCAAAGTTACAGGCCCCACCCTACATAGTGGCGGCATTAAAGCCATGCATCCCATGCAATTTTATGGGGCACCGAGGCAACAAGGGCCCCACGTGACCGATAATGGCCCACAATCTTTTGAGACGAGGCACCCGAGGGTGGTGGTGGTGAGGTGGGGATAGTCTTTTGTTAAGTACACAAACAGGTAATAAAACATTTTTTTCAAAATGTAAAAGGATGAAGGGGGACGATATTCAAAATAATGTAAACTACCTACCAAGGTAGGGACTGTCACAAGAGATTATCATGTGAAATCATCCGTCCATCTTTTTTAGAATAATGGTTGTTCCTGCAAACGATACGAAATATCTCTCTCGATTTGGTTTGCTTAAGTGTGGTGTGTGTGTGGTGGTGTGTGTGTGTTGTGTGTGTGTGTGTGTGTGTAACTGTTTAATATATCACTGGTCAAATTCATACATGGAGACTATCAACCTACACTGTTTTATCATTGCAAATGGACGGAGGGTTGGAAAAAAAAAGATGTAGGGATGTTTTCACACGATAATCTCTTGTGACCATCCCCATCTTGTTTGCATTCTTTTTGGCATATCATCCCTACATCCCTTTACATTTTTTTTAATGTTTTTTTTTTATTATCCACTTGTGCATATTGGATTGGGAGTCAATTTCGAGGTCAGCCCACAGGTAGTATCATTTCTGGGAGGCACATCTATATCGCTGAAGCGGTTCCCCCTAAAGGTTATAGGGTATCAATGATAACTTTGTAATGTTTTTTTCCACCGTACCGGTGATATCTCGCCTACTCTTTGTCAATTGACTGCAAGATTTTAACCATCCACCAAACAATGCCAACAGACCAATGAATGCGAGTCCTCAGCTTAATGTCCATCAAAGAAATTGCACATTCTGTGATCATAGCCCTGGTGTTTGCGACACAATTCACCAATCAGAGGGTTTATGTATGGGATAAGAATTGAAGTCAGACTAGGAATCTCAATGGTAAGTGCTTTACATCTCCACCATATTATCCTGTTGGGACGTTCCCGTATAGTAATGAATGTTATCAGTCATCCAAACCGTGAATCTTGGAATTGAGAACATTAGAAGTGATTTAAATAGCTGCACAGCTTCTCCATACACAGCACTGAATAATACAGCATTTGCATGGATGCAAAAAGACGAGATTTGATATTACAAAGAAAATCTGTGTTCGTGTGTGTGTGTTTGTGCATAAACACACACACACACACACACACGCACACACACACACACACACACACACACACACACACACAAACCAAAGGTATTGGCCAGTTATGAGTCATTATATCAAGTTGAAAAAGTCGAATGAGGTCGAGATTTCTTTCTAACATCAAGATTATTTTGATATTGTGAAATGCAATGATGAAGAGCTGATTGCGGCCTCGAGCGGGGATGCAATCGACGACGCTTCATTTCAAGATGCGGGGAACAGAACTGGGAAAATATAAAACTGATATTTTGAAGAAAAAGAAGAGGGCAAACAGGAAGAACTTGAAAGGATATATAAATTACATTTGTTAACGTGGAAGGGCAGGTCCGTTCAGCAGAAACGAAAACGCCTGTGGTCCAACAGCACAAGGACAGAAGGATGCAAAAGTCCCCAGACGGGAAACGCGTGAACAAAATACAATTACAATGCTTGCCTCACTGGTTTCCAAAGTACATGCCCTTCAACCTGTTTACCAAATATTTGTGGTGTTGAATCAAATTTAATATCAGGCCAAGATTCGCTTAGGGAGTGCTCAGATAAATCCTTGGCTATCGGAGATTGCTGGATGAAAACGTAAACATGGCTACATGACTGAGCTTCGGGAAAAAGTCGCCATGTCCACCAGGCAGGTATGCATTCTGGACGTCACCTTAGCAAGGTGTTGTCCTGAAAAATACTAATAAAGCGTCATGCCCGTGTGACATAAATTATGCAAAAAGTGAATTGAAAATTCCAGAGTACCACCTGCTGTGCCAGGTGAGTTTGATATTGTTGTGATGTCTCTCGTCTCATTTTATATGTCTGAGACCAACCACATAGTTCATATGTCATTTTTACAGTGATGGTCTGAAACTGGGAAAAACCTGACATTCCTCTGAAACAGGAAGAAACCTGGCATTCTTCTGAAACTGGTAGAAACCTGGCATTCCTCAGAAAATGGGAGAAACCTCACATTCCTCTGAAACTGGAATAAACCTGACATTCCTTTGAAACTGGGAGAAACCTGGCATTCCTCAGAAACTGGGAGAAAGCTGACATTCCTCTGAAACTGGGAGAAACCTCACATTCCTCTGACACTGGAATAAACCTGACATTACTCTGAAATTGGGAGATATCTGATATTCCTCTGAAACTGGAAGAAACCTGACATTCCTCTGAAACTGGGAGAAACCGAGCATTACTCTGAAATTGGGAGAAATCTGATATTCCTCTGAAACTGGAAGAAACCTGGTATTCCTCTGAAACTGTGAGAAACCTGACATACCCATGAAACTGGGAGAAACCTGATATTCTGATGAAACAGAGAGAAACCTTACATTCCCATGAAACTGGGAGAAACCTGACATTTCTGTGAAATTCTAGGAAACCTGGCATTCCTATGAAACTGAGAGAAATCTGACATTTCTCTAAAACTGGGAGAAATCTGACATTTCTCTAAAACTGGGAGAAACCTGACATTCCCTGAAAACTGGGAGAAACCTGACATTCCAAGGAAACTGGGAGAAACCTGACATTCTTGTGAAACTGGGAGAAAACTTACATTCCTGTGAAACTGGGAGAAATCTGACATTCCTCTGAGACTGGGAGAAATCTGACATTCCTCTGAGACTGGGAGAAATCTGACATTCCACTGAGACTGGAAGAAACCTGACATTCCTCAGAAACTCGGAGAAATCTGACATTCGTTGGAAACTGGGAAAAACTTGACATTCCTTGGAAACTCGGAGAAATCTGTCATTCCTCTAAAACTGGGAGAAACCTGACATTCCCATGAAAGTGGGAGAAACCTGACATTCCTCTGAAACTGGAATAAACCGAGCATTACTCTGAATTTGGGAGAAATCTGATATTCCTCTGAAACTGGAAGAAACCTGACATTCCTCTGAAACTGTGAGAAACCTGACATTCCCATGAAATAGGGAGAAAACTAATATTCCTATGAAAGTCAGAGAAACCTGGCATTCCTATGAAACTGAGAGAAATCTGGCATTTCTCTAAAACTGGGAGAAACCTGACATTCCCTGGAAACTGGGAGAAACCTGACATTCCAATGAAACTGGGAGAAACCTGACATTCCTTCAAAACTGGGAGAAACCTGACATTCCTCTGCAACTGGGAGAAACCTGACATTCCTCTGAAACTGGGAGAAAACTGACATTCCTCTGAAACTGGGAGAAACCTGACATCCCTCAGAAAGTGAGATAAACTTCACTTTCCTCTGAAACTGGGAAAAACCTCACATTCCTCTGAAACTAAAATACACCTGACATTACTCTGAAATTGGGAGAAACCTGACATTACTCTGAAACTGGGAGAAACCTCACATTCCTCTGAGACTGGCAGAAATCTGCCATTACTCTGACATTGGGAGAAACCTGACATTCCTCTGAAACTGGGAGAAACCTGACATTCCTCTGAAACTGGAATAAACCTGACATTACTCTGAAACTGTAAGAAACCTGTCATTCCCACAAAACTGGGAGAAACCTGACATTCCCATGAAACTGGGAGAATCCTTACATTCCTTGAAAACTGGGAGAAACCTGACATTCCTCCGAAACTGGGAGAAACCTGACATTCCTATGAAATTCAGAGAAACCTGGCATTCCTATGAAACTGAGAGAAACCTGACATTCCTATGAAACTGAGAAAAACCTGACATTCCTATGAAACTGGAAGAAACGTCACATTCCCATGATACTGGGAGAAACCTGACATTCCTCTGAAACTAGGATAAACCTGACATTCCTACGAAACTGGGAGAAACCTGACATTCCCTGGAAACTGGCAGAAACCCGACCTTCCTCTGAAACTGGGAGAAACTTGACATTGCTGTGAAACTCGGAGAAACCTGGCATTCTCATAAAACTGGGAGAAACCTGACATTTCCATGAAACTTGGAGAATCCTTACATTCCTTCAAAACTGGGAGAAACCTGACATTCCACTGAAACTGGGAGAAACCTGACATTCCTCTGAAACTGGGGGAAACCGGACATTCCTCTGAAACTGGGAGAAACCTGGCATTCCTCAGAAACTGAGAGAAACCTCATATTCCTCTGAAACTGGAATAAACTTGACATTCCTCTGAAACTGGAATAAACCTGACATTCCTCTGAAACTGGGAGAAACCTCACATTCTTCTGAGACTGGAAGAAATCTGACATTGGTCTGAAATTGGGAGAAACCTGACATTCCTCTGAAACTGGGAGCAACCTGACATTCCTGTGAAACTGGAAGAAACCTGACATTCCTTGGAAACTGTGAGAAATCTGCCATTCCTTGGAAACTGTGAGAAATCTGCTATTCCTCAGAAACTTCGAGAAACCTGAGATTCCTCTGAGACTGGGAGAAACCTGACATTCCTCGGAAACCGGGAGAAATCTGCCATTCCTCAAAAACTGGGAGAAACCTGACATTCCCCTGAGAGTGGAAGAAACCTGACATTCCTCTGAGACTGGAAGAAACCTGACATTCCTCTAAAACTGGAAGAAACCTGACATTCCTTGGAAACTGGGAGAAATCTAACATTCCTGATAAACTTGGAGAAACCTGACATTTCTCAGAAACTGGGAGAAATCTGACATTCCTCAAAAAATGTGAGAAACCTGATATTCCTCTGAGACTGGGAGAAATCTGACATTCCTCTGAGACTGGGAGAAATCTGACATTCCTCAGAGACTGGGAGAAACCTAACATTCCTCTGTAACTGGGAGAAATTTGGAATTTATCTCGGGTGTCAGCGATAATGCTCCTACTCTTCGACGAAAGACAATTTGAGATCTTTCATTTCCACCAAGTAATGTTTCCAGGTGGGACATCTCGATTAACTGTCATTGGGATGGCACACTTTGTGATGGAACACTCTGCCTGCCTACTGCGAAGCACCAATCCGACCAATTATAGTCGGGTCAGGAATCAAACCCAGACTTGAGAGCTCAAAAGTAAGTGTGCCACATCTGCACCATTCTGCTAAACTATAGGGCACTCGGTAGAGCGCATACCTCTACCTGGATCCAGATTCGGATCTTCACCAAAATTGAATCAATTCATCCTTATTATACAGTACACCCAACCTCTCCACCAAGTTTTGTCCGAATCCATCCACAACCTTTTGAGATATCATGCACACAAACAAACAGACAGACAAACAGGAGTGAAAATGTAACCTCCATCCACTTTCGGTGGGAGGAGGTAATAATCACTACGGCACGTTTCACAGGTCGGGATTCAAAGTCACAGCAGCACATCACTCACCACTTCAGGAATTAGTTTGTGGGACAGGTTGTGGATAGATTTGCCTTCGACGCAAATTGCCGACACAAGAAACATTGCTCCCAGCACGGCACAAGACCTGCAGAAACAGCCAAAGGAACGAAAGGATGTATAAAAGAAGCACCACACACAATTTTGCCCGAGTGGGAAACCAAAAATGAACAGAAAGCTTTCCGCATCATATGCAGCATCGAACGATCATCGGTTTCTGTAACAATAACAGAAAACCTGGGAAAAATAAAAGGACCATGTGATAAAGCTATTCATTCTGATATTATATGTAGCTGCATGTTTTCATTTGGACTGAATACATTTCGACTTTAGTTTCACATCCTTTTCCGACCTCCTCCTCCTACTTAATGTCCAAATAATAGCAATAAAGACAAAATCTCTGTCAACCCCAAGCTTGTGCTCCCAACTTTAATCTCAGATCATCCCCAATCAAAAACTGTGATATTTTATACCCACATTAACCCTCCCAAAGCCCACGCCTTTCCAAATTTCAAGTTTTTCCTTCCTGAGAGTTTGCTTCTCTTTCCATCTGGTCCACTCTGTGTGTCCTCATCTTGACCTTATTCTTCCCCACATCTCTTATTTCTCCAAGTCTCCCTCTATTTTATCCCTCATCCCTGCTGTTGTTGTGTTTCCCCCTCTCTCTTTCTGCTGTTCCTTTTGTTCTGTTACGTCTTCACCCCCTTCATCCTTCATGAGCCTTGACTTTATTTACAACAAAGAAAAACTTCTGAAATGCTTTATATTGCATTAATTCTTTCAATAATGCCAGGTTTCCATCAGGTTTCTCCCAAATTTGTAACTAATGATGCCTCTGTATCAGTAGGCAAAATCTTTTGCTCGCCTTTGCGATCCTCGGGCTACAAAAGCATATGGGAACATGTCGCTCGGTGAACATTGATGTGCCATGTCTCGTTACACAGAGCTTTTGCCATGCTCAATGAGGCTGCGGAAGTATTCCGAGAAACCAATATTAGTACCTCGGGATGTGGCCATTTTGCGCCTGTATCATGCGCTTGCTTTGCTTGTGCAGCTCTTTCCTAGGACAGAGATCCCCTCCATCAGACATAATTGGGAGCCTTGAGAATCTGTGCAATGCTAAATTAATCATGTATTTTCACGGTGAGTGTGTCAGGCCTTGCTGTTGTGGTACATGCCCCCAAACACTCCCGAGCAACATACGACATCAATGTAAGCCTCACTCCAATCTTAGCTTAAGACTTACAGGTATTCTCTGCGAGATGAGTAGATAGCTGCAATGTTGTAGTAGCGCCAAACCACAATGAGGGATGACACGCAGTCAAGTAAGGCGTCGATCTGCGGAATACATACACGGTGTGATGAAGATATGGTAGTGCTGCTGGAAAGACTTCGAGCTTATGCCACACAAATCTAACCTTGGTTGAGAGATCAATTGATGACCAGATCATTGACCAAATTCATGGCACAAACTTCCCTGGTCCACTAATATAAGGATCAAAGGTCTTGCCTACATTAGACAGGATATAATTAATATTTGTTGTTTTGGCCTCATGGAGCAGCCGCAATAGATATTGGTCTGAAATAAGTCCCAATTGCATGAAGTGAGCAAGCTGATAAAATTTTTTAATGTTTTTGGCAAATTTGAATGTAAGTCCAACTCTTAGAAAGACATTACAAGTGTTTCCACATCTATGCTGGATACAGGGCAGTATTATTTTCCACACAATGATCTTTAGCTCATGGAGGAGCTTGTCCAGATATTATATGTAGGATAGAGATTATTAGGAGTCATTAGTGCACGTTCACGTGAAATACAAGGATATTAGTAGACAATAGACAAATTGATACAGTATGTTCGGGTTAGGGTTAGGGTTCGGGTTAGGGTTAGGGTTAGGGTTAGGGTTAGTATTTGAAGCTGGGATCACAGCATCATGAGTAGCATACTAAGGTAGGAATTGATGACTAATTGACTACAGCATGTTATCTTGACTACTACCTTAAAAGAAAAAAGATGCACATCATTTGCAATTCAATAATTTGTAATGTCAAAACCTCAATTGTTCTGACTGATTTCCAAAAGACCGAATGACAATTCTCCCATACCTCTGTTCAAAACCGAAATTATCTATGGATTTTTTGGCTTTAAATTGTTCATGTTGTTGTTTTTTTTCTTTGTATCCTAATCTTCGGGACCTTTTGTGTGTTACATGTAGCAAGCTTGGATGCCTTCGCTCTGGTCTGATGTGCAGGGTGGTTCAAAAGTCCGGAATTATCGGAAATACTTTTAATTTCTTGTATTTTTCTTTGAGACGATGCCTTTGAGGCAGATAGGACGTCATGGACTGATGGAATGGCCTCCAGATAGTTCAGATTTAACGCTACTCGACCTTTTTCTTTGGGAACACCAGGAGACCATGTACTATTGAAGATCTAAAGGATGAAATCGGACACTGATGTTCTAAAATCGATGTGTCAATGTTAAGAAACGTTCAAAGGAACCTACCCCTGAACTTTTAGGACTTAGGCACCACCATCCACCACATTGTTGCAGAAGTGAAATCTGAGTTGAAGAGAATAATGCAAACTGAGTTAAGTTTTGAAAACAAGTTATTTTCTTCTGCTTCATCAATTTTAGGAGTAAGTGTGCTACCTCTGCACCACAGTGGTGCAAAGGTAGTGCAGTTGAGTTGTTTCGTTTGGGTTTGATTCCCGATCTGACTATTAACTGTTGGATCAATGTTATGCAGGTGGGGTGTTGCATCACAAAGTGTGCCATCCCACAGATGGTCGTTAAGCTGGGTGTCTTGTTTGCTAGCATAAGTTTGTGGACCTTAAATATCCTATGGTGTCCTTCGCAAAGAGTAGGTGCGTTATCCCTGGCACCCTAAACAAATCCTAAGTTCCTGCCCTAACCTACAAAGGGCATTGTAATGGCGGGATAGTCCCACAACTCAGAAATGATGCAACCTGCAGGCCAAACTCGTGATTGTCTCCCGGCCTAGTATGCATATGATCTGATATGACAAATGTTGAGAAATGAAGGTAAAGGAGCCTAAAACAAGATAAAATATGTACCCATTTACTCCACATTCATGTATTGTCATGCTGTCACAATCAGGGAAACATACATAAATGTAAAAGGTGTACTTACCGCAAAACCAAAGAGTGAGGCACTGTAACGTAATGCTGACACCACTGTGATAATGAAAAACAAACAAACAAAAAACATCGTTTTCAATAAAATAATATTGCAAGATAAACAAAAATCATTTGAACGCACGTTCCTCAGACCAATAAAGGATTGATAAACCACAGCATTACTTCATGAAATGATCATTACAGCACTCATTATGCGTGAAACCTTCATTAAAGATTTTCATTTTGATGGAATAAGCCAGATATTTAGAGGTTATTGACTTCTACCTTACACTACCTACTAATAAGTTCAGCAACAAAAAAAGACAGAATATTTGGAGGTCAAATACTGAGTTGAAGCAAAGCAAACAAGGTCGTCACAGTGAAACCCATACGACAAAGTGAAAAAAAATTAAAAACACATGAACACACCCCCTGGATAAAAAACTTTGCCTCAGTTAAGTAGATTGTTAGAACCCGCGATTCGCGGGGGATACATTCCTGGAAAATGCCAGGAATGTCAAATCTGCAAGTCAGGGCATTGCTTCAATGGGAAAAAGGGTGATAGGTTCCCAGTGGTTCGTGATTCACAAGGGGAAATAAAAAATCCCATGAAAAACAGTGAAAAACCATGAATACGCCCGCAAAACCAGGAAAATACGCGAATAAACCCATGAGAAACCGCGAATACACCGGCAAAACCAGGAAAATGTGAAAAAAACCGCGAATAACCGCGAATACACCCATGAAAAAAAGAAAATGTGAAAAACTGCGAATACGCCCACAAAACCACGAAAATGTGAAAAACGGCGAATACGAAAAAAAAACACGAAAATGTAAAAAACCGAGAATACGCCCAATAAACCACAAAAATGTGAAAACCGTCAATGCGCCCGGAAAACCACAAAAATATGAAAAACCGCGAATTCGCCAGCAAAACCACGAAAATGTAAAAAACCAAGAACATGCCTAATAAACCAAAAAAATGTGAAAATCGTCAATGCGCCCGGAAAACCACAAAAATATGAAAAAACGCGAATTGGCCAGCAAAACCATGAAAATGTGAAGAAACGCGAATACGCCAGCAAAACCACGAAAATGTAAAAAACCGAGAATACGCCCACAAAATGACAAAAATGCGAAAAACCACGAATACGTCCGGAAAACCACAAAAATGCGAAAAACCACGAATACGTCCGGAAAACCACGAAAATGCGAAAAACGTTGAATATGCCCGGAAAACCACAAAAAATGTGAAAAACCGCGAATATGCCAACAAAACCACGAAAATGCAAAAAACGCGAATACGCCCACAAACCACGAAAATGTGAAAACCGTCAATGCGCCCGGAAAACCACAAAAATATGAAAAACACGCGAATTCGCCAGCAAAACCACGAAAATGTAAAAAAACTGCAAATATGCCCGCAAAACCACGAAAATGTAAAAAACCGAGAACATGCCTAATAAACCAAAAAAATGTGAAAATCGTCAATGCGCCCGGAAAACCACAAAAATATGAAAAAACGCGAATTGGCCAGCAAAACCACGAAAATGTGAAGAAACGCGAATACGCCAGCAAAACCACGAAAATGTAAAAAAACGAGAATACGCCCACAAAATGACAAAAATGCGAAAAACCACGAATACGTCCGGAAAACCACGAAAATGCGAAAAACGTTGAATATGCCCGGAAAACCACAAAAATGTGAAAAACCGCGAATATGCCAACAAAACCACGAAAATGCAAAAAACCGCGAATACGCCCACAAAACCACGAAAATATAAAATACCGCGAACATGCTGACAAAACCACGAATACGCAAAAAAACGCGAAAATGCCCACAAAACCATGAAAATGTAAAAAAAAAAAACGCGAATACGACGACAAAAGTACAAATATGTAAAAAAATATACCATCAGAGATGGGAATCCCCCGCCATTGAATGGAAAAGGTCATACATATTCCAGATAATGAGGGAGGTGAATTGGAAACAAGAACACCATTTGGTCATCATCTCGAAAAAGTTCCCAGGGGTGAGGAACGTAGTAACCAAAAATAATTGAAATCACATAAGCGGTTTTCCATTTATTACAAAAAACATTTTTCAAGATGGCCGCTCCAGTCGGCCATCTTGGATCCGGCCACGGCCAAAATCAATAGGTTCTTCCTTTTCAGGTGGTACATGTGACCCAAATTTCAAATCGATATGGCGAAAAAACATTTTTTTCAAGACGGCCGCCCCAGTCGGCCATCTTGGATCCGGCCACGCCCAAAATCAATAGGGTTCTTCCTTTTCAGGTGGTACATGTGTGACCCAAATTTCAAATCGATATGGCGAACAGTTTATGAGTTATCGCACTCACAGCTATAAATGTTGACGCCCGGACGGACGGACAGCTGGACGGATAGCCGGACGCCCTGGGTGACAACAATATCCCCCTTCCGCCACGCGGCGGGGATAAAAAAGCGAATACGCCGACAAAACCACGAGTATGCAAAAAAACGCGAATACGCCCACACAACCACAAAAATGTGAAAAACCACGAATACGCCAACAAAACCACGAAAATGTAAAAAATCGAGAATACGCCCAATAAACCACAAAAACGTGAAAACCATCAATGCGCCCGGAAAACCACAAAAATATGAAAAACCGCGAATTGGCCAGCAAAACCATGAAAATGTAAAGAAACGCGAATATGCCAGCAAAACCACGAAAATGTAAAAAAAATGCAAATATGCCCGCAAAACCACGAAAATGTAAAAAACCGAGAATACGCCCAATAAACCACAAAAATGTGAAAACCGTCAATGCGCCCGGAAAACCACAAAAACATGAAAAACCGCGAATTGGCCAGCAAAACACGAAAAATGTGAAGAAACGCGAATACGCCAACAAAACCACGACAATGTAAAAAACGAGAATACGCCCACAAAATGACGAAAATGCAAAAAACCACGAATACATCTGGAAAACCAAGAAAATGCAAAAAACGTTGAATATGCCCAGAAAACCACAAAAAAGTGAAAAATCGCGAATATGCCAACAAAACCACGAAAATGCAAAAAACCGCGAATACGCCCACAAAACCACGAAAATATAAAATACCGCGAACATGCTGACAAAACACGAATATGCAAAAAAACGCGAATATGCCCACAAAACCATGAAAATGTAAAAAAAAAAACGCGAATACGACCACAAAACTACAAATATGTAAAAAAAAAGCGAATACGCCGACAAAACCACGAATATGCAAAAAAAACGCGAATATGCCCACAAAACCATGAAAATGTAAAAAAAAAAACGCGAATACGGCCACAAAATTAACAATATGTTTAAAAAAAACATGAATTCTCCCATAAAACACAAAAAAATGTAAAAAAAAAACCGCGAATACGCCCACAAAAACACGGATATGCAAAAAAACGCGAATATGGCCACAAAACTATGAAAATGTAAGAAAAAAAAAAACGAATACTGCCACAAAACTACAAATATTTTTTAAAATGCGAATATGCCCACAAAACCACGAAAATGTGAAAAACCGCGAATACAACCACAAAAACATGAAAATGAAAAACCGCGAATACCCCACAAAAACGTAAAAATATGCGAATATGCCCACAAAAACAAGAAAATGGAAAAAAAACGGGAATACGCTCACAAAAACACAAAAAACCGAGAATACGCCTGGAAAATCACAAAAATATCAAAAACCCGCGAATAGGCCAGCAAAACCACGAAAATGTGAAAAACCGCGAATACGTCCACAAAACCATGAAAAGTGAAAAACCACGAATATGCCCACAAAACCACGAAATATAAAAAAACCGCGAACATGCCCACAAAACACGAATATGCAAAAAAACGCGAATATGCCCACAAAACCACGAAAATGTGAAAAAACCGCGAATACGCCCACAAAACCACGAAAATATTAAAAAACGCGAATACGCCACAAAACCACAAAAATGTGAAAAACCACGAATACGCCCACAAAACCACCAAAATGTAAAAACCGTAAATACATCCACAAAACACGAAAATGTGAAAAACCACGAATATGCCCACAAAACCACGAAAATGTTAAAAAACCGCGAATATGACTGCAATACCACGAAAATGTAAAAAAAAAACGCGAATACGCCCAGAAAAACACGAAAATGTGAAAAAACGCGAATACGGCCACAAAAACACGAAAATGTTAAAAAAAAAAACGCGAACATGATCGCAATACCACGAAAATGTAAAAAAACGAGAATACGCCCACAAAAACATGAAAATGTAAAAAAAAAAAACGCGAATACGCCCACAAAACCACGAAAATGTGAAAAACCGAGAATACGCACAAAAGCACGAAAATGTAAAAAAAAAAACGCGAATACACCCACAAAACCATGAAAATGTGAAAAACCAAGAATATGCCCACAAAACCACGGAAATGTAAAAAAAACGCGAATACGGCCACAAAAACACGAAAATGTTTAAAGAAAAACGCAAATATGACCGCAATACGACGAAAATGTAAATAAACCAATGTCACCCGCAGGGTGACCCGTATCTTGCCAAAAGGTGACCACGTGTGACTTCTTTAAGGTCACACTGAGGTGAACAGAGCTGCTATCCACCAGGAGCGACTCCTTGAGGAATATCTGCCTACGAGAGATTCCGATGAGAATCGTTCTACAGAGTAACCATGAAAAATATGCGTTTGCCTCATAACGTCACCAAATAACGTCATAATGTCTCAAGCTTGACATATCTAGAAAGCACTCATTGAGGTGTTCAATTTGAGGTACTACACGATATGGTTCCTAAAACTTGAAGATTTGACCTTGGGTCAAATATGTTTGACCTTAGGCACTAACCATGAAGGTCAAGCCGATCGCCACCAAAAATTAATCAGCTGAGCGCCAGACCATGAACTATATTCCCATGAAGTTTGAAGACGACGATCAAAATTACTCAAAAAATAAGGTTTCGTCGACTCCCCTGATTTGCGACAAAGTGACCTTGACCTTTGACCTTGACCTTCAAAATTTTATGCGCTGAAAGGGACCTCTATAGGCCTCTGATATGCGAAGTTACAAAAATTTCCAATGATAACTGTGCTCTGCAGAATTTTTTTTACGTGATTACAGACAAACAAAAAAAAAAAACATACAAGCTGACTAACATATCTTGCACAAACTTCGTTTTGCAAGATAAAAAAACGAGAATACGCCACAAAAACATGAAAATGTAAAAAAAAAAACGCGAATACGCCCACAAAACCACGAAAATGTGAAAACCCACGAAAATGTAAAAAAAAACGCGAATATGCCCACAAAACACGAAAAGGTAACAAACCACGAATATGCCCACAAAACCACGAAAAGGTAACAAACCATGAATACGCCCACAAAAAATTGCGGCTACGCAAAGCAGAGCCGTGAATGTCGAAGCAGGTCGCATTTTATCAATCGCAAATACATGGGGTCTGCAAATAGCATGCCCGGGAATAGCGGGGTCCAGTAGGTGCTAGTCATACCTGCTCCCACTGGGAGAGATATATGGTGTCAATCCTCCCTCCCTGGTCGAGTTGCAGCTCCTTCACGTGGCAGATAGAGAAACACATCTTCTTTTAGTAAAAGTAACACCAGTTCCCTCCGGGAATGAAAAAAGGTTGTCAATACCCGCTCCCTCCGGCAGATTAAACCACTTGCACTATTCTCTGTGTACAGGAAAAAATTGAAAGTCGTCTCCCCATTCTTTCCGGGGAGGAGTGAGGTTGAGGAATTACTTTGTACCCATGACGTGACACCGAGTACCCCAAGCATGTGTGTAAAATTTGGTTGAGAGTGGCCTATCCAATTTTTGATTCGATAATGATCAGACATACGTACATAATACATACATACTTACAGGACATACATACAAATGCCTTATTTTTGTATGATGTTAGACAACATCCACTGAATATGTACATTCACTATTCACCACTTGCCTGTAAACAAACACCACTTCACATCCATAACTCTGTGCACCATATCGGTGTTTGCAGTGTTGGGAGTCATGGAAAGCATCAAGCTGTATACTATAGAAATGCAGGATAGCCTCGTGGAATGCATACTCACTTCTGAGCTGTCGAGCCTGGCTTGGAATATTGACAAAGGTATAAACTGTCATCCTAGTGTTTCATAGGCAGGGTGAGGCATCAATGTGTGTACCATATTTTGGGTGTACATTAAGCCGGAGGACCCATCTGCTAGCATTGGTCTTTGGTGGACGTTAAAGATCCCACGGTGTTTTTCGTAAAGAGTAGACTAGTGACCACTGGCACCCTAAACAAATTACAAATCCCTCCACCTTCAGTCACATATCTTGAGGCATTATGGCGACCCATACAGGGTTGGTTCTCACCTTGAAATGTTTCTCCACACGTGTTACTCCTCCGAATCTCTGTAAAGAGTGGGCCTCTACATAATTAACTAATTGTGCTGTACACTGTAAACCCTATTAAAACATTGTCCTTATTCGATATTGTATTTTCCTCCAACACAGAATGATAAAGTTAGTATTTTTCTTCTCCAACTTGAACAAGAACTATCTCATAATTCATTTGCACTCAATTCCTGAACACCTGCAGAGTGTGTTTACAAAAGCCTTTCTTTAGGAAATAAAACCTGATGCTTCTCCTATATTGCCAACATATGTGCAACATTTTCACCTCACAAAGTTAGGTTGTGGGAAAATGCAAATGTTGCACTACTAAGGAAGTTGAACGAAGCAGCGGATAACAGTGTGAAAGTAATCTGTCATTGACAAAAATACAATATCGATTCTCAACAGTCTCAGTGAGACTCAGTTTTCTGGCTTCTGAGATTGAGATTCTGATTCTTCTTGCTAAGTCATCGCCAATATGACTGTTGAAACACTTATAAGAGTGTCCTGATTTGATGATGGGTACCTCAGTTGTTCAAGTTTCTTTCGACATTGTAAAAGAAAGAAGAAAGATTATCTGCATCATTTGATGGAATTATTGCCCATTTTGGGTTACATTTCATACGTGTATGTGAATATAATTTATTTGTTGGCCCGTCAGTCTTCCAATCTGAACCTCATGATCATCCTGGTGTTTTTGCAGGCAGGGTGATTCATCAATGTGTGCGCTGTCACTAGGAAGGATGTTAAGCCGGGTGTCCCGTCGACCAGCATTACTTGGTGAATGTTAAAGATCCTACGGTGTCCTTCGTGAAGCATAGGCGGGCTATCGCCAGCACCCAGAACAAATTGCTAATTCCTGCACACTCAGTGGCATATACAGTGTCAGAGTGGCGACCCCTCTGGGATTGTAACCCAAGCCAAAGAGACTGCTTCAGCAGAACAGACGCTCTATAGAGTTTGTGTTATTCATCACCTGGAGGCCGACTTTGTAAGAATCCAAGTACCCACGATCTAATACATACTTACATCACAAAAAGCTTTCATTAATCACTGCTATTATTAAAAAAAAACAAAAAAAAAACAATCAGCGACAATGTACATTGATTACATGTTCCAACTGTATCACACGGACAGTTTTGTTTGGCAAGAGAAGTTCCAGTATGATATGGGATTTAGTTCAGTCATAATCGTTGTTGCTTTCAGGTCTAAAGATTCAGCGAACAAAGAATCAAGTTTGCATCTGCATGGAAAAGTTGTTGTCGTTCTTATAACTTGGGTTTAATTTTTTACAGCGCTATCAATTGCTATTAAAAGAAAGCTTGGCTGACACAAAAGGACTATTCAATGACATTTTTGTGCCTTTCATTTTACCCCCATTCCCCCCTTTTTTAACCCCTCCTTCCCCTCCCCCCCCCCCCAAATTTTCATTCCTGACCTTAATTTTCACAAAAACTACAAAATCCTATCAAACTTGATTGCGGCATTTTTCAAAATGTTCAGGAGTTAGCAACAAATGGCAAAGAGGATATTAATATTCAGCCTGACTAACATTGAAGATTTTGGCCTAATTGGGGCTCGCTCCATATTGATTCGTTGCTCCAACAGAAATCCCTCAAGGCAACACCACGTCGATTTTGGCAGCTAACTTCAGTCATTATTCACATGTTGGATAAATACTGCATCCTGCTTGTTGAGGAAAGAGTTTAATGTGATAATAAATTGAAGCCAGAGACAAAATTACAGCGATGAAGTCACAATACCAAGCTAATATCAGGTAACTTTACACCAACTTTCTCATCTGCTTGCTCTATCTGCTAATTGATGTTTAAGAACCCGTGGTCCATTTTGATAACAAAAATACTTGGTCTACTACTCGAGCCAAATTCTAAACTCAGACAGATTCGTGGCCTCTCTGTATTCTATCACCTCCTTTTTGGTCTTGCACCCTCTGCCCTCTCATGGCTCTGTCCCTCCCATGTTTCTGCAGGCCACACTTGGTGTGTCAGTAACCCTCTTCTTGTTAAATTCAGAAAATCCAGGCTCACTACTCACATCTACTCATTTGTTCCTCTTTACTTTCGCCTGTGGAACCAACTTCTCCAGTCGGTTCAGTCCCGTTCTTCCCTCCAGGACTTCAAAACAGCTGTTCACCACTACCCCCACGTCATCCATGCTCATGATCTCTTTTAACCCCAAATGACCCCATTCGCAAGCACTCCATTTTTCCAGGTTATTGTATTTTTGCCCCTCTCCATCACCTCTTTTCATTCGTTACTTGTCGGTTGATTTGTTCCTCTTCTGTTTCAGCCCCACTTTCCCTCCCCTCTTCTTGCTGTATTTCATTCAGCTTGTGTGCAGCTTGTTCAAGTGGACTCTTCTATTATCAGAAGGTATCTTTTCAAAAAGTGGTCTCCATGGGTGAGTTGTTGGCCAAAAGCCCATTCTGTGTAAAGGTAACAAAACCAAGAGACTGATATATGCCCAAGAACATCAGATTTTGAATGCTAATCAGTGAGGATGAGTACTTTGCAGTGATGAGTCAAAGTCTGAAATTTTTGGAACAAGGAGAAGGCAGAATGTCAGAAGGAGGTTTAGTGAAAAGTATCAGGATATGTGTCTACAGACTACTGTGAAGCATGGTGGAGGTCACGGTTTCAAGTTTAGGGATGTATTTTTGCTGCTGGCATTTGTGATTTGGTGAGAATTGAAAGAACATTGAATGCTGACAAGTAAAAACAGGTCCTAATCCACCATGGTATCCAATCAGGAAGCAGACTATTTGGTGACATCTTTGTTTTCCAGCCCGATGACCCCAAACACGCTGCAAATGTCATTAAAACATATTCACAAAGAAAAGCAGAATCACAAACTCCACAACCATTAGAATGGCCACTTCAAAGTCCTGATCTTAACATCAATGAAGCTATCTCGGATTATTTGGACAGAAAGAAAAATGAAAAACAAGCACAATCGAAAGACGAATCATGGGAAAAATTGCAGAATGCATGGAACAACCTCCCAATGGAACTTCTCCAGAAATTGCACGAAATAATTCCAAAACGGACATCTTTGGTTTTACATGAAAAAGGTGGTCACACCAAATATTGAAATTTCACGCGTGAATATATCTAATAGAATTCATTTTGGTTTCTTTAATAAAACATGATCATTATAACACCTTATAATCATCAAAATATGCCAATGTGACAACAACAAGAATGGCCGCACTGTGGTCACGACCTACGACAAAATCGGGTAACGGGCTGATTGGGAAACACACATTTACTGTGCTAGTAAAAGATTAACTCGACACTTTGATCCATGTCAACCTCCTGAATGGTTATATCATCAGAACGAGCTGATTCGGCACACGTTCACGGATTGTTTAACCCCAACACGGGGCCATTAAAAAATGACGTAACACTATTTTTTTTCGTAATTTACATAATGTAATGCTTGATTACATAATGTAATTACGTTTCATTAAATTTACTTAATGTAACGTTTGATTTAACCTTCCAAATAATTTTTATTCGAGATATGATTAATTTTTTTGGGGTCCCTGTGGTCGTATGGCTGCTTAGCTGCCAGGGTAGCTATCATTTCTTGAAGCGCGACTGTGTCGCTGATGCAGTGCCCCTCTACCAGTACACACACTGGAACTGGTACTCATTTTGTCGACCTCGGAAGGATGACAGGCTGAGTCAACCCCCTGGTGTATTAATTCAGCGGCCGACGGGTTTGAACTCAGGACCCTAGGATCCAAAGCCACCACCCTAACCACTGAGCCAACACCAGGCTTTGGGGTCCCTCATCACGAATAACACTCAACCCAAATAAAGCCAATGGAAATGTGATGCAACAAGCCAAGGCAGTGTATAATCAACAGAGGCCTACAGGCCTGATGTCTTCGGCCAATGCTATTTTTTGGAGAGGCATGTACCGTGCGTGCTGACGGACTTGATTAAACCTTACTAATAATATTTATTCGACATACGAAGAAAGATTTATTCGACATACGACATTTTCGGGGGCCCTCATCGCGAGTAACACCCAACCCAAACAAAGCCAATGGAAATCTGATGCAATAAACCAGGAAAGTGTATAATCATCAGTGACCCACCAGAAAACCAAGATGGCGGCCATATAATTTTGTCTGGGTGCCATGGTGGGTGGAGGCAAGTGACAAATGTGGGTGGGGTCCAGCAGCTGTCCGACCAATGGGTGCACATTTCAAAAATCGACCCCGCCATGAACCACAACAACAGTAACACCAACCATGCGGAGCTCTTGTTGACCTGCTAGACACATCGCAGGTAAAAATGTCTATTTTGAAGGTGGCCTCAGACTTTTGCATTGTGCTGCATGTTAATGTTTGTTTGTTTTTTCACTTCAGTTCAATGATCGGAATGGTATGCGTTAAATTACATCAAGTGTCGATAAATTGATGAGGAGCAGATAAATTAAATTATATTATGCTCTATAATTTTATTGTCGGTTTCTATTAAGGAATTTATCTGCTGCTCAACTGCAAATGATTAAAAGAAGTGTGTGATGATCTTGGGCTTGGGTAAAAGACATCTTAATGAGGCGTACTCATACATCAAACACATTGGATTGTCATGGGAAGCTTCCAATAAATGGGGTATTTTGATCAAATTAAAACGCACAAACACACACACCACACACACACACACACACACACACACACACACACACACACACACACACACAAACGAGTGAAGCCTGTTATTGTAAATAACCGTGACGTGTGAATTGTAAATTAATTAAATGAATGATGTACAACCTTAAAAACCCAACCAATGACAATTATAATATCATACAAATTTTCCTTTTTTGACATTATTGAAATAAAAAAAAAGTTAGTAGAAGCTCAAGCTTTGCAAAAATTCACACATCATCATCATCATCAATGTTCAGAACAAGCATCAATCAATGCTCTTGGCAAGGGTTAGGTTGGGTTGTTTGCCATTGCCATCCCAAGAGTCAGGCAGGACAGGAATTTGAAATTTGTACATGGTGCTGGCGATAACTCACCTACTCTTCACGAAGGACACCGTGGGGTCTTTAACATCCACCAACTAATGCTAGCGGATGGAACTCCCAGTTTAACGTCCATCCGAGGGACGGCACACATTCATGAATCACCCTGCCTGTGAAACACCGGACTGACAGTTTGTAGCTGGGCTGGGATTCGAACCCAAGATAGAGCTCAGAGGTGAGTGTGCGTATTGAACATGGAGTCTCAAAATTTAAGGGATACATGAATATCTGAACAGAAATCACACTTTGTTTCACAAAGGAACCATTCTGCATTATTTAATTGTCTTTCATCATCCTATGGTGGGTCGATCCAGCACAATGGTATATATCATTTTACATTTATACATTCACGATTAAAACATAGTGGTGCATTCAAGCATTCATGATTTTAGATTGTAGTTTGTGATATTTTATACAGTAATTCAACAATAATCATTATGTGTGTGACGATTCATAACACAATATCTTGTATCACAGTGCTGTACTGTTATAAACACCAGCAAAAATGGTCAGACGTTACATCTCGCCTTTTCTCCACATAATGAATTATTAATGAGATAATGCATCATTCAGACAAGCAATGTTATGAACACACTCGCCTCTGAGCCATCTAGCCTGGGTTTGAATTCTCAGCCAGCTCAAACTGCCATATTCTGATGTCTCGCAGGCATTGCAAGGCATTATCAATGTGTGCCGTCCCTCAGATACACTTTAAACTGGCTGTTCCATCTGCCAGAGTTAAAGTTGGTGGACGTTAAAGATCCCAGATGTAACTAAAAAGTACAAAGCATCAGCACGCCAAAATACCAAAAAAAACAAACCCAACCATTACAACAATACAACCCAAAATAACATATCAAAACATCCACCAAAGTCACAAAACATACACACTCAGTTATAAAATAATCACCACACCACTCCCAAGACAAAAATTATAACCATCTCAAGATCAACAACCATAACCAAAGGAAATCGAAAAGCACACCAAAAAACCAAGCACAAGACCAACACAGACCAATAACACAATGTTCCTCCACGAAAAGTAGGCAAGCTGTCGCCGGCATCCTGACCAAATTCCTGCCCTGATCTACGGGGGGGGGGGGGGGGGGGGGGGGGGGGGGGGGGGGGGCGATTCGCATCACAGCCACCGAACGAGCCCACAGCCAATGATACCACTCACAACCTTGTGCTGCATACGGAAGGAGAAGAAGAAGAATAAGAAGTTCTGTAATGAACACATGCGAATCTAATAAATAAATGTCATTTTCTGTTTGTCTGTCTGTGTGTCAAACCGATCACACCAAAACTACTAGGCCAATTGCCGTCAAAGTTGGCACATGGACCAAGTTCGACCTCGTGGTGAACGCAGGCTACTTGGTTTCATCTGTAGTCACGGGGGTTCCGGAGGGAAGGTCGACAAAAATTCTCAATGTAAATGTGTACATCGTGCAGCACCACCCGGTGGTGGTGGCGGAAGGTATTACAATCAGCTGTGGAGATAACCGGCATTTTTGCACTGTACACGTCCCAGAGAGTCAGAAGCCCCCAAAGCGAACCTCCACTAATCAGGGAGGCAGGAGAAGAGGGGAGGAGGGTGGAAAGGGGTGGGGTAGGAGTCCGGAGGGAGGGGGCTGGGGTGGAAGGAGGCAGTGGGAGAGATGGGATGAGAGAGGGGAAGGGATGGGATGAGGGACCGGCATTTGCCCGGCACATTGCCAGTTCAAAATAAAATGACAAAGTCATCAATTTAAGAAGAATTATCACAGCAATGAGAGCAGTCGCAGATCGGGTGTACCGATACGTATCATGTCATTCATGATAATAAAACGATATAATCTACGATGTGTTTATACATTTGTTTTGCATATTATGTACATTTAAGAGATGGCAATTTAGCAACAAAATATTGTTGTTTGTCCCAAGCCTCAGGGTCTGCTGAACTTCCAAGGAAATAGAGGTGATAACAGAAATGGCAGTGTCCATAGTATGTGTGAATTGGTCCTGTGACACAATTGATTTGAGGCTATCACAATAAAAATGATGCAGGTGCTCAAGTCCTTGCCACTAACATAATAAGAAAAGAGAAAAACTCTTCTGGATATCACTGGATTGAGATCCTGTGACCTTTCAAGGGCACTCGGTTTGTCAACTGCGTTGTGGGAATTTAATCTCAGCAATTGTGGTGACCTTGTCTCTCACCAATCTTCTTCTGCTGAGGGTGTTCGTATTCACACTCTCAAAGGTACACTTATCTCGGTATTGTGAAATAAGCACACAGAATGCATTCCTCTTTTCAAGGAATTCTAAACTAACTGTCGATGACACTCTAACAAGTATTTATTTATTTTAATTTCTCCAAAACAAGGTCAATAGTGGAGAATTAATTCTGCCTCAAATTTATCATGTGACTTGTCCAACACACTATCCCCTCTTTTTAGCAGCTCATGAGCAATAACGTGGAACCAAAGTGTTTCGTCATTCCAATTGCCGTTTCTGTATTGGGCATGGAACCCCTCCTGGCAGTCATTTGGGATAGCAGCTAATTCAACCAATGGGATCAGGAGGTACAACCTTACCATTACCTGAATAGAATATACAAGTTGACAATGTCCTTGGCCAAGGAGGAGTGAAGAAAACTGGAGATCATTAAAAGCTCATTGGTGGAAAGACGTGAAGTGGATACTATAACCATTTGCTTTGTGGACCTTGCTATCAGCTGAGTCTCTTTGCTCAAATTTTTAATGAATATTGCATTGTTCGGCAGTACACTCTGCATGAGATAGTCAGTAACGAATGGGAAAATCAACAAAGTGTCGCTCCCATCAGACTTTTTGTGCTTATCTTTAAGTTTTGTTCACCTACACTTTCTGTATCTAAACTCACCAGGAACTGTGTTTACTTGATCTCAAGCCGAGGCTTTTGGATTATCAAGTATCAATGCTCTGCGAAATTTTCACTTGCTTGACCGTCAAAGCAAATTTGAAAATACCAGGGGAAAAGCCCGTCAAAATGTTGGGTGCACAAAACTCAACGAAACACAGAGAATTCCAATAGTACACACAAAGTTATGGATTACGTCCAATTAATTATTTGCAATAAGGGAATGGGGAACATGAATGGGTCAAAATGTTGGGTGGGATTTCTTTGATGCGTTTCAGGCGTTAATGCGAAATTCATAAGCATACAGTGTATAAACAGCCTCGATTTTTCCCGAAATAAATAAAAAACAATAATGCGGGTGATATGTAAGCACAGCCTCGTTCGCTTCCGAAATAATGAAACAAAAAAAAATGCGGGCAGTATATCGGCACAGAATGTCGGATTGATTGCTCCATTCCTCGAAAAAAAATAAAAAATTCAGGTGATTGTAATCCTTACTGTGATTCACAGACCGGTGTTTGTATGTTTGTTTGTGGGTTTGTTTGTCAGGCTACTCTTCCTCCAGTTCTGACCCAATTACATCCAGACTTGCTACAGAGGATAAGCATAACCCCAATTAATATATAGGGGTGTTTTTATCTTTACCGGTGGTCTTGGGGTGAGGGAGGGGGCACAAATTCTCTATGTTAATGTGTATCGTGTCGCGCCGCCTCCTGGTGGGGGAGGGTATTACAAGACACCACCATTTACAGTTCAGTATTCCTGTCCACACGTTTTCCAGTGTCACGAAGTGTTTTGAATTATAGGAAGTATTGTAGTAGGTATGTTTTTATTTCATGCATGTAACCTGGGGGGGTTTTGCCGATACAGAGCTATCAATTGCCTAAACACCGCCCAAATAAAGGTATGTGTCAGAAGAACGTGCTACATGATTGGAACAAGATTGCCCATAGGGTGCGTACTCTGCTTGTATATGTAAAGTCCAGTTAGTTTTTGGACTATGTATGCATGTGCCGACGCACTGCCTTTTGCCCCATTTGTTGGACAGCTCGTATGACTCCGCCTCCAATTAAAATCATGTGCCACCATTTTATGAAGCAGTAATAGGCCACAGACCTCAGGCCTGAGGCCTCGAGTGTCAGTCCATGGCCCAATACAATTGGAATTATCCCAGGCACAGTGCCTTCAGTGCCATTCCTGTCCCAAGTTTTCCAGTGTAGTGAGGTGTTTTGAATTATTTGCAGTCGGCATGTTTTTGCTTTCTATACATAACCCAGTTTATTTATTTTTTCCTATACAGAGCTGTCACTTGCCTAAACACCACCCAAATAAAGGTATGCATCAGAAGAACGTGTTGCATGCTTGGAACAAGATTGCCCGTAGGGCAGGTATTCTGCTAGTGAAGCTAACACATGGATATTGCTTATAGTCTATGGGATCAATGGCTCCATTGTTCAGTTTTGTAGCACCCAGATGTGAATTATATTTTTGTTGTTGATTATGATGCAGTAAGACACAGTCTAACGAGATCACAACTTTCATACTTCAAGTTCCACTTCGGGACGCTGAATTTTAATGAGGACTTGCAGACTTTTTGAAATTTGCGGTGAATCTTCATGAGTGGGCTGTGAAGTGTCAACATCTGTGGCAGCCAATCGGAAACCACGTAAGAACTGTTTTCACTTCAATCGCGCTACTTTTCCGATACATCAGTTTCCTTGTGTTGTTGTTGTGTGAGGGTAAGAATTGTGAAAGATATGCTGTTTATTACATGTTTGATTGAAGAATCCTGGAGAAATCAAAAAGTTTGATGTGAAGAGTTGGAAAAGACTTTGGGATTTTGCCGCCCAGTGGCTCGATGGAGAGGAAACAAATATCGCGAACAACGATCCATTTTCATCGGAAGGTTTGTCAGGGTCAATTGTCATTTAAAATGCTTCATGGAGGCATGACATTTGACAGAAATAAGTTAAACAATACACATCCGTTATTTTAACTGTGCACTAAATTAGATAATGCTTTGTAAGAATTGGAGTTTGCTTTGGAGTAGTAATTTGCTTTGGAGTAGTAAGAATTGGAGTAGTAATTGCGGTGCTGTGTTTTTAATATCACTTCCGGGAGTGTCTATCTACGCGAGAATAATGCACCAAAATATGTTATGTACTACAAAATATAAATATATATTGCACTACAAAATATAAATATAAACTAGCATGGATTGGCTCACTACACTCACCTCCACACGTCGTTGCGGGGATATATGTTACAGATTTGCTTCGTTGGCATGATTGACACCAATCATGATCCAAAAATTTATTTTGTACAAATTTATTTGCAAGATTGGTAATATATTGTTACGGCTGTGGAAATTCGCAATACACCATAAAGGGTCCTTAGATCAGTTATGACGATAAGTATGTGTCTAGTTAGATTTCCCCACCGTTGTTTAGAGGGAATTTCTGTGTTCACCGGGCTGCGATCCTTTGAGATAGCCGTTTTTCTTTTCTCTGTCATTATTTTGGACCAATAATCCCCCAACAACTCAAACACCACCACCTTCGCTTCTTTACCTCCACAACTCCATCCCGCAAACACCGCTTCACCGCCATTCTCAAACGACGCCCGCCAACAACCAAACCACCACAGCAAACCCCCCACCACCTTCGCCTTTCTCCCTCCACAACCATCAACCACACCACCTGTCAACAACGAACGTCGTGCTGTCCAAAGCCCGTTCGGTGATTGTTACCAAACACGTCGTGCCACGAGTGCACACGGATCCTTTCGGGAAAGGAAAAACGGATCAGGAGAGGTTCACGCCCCCTTTCCGTCCGTCCAATGGCTGAGCGTCGGGCGGTGTGGCCCCGCCTCCAAACGCAAAGCATATGGATCCCTTTTTGGAGAGAGAAACGGATCAGGAGAGGTTCACGCCCCTTTCCGTCCATCCAATGGTTGAACATCGGGCGGCGTAGCCCCGCCTCCAAACGCGATTTGATCCGCGTATTTGCATATACGCCCCTCCTCCGGGCTATATAAGAGCGAACGCGGCGCGGCTCGAGGTCAGTCGGTGGAGCCGTGAGTCTGGTTGAGTCGGAGAAGTCGGCAGTGAAGGATATATGGGGACGGACGGTGGAAAGGAAGAAGCTCGAAGCAGGCAGTGCAGACGGGGCCCGATCGACGAACGGGAGACGGAGCTCGGGGTGGAGGTCGAGGGGCGAGTTGCGGAGTGGAGCAGGGACGCGGAGGAAGGCTCTGGGGCGAGGGTTCGCCGGAGTCAGTGCGGTCCCGAGGCCCCGCTAGGGGGGACCCAGCGTCAGCCATTCC
>CM068956.1:93153165-93192887 GCA_035128595.1 Eptatretus atami | reverse complement strand
AAATAACGAGTTGAAGCAAAGCATAACAAGGTACGTCACATTGAAACCCATACGACAAAGTAGAAAAAAATAAAAAAAACACCATTGACAACACCACCCCACTGGATAAAAAACTTTAGCCTCCAGTTAAGTAATGTATAGACCGCGCTATTCGCAGGGATACATTCCTGGAAAATGCCAGAGATGTCAAATCTGCAAGTCAGGGCATTCTTCAATGCGGAAAAAGGGTGAATAGGTTCCCCAGTGGTTCGTGGATTCAAAGGGGAGAATAAAAAAATCCCATGAAAACAGTGAAAACCATAATCGCCCCGCCAAAAAACCCAGGAAAATACCGCGAAAAACCGCATGAAAACCGCGAATACACCGGCAAAACCAGAAAATGTGAAAAACCGCAGGATACACCCATGAAAAAAGAAAATGTGAAAAACTGCGAATACGCCCACAAACCACGAAAATGTTGAACAAAAACGGCGAATACGAAAAAAAACACGAAAATGTAAAAAACCTGAGAATACGCCCAATAACCACAAAAAGTGAAAACCGCAATCGCGCCCGGAAAACCACAAAAATATGAAGAAAAAAACCCGCGGGAATATCGCCAGCAAAAACCACGAAAATGTAAAAAAACAAGAACATGCCTAATAAACCAAAAAAGGTGAAAATCTCAATTCGGCCCGGAATAAAACCCACAAAAATATGAATAAACGCGAATTGGCCAGCAAAACATGAAATGTGAAAAACCGAATACGCCAGCAAAACCACGAAAATGTAAAAAAACCGAGAATACGCCCATCAAAATGACAAAAATGCGAAAACCACGAATACGTCCGGAAAACCACAAAAATGCGAAAAAAACCTACGAATACGTCCGAAAAACACGGAAAATGCGAAAAAACAGTTGTAATAATGCCCGGAAAAACCACAAAAATGTGAAAAACGCGAATATGCCAACAAAACCACCGAAAATGCCAAAAAAACGCGAATACGCCCACAAAACCACGAAAATGTGAAAACCGTGGCAAAGCGCCCCGGAAAACCACAATAAATATGAAAAAAAACCGCGAAATTCGCCAGCAAAACACGAAAATGGAAAAAACTGCAAAATATGCCGCAAACCACGAAATATGTAAAAAAACCCGAAACATGGCCTAATAAACCAAAAAATGTAGTGAAAATCGCAAATCGCCCGGAAAAACCACAAAAATTATGAAAAAACGCGAATTGCCCCAGCAAACCACGAAAATGTGAGAAACAGCGAATACGCCAGCAAAAATCCACGAAAATGTAAAAAAACGAGGAATACGCCACACAAAATGACTAAAAAATTGCGAAAAACCACGAATACGGTCCGGAAAACCACGAAAATGCGAAAAACGATTCGAATCATGCCCGAGAAACCCACAAAAATCGGAAAAAACCCGCAATTATGCCAACAAAACCAAAAATGCAAAAAACCCGCATATCGCTCCACAAAACACGAAAAATATAAAAATACGCGAACAGTTGCTGACAAAAAACCACGAATACGCAAAAAACGCGAAAAGCCCACAAACATGAAAATGTAAAAAAAAAACAGCGAATACCACGACAAAAGACAAATATGTAAAAGAAAATATACCAATCAGAGATGGAAGGGATCCCCCGCCATTGAATGGAAAAAGGTCATACTACATATTCCAGAAATGAGGGAGGTGAATTGGAAACAAGACACCTTTGTCATCATCTCGAAAAAGCTTCCCCCAGGGGTGAGAACGATCGTAACAAAAAATAATTGAAATCACATAGCGGTTTTCCATTTATTACAAAAAACATTTTTCAAGATGGCCGCTCCAGTCGCGCATCTGATCCTGGCCACGGCCAACATCAATTGGTTCGTTCCTTTTCAGGTGTACAGTGACCCAAGAATTCAAATCGATTATGCGAAAAAACATTTTTTTCCAAAGACGCCCGCCCCAGTCGGCCCAGTCTGGATCCGGCCAACGCCCAAATCAATAGGTTCTCCTTTTCAGGTCGGTTACATGTGCTGAACCCAAATTTCAAATCGATATTGGCGGAACAGTTTATGAGTTATCGCACCTCACAGCTATAAATGTTGCGCACCGGACGGACGGACACTGCACGGATAGCCGCGACCGCCCTGGTGACAAACAATATCCCCCTTCCGCCACGCGGCGGGGGATAAAAAAGCGAATACGCCGACAAAACCACGAGTATGCAAAAAAAACGCGAATACGCCCACACAACCACAAGAAATGTGAAAAACCACGAATACGCCAACAAAACACGAAAATGTAAAAAATCGAGAATACGCCCAATAAACCACAAAAAACGTGAAAACCATCAATGCGCCCGGAAAACCACAAAAAATATGAAAAACCGCGAATTGGCCAGCAAAACCATGAAAATGTAAAGAAACAGCGAAATATGCCAGCAAAACCACGAAAAATTAAAAAAAATGCAAATATGCCCGCAAAACCACGAAAATGTAAAAAAACCAGAATACGCCCAATTAAACCACAAAAATGTGAAAACCGTCAATGCGCCCGGAAAACCACAAAAACATGAAAAAACCGCGAATTGGCCAGCAAAAACACGAAAATGTGAAGAAACGCGAATACGCCAAACAAACCACGACAATTGTAAAAAACGAGAATACGCCCACAAAAGACGAAAATGCAAAAAAACCACGAAATACACTGGAAAACCAAGAAAATGCAAAAAACGTTAATATGCCCAGAAAACCCAAAAAAGTGAAAAATCGCGAATATGCCAACAAAACCACGAAAAATGCAAAAAAACCGCGAATACGCCCACAAAAACACCACGAAAAATATAAATACCGCGAACATTGCGACAAAACCACGAATATGCAAAAAAAACGCGAATATGCCCACAAAACCATGAAATGTAAAAAAAAAAACCGCGATACGACCACAAAACTACAAATATGTAAAAAAAAAACGCGAATACGCCGACAAAACCACGATATGCAAAAAAACGCGAATATGCCCACAAAAAAACATGAAAATGTAAAAAAAAAAACGCGAATACGGCACAAAATTACAAATATGTTTAAAAAAAAACAGTGATTCTCCCATAAAACCAAAAAAATGTAAAAAAAAAAACGCGAATACGCCCACAAAAACACGGCATATGCAAAAAAACCGCGAATATGGCCACAAAACTATGAAAAATGTAAGAAAAAAAAAAACGAATACCGCCACAAAAACTACAAATATTTTTTAAAATGCGAATATGCCCACAAAACCACGAAAATGTGAAAAAACCGCGACATACAACCACAAAAAACATGAAATGTGAAAAACGCGAATACCCCAACAAAACGTAAAATATGCGAATATGCCCACAAAAACAAGAAAATGGAAAAAAAACGGGAATACGCTCACAAAAACACAAAAAAACGAGAATACGCCTGGAAAATCACAAAAATATCAAAACCGCGAAATAGGCCAGCAAAACCACGAAAATGTGAAAAACCGCGATACGTCCACAAAACCATGAAAATGTGAAAAAACCACGATATATGCCCACAAAACCACGAAATATAAAAAACCGCAACATGCCCACCAAAACCACGAATATGCAAAAAAACGCGAATATGCCCACAAAACTCACGAAATGTGAAAAAACCGCGAATACGCCACAAAACCACGAAAATATTTAAAAAACGCGAATACGCCACAAAACCACAAAAATGTGAAAAACCACGAATACGCCCACAAAAACCACCAAAATGTAAAAAACCGTAAATACATCCAAAAACCAACGAAATGTGAAAAACCACGAATATGCCACAAAACCACGAAATGTAAAAAAAAACCGCAATATGACTGCAATACCACGAAAATGTAAAAAAAACCGCGAATACGCCCAGAAAACACGAAAAATGTGAAAAACGCGAATACGCGCACAAAAACACGAAAATGTTAAAAAAAAAAACGACGAACATGATCGCAATACCACGAAAATGTAAAAAAAACGAAGATACGCCCACAAAAACATGAAAATGTAAAAAAAAAAAAACGCGAATACGCCACAAAACCACGAAAATGTGAAAAACCGAGAATACGGCACAAAAGCACGAAAATGTAAAAAAAAAAGCAATACACCCACAAAAACCATGAAAATTGAAAAACCAAGAATATGCCCACAAACCACGGGAATGTAAAAAAAACGCCGAATACGCACAAAAACACGAAAATGTTAAAAGAAAACGCAAATATGACCGCAATACGACGAAAATGTAAATAAACCAATGTCACCCGCAGGTGACCCGTATCTTGCCAAAAGGTGACACGTGTGACTTCTTTAAGGCACACTGAGTGACAGAGCTGCTATCACCAGGAGCGACTCCTTGAGGAATATCTGCCTACGAGAGATCCGAATGAGAATCTGTTCTACAGAGAGTAACCATGAAAAATATGCGTTTGCCCATAACGTCACCAATAACGTCATAATGTCTCAAGCTTGACATATCTAGAAAGCACTCATTGAGTGTTCAATTTAGTACTACACGATATGGTTCCTAAAACTTGAAGATTTGACCTTGGGTCAAATATGTTTGACCTTAGGCACTAACCATGAAGTCAAGGCCGATGCCACCAAAAAAATTAATCAACTGAGCGCCAGACGATGAACTATATTCCCAATGAAGTTTGAAGACGTCCGATCAAAATTACTCAAAAAAATAAGGGTTTCGTCGACTCCCCTGATTGCGACAAAGTGACCTTGACTCTTGACCTTGAACCTTCAAAATTTTATGCGCTGAAAGGACTCTATAGCCTCTGATATGCGAAGTACAAAAATTTCAATATAACTGTGCTCTGCAAATTTTTTATACGTGATTACAGACAAACAAAAAAAAAAAACATACAAACTGATAACATATCTTGCACAAACTTCGTTTTGGCAAGATAAAAAAAAACGGAATACGCCACAAAAACATGAAAATGTAAAAAAAAAAAACGCGAATACGCCCACAAAACCACGAAAATGTGAAAACCACGAAAATTGTAAAAAAAAACGCGAATATGCCCACAAAACCACGAAAAGGTAACAAACCACGAATTATGCCCACAAAACCACGAAAAGGTAACAAACATGAATACGCCCACAAAAAAATTGCGGCTACGCAAAGCAGAGCCGTGAATGTCGAAGCAGTCGCATTTTATCAATCGCAAATACATTGGGTCTGCAAATAGCATGCCCGGAATAGCGGGGTCCAGTAGGTGCTATGCATACCTGCTCCCACTGGAGAGAATATTGGTGTCAATCCTCCTCCCTGTCGAGTTGCAGCTCCTTCACGTGGCAATAGAGAAACACATTCTCTTTTAGTAAAAGTAACACAGTTCCCTCGGGAATGAAAAAAAGGTTGTCAATACCCGCTCCCTCCGGCAGATTAAACCACTTGCACTATTCTCTGTGTACAGGAAAAATTGAAAAGTCGTCTCCCCATTCTTTCCGGGAGGAGTGAGGTTGAGGAATACTTTGTACCCATGACGTGACACCAGTACCCCAAGCATGTGTGTAAAATTTGTTGAGAGTGGCCTATCCAATTTTGATTCGATAATGATCAGACATACGTACATAATACATACATACTTACAGACATACATACAAATGCCTTATTTTGTAATGATGTTAGACAACATCCACTGAATATGTACATTCACTATTCACACCTTGCCTGTAAACAAACACCACTTCACATCCATAACTCTGTGCACCATATCGGTGTTTGCAGTGTTGGGAGTCATGGAAAGCATCAAGCTGTATACTATAGAAATGCAGGATAGCCTCGTGAATGCATACTTACTTCTGAGCTGTCGAGCCTGGCTTGGAATATTGACAAAGGTATAAACTGTCATCCTAGTGTTTCATAGGCAGGGTGAGGCATCAATGTGTGTACCATATTTTGGGTGTACATTAAGCCGGAGGACCCATCTGCTAGCATATGGTCTTTGTGGACGTTAAAGATCCCACGGTGTTTCGTAAAGAGTAGACTAGTGACCACTGGCACCCTAAACAAATTACAAATCCCTCCACCTTCAGTCACATATCTTGAGGCATTATGGCGACCATTACAGGGTTGGTTCTCACCTTGAAATGTTTCTCCACACGTGTTACTCCTCCGAATCTCTGTAAAGAGTGGGCCTCTACATAATTAACTAATTGTGCTGTACACTGTAAACCCTATTAAAACATTGTCCTTATTCGATATTGTATTTTCCTCCAACACAGAATGAAAAGTTAGTATTTTTCTTCTCCAACTTGAACAAGAACTATCTCATAATTCATTTGCACTCAATTCCTGAACACCTTCAGAGTGTGTTTACAAAAGCCTTTCTTTAGGAAATAAAACCTGATGTTCTCCTATATTGCCAACATATGTGCAACATTTCACCTCACAAAGTTAGGTGTTGGGAAAATGAAATGTTGCACTACTAAGGAAGTGAACGAAGCAGCGATAACAGTGTGAGAATCTGTCATTGACAAAAAATACAATATCGATTCTCAACAGTCTCAGTGAGACTCAGTTTTCTGGCTTCTGAGATTGAGATTCTGATTCTTCTTGCTAAGTCATCGCCAATATGACTGTTGAAAACCTATAGAAGATGTCCTGATTTGATGATGGGTACCTCAGTTGTTCAAGTTTCTTTCGACATTGTAAAAGAAAGAAGAAAGATTATCTGCATCATTTGATGGAATTATTGCCCATTTTGGGTTACATTTCATACGTGTATGTGAATATATTTATTTGTTGGCCCGTCAGTCTTCCAATCTGAACCTCATGATCATCCTGGTGTTTTTGCAGGCAGGGTGATTCATCAATGTGTGCGCTGTCACTAGGAAGGATGTTAAGCCGGGTGTCCCGCGACCAATTACTTGTGTGAATGTTAAAGATCCTACGGTGTTCTTCGTGAAGCATAGGCGGGCTATCGCCAGCACCCAGAACAAATTGCTAATTCCTGCACACTCAGTGGCATATACAGTGTCAGAGTGGCGACCCCTCTGGGATTGTAACCCAAGCCAAAGAGACTGCTTCAGCAGAACAGACGCTCTATAGAGTTTGTGTTATTCATCACCTGGAGCCGACTTTGTAAGAATCCAAGTACCCACGATCTAATACCACTTACATCACAAAAAGCTTTCATTAATCACTGCTATTATTAAAAAAAAACAAAAAAAAACAATCAGCGACAATGTACATTGATTACATGTTCCAACTGTATCACACGGACAGTTTTGTTGGCAAGAGAAGTTCCAGTATGATATGGATTTAGTTCAGTCATAATCGTTGTTGCTTTCAGGTCTAAGATTCAGCGAACAAAGAACAAGTTTGCATCTGCATGGAAAAATTGTTGTCGTTCTTATAACTTGGTTTAATTTTTTACAGCGCTATCAATTGCTATAAAAGAAAGCTTGGCTGACACAAAAGGACTATTCAATGACATTTTTGTGCCTTTCATTTTACCCCCATCCCCCCTTTTTAACCCCTCCTTCCCCTCCCCCCCCCCCCAAATTTTCATTCCTGACCTTAATTTTCACAAAAACTACAAAATCCTATCAAACTTGATTGCGGCATTTTTCAAAATGTTCAGGAGTTAGCAACAAATGGCAAAGAGGAATATTAATATTCAGCTGACTAACATTGAAGATTTTGGCCTAATTGGGGCTCGCTCCATATTGATTCGTTGCTCCAACAGAAATCCCTCAAGCAACACCACGTCGATTTTGGCAGCTAACTTCAGTCATTATTCCACTGTTGGATAAATACTGCATCCTGCTTGTTGAGAAAGAGTTTAATGTGATAATAAATTGAAGCCAGAGACAAAATTACAGCGATGAAGTCACAATACCAAGCTAATATCAGGTAACTTTACACCAACTTTCTCATCTGCTTGCTCTATCTGCTAATTGATGTTTAAGAACCCGTGGTCCATTTTGATAACAAAAATACTTGGTCTACTACTCGAGCCAAATTCTAAACTCAGACAGATTCGTGGCCTCTCTGTATTCTATCACCTCCTTTTTTGTCTTGCACCCTCTGCCCTCTCATGGCTCTGTCCCTCCCATGTTTCTGCAGGCACACTTGGTGTGTCAGTAACCCTCTTCTTGTTAAATTCAGAAATCCAGGCTCACTACTCACATCTACTCATTTGTTTCCTCTTTACTTTCGCCTGTGGAACCAACTTCTCCAGTCGGTTCAGTCCCGTTCTTCCCTCCAGGACTTCAAAACAGCTGTTCACCACTACCCCACGTCATCCATGCTCATGATCTCTTTAACCCCAAATGCCCATTCGCAAGCACTCCATTTTTCCAGGTTATTGTATTTTTGCCCCTCTCCATCACCTCTTTTCATTCGTTACTTGTCGGTTGATTTGTTTCCTCTTCTGTTTCAGCCCCACTTTCCCCCCCTCTTCTTGCTGTATTTCATTCAGCTTGTGTGCAGCTTGTTCAAGTGGACTCTTCTATTATCAGAAAGGTATCTTTTCAAAAAGTGGTCTCCATGGGTGAGTTGTTGGCCAAAAGCCCATTCTGTGTAAAGGTAACAAACCAAGAGACTGATATATGCCCAAGAACATCAGATTTTGAATGCTAATCAGTGAGGATGAGTACTTTGCAGTGATGAGTCAAAGTCTGAAAATTTTGGAACAAGGAGAAGGCAGAATGTCAAAGGAGTTTAGTGAAAAGTATCAGGATATGTGTCTACAGACTCACTGTGAAGCATGTGGAGGTCACGGTTATCAGTTTAGGGATGTATTTTTGCTGCTGGCATTTGTGATTTGGTGAGAATTGAAAGAACATGAATGCTGACAAGTAAAAACAGGTCCTAATCCACCATGTATCCAATCAGGAAGCAGACTATTTGGTGACATCTTTGTTTTCCAGCCCGATGACCCCAAACACGCTGCAAATGTCATTAAAACATATTCACAAGAAAAGCAGAATCACAAAACTCCACAACCATTAGAATGGCCATCAAAGTCCTGATCTTAACATCAATGAAGCTATCTCGGATTATTTGGACAGAAAGAAAAATGAAAAACAAGCACAATCGAAAGACGAATCATGGAAAAATTGCAGAATGCATGGAACAACCTCCCAATGGAACTTCTCCAGAAATTGCACGAAATAATTCCAAAACGGACATCTTTGGTTTTACATGAAAAAGGTGGTCACACCAAATATTGAATTTCACGCGTGAATATATCTAATAGAATTCATTTTGGTTTCTTTAATAAAACATGATCATTATAACACCTTATAATCATCAAAATATGCCAATGTGACAACAACAAGAATGGCCGCACTGTGGTCACGACCTACGACAAAATCGGGTAACGGGCTGATTGGGAAACACACATTTACTTGCTAGTAAAAGATTAACTCGACACTTTGATCCATGTCAACCTCCTGAATGGTTATATCATCAGAACGAGCTGATTCGGCACACGTTCACGGATTGTTTAACCCCAACACGGGGCCATTAAAAAATGACGTAACACTATTTTTTTTCGTAATTTACATAATGTAATGCTGATTACATAATGTAATTACGTTTCATTAAATTTACTTAATGTAACGTTTGATTTAACCTTCCAAATAATTTTTTATTCGAGATATGATTAATTTTTTGGGTCCCTGTGGTCGTATGGCTGCTTAGCTGCCAGGGTAGCTATCATTTCTTGAAGCGCGACTGTCGCTGATGCAGTGCCCCTCTACCAGTACACACACTGGAACTGGTACTCATTTTGTCGACCTCGGAAGGATGACAGGCTGAGTCAACCCCCTGGTGTATTAATCAGCGGCCGACGGGTTTGAACTCAGGACCCTAGATCCAAAGCCACCACCCTAACCACTGAGCCAACACCAGGCTTTGGGGTCCCTCATCACGAATAACACTCACCCAAAATAAGCCAATGGAAATGTGATGCAACAAGCCAAGGCAGTGTATAATCAACAGAGGCCTACAGGCCTGATGTCTTCGGCCAATGCTATTTTTTGGAGAGAGCATGTACCGTGCGTGCTGACGGACTTGATTAAACCTTACTAATAATATTTATTCGACATACGAAGAAAGATTTATTCGACATACGACATTTTCGGGGGCCCTCATCGCGAGTAACACCCAACCCAAACAAAGCCAATGGAAATCTGATGCAATAAACCAGGAAAGTGTATAATCATCAGTGACCCACCAGAAAACCAAGATGGCGGCCATATAATTTTGTCTGGGTGCCATGGTGGGTGGAGGCAAGTGACAAATGTGGGTGGGGTCCAGCAGCTGTCCGACCAATGGGTGCACATTTCAAAATCGACCCCGCCATGAACCACAACAACAGTAACACCAACCATGCGGAGCTCTTGTTGACCTGCTAGCACACTCGCAGGTAAAAATGTCTATTTTGAAGGTGCCTCAGACTTTTGCATTGTGCTGCATGTTAATGTTTGTTTGTTTTTTCACTTCAGTTCAATGATCGGAATGGTATGCGTTAAATTACATCAAGTGTCGATAAATTGATGAGGAGCAGATAAATTAAATTATATTATGCTCTATAATTTTATTGTCGGTTTCTATTAAGGAATTTATCTGCTGCTCAACTGCAAATGATTAAAAGAAGTGTGTGATGATCTTGGGCTTGGGTAAAAGACATCTTAATGAGGCGTACTCATACATCAAACACATTGGATTGTCATGGGAAGCTTCCAATAAATGGGGTATTTTGATCAAATTAAAACGCACAAACACACACACCACACACACACACACACACACACACACACACACACACACAACACACACACACAAACGAGTGAAGCCTGTTATTGTAAATAACCGTGACGTGTGAATTGTAAATTAATTAAATGAATGATGTACAACCTTAAAAACCCAACCAATGACAATTATAATATCATACAAATTTTCCTTTTTTGACATTATTGAAATAAAAAAAAAGTTAGTAGAAGCTCAAGCTTGCAAAAATTCACACATCATCATCATCATCAATGTTTAGAACAAGCATCAATCAATGCTCTTGGCAAGGGTTTAGGTTGTTGTTTGCCATTGCCATCCCAAGAGTCAGGCAGGACAGGAATTTGAAATTTGTACATGGTGCTGGCGATAACTCACCTACTCTTCACGAAGGACACCTGGGGTCTTTAACATCCACCAACTAATGCTAGCGGATGGAACTCCCAGTTTAACGTCCATCCGAGGGACGGCACACATTCATGAATCACCCTGCCTGTGAAAACACCGGACTGACAGTTTGTAGCTGGGCTGGGATTCGAACCAAGATAGAGCTCAGAGGTGAGTGTGCGTATTGAACATGGAGTCTCAAAATTTAAGGATACATGAATATCTGAACAGAAATCACACTTTGTTTCACAAAGGAACCATTCTGCATTATTTAATGTCTTTCATCATCCTATGGTGGGTCGATCCAGCACAATGGTATATATCATTTTACATTTATACATTCACGATTAAAACATAGTGGTGCATTCAAGCATTCATGATTTTAGATTGTAGTTTGTGATATTTTATACAGTAATTCAACAATAATCATTATGTGTGTGACGATTCATAACACAATATCTTGTATCACAGTGCTGTACTGTTTAAAACACCAGCAAAAATGGTCAGACGTTACATCTCGCCTTTTCTCCACATAATGAATTATTAATGAGATAATGCATCATTCAGACAAGCAATGTTATGAACACACTCGCCTCTGAGCCATCTAGCCTGGGTTGAATCTCAGCCGAGCTTCAAACTGCCATATTCTGATGTCTCGCAGGCATTGCAAGGCATTATCAATGTGTGCCGTCCCTCAGATACACTTTAAACTGGCTGTTCCATCTGCCAGAGTTAAAGTTGGTGGACGTTAAAGATCCCACGATGTCCTCCACGAAAAGTAGGCAAGCTGTCGCCGGCATCCTGACCAAATTCCTGCCCTGATCTACGGGGGGGGGGGGGGGGGCGTTGCATCAGCAGCACAGAACGAGCCCACAGCCAATGATACCACTCACAACCTTGTGCTGCATACGGAAGGAGAAGAAGAGAATAAGAAGTTCTGTAATGAACACATGCGAATCTAATAAATAAATGTCATTTTCTGTTTGTCTGTCTGTGTGTCAAACCGATCACACCAAAACTACTAGGCCAATTGCCGTCAAAGTTGGCACATGGACCAAGTTCGACTCGTGGTGAACGCAGGCTACTTGGTTTCATCTGTAGTCACGGGGTTCCGGAGGGAAGGTCGACAAAAATTCTCAATGTAAATGTGTACATCGTGCAGCACCACCCGGTGGTGGTGGCGGAAGTTATTACAATCAGCTGTGGAGATAACCGGCATTTTTGCACTGTTACACGTCCCCAGAGAGTCAGAAGCCCCCAAAGCGAACCTCACTAATCAGGGAGGCAGGAGAAGAGGGGGGAGGTGGGAAAGGGGTGGGGTAGGAGTCCGGAGGGAGGGGCTGGGGTGGAAGGAGCAGTGGGAGAGATGGATGAGAGAGGGGAAGGGATGGGATGAGGGACCCGGCATTGCCCAGCACCATTGCCAGTTCAAAATAAAATGACAAAGTCATCAATTTAAGAAGAATTATCACAGCAATGAGAGCAGTCGCAGATCGGGTGTACCGATACGTATCATGTCATTCATGATAATAAAACGATATAATCTACGATGTGTTATACATTTGTTTTGCATTATGTAAATTTAAGAGATGGCAATTTAGCAACAAAATATGTTGTTTGTCCCAAGCCTCAGGGTCTGCTGAACTTCCAAGGAATAGAGGTGATAACAGAAATGGCAGTGTCCATAGTATGTGTGAATTGGTCCTGTGACACAATTGATTTGAGGCTATCACAATAAAAATGATGCAGGTGCTCAAGTCCTTGCCACTAACATAATAAGAAAAGAGAAAAACTCTTCTGGATATCACTGGATTGAGATCCTGTGACCTTTCAAGGGCACTCGTTTGTCAACTGCGTTGTGGGAATTTAATCTCAGCAATTGTGGTGACCTTGTCTCTCACCAATCTTCTTCTGCTGAGGGTGTTCGTATTCACACTCTCAAAGGTACACTTATCTCGGTATTGTGAAATAAGCACACAGAATGCATTCCTCTTTTCAAGGAATTCTAAACTAACTGTCGATGACACTCTAACAAGTATTTATTTATTTTAATTTCCCAAAACAAGGTCAATAGTGGAGAATTATTCTGCCTCAAATTATTCATGTGACTTGTCCAACACACTATCCCCTCTTTTTAGCAGCTCATGAGCAATAACGTGGAACCAAAGTGTTTCGTCATTCCAATTGCCGTTTCTGTATTGGGCATGGAACCCCTCCTGGCAGTCATTTGGGATAGCAGCTAATTCAACCAATGGGATCAGGAGGTACAACCTTACCATTACCTGAATAGAATATACAAGTTGACAATGTCCTTGGCCAAGAGGAGTGAGAAGAAACTGGAGATCATTAAAAGCTCATTGGTGGAAAGACGTGAAGTGGATACTATAACCATTTGCTTTGTGGACCTTGCTATCAGCTGAGTCTCTTTGCTCAAATTTTTAATGATATTGCATTGTTCGCAGTACACTCTGCATGAGATAGTCAGTAACGAATGGGAAAATCAACAAAGTGTCTCTCATCAGACTTTTTGTGCTTATCTTTAAGTTTTGTTCACCTACACTTTCTGTATCTAAACTCACCAGGAACTGTGTTTACTTGATCTCAAGCCGAGGCTTTTGGATTATCAAGATCAATGCTCTGCGAAATTTTCACTTGCTTGACCGTCAAAGCAAATTTAAAATACCAGGGGAAAAGCCCGTCAAAATGTTGGGTGCACAAAACTCAACGAAACACAGAGAATTCCAATAGTACACACAAAGTTATGGATTACGTCCAATTAATTATTTGCAATAAGGGAATGGGGAACATGAATGGGTCAAAATGTTGGTGGGATTTCTTTGATGCGTTTCAGGCGTTAATGCGAAATTCATAAGCATACAGTGTATAAACAGCCTCGATTTTTCCCGAAATAAATAAAAAAACAATAATGCGGGTGATATGTAAGCACAGCCTCGTTCGCTTCCGAAATAATGAAACAAAAAAAAATGCGGGCAGTATATCGGCACAGAATGTCGGATTGATTGCTCCATTCCTCGAAAAAAAAAAAAATTCAGGTGATTGTAATCCTTACTGTGATTCACAGACCGGTGTTTGTATGTTTGTTTTGTGTTGTTTGTCAGGCTACTCTTCTCCAGTTCTGACCCAATTACATCCAGACTTGCTACAGAGGATAAGCATACCCCAATTAATATATAGGGGTGTTTTTTATCTTTACGGTGGTCTTGGGTGAGGGAGGGGGCACAAATTCTCTATGTTAATGTGTATCGTGTCGCGCCGCCTCCTGTGGGGGGAGGTATTACAAGACACCACCATTTACAGTTCAGTATTCCTGTCCACACGTTTTCCAGTGTCACGAAGTGTTTTGAATTATAGGAAGTATTGTAGTAGGTATGTTTTTATTTCATGCATGTAACCTGGGGGGTTTTGCCGATACAGAGCTATCAATTGCCTAAACACCGCCAAAATAAGGTATGTGTCAGAAGAACGTGCTACATGATTGGAACAAGATTGCCCATAGGTGCGTACTCTGCTTGTATATGTAAAGTCCAGTTAGTTTTTGGACTATGTATGCATGTGCCAACGCACTGCCTTTTGCCCCATTTGTTGGACAGCTCGTATGACTCCGCCCACAATTAAATCAATGTGCCACCATTTTATGAAGCAGTAATAGGCCACAGACTCAGGCCTGAGGCTCGAGTGTCAGTCCATGGCCCAATACAATTGGAATTATCCCAGGCACAGTGCCTTCAGTGCCATTCCTGTCCCAAGTTTTCCAGTGTAGTGAGGTGTTTGAATTATTTGCAGTCGGCATGTTTTTGCTTTCTATACATAACCCAGTTTATTTATTTTTCCTATACAGAGCTGTCACTTGCCTAAACACCCACCCAAATAAAGGTATGCATCAGAAGAACGTGTTGCATGCTTGGAACAAGATTGCCCGTAGGGCAGGTATTCTGCTAGTGAAGCTAACACATGGATATTGCTTTATAGTCTATGGGATCAATGGCTCCATTGTTCAGTTTTGTAGCACCCGATGTGAATTATATTTTTGTTTGATTATGATGCAGTAAGACACAGTCTAACGAGATCACAACTTTCATACTTCAAGTTCCACTTCGGGACGCTGAATTTTAATGAGGACTTGCAGACTTTTTGAAATTTGCGGTGAATCTTCATGAGTGGGCTGTGAAGTGTCAACATCTGTGGCAGCCAATCGGAAACCACGTAAGAAACTGTTTTCACTTCAATCGCGCTACTTTTCCGATACATCAGTTTCCTTGTGTTGTTGTTGTGTGAGGGTAAGAATTGTGAAAGATATGCTGTTTATTACATGTTTGATTGAAGAATCCTGGAGAAATCAAAAAGTTTGATGTGAAGAGTTGGAAAAGACTTTGGGTTTTGCCCCAGTGGCTCGATGGAGAGGAAACAAATATCGCGAACAACGATCCATTTTCATCGGAAGGTTTGTCAGGGTCAATTGTCATTTAAAATGCTTCATGGAGGCATGACATTTGACAGAAATAAGTTAAACAATACACATCCGTTATTTTTACTGTGCACTAAATTAGATAATGCTTTGTAAGAATTGGAGTTTGCTTTGGAGTAGTAATTTGCTTTGGAGTAGTAAGAATTGGAGTAGTAATTGCGGTGCTGTGTTTTTAATATCACTTCCGGGAGTGTCTATCTACGCGAGAATAATGCACCAAAATATGTTATGTACTACAAAATATAAATATATATTGCACTACAAAATATAAATATAAAATAGCATGGATTGGCTCACTACACTCACCTCCACACGTCGTTGCGGGGATATATGTTACAGATTTGCTTCGTTGGCATGATTGACACCAATCATGATCCAAAAATTTATTTTGTACAAATTTATTTGCAAGATTGGTAATATATTGTTACGGCTGTGGAAATTCGCAATACACCATAAAGGGTCCTTAGATCAGTTATGACGATAAGTATGTGTCTAGTTAGATTTCCCCACCGTTGTTTAGAGGAATTTCTGTGTTCACCGGGCTGCGATCCTTTGAGATAGCCGTTTTTCTTTTCTCTGTCATTATTTTGGACCAATAATCCCCAACAACTCAAACACCACCACCTTCGCTTCTTTACCTCCACAACTCCATCCCGCAAACACCGCTTCACCGCCATTCTCAAACGACGCCCGCCAACAACCAAACCACCACAGCAAACCCCCACCACCTTCGCCTTTCTCCTCCACAACCATCAACCACACCACCTGTCAACAACGAACGTCGTGCTGTCCAAAGCCCGTTCGGTGATTGTTACCAAACACGTCGTGCCACGAGTGCACACGGATCCTTTCGGGAAAGGAAAACGGATCAGGAGAGGTTCACGCCCCCTTTCCGTCCGTCCAATGGCTGTAGCGTCGGGCGGTGTGGCCCCGCCTCCAAACGCAAAGCATATGGATCCCTTTTTGGAAGAAGAAACGGATCAGGAGAGGTTCACGCCCCCTTTCCGTCCATCCAATGGTTGAACATCGGGCGGCTAGCCCCGCCTCCAAACGCGATTTGATCCGCGTATTTGCATATACGCCCCTCCTCCGGGCTATATAAGAGCGAACGCGGCGCGGCTCGAGGTCAGTCGTGGAGCCGTGAGTCTGGTTGAGTCGGAGAAGTCGGCAGTGAAGGATATATGGGGACGGACGGTGGAAAGGAAGAAGCTCGAAGCAGGCAGTGCAGACGGGGCCCGATCGACGAACGGGAGACGGAGCTCGGGGTGGAGGTCGAGGGGCGAGTTGCGGAGTGGAGCAGGGACGCGGAGGAAGCTCTGGGGCGAGGGTTCGCCGGAGTCAGTGCGGTCCCGAGGCCCCGCTAGGGGGGACCCAGCGTCAGCCATTCCCCTCTCCCCATCCCGAGCAACAAGAACCTTCCCCATCCCGGGCATCAACAATTCCCCCCATCCGCGCTGAGATAGCGCTGGTAACCCCGTCCGTTCCCCACCCAAACTGTGGTGCCGACCGAGGAACACGTGCTTGCGCAGAGCATGCCGGAGGGAGCTCCCCGACCACGCCAGGGGCACGGAGTCAGGCGCGTTTCGCTGACATTGCGGCTTGCCCGCCATCGCGCCACGAGGGCGCGGGTAAGACCACTTCGGTCTTGTGGACCTGGCCGCTCATCCAGGTTCCATGCGCATTTGGTCCACGGACCTGTCTGCCTCCTTGCCTATGAAGGTGGCTTTTGTTTTCTTTGCTTTTTTGTAAATGTATGTGTGCGCCAGTCTTGTAAGTAAACCTGTATAAGTGTGCTGAAAATAATTGCCCTTTTTATTCGGTTGTAACTCTGCGTTGTGTTCTTGCTTTGACTGTATACGTGCATTGTTTTTGTATAACTGTAAATACGTGCTTGTCTGAGTGTGGGAATAAAATGTGCTTGTTAAATTGTGACCCGTTTTGTTGCGTCCTTTCCTTCGTTTGAAAGTTCCATCTTGCATCACGGAAGGATTGGTAGTGGTTTAGACACCCAGTAAGTAATCTGAACCGTCGAGGTCGGCAATTACTCCGCTCAGTTATCCCCTTAGCACGGAACGAGCCGCTTAAGCGGTTCGTGTTCGGAGCCGACCTGCAGCGTGGTACAACTCCTCGGTACGCGACCCGCGCGGTACTTAGTATATCGACATTCGGCGATTCACCCTATTTCGCGCGGGTAGAATGCGGACTGGGTGTGGTGAGGTTAAACCCCCACCCGTGACTGGCTCCTGGCGGTAGTTCCAGGAGGGTCACGACTGAATTGTCTGTCGGATGGGCGACGCGGCTGCTATTAGAGTTACGCGGCCGATCGCACGCCGGGCGGACCGAAATTCGTAACAATATTTATCTGAAATTTATTTGTAAAAAAATTAAAAGGTCCAAGTGCTCAAAATTGTCAAGGGTCTAAGGCTATAAGTTGTCTAATATTTCTGAGGGGTGTAAGGGGTCTAAATGGTGTAAAGGTGTAAAGGGTCTTTTGGGTCTTTTGGGTCCCTGGTGACTTTTGGGTATTCGAGGTCTTTTGGGTCCTAAGTGACATTTGGGTCTACTGTGTCCTCAGGGACTTTTGGGTCTCTAGGGGTCTTAAGGGTCTTCAAAAGGTCAAAGGGGTGTCAACAGTCTAAAGCGTAGAAACGTACATTCCAATAGTACGTAATTAATAGACCTGTATGTGTGAAGTCAGGGTGCAACTCACATTCATAAATTACATAATTAATAGACGTACTTGCAGTCTGCAACCGTAGAAACAGTACATAATTAGACACAGTCACACATCACACAGCTTCATGGTGAAAGGAACCAGGAGGACATGACCCAGCCTCCCTGAAATTATTGCCCATTCCCTGGCTTTGTGCAATGGCCATTGCTGGACGTTTGGGGTTCATCCCGGGAACATGGGGGTAGAAGGGGTGATTTCCCATGTTAAGTGTGGAGCTCTACTCATGACGACAGCCGAAAGGACTAAGTGAGTGAATATCCGGCCGGGCAGCAGAATGGGCAAGGCTGCAGGGCAACTCTCCAAGGGCTGGCATAGGGCCAACTCGTAGGAACTTACGTGGCCCAGTATCTGGTCCCAGGCCGCCTCGGAAGATCTGACATGTGGCTCATTAGCCCCGCCTGCCTCAGGGGCTATAAAGCTGCGCTTAGCGCCTGGTTTTCTTTCTCTTGCCTCGAGCTCTTTCAGTGCTGGTTGTCACACACATTCTCTCTCTCTCTCTCTCTCTCTCTCCTCTCTCCTCCCATCTCCCTCTCTCTCTCCTCTCTCTCTCTCTCTCTCTCTCTCTTCTCTCTCTCTCTCTCTCTCTCTCTCTGCGCTGGTTGTCACACTCTTTTCTGCCCTGGTCCCGGACACTCTGCATCACCCTCACTTCTTCCCTAGCCCCGGATGCTTTGGTTCATGCTCTCGGCAGAGCTTGTGTACCCTCGGTTGTGGAGAGCAGTGTCAGGGCCATTCTGGAGAGCGGTACCAATCTGGGAAGGGTGACTGTGACTGACAGTCTCAGTAGGCTGAGGCCACCCTGCCCCTCCCAATTTGTCTCCCTGTGTGTGTGTGTGGTCTGATGGGTGCCCTGTTTTGTTATCTGGTAGATAAGGCATAGGTTAAGCTAAGTCCAAAACTTGTACATTTTCTTTCCTTTTTGTAAATACACACCTTGATTGCTCTTTTCATTGCATTTCCCCTTTTCCTGCTCAGGTTGCCCTTTGACATCACAAAAGCCCTTGAGTTCCCTTCCCTCCTTCCTGTACCTCTCATTGCTTATTGTAAATAATTTTTTCTTGTTATATTTCCAATGTGCCCGTGGTTATCCTTTCTTCCATTGGTCCAGCAATGTCTGTATGTAGATTAGCAGGAGGTTATAATTCCCCAACTAATTGGCTCTCATTTCAGTCTAGCATTGTGCTTGCGGAAAGTTCGGCCGCATTAATCAAGATCCAATAAAGATAACAATAGCACAACTGCTGAGGGCACGATTCCCAGGTAAAGAGATCATGTGTTCATTGGTAAACGGTTGTCAGACGGAGGACCCTGAATCACGTGGTCAAGTTATTGGTGTTCGCGGTCGATTAGCAACCCGCCATGACACCAAGTTATTTGTGTGCGATGGCCTCTATTCCCAGTGAGTCCAGGGAGAACCGAGAATACCTCTCCACCCTCGTACCCTACGACTCCAGGTCCGCAACAATATATTTAATGACAATACATATATATGTATATATAATATATATATATATATATATATATATTATATATATATATTTATGGATTTCAGAATCCGATCCGACGAATGCATACCAACATCCAGGTCCTCAGATAGTTATTTCCCGAAATGCATGTCCAGGATAGACCCATCCCCATGTTTGGTGGGATTCTAAATGTGATGCATTGAGAAGGGTAAAGAATAGATCCCCTCTCTTATGGGAAGCTTTTTCTCTTTACGACAGACACGTTCATGCATGTGAGACACCCGTTTCTTTCACGGACGCCAAGACCCGCCTTTTCCAGCGACGTTGAGACACGTTTCTTTCACCGACACAGAGACCCCCTTATTCCATCGACGTTCGACACCCCGTCCAGCAGCTCTATGGATGCTAACTGGCTCCTGCTCATGTTGGGCTGAACAGTGAGGTAATAATTTTGTTGACAGTTTTCTGAGCGCTTCACGTTTGTGCTCGGTAATTCTGACAAATGGCTGCTTTTTGCTCACCCAGCACCACATTCATGGCCTCGTAAGCGAGGAATGACCCGGGACGTGCGGGTTGTCATGGTAACAGTGCGTAAGTGGGGCGCGGTGGATTTGGGGGGGAGTCTGTGCCGCAGAGACAGGCCGCCTATAAAAAGAAGGAGAGGTCTGTTCTTGGCACGAGCGGCGCGCGCGCGGGTCAGTCAACAACGAGTGAGGCACGGGTCAGTCGACAACGAGTGAGGCACGGGTCAGTCGACAACAAGTCAGTTTGTCAGTCAGTTGGCGACAGTTCATCAGTGCCAGTCAGACGGTTGCGCACGCCGTCCCACTCAGACGGTCGCTTCATCGTTCCAGTCAGACGGCTGCTTCATCACTCCAGTCAGCGGGCTGCTTCATCGTTCCAGTCAGACGGTCGCTTCATCGTTCCAGTCAGATGGTTGCTTCATCCATGCCAGTCAGACGGCTGCTTCATCGGTTCCAGTCAGACGGTCACCCCTTGGCGTACCTGTTTCTTGGGGATGACATTGACTAGCGTTCAAGCCTGTTTGCGAGTGCGTGCCAGGCAAGGCCGGGTGCTGGCAACGGACAAGGCACGCTCACACATTTCAGGACATTTTTGTTTGACTGACGACTTCTCCTTGGTGAGCGAGACGATTCTTCTTCCCCCCCCCTCCCCCCACCCCCCCAATGATCTGCTTGGTACCCTTGTCTGTGTTTAGTTGTTAAGTAAGTCAATCCCCGATAAGCATCTGCTCTTTGTCTTTTTCTATCATTTTGATTGATTTTGCCTGATTAATTATTTATTTGCTTGCGATAATTTTGATTGATTCAGAATTTATTTATTTTTACCTCACAGAAATAAAAAGTTCTTTTTATTTATTTATTTTATGATTAATAAATTGCTTGTTGACGTTCCAACCTGTCCGTGCTTGTCCTTTCCTTCCATTGGACTAGCATTGTCCGAACCTAGATAGACTGGGTGGTAATTACCACAGACTTGACCAATAATAGTCGGCATGCACCAGCGGTTAAACGCTCGGTCACCCTAATTAAGATCGAATCAAGATAAGATTGGTGCTTTGCCGAAGGTGCGCTCCCCATTCAGGTAACCACGGGACCTCAAGTTAAACAGCATAATTAGATGGCGGACACTGGAACTCATGGTTAAGTGGGTGGCGTTCGTGGTTCTAAAGTAACCCACCATACCACAACGTTAATTGTGAGCGGTGGCCCCTGGTCTGGCTTTTCCAAGGACAAACGGGGATTAAACCCCCTGAGAAACAAACTGGTGTCTCGGTACCCGTGGCCGTAACAACATATATATATATATATGACAAAATATAAATTAAACCCCAAATATATAGATATATATATATCTTATAAGACAAAATATAACTGTATATTATTCGACAAAACATAAATAAAAATTATACCACAAAATATAAATATCAATTATACTACTAAATATAAATTATATTGCAAAATATAAATATAATTTATACTACTAAATATAAATTATATTACAAAATATAAATATCAATTATACTACTAAATATAAATTATATTACAAAATATAAATATCAATTATACGACAAAATATAAATATAAATTATATTACAAAAAGCCTGGTGATGGCTAAATGGCTAAGGTGGCTGGCTGAAGATCTTCGGGTCTTGAGCTCAAGCCTCTGTTAACCTGTTGAAACAACATCAGGTGGGTTGACTGAGCCTGTCATTCTTCTGAGGTTGACAAAATGAGTACCAGCTTGCTGGTAACAGGGGCATTGCATCAGCAGCACAGCCATGCCCCCAGAAAATTATGCAGCCAAGCAGCCACAGGCTGCATATTAATAAATAATAATACTCCAAAATATAAATATAAATTACACTACAAAATATAAATATAAATCTCCTTCTTTGGAGTCATATTTTTGCATAGGTAACTCTTAAAACGGAATGATATTTTGTGCTCAGGACCGACCAAGGTCAGCACAGCCTACATACAGGTTTAAAAAAAAAAGCCCCTGCTATTATATATGCTCACAAAATGTGGAGTGGTTTTGATATATAACAATACCCACAGTTCCTGGGACAAGCTGTCTGGTCATTGATGGCCTGGCACTCGTTATGGCTGGTTATGGAGGAAAACCTCCAGAGGCAAAGACATTGGCAAATATACAGACAGATTTACCCAAACAATGGACACAGACTTCAAGCATATTCTGGTTCCTGTCGATGTCAAATGACTATTCGCTGTACAACCTCGTGTCTGCAGTGCAAATGGTATCATCCTGCTTGCACTATTAATTGGTAATTCACATATAACATCTGTACTGTGTCAAAGAGAAGATGAAGTCTTAGCCCTCACAAGTGGGCAGAGACAACTGTGGTCACAGGTGTCAGTCGCTCCTCCAACAAAGACAGCAAAAATACACGTGCTCTCAAGCATGTGCATAATCAGCAAGAAGCTTTGGAAAATATCCATCTGCAGTCGAAGGCGTGGTACAGTATGGTGCCATCATTCTGGATGAAATGACTGTCATTCATTCCCAATCAACCACTCTGCCTGCGACATTCGGTAGTCTTGCAGACAACATTCTAAAGATGGCATTGTCTCTAGCCGATCGATGAGGTTGTCAATGTATTGACTTAAGTTTCCAATAGATGCCCAAAAAACTTAATGGCGGTTCTGGGTATCAAAAACGTAAAGCTACCTTGAGCCAGGCAATTAACGTGTTCAGTGGCATGCAGAAAATTCCTCAACAATGGCAAAATTTCCTCAACGACAGCCAAAACAAGGAAAACTTGATTGAATTTATTTTCAGACACTGGAGCACCAATGCCAGCATACTGGACGAACGATGCTTATTCATAAGCCATGGTGAGAAATGCAACAAACTGATGAAAGATTGCATCTGTCGAGTAAAAGAGTTGTGTGGTGACCATGCAGCCAACAGACTACTTTTGTATGTCCAACATATAGCACAGGATTCACCCAAATCAATCGTCCAAGTCAGAAGCATGGACACAGATGTGGATATTTTTGCTAATCAGACACGTGGACAAATTGGATAAAGGTGTACATTTTCACACCGGCAAAAAGAAAAAGAATCGATCCATTGACGGGAATAAAATGTGCATCTCTTTCAGAGAAGATGTATGCCAAGCCCTCATTGACTTGCATGCTTTTGGGGGATGTGACACAACTAGTTGCTTCTGGGGGGGGGAGGTAAAAAATGACCATTTGAACTGATGTTGACCTCTCTGGCATTTATTGAAGTATTCCCAGGGCTTGGCCAAAGTTTTTCTCCACCAACTCAATTGAACCCAGTCCTCATGGCCATGGATGGAAGGTGGAAGGAATGACACTCAACCTGGTTTGGATGGCGAAAGATCCCAACCCTCAAACAATGATTCGTGTTGTGCATTGTAAATGTGTGACAACAGGGTGCAAAGAAAGACAATGTTAGTGTAAGTGCAATGGCATCCCATGCACTGACCTGTGTGACTTGTAGATTTCAGTAACATGGATAAGTCTATGCTTTTGTCAAGCAAATTTGCCAACTTCGACCTAAACTAGACAATCAGTCTTAATACTGTACTTTTATTTGTATATCTGCATTCAATATTTTTCAGTTCTCCCTCTTCAAGAATGGAATGATTTAAGTTCATTAAACTGAGCAACTGTTTCAATAAACTTTCAGAAACCTGGGTGTGTGCAAGTTTTTTTTCAATGTCAATTCTTTCTCACTGGATAATCATTAATATTCTTGTGCAAATTTATAGTTACAAATCAGGTTTACTCTGTTACTCTCTAAGCACATAATTTTCATGCATTTCAATATTTATAATAACAGAAACGACCAGGAACAATCCACCATTATTCTGTGTGTGTGTGCTGCAATGCCCCTTCAGGGCATATCAATTAAAGGTTAATTATATCACATTTGGTACGGAATATCTCTTTTGGAAGTTCAGATTCGTATTCAGCACATCGTTTTCATTAAGAAATGATAATCATAATTTAATTTCGACCGGTGCCATGAAATTTGATTTCTAAGCATCTTTTTGTTAATGACCTCATAGACTATTACGTGCATGTATAATACATCATGTTGTTTATATAGCTTGGATAGATTCCACTGGGCCATGAAAAAATTATACGATAGGCTGGAAGGCTTGAATCCTGGGGCCAACACACCTGTGACACCGATGAGCTGCAACCTTTCGATATTTGATGATGCTTAAATCGGCACTTTTGGTCTTTTTCACACTGAAGAGAAAACTTATGGGGAAATCATGGTGATTGTGAATATAACACATCTGGTCGGAGCCATTTTATCTCATATCCCGTGGAACCTATTATTTAATTATATCGGGTGAGAAAAAAAAAAACTTTTTCGGAAAATAATTTCCAATTTTACTCATAATTATTTAGGCTATGAATTCCAATCATCAAATATGGAAACAGATTTTGAATAACAGCTTTTAAAGCCTTGAAAATTCCATGATTAGCTATCTTAACATGGATATAAACCTTATAAAATGGATTTCACCAAAGGTGGAAAACTACCTTTGGGGGAGGGGGACAAATGAAGTTGCTTCAACCTCCATTATGTGATCCTTAGTCCTCCTGTCAACTTTGCTTGAGATTGGATAAGTAACGACCGAATGTATTGCAATCAGACAGACAGACAGACAGACAGACAGACACCAAACTGTGTATTTTAGTATGATAATCACCGTCAGTCCTTTACTTTGCATTAACAGTGACCACCTTTCTGATTACCTCTGCCACCGAAGGTACTCGGTCGAGTGCATACCTCCACCTGGCTAAACAGTTTACGTTTTGTATCCTACCGATAGGCCAGATCTGCATTGGTACATTAACCAAAATCGAATCGGCTTGTTCTTGTCACCTACCCAACACATCCACCAAGTTTGTCCGAATCCATCCACAATATTTCGAAATATCATGCCATATATTGTTTTAAGCTCTATCTCTCAATGGTGAAGAATCACTTGGAAAAATTAAAAAATCTAGTATCCGGATCCAGATTTAGATCCTCACCAAAATCAAATCAATTATTCCTCATCACACACCCAACACAAGTATGGTTGGGAAAGCATACTTCAGTAGATATTCAGTTGTTACTGTTACAGACTACTGATTCTTTAATTTCCCCAATTACTCTTCGGATCTTGTGAGGTCAGCCAGGGAAAGGTTTTGGCACAAGTCTTTCATGAACTTACTGGTCAAGCCTCACTTTCGAGTGAAGGTTGCAGGATTCTTCAATTTTTAATCCAGGGAAGTGGCGACAACTCACCTACACTTCGTGAAAGACATTCTGGGATGTTTAACGTCCACCAACTAATGCTAGTAGATTTCAAATCTACCTTAACGGCATCCGATGGATGGTGTACTTTGTGATGCAGCACCCTGCCTTTGAAGCATCAGTACAACAGTTTTAGTCAGATCGGGAATCAAACTGAGACTAGACGGCTTAATGGTAAGTGCACTATCTCTGCAGCATCCTGTCATGCATGTGTAGTTAATGTTAAAAAGCACTCTTAGTTTGTTTTTATAGGCTGATCACACTTGAAATCTTCGGCACTATACAACTACTTACAAGTCTTCATGATCAGTGAAACTTGGAGGAATGGTTAGGCCTATGCAACACAGTGAGTACGGGAACACCAAATAACATCTCCAGTAGATATGGCCATCCAATTTAAAGTCCTAGAGATTGTGCATCATGGTTATACGAACCATTCTTTCATTGTGAATCACATGTCATGTTTCATCCTGTGCAATAGCACATCACAGCCAATCATAAACAAAACTGAGAGAGCAATTGTATATAGATCAGGATTTTTCTTTTGTGGAGCCTCACACACAGCAGAAGATGGCGGTTCTTCCGTTCCTTGCCATCTTACTTTCCATTGCATGAGGACATTTTTCTGCAGGGCCTGCACTTTTGAAGGAATATCTGCTGTCAGTGAGTGGAACAAATGAGACTCCAATTGTGGTGTTAGTTTCTGGAGATCTGGAGATTGTCTGGCACCAAGTATTGTGCAGTGAATTGGTCTTTTGAAAAGCAGAGTTTGAGCTACAGTTCACTGATGAAGTGATTGAGGAATGGCTATAACAAGGCCTTCCAGTAATCCTTTGACCTAGTGGCTGAAATGTTGGATCAAGGTGTCTGACATCATGTGCTCATTGAATGCTTGATCTCAATGTCAAGTGTGCAGAATAGCTTGAAGCATTTTCACAAAGACCATCTCAGGTTGTCATCTGTCTCACTAGTGTTTCAACTACTTCACCTCCCTCCTCAGTATCCATCACCAAATATATGCCTATCTTCTTTAGGCCTAAATCACATTTGCCACGGCAGCCGTGGGGTATCCAAAATCTATGGCCACTAGCAATTATACGGCGGCCGCAGTATTTCCACGGTCACACAATGTAGCAGTCAATATGTTTTTATTTTTCGGGGAGCCGCACGCGTATTTAGAAATTGTGGAGACCGAAAACGTGGGGGTGCCGTACGGTCTTTGATTTGATGTCGCAAGGTGACCTTAAGGGGCCCTGTGGCGGCCATATAATTTTCAAGGCAGACGCAAGGTAGCCTCAAGGTGCCCGCAAGGCGACTGTAGGGGGCCCTAAGGCGAACGTGTGGCCAGACGGACGGTAACAAGTGGGTTCATTTTTTTTTTTTTTACCAGTTTTTTTTTTTTCGGCTTGTCGAATTGCTACGGCGAACGTAGAAATGAAAAAAGTTATAACTCCGCGTTATAATTCCACGGCGACCCCTACGGCCTGTAAAGATAGCCAAACGGCGTAGGGCCACCCTGAGGCCGCCGCAGAAATCTGCGGCGCCGCAGCTTTCTTCTTCAATTCAGAGGGCGTACGGCCGCCGTATCCTCGCCGTAGAGCAAATGTGACTTAGGTCTTAGCATATTGGAGACAAGGACAATGTGTTGCAAGATATTCACATACAGCAACAAAATGCTGAAATGAACTCAAAATTGAGCATTGGAATCCAGCCTTACGATCATTCTTAATCTCAAGGTAATCCAAGGCATCCACAATGACATCAAATGATGATTCAATAATAAGCACAGCAAGGATGCTCTTCCTTATCTGGTGGTTTCATGCCACACCCTTTGCAAAGGCTGGCTTTTAGTGGGGCAACTTAGCATAACAATTGTGCATTTTGTGAGGAAAGCACCAAATTTGGCACACTAGTTTTATGAACAGATTTGGATATTGGGCCATCTCAAAATTTTTGATGGCAGTCAGGGGTTTCCTTATTTTTTGGAGTAGGAGGCTACCATTAAAAAGTAGCAGGTTACCATCACCGCGAGCGAAGCGAGCACAGCTGTATGCCGGGGTCCAGGGCCCTAGGCGGGCCTGGAAGCCGGAGGGAGCTAGAATGGCTGGAGTGCATTCATGATTTCTGACATGAAATAGTTCTCATATTATCATTCTGTTGGGGTGGAAAACTCCACAAAAACAGGTGGTTAGGCCTGCACTGGATGTAGTTGCATTAACATACTGACTGACTGACTGGTTGACTGAAATTCAGCTATACTGTATAGTTTTCTTGATTATGGAATTAAAATAATATCACTATAAGTCTATTACTTCAATCAAACTTTAGATCCTGATGTATACAGAATTGCAGTGTTAATAGTTTGGTTTGCACATTTTACCCAACATTATTATAATAATCTAATCCTTCGTGCTCACAGCATTCATACAGCAAACCCTGAACACTCACAGAAGTGAAATGGAATATGGTTTCCTTAATGAATGTTAGTTCATCTGCACTATTATTATGTAACACACTTACTTCAGATTGCTCACTGTACTCCACCATGTGCAGTATCATCTCCCTATTAAGAACATAAGGTATGGCCCAGATGTTGCTAAATGCCTTTCTTTTAAAGTGCTTAGATACTCCATCTTCCAGACACCTTGGTGTGCCCTAAACGACGGCCTTAAATTAATGAACCCTGTTTAAAAGCTGCTTGAACTAACTATACAGTATAGCTGAATTTCAGTCAACCAGTCAGTCAGTCAGTATGTTAATGCAACTACATCCAGTGCAGGCCTAACCACCTGTTTTTGTGGAGTTTTCCACCCCAACAGAATGATAATATGAGAACTATTTCATGTCAGAAATCATGCTAGAATGCATCTCCAGCCATCTAGGATCCTCCGGCTTCCAGGGCCCGCCTAGGGGCCTGGACCCGGCCATACAGCTGTGCTCGCTTCGCTCGCGGTGATGGTAACCTGCTACTTTTAATGGTAGCCTCCTACTCCAAAAAATAAGGAAACCCCTGACTGCCATCAAAAATTTGAGATGGCCCAATATCCAAATCTGTTCATAATATGATAGGCTACTAGTGTGCCAAATTTGGTGCTTTCCTCACAAAATGCACAATTGTTATGCTAAGTTGCCCCACTAAAAGCCAGCCTTTGCAAAGGGTGTGGCATGAAACCACCAGATAAGGAAGAGCATCCTTGCTGTGCTTATTATTGAATCATCATTTGATGTCATTGTGATGCCTTGGATTACCTTGAGATTAAGAATGATCGTAAGGCTGGATTCCATGCTCAATTTTGAGTTCATTTCCAGCATTTGTTGCTGTATGTGAATATCTTGCAACACATTGTCCTTGTCTCCAATATGCTAAGACCTAAGTCACATTTGCTCTACGGCGAGGATACGGCGGCCGTACGCCCTCTGAATTGACAGAAACGTGCGGGCGCCGCAGAGTTTCTGCGCGGCCTCAGGGTGGCCCTACGCCGTTTGGCTATCTTTTACAGGCCGTAGGGGTCGCCGTTGAATTATAACGCGGAGTTATAACTTTTTTCATTTCTACGTTCGCCGTAGCAATTCGACAAGCCGAAAAAAAAAAAACTGGTAAAAAAAAAAAAAAAAATGAACCACTTTTACCGTCCGTCTGGCCACACGTTCGCCTTAGGGCCCCCCTACAGTCGCCTTGCGGGCACCTTGAGGCTACCTTGCGTCTGCCTTGAAAATTATATGGCCGCCACAGGGCCCCCTTAAGTCACCTTGCGACATCAAATCAAAGACCGTACGCGCACCCCACGTTTTCGGTCTCCACCAATTTCTAAATACGCCGTGCGGCTCCCCGAAAAAAAAACATTATGTGACTGCTACATTGTGTGACCGTGGAAATATGCGGCCGCCGTATAATTGCTAGTGCCATAGATTTTGGATACCCACGGCTGCCGTGGCAAAGTTGATTTAGGCCTAAGAAGATAGGCATATTATTTGGTGATGGATACTGAGGAGGGAGGTGAAGTAGTTGAAACACTAGTGAGACAGATGACAACCTGAAGATGGTCTTTGTGAAAATGCTTCAAGCATTTCTGCACACTTGACATTGAGATCAAGCATTCAATGAGCACATGATGTCAGACACCTTGATCCAACATTTCAGCCACTAGGTCAAAGGATTACTGGAAGGCCTTGTTATAGCCATTCCTCAATCACTTCATCAGTGAACTGTAGCTCAAACTCTGCTTTTCAAAAGACCAATTCACTGCACAATACTTGGTGCCAGACAATCTCCAGATCTCCAGAAACTAACACCACAATTGGAGTCTCATTTGTTCCACTCACTGACAGCAGATATTCCTTCAAAAGTGCAGCCCTGCAGAAAAATGTCCTCATGCAATGGAAAGTAAGATGGCAAGGAACGGAAGAACCGCCATCTTCTGCTGTGTGTGAGGCTCCACAAAAGAAAAATCCTGATCTATATACAATTGCTCTCTCAGTTTTGTTTATGATTGGCTGTGATGTGCTATTGCACAGGATGAAACAGACATGTGATTCACAATGAAAGAATGGTTCGTATAACCATGATGCACAATCTCTAGGACTTTAAATTGGATGGCCATATCTACTGGAGATGTTATTTGGTGTTCCCGTACTCACTGTGTTGCATAGGCCTAACCATTCCTCAAGTTTCACTGATCATGAAGACTTGTAAGTAGTTGTATAGTGCCGAAGATTTCAAGTGTGATCAGCCTATAAAAACAAACTAAGAGTGCTTTTAACATTAACTACACATGCATGACAGGATGCTGCAGAGATAGTGCACTTACCATTAAGCCGTCTAGTCTCAGTTTGATTCCCGATCTGACTAAAACTGTTGTACTGATGCTTCAAAGCAGGGTGCTGCATCACAAAGTACCCATCCATCGGATGCCGTTAAGGTAGATTTGAAATCTACTAGCATTAGTTGGTGGACGTTAAACATCCCAGAATGTCTTTCACGAAGTGTAGGTGAGTTGTCGCCACTTCCCTGGATTAAAATTGAAGAATCCTGCAACCTTCACTCGAAAGTGAGGCTTGACCAGTAAGTTCATGAAAGACTTGTGCCAAAACCTTTCCCTGGCTGACCTCACAAGATCCGAAGAGTAATTGGGGAAATTAAAGAATCAGTAGTCTGTAACAGTAACAACTGAATATCTACTGAAGTATGCTTTCCCAACCATACTTGTGTTGGGTGTGTGATGAGGAATAATTGATTTGATTTTTGGTGAGGATCTAAATCTGGATCCCGATACTAGATTTTTTAATTTTTCCAAGTGATTCTTCACCATTGAGAGATAGAGCTTAAAACAATATATGCATGATATTCGAAATATTGTGGATGGATTCGGACAAACTGTGGATGTGTGTTGGGTAGGTGACAAGAACAAGCCGATTCGATTTTGGTTAATGTACCAATGCAGATCTGGCCTATCGGTAGGATACAAAACGTAAAACTGTAGCCAGGTGGAGGTATGCACTCGACCGAGTACTTCGGTGGCAGGGTAATCAGAAAGGGGTCACTGTTAATGCAAAGTAAAGGACTGACGGTGATTATCATACTAAAAATACACAGTTTGGTGTCTGTCTGTCTGTCTGTCTGTCTGTCTGATTGCAATACATTCGGTCGTTACTTATCCAATCTCAAGCAAAGTTGACAGGAGGACTAAGGATCACATAATGGAGGTTGAAGCAACTTCATTTGTCCCCCTCCCCCAAAGGTAGTTTCCACTTTGGTGAAATCCATTTTATAAGGTTTATATTCCATGTTAAGATAGCTAATCATGGAATTTTCAAGGCTTTAAAAGCTGTTATTCAAAATCTGTTTCCATATTTGATGATTGGAATTCATAGCCTAAATAATTATGAGTAAAATTGGAAATTTTATTTCCGAAAAAAATTTTTTTTTTTCTCACCCGATATAATTAAATAATAGGTTCCACGGGATATGAGATAAAATGGCTCCGACCAGATGTGTTATATTCACAATCACCATGATTTTCCATAAGTTTTCTCTTCAGTGTGAAAAAGACCAAAAGTGCCGATTTAAGCATCATCAAATATCGAAAGGTTGCAGCTCATCGGTGTCACAGGTGTGTTGGCCCCAGGATTCAAGCCTTCCAGCCTATCGTATAATTTTTTCATGGCCCAGTGGAATCTATCCAAGCTATATAAACAACATGATGTATTATACATGCACGTAATAGTCTATGAGGTCATTAACAAAAAGATGCTTAGAAATCAATTTCATGGCACCGGTCGAAATTAAATTATGATTATCATTTCTTAATGAAAACGATGTGCTGAATACGATCTGAACTTCCAAAAGAGATATTCCGTACCAAATGTGATATAATTAACCTTTAATTGATATGCCCTGAAGGGCATTGCAGCACACACACACAGAATAATGGTGATTGTTCCTGGTCGTTTCTGTTATTATAAATATTGAAATGCATGAAAATTATTGTGCTTAGAGAGTAACAGAGTAAACCTGATTTGTAACTATAAATTTGCACAAGAATATTAATGATTATCCAGTGAGAAAGAATTGACATTGAAAAAAAACTTGCACACACCCAGGTTTCTGAAAGTTTATTGAAACAGTTGCTCAGTTTAATGAACTTAAATCATTCCATTCTTGAAGAGGGAGAACTGAAAAATATTGAATGCAGATATACAAATAAAAGTACAGTATTAAGACTGATTGTCTAGTTTAGGTCGAAGTTGGCAAATTTGCTTGACAAAAGCATAGACTTATCATGTTACTGAAATCTACAATCACACAGGTCAGTGCATGGGATGCCATTGCACTTACACTAACATTGTCTTTCTTTGCACCCTGTTGTCACACATTTACAATGCACAACACGAATCATTGTTTGAGGGTTGGGATCTTTCGCCATCCAAACCAGGTTGAGTGTCATTCCTTCCACCTTCCATCCATGGCCATGAGGACTGGGTTCAATTGAGTTGGTGGGAGAAACTTTGGCCAAGCCCTGGGAATACTTCAATAAATGCCAGAGAGGTCAACATCAGTTCAAATGGTCATTTTTTACCTCCCCCCCCCCCAGAAGCAACTAGTTGTGTCACATCCCCCAAAAGCATGCAAGTCAATGAGGGCTTGGCATACATCTTCTCTGAAAGAAGATGCACATTTTATTCCCGTCAATGGATCGATTCTTTTTCTTTTTGCCGGTGTGAAAATGTACACCTTATCCAATTTGTCCACGTGTCTGATTAGCAAAAATATCCACATCTGTGTCCATGCTTCTGACTTGGACGATTGATTTGGGTGAATCCTGTGCTATATGTTGGACATACAAAAGTAGTCTGTTGGCTGCATGGTCACCACACAACTCTTTTACTCGACAGATGCAATCTTTCATCAGTTTGTTGCATTTCTCACCATGGCTTATGAATAAGCATCGTTCGTCCAGTATGCTGGCATTGGTGCTCCAGTGTCTGAAAAAAATTCAATCAAGTTTCCTTGTTTTGGCTGTCGTTGAGGAATTTGCCATTGTTGAGGAATTTTCTGCATGCCACTGAACACGTTAATTGCCTGGCTCAAGGTAGCTTTACGTTTTGATACCCAAACCGCCATTAAGTTTTTGGGCATCTATTGGAAACTTAAGTCAATACATTGACAACCTCATCGATCGGCTAGAGACAATGCCATCTTTAGAATGTTGTCTGCAAGACTACCGAATGTCGCAGGCAGAGTGGTTGATTGGGAATGAATGACAGTCATTTCATCCAGAATGATGCACCATACTGTACCACGCCTTCGACTGCAGATGGATATTTTCCAAAGCTTCTTGCTGATTATGCACATGCTTGAGAGCACGTGTATTTTTGCTGTCTTTGTTGGAGGAGCGACTGACACCTGTGACCACAGTTGTCTCTGCCCACTTGTGAGGGCTAAGACTTCATCTTCTCTTTGACACAGTACAGATGTTATATGTGAATTACCAATTAATAGTGCAAGCAGGATGATACCATTTGCACTGCAGACACGAGGTTGTACAGCGAATAGTCATTGACATCGACAGGAACCAGAATATGCTTGAAGTCTGTGTCCATTGTTTGGGTAAATCTGTCTGTATATTTGCCAATGTCTTTGCCTCTGGAGGTTTTCCTCCATAACCAGCCATAACGAGTGCCAGGCCATCAATGACCAGGACAGCTTGTCCCAGGAACTGTGGGTATTGTTATATATCAAAACCACTCCACATTTTGTGAGCATATATAATAGCAGGGGCTTTTTTTTTTAAACCTGTATGTAGGCTGTGCTGACCTTGGTCGGTCCTGAGCACAAAATATCATTCCGTTTAAGAGTTACCTATGCAAAAATATGACTCCAAAGAAGGAGATTTATATTTATATTTTTGTAGTGTAATTTATATTATATTTTGGAGTATTATTATTTATTAATATGCAGCCTGTGGCTGCTTGGCTGCTAATTTATCTGGGGGCATGGCTGTGCTGCTGATGCAATGCCCCTGTTACCAGCAAGCTGGTACTCATTTTGTCAACCTCAGAAGAATGACAGGCTCAGTCAACCCACCTGATGTTGTTTCAACAGGTTACAGAGGCTTGAGCTCAAGACCCGAAGATCTTCAGCCAGCCACCTTAGCCATTTAGCCATCACCAGGCTTTTGTAATATAATTTATATTTATATTTTTTCGTATAATTGATATTTATATTTTGTAATATAATTTATATTTAGTAGTATAATTGATATTTATATTTTGTAATATAATTTATATTTAGTAGTATAAATTATATTTTATATTTTGCAATATAATTATATTTAGTAGTATAATTGATATTTATATTTTGTGGTATAATTTTATTTATGTTTTGTCGAATAATATACAGTTATATTTTGTCTTATAAGATATATATATCTATATATTTGGGATTTATTAATTTTTTTCATATTATATATATATATATATAATATATATATATATATATATATATATATATATATATTATGTTGTTACGGCCACGGGTACCGCAGACACCAGTTTGTTTCTCAGGGGTTTAATCCCCGTTTGTCCTTGGAAAAGCCAGACCAGGGGCCACCGCTCACAATTAACGTTGTGGTATGGTGGGTTACTTTAGAACACGAACGCCACCCACTTAACCATGAGTTCCAGTGTCCGCCATCTAATTATGCTGTTTAACTTGAGGTCCCTGGTTACCTGAATGGGGAGCGCACCTTCGGCAAAGCACCAATCTTATCTTGATTCGATCTTAATTAGGGTGACGAGCGTTTAACCGCTGTGTGCATGCCGACTATTATTGGTCAAGTCTGTGGTAATTACCACCCAGTCTATCTAGGTTCGGACAATGCTAGTCCAATGGAAGGAAAGGACAAGCACGGACAGGTTGGAACGTCAACAAGCAATTTATTAATCATAAAATAAATAAATAAAAAGAACTTTTTATTTCTGTGAAGTAAAAATAAATAAATTCTGAATCAATCAAAATTATCGCAAGCAAAATAATAATTAATCAGGCAAAATCAATCAAAATGATAGAAAAAGACAAAGAGCAGATGCTTATCGGGGATTGACTTACTTAACAACTAAACACAGGCAAGGGTACCAAGCAGATCATTCGGGGGTGGGGGGAGGGGGGGGAAGAAGAATCGTCTCGCTCACCAAGGAGAGTCGTCAGTCAAACAAAAATTCCTGAAATGTGTGAGCGTGCCTTGTCCGTTGCCAGCACCCGCCTTGCCTGGCACGCACTCCGCAAACAGGCTTGAACGCTAGTCATGTCATCCCCAAGAAACAGGTACGCCAAGGGGTGACCGTCTGACTGGAACGATGAAGCAGCCGTCTGACTGGCATGGATGAAGCAACCATCTGACTGGAACGATGAGCGACTGTCTGACTGGAACGATGAAGCAGCCCGCTGACTGGAGTGATGAAGCAGCCGTCTGACTGACACGATGAACGACCGTCTGAGTGGACGGCGTGAAGCACCGTCTGACTGGCACTGATGAACTGTCTGCCACTGACTGACAAACTGACTTGTTGTCGACTGACCCGTGCCTCACTCGTGTCGACTGACCCGTGCCTCACTCGTTGTGACTGACCGCGCGGCGCCGCTCGTGCCAAGAACAGACCTCTCCTTCTTTTATAGGCGGCCTGTCTCTGCGCACAGACTCCCCCCAAATCCACCGCGCCCCACTTACGCACTGTTTACCATGACAACCCGCACCGTCCCGGGTCATTCCTCGCTTACGAGGCCATGAATGTTGGTGCTGGGTGAGCAAAAAGCAGCCATTTGTCAGAATTACCGAGCACAAACGTGAAGCGCTCAGAAAAACTGTCAACAAAATTATTACCTCACTGTTCAGCCCAACATGAGCAGGAGCCAGTTAGCATCCATAGAGCTGCCTGGACGGCGGTGTCGAACGTCGATGGAATAAGGGGTCTCTGTGTCGGTGAAAGAAACGTGTCTCAACGTCGCTGGAAAAGGCGGGTCTTGGCGTCCGTGAAAGAAACGGGTGTCTCACATGCATGAACGTGTCTGTCGTAAAGAGAAAAAGCTTCCCATAAAGAGAGGGGATCTATTCTTTACCCTTCTTTCAATGCATCACATTAGAATCCCACCAAACATGGGGAGGGTCTATCCTGGACATGCATTTCGGGAAATACTATCTGAGGACCTGGATGTTGTATGCATTCGTCGGATCGGATTCTGAAATCCATAACTATATATATATATATATATATATATATATATATATATATATAATATATATATGTATTGTCATTAAATATATTGTTGCGGACCTGGAGTCGTAGGGTACGAGGGTGGAGAGGTATTCTCGGTTCTCCCTTGGACTCACTGGGAATAGAGGCCATCGCACACAAATAACTTGGTGTCATGGCGGGTTGCTAATCGACCGCGAACACCAAATAACTTGACCACGTGATTCAGGGTCCTCCGTCTGACAACCGTTTACCAATGAACACATGATCTCTTTTACCTGGGAATCGTGGCCCTCAGCAGTTGTGCTATTGTTATCTTTATTGGATCTTGATTAATGCGGCCGAACTTTCCGCCAAGCACAATGCTAGACTGAATGAGAGCCAATTAGTTGGGATTTAACCTCCTGCTAATCTACATTACAGACATTGCTGACCAATGGAAGAAAGGATAACCACGGGCACATTGGAAATATAACAAGAAAAAATTATTTACAATAAGCAATGAGAGGTACAGGAAGAGGGAAGGGAACTCAAGGGCTTTTGTTGAGTCAAAGGGCAACCTGAGCAGGAAAAGGGGAAAATCAATGAAAAGAGCAATCAAGGTGTGTATTTACAAAAAGGAAAGAAAATGTACAGGTTTGGACTTAGCTTAACCTATGCCTTATCTACCAGATAACAAAACAGGGCACCCATCAGACCACACACACACACAGGGAGACAAATTGGGAGGGCAGGGTGGCCTCAGCCTACTGAGACTGTCAGTCACAGTCACCCTTCCCAGATTGGTACCGCTTCCAGATGGCCCTGACACTGCTCTCCACAACGAGGGTACACAAGCTCTGCGAGAGCATTGAACCAAAGCATCCGGGGCTAGGAAGAAGTGAGGGTGATGCAGAGTGTCCGCGGACCAGGGCAGAAAAGATGTGACAACCAGCGCAGAGAGAGAGAGAGAGAGACGAGAGAGAAGAGAGAGAGAGAGAGAGAGAGAGAGAGGAGAGAGAGAGAGGAGGAGAGAGAGAGAGAGAGAGAGAGAGAGAGAATGTGTGGACAACCAGCACTGAAAGAGCTCGAGGCAGAGAAAGAAAACCAGGCGTAAGCGCAGCTTTATAGCCCCTGAGGCAGGCGGGGCTAATGAGCCACATGTCAGATCTTCCGAGGCGGCCTGGGACCAGATACTGGGCCACGTAAGTTCCTACGAGTTGGCCCTATGCCAGCCCTTGGAGAGTTGCCCTGCAGCCTTGCCCATTCTGCTGCCGCGGCCGGATATTCACTCACTTAGTCCTTTCGGCTGTCGTCATGAGTAGAGCTCCACACTTAACATGGGAAATCACCCTTTCTACCCCCATTGTTCCCGGTGAACCCCAAACGTCCAGCAATGGCCATTGCACAAAGCCAGGGAATGGGCATAATTTCAGGGAGCTAGGTCATGCCTCCTGGTTCCTTTCACCATGAAGCTGTGTGATGTGTGACTGTGTCTAATTATTCTGTTTCTACGGTTGCAGACTGCAAGTACGTCTATTAATTATGTAATTTATGAATGTGAGTTGCACCCTGACTTCACACATACAGGTCTATTAATTACTACTATTGGAATGTACGTTTCTACGCTTTAGACTGTTGACACCCCTTTGCACTTTTGAAGACCTTAAGACCCCTAGAGACCCAAAAGTCCCTGAGGACACAGTAGACCCAAATGTCACTTAGGACCAAAGACCTCGAATACCCAAAAGTCACCAGGGACCCAAAAGACCCAAAAGACCCTTTACACCTTTACACCATTTAGACCCCTTACACCCCTCAAGAAATATTAGACAACTTATAGCCTTAGACCCTTGACAATTTGAGCACTTGGACCTTTTAATTTTTTTACAAATATAATTTCAGAATAAATATGTTACGAATTTCGGTCCGCCCGGCGTGCGATCGGCCGGCTAACTCTAATTAGCAGCCGCGTCGCCCACCGGAAGACAATTCAGTCGTGACCCTCCTGGAACTACCGCCAGGAGCCAGTCACGGGTGGGGTTTAACCTCACCACACCCAGTCCGCATTCTACCCGCCGCAAATAGGGTGAATCGCCGAATGTCGATATACCTAAGTACCCGCGCGGTCGCGTACCGAGGAGTTGTACCACGCTGCAGGTCGGCTCCGAACACGAACCGCTTAAGCGGCTCGTTCCGTGCTAAGGGGATAACTGAGCGGAGTAATTGCCGACCTCGACGGTTCAGATTACTTACTGGGTGTCTTAACCACTACCAATCCTTCCGTTGATGCAAGATGGAACTTTCAAACGAAGAAAGGACGCAACAAAACGGGTCACAATTTAACAAGCACATTATTCCACACCTCAGACAAGCACGTATTTACAGTTATACAAAAACAATGCACGTATACAGTCAAAGCAAGAACACAACGCAGAGTTTACAACCGAATAAAAAAGGGCAATTATTTTCAGCACACTTATACAGGTTTACTTACAAGACTGGCGGCCACACATACATTTACACAAAAAAGCAAAGAAAACAAAAGCCACCTTCATAGGCAAGGAGGCAGACAGGTCCGTGCGACCAAATGCGCATGGAACCTGGATGAGCGGCCAGGTCCACAAGACCGAAGGGTCTTACCCGCGCCCTCGTGGCGCGATGGCGGGCAAGCGCAATGTCAGCGTAACGCGCCTGACTCCGTGCCCCTGGCGTGGTCGGGGAGCTCCCTCCGCATGCTCTGCGCAAGCACGTGTTCTCGGTCGGCACCACAGTTTGGTGGGGAACGACGGGGTTACCAGCGCGTATCTCAGCGCGGATGGGGGGAATTGTTGATGCCCGGGATGGGGAAGGGTTCTTGTTGCTCGGGATGGGGAGAGGGAATGGCTTGACGCTGGTCCCCCCTAGCGGGGCCTCGGGACCGCACTGACTCCGGCGAACCCTCGCCCCAGAGCCTTCCTCCGCGTCCCTGCTCCACTCCGCAACTCGCCCCTCGACCTCCACCCCGAGCTCCGTCTCCCGTTCGTCGATCGGGCCCCGTCTGCACTGCCTGCTTCGAGCTTCTTCCTTTCCACCGTCCGTCCCCATATATCCTTCACTGCCGACTTCTCCGACTCAACCAGACTCACGGCTCCACCGACTGACTCGAGCCGCGCCGCGTTCGCTTTATATAGCCCGAGGGAGGGGCGTATATGCAAATACGCGCGATCAAATCGCCGTTTGGAGGCGGGGCTACGCCGCCCGATGTTCAACCATTGATGGACGGAAAGGGGCGTAAAACCTCTCCTCATCCGTTTCCATCTCATCTCT
>CM068956.1:93101198-93114192 GCA_035128595.1 Eptatretus atami | reverse complement strand
CTTACATTGTGTAGTCAAAGTGATAGGAATATTCGTATCTACATTTATTTTTAATCGAGAAATCGACGTCATGACATACAATGGGGCTGGGGTCGCGCACAAGTCGCCATCTTGTTGGTAATCGGTTATGTAAGTATTATCAACATCATTTAGGAATCGGCTTTTATTTGACCTCGCGATCATTCATGGTATTCAGCTTGTATTGTCTGGTAATCGGCTGCACAAGTATTATCAACATCATATAGTAATTGCCTTTTATTTGACACCCGATTATTCATGGTATTCATTCTTGTTATTTTTTTATATTGCCTGGTAATCGGCTGCCCAAGTATCAACATCATTTGGTAATCAGCTTTCATTCAACGTCGGGGTCAATCATGGTATTCAGCTTGTATATTTTCAGGAGTGATTGAGGCAGCTGACAGTTGCCGATACACCACCTAAACAAAGGTATGTGTCAGAAGAACATGTTGCATGCTTGGAACAAGATCGCCCATAGGACAGGTACTCTGCCAGTAATAAATAAATGATGGAACCAACAAACTATAAACCCATACCCACAACTGAACATACCTGCCGACGATACCAACAACGAAACAGGAAACCATAATTATCTAACTTGGGGCCCGACAGACAATAGCGTGAATGACAAGACAGAAAAGAGTTTCGGGGAAACCCCGACAGAGTCTGCAGGATGGGTCACCACGTAGTCCCAGCAGAAGGCTGTGGCGAATGTCCCATGCTGTGGAGAGGAAAGAGGGAAGGGTGTGGCTATGGCCTTGGCAGGGCATGACTGGTACTCTGCACGATCAGTCTGATGTAGCCTTCCATGCGCAGCTCCGGGAGGTCTCCTATGGCTTCTGCCAACACTCTGCCTTTTATGTCTCTGGCTTTGCATCACTGATGACACGCTACACCCCTCCACTCTCACTTACCATTGGTCCATGGACCCACTCGTGGGTGGGCAAACCCTTCCCAGCCTCACCAAACAGGGATGCTGGTGGTCGGCGTGGATGTCATGACTTTTCCTGTCTAGCTAGCACCCCAAGGCCTAGCAAAATGCTAAAACAGTAAAAATTGGGTCAAAAGGGTTGATAATTTTAGATGCAGACACTGGGAGAGGGAGAGTCATCTAACTATTACATAAGCAACACATTTCTAACAACACAATTAATGACATCACTCTTATGCTATTACATTTACTACAGAAATAACTGCACTGTACTAAACATTATTAACCCTCTCGGAGCTATATCAACAACATCATGTACAATATATACAGAAGAGTGGGACATGCTTGCACACTGAAAGCAACTACTGGGGTGCATCCTACATGCATTCATAATAAATACAACCTTTATATATTTGATGAAGTAGTTTGTGTGAGAGCTATATATATTCGATGAAGTGGTTTGTGAGAGAGCTTTATATATATTTGATGAAGTGGTTTGTGAGAGAGCTATATATATGATGAAGTGGTTGTGAGAGAGCTTCATATATTTCATGAAGTGGTTTGTGAGAGAGCTTTTTATATATGTTGATGAAGTGGTTTGTGAAGAGACTTTAATATAATTGATGAAGTGGTTTGTGAGAGAGCTTTATATATTTTTTGATGAATGGTTTGTGAGAGAGCTTTTTATATATATTTGATGAAGTGGTTTGTGGAGAGCTTTATATATTTTTTGATGAAGTGGTTTGTGGAGAGCTTATATATTTGGATGAAGTGGTTTGTGGAGAGCTTTATATATATTTGATGAAGTGGTTTGTGAGAGAGCTTTATATATTTTGATGAAGTGGTTTGTGAGAGAGCTTTATATATATATTTTTTGATGAAGTGTTTGTGAGAGCTTTATATATTTGATGAAGTGGTTTGTGAGAGAGCTTTATATATATGTTGATGAAGTGGTTTGTGAGAGAGCTTTATATATATATATTTATATTTATTATTTTGATGAGTGGTTTGTGAGAGAGCTTTATATATATTTGATGAAGTGGTTTGTGAGAGAGCTTTATATTTTATGAAGTGGTTTGTGGAGAGCTTTATATATTAGATGAAGTGGTTGTGAGAGAGCTTTATATATTTTGATGAAGTGGTTTGTGAGAGAGCTTTATATATTTGATGAAGTGGTTTGTGAGAGAGCTTTATATATATATATATATATATTAATTATATATTTGATGAAGTGGTTTGTGAGAGAGTTTTATATATGTTTGATGAAGTGGTTTGTGAGAGAGCTTTAATATATTTGATAAGTGGTTTGTGAGAGAGCTATATATATTTGATGAAAGGTTTGTGAGAGAGCTTTATATATATATTTGAGAAGTGGTTTGTGAGAGAGCTTTATAATATTTGATGAAGTGGTTTGTGAGAGGCTTTTATATATGTTTGATGAAGTGGTTTGTGAGAGAGTTATATATATATATTGATAGTGGTTTGTGAGAGAGCTTTTATATATGTTGATGAAGTGGTTTGTGAGAGAACTTTATATATTTGATGAAGTGGTTTGTGAGAGAGCTTTATATATTTTGATGAAGTGGTTTGTGAGAGAGCTTTATATATTGATAGAAGTGGTTTGTGAGAGAGCTTTTTATATATGTTGATGAAGTGGTTTGTGAGAGAGCTTTATATTATATATTGATGAAGTGGTTTGTGAGAGAGCTTTAATATATATTCGATGAGTGGCTGTGTAGAGAACTTTATATATTTGATGAAGTGGTTGTGAGAGAGCTTTATATATTGATGAAGTGGTTTGTGAGAGAGCTTTATAATATTGATGAAGTGGTTTGTGAAGAGCTTTATATATGTTTGATGAAGTGGTTTGTGAGAGAGCTTTATATATATATTGATGAAGTGGTTTGTGAGAGAGCTTTATATATTTGATGAAGTGGTTTGAGAGGAGCTTTATATATTTATGAAGTGGTTTGTGAGAGAGCTTTATATATGTTTTATGATGGTTTGTGAGAGAGCTTTATATATTTGATGAAGTGGTTTGTGAGAGAGCTTTATATATGTTTGATGAAGTGGTTTTGAGAGAGCTTTATATATTTGATGAAGTGGTTTGTGAGAGAGCTTTATATATTTTGATGAAGTGGTTTGTGAGAGTGTTTATATATGATGAAGTGGTTTGTGAGAGAGCTTTATATATATTTGATGAAGTGGTTTGTGAGAGAGCTTTAATATTTTGATAAGTGGTTTGTGAGAGACTTTATATATTTGATGAAGTGGTTTGTGAGAGAGCTTTATATATGTTTGATGAAGTGTTTGTGAGAGAGCTTTATATATTTGATGAAGTGGTTTGTGAGAGAGCTTTATATAATTTGATGAGTGGTTTGTGAAGAGAGCTTTATATATTTGATGAAGTGGTTTGTGAGAGAGCTTTATATATGTTTGATGAAGTGGTTTGTGAGAGAGCTTTATATATTTGATGAGTGGAATGTGGTTGGCATTCGCAAGCAGCTACATAACGCAAGTAAATCAAGAATTAGTGATTAGAATGAGATCTTTATATAAAAGCTTACAGCAATAGTAATTTTTAAAGTAAATATGGCAAAGGTTATAAAATAAGAAGAGGAAGAGGCATGTGGTAGTGTTGCATAGCAACCAGTTTGAGTGTAAGCTCCATTGTCTTCAGTCACATAACCTGCCGTGGGCAGGGCCATATTTATGGGGAAGCCAGTGGAGCACGTGCTCCAGGGCCTCCACAAAAGGGGGGCCTCCACATTTTTGTGAAAATAAATTTTTTGTTTCAATAAATACCAACAATTTCTGTCCAATTTTAAAAACAGTAGTTGTTTTTACGAAATCAGGAATTTTGTCAGAAAAACAAAAAAAAGTTCTTAAACTCATATCGACTGCGTGTTCGCTTTAACAAAAAGATCTAAGCTCTGTGGAAGACGCATCGATTTCAGTATGGCTTTACAGGTGGAAAAGCAGACCAAGTACTGGTGAAGCATCTTGAAATGCGCTGTAAGTGTTATCAAGTTTATCGCAGAGCGTAGTGCTTGTGTTTAGAGGCAATAATCAGATTATTGGGTCACCAGCAAATTAAAACTACCTTGGGATGATGATAGAAATTGATATCTTACATGCATTATTACAGGGGACCTCGACATACTTACGTGCTCCAGGGCCTCTACATACCTAAATACGGCCCTGGCAGTGGGCAGAGTGAGTCTGCAATGGCTGACTTCGCCATGGATATTTTTGTTTATGGACATTTTCTGATGGTTTTGTGATTTTTCCTGGTATGGTATATTGGTTTTGAGTTGCACCATTATGCAAAATATCATCTTTCTAGGCCACTTGGAAAGCACTAAACATTTTATCATTATTTGCATGGATAGAAAGAGTTTTATGTATACCGTAAACCCTCAAATCTCATGGGTTCAAATATCATGGGTTCAAATATCATGGGTTCAAATATCGCTGGTTTTGACAAATCGTGGCCAACCTATTGTGTTCCGATTTAGTTATCACGGTATTTCCTTTCAGCCAATTGTGGTTTTTGAGGTGAGATGAGTCATTGTTTAGGTCTGCGTGTACAATTGCCTTCAATTATGAGCCTTTTGTTGTTTCTCATGCACCATTAATTGTAGTTAAGTTTAATAATGATTCATCATCGACGAAGAAATGACCTATGGAGATCCTTTAATACTAAATCTACAAGATCTCGGAGACACACAACAGTTAATAATGGTGCACAAACATAAAATGATGGACGAAATGAGTTGTGCCAAAAGGCAGAGAAAGGTAGTGACTGCAAAAAAAATCGAATTGTTAGCTCGGGTGGTAGGAGGTCAAAGTGCAGCATCTGTGGACCGCCATTATGACAGCAATGAATCGACTGTGCGGTAAACATGAGTCAAATGTGGTACAACTGGAGAAACCATTGCAGATTTACCCATTTTAGTGGACCGGTAATACAGGAGAAACCATTGCGGATTTACCTCTACAAATGGACCGATAATACAGGAGAAATACAGGGAAACCATTGCGGATGTATCAATGTTTCCAAGAGGCAGCCAAAACCGAAGGCTCCAGTTCATCCATGGCAGATGCGAGAAGATGGGATTATTATGGAAGAGGATGCCATGTGATGCCTTTCTCTCCAAGCAGGAAAGATCTGCTCCAGGTGAAGTGGCTAAGAATCGTTTTAACCTTCTTCTACGTGGCAATACAGCAGGCGATTAATCGTGCTCCCGATGATCAAACAGCCATCCAATTTCTACATCCACATCTTCTAACCTCGACACTCCACTCTAACAGCATCATCATTCCGAGCTAGGTCTTGTGTTTTCTATATACGGCAGAGTACAGTACAAGCAGTACGTAATATGTTAAACCTCACACACCTCAATGTTTTGTAATAAATTTAAAAGGTAAGTCTTGTGTTTTTGTTTATTTTATACTGTATTTATATTATTACGTGTTTATTTCAATGTTAACATGCTTTAATATATATGTTGTTGTTCTTCTTTCGGTGCTCACGTTAGGGGTCGCCACAGCGGATCATCCGTTATGATCCGCATACTGATTTGGCACAGGTTTACGCCGATGCCCTTCCTGACGCAACCCTGGTTGCCTCTTACGACACAGGGATAGGATTGGGTTTCGCCATGATTCCGGGCTGCCTACACCCTCTCATAGCGTGACCCAGCACAGAGCAACCGTCCTCAAGCGATCCTCCAACCCAAGCCTCCGAGTAGCCGGATACAGCGCACGCCACTACGCCCAGTATTTATATATACATATATATATATGTATATATACATATACATATATATACATATATATATACATATATACATATACATATATATACATATATTTATATATACATATATATATATATATATACATATAAACATATATATACATATATATTTCACATGTATATTTCAATTGTGATATGTTTATTTTTAGCTGCCACCCACTTTCCTCGATATTTCCTCGAAGCCCAGGACCGAAACCCCATTTTCCCTTGACCCTTTATTACCACCATTACAATTTTAACTATCGCAGCATTTTCCAGGAACCTAACCCCCACGATATTTCAGGGTTTACTGTAGATATATATATAATATATATACACACCGGCGTAGTGGCGTGCGCCTGTAATCCGGCTACTCGGAGGCTAAGGTTGGAGGATCGCTTGAGACGGGGGCTCTGCGCTGGGCCGCGCTATGAGAGGATGTAGGGCAGCCCGGAATCATGGCGAAACCCAATCCTTATCCCTGTGTCGTAAGAGGCGACCAGGGTTGCGTCAGGAAGGGCATCCGGATTAAAACCTATGTGGATCATAACGGACGATCCGCTGTGGCGACCCCTAACGGGAGCAGCCGAAAGACGAACAACAACATATATATATATATAAATATATTATATATATATATATATATGATTTGAAGTTTTGTTTGTTTGTTTGTCTGTACGTGCTAATCTCTGAATGTGAAAGATAGGAGGAAACCTCTGACACAAAAAATGTCGGGACAGGCCGCGGGAAGGTTATAGGCTAGGGTGTGAGGCCCTCGGCAGGGAGAGGGTGGATTTTAGACGGTAGTTTATATTTAATGGGATTTTACGCGCGCCATCGTAATCAATTTCAACAGTGGCCGTGGCGCTAAAATCCCATTAAATTAAAATTACCGTCTAAAATCCCCACCCCCCCTCCTCCAAGCCGAGGGCCTCACCACCAAGCTTATAACCTTCCCTGGGCCCGTCCCGACATTTTTTGTTTCAGAGGTTTCCTCCTATCTTTCACCATTCAGGAGATTAGCACGTACAGACAAACAAACAAACAAAAACTTCAATATATATATCTATATATAGTATATAATATATATATATATATATATATATATATATATATAATTCCATTAAATATATGTATGTATATGTAAATATATGTATATGTAAATATATATGTATAGGTAAGATATTATATATGTATATATATACACAGAGGTGTTTTTTGTTTCCCCCTCACCAACCCCTCAGGCTGTGGCTGCCTTGGCCCAATAGGGAACTGATAATGGGCTCGTGTCAGACCTATGTACCGAAGATTAAATTCATTCAAAAGAACCCGGGCAACGCCGGATGCATTCAGCTCATAACATTATATATATACATATATATACATATATATGTATATATATATACATATCTATATATATATTATACATATTATATACACAAGCCGGTAGGCGGCGATGGGTCGCCGAGCATGGAAACTATAAGATATAGAGCAAAATGGATGTCATTATAGCGGATGGGAATCACCTTAAGATTATGCATATCAAATCTCATCCAGTTCCATCTACTGATAACTACTCGGTATCCATTTGAATGAAAAGTACCGAAAATGCAGTTTGAAATCAGAAATCCCCAAAGTTTGAGGGGGTGCTGTGGGTGAACAAAGATCGAATCGAAAATCCGGCTCGATCGTTTGTGCACAATGTATTCCAGACGATGAGTGTGAATTTTCATGACCATCCGACCATAACCCTAGGAGGATAGCATTTGGCGGAAGGCACCTCCAGCTCACGCATATTATCGATTTTTTGCACTAATTACCTTTGACCCTGACCAAATATAAGCGAAATCGGTCAATATGTCCTGAGGCAAAGTTGTAGTACTCATTGAGTCCCTGAACCTGCAAAGTTTCATTCGTATCGATGCACTCACCTGGTCGCTAGGGGCCTTCAATTTTCGCCAATTTTCGCGCATACCCTAATTGTAGGGGCGCTGTGGGTAAAGTATTCCATATATCACAAAAACCGGAATATATTTGATAGAGCATCACCTGTAGATCATTCGTGCCAAATTTCATAACCCTACGTGGGATAATGGCTTTCGGAATTGATTTCGCATGAACGGTACCAAGTTGAAGGTTTTTCGTTGTTGCTAGGGAACCAAAGCATCTCCAGCAACTATCACAATTTCCAAAGCACTAGGTCATAAGATGTACCTACCACCGAGTTTGGTCAAAATCCGCCCACGTTTACTACCAATTATGCTGATGACAAACGAACAAACATCCAAACAAACATCCAAACAAACAGACAGAATTACTGACAATAAGGGTCACCTATTTCGGCGACCACAATATTATATCACACACACACACACACACACACACACACACACACACACACACACCACACACACACACACACACACATACAGCATGCGCCGCTTAACGACGTTCCGGGCAACGACGGATCGCATATACGACCGGTCTGCCAGCTCTGGAAAAAAAAAAAAAAGTAGCTGAAAAATTCCTATCGCCGAGTGAGTTAGCCTCGTATAAAAATAGCACATACAATTATGTACACTCGACAGAACATAATACCTCATAATGATAATAAACAACGACAGTGTGGCCCTGTTACAATGCGATCGTTGAGGTCCAATAAATGTCATCGTGAAAAAAAGCAGGGTCGTGCTAAATCGGGATTCAAGGAAATCGGCTTTCAAACTGAACCAATGTTTGCACGTTTACCTTCGAGCAAGTAAATTACCTTTGAATTGAAGAATTCCACGAATAAATCGTTGTTGTTCGTCAATTAAAACAAATTTATTTTTAGTGAAGCTTTTTTGTTAGTTTTAAAACAATCGCACTGTTCCCAAATATATATCACAATTGACAGGTGCTCGTTTTTATTTGTAATAAATAACATCGATGCAATGATTACGTATTTATAAAATCAAGCGCTATTTATTCACCTTTCTTATAATCGATGCGAGAGGAGGGTTGTAAGCTGCTGCTAACCACACTGATGGCCGTCATGAACTGCACAAAGGTAAATCTAACGTGTCTTCTGTCTCTTGGTATGTGTGTTACAATTGCCGACAGTATTCAGTAAGTAACATGCTGTACAGGTTTGTATCCGAGGAGCAATAGGCTACACCATATAGCCTAGGTGTCTATGTTTGTGTAAGTACGATGTTCGAAAACGAGAAAACGAAAAAAAAAAAAAAAAAAAAAAACAAATGATGTTCGCACAAGACACACCCGTCGCTTATCGACGCGTTTCTCAGAACGTAACCCACGTCTTAGTGGCGCATGAACTGTAAATATATAATATATATATAATATAATAATATATATATATTATATATATATACAAATATCTTACATATACCGTATTATATTCTAATAGAAGCCCCTTAGAAGCTTCATGGAAACTGTAGGCTGTGAAACAAAAACAGTTGCCACAAGAAACTAAACAACGCCGTGCGATAAGACTTCAAAAGACCCTTCCACGAGGATCTAAAAATGACCGCAACAACAATGGCCCCCTCAGCTGATTCATTCATTCTTATTATTGTCCAAGTGAACCAAAAACCGATACTGAATGAAGACTCAAATCAATATCCTTAACAAAACAATCTTTTGTTTAAATTCACCAGCAAAAACTTTGGATATTTCCTGCCAGACATGATTTGAAGGATTGTACCAAAATGCAACTTCAAGTCATGCCGATTTCTGAACTGTCGTAGAAATTGCGTGGTTATATGATCCTAATAATAGAGTTAGAAAGTTTTCAAAGGTGTTTCATTCCAATTGCTGACACTCCTGTGTACAACTATACATGCCACATCCATGACCTCGCTATTCGCAACTCGTCTTAAAATGGAATTTGCTAGTCCAGTGATCACCCCAGTTTGAAATAGATATAATCAAAAATGGTTTGATGATATTTATCGATTGTGACATAGTGATTCCTGCACACATTTAAAACAATAATATATCAGAAGAGGCGATTGACTCAAAATTTTATAAACACAGATTAATAATAAGATAATCAATGATAAGAGGTATTACACATTGTATGTGTTCGTGTTGGATATACACCTAAATTAATAAAATAATAATCATGAAAGAGTTATTTTCACAATTGTGTGGATAAACATATTAATTAAAATAATAATCATGCATAAAGAGGGTTATTACATCAAGTGTTGAGATGCACTAATTAATATAAAATAATGATATCAAGAGGTTGTACACACAGTTGGATATATATAAATTTAATAAAATAATAATCTTATAGATATTTACACAAAGTGGGATATACACATAATTGAGTATAAAAAAAATCTATAACAGGTGTATTTACACACTGTGGATATATATAAATGTATAATAAAATTAATAATCGAATTAAGAGGGTTATTTACACAAAAGTGACGAGAGCACAAATTGAATAAAATATATATCATGCAGAGGGGATTACACACAGGTGGATATACATAAATTAATAAAAATTAATAATTAATGCATAAGGGTTATGTATCACATCGTTTGCATTATCTACAAAATTTAATAAAATAATTAATCATAAGTGGCTTTTACACACAGTGTGTATACATAAATTGCGAGTAAAATAATTAATAATGCATAAGTTGGGTTATTTACACACGTTTGGATATACAACAATAATAAAATATATAATTCAGAAACAGGGTTTATTACACATGAAAGGTATGGAGATGCACAAATTAATTAAAATTATAATCATGATAAGTGGTTGGTTATTTACACATATTTGTGTGGAATATACACAACAATAAATACAAATAATACAGTAATGATAAGTGGGTATTTACACATCGGGAAGCTGTTGTGGATATACACAAATAGACTAACATATAATGACCATATAAGCGGGGTTTACACAAAGTAGTGGAGATGCGCTACAAATTCATTAAATAAATAATCAGTCTGACTAAGTAGGTTATCATCATACATGTGGTGGTGCATTATACACAAATTAATAAAATAATAATGCATGATAGAGGGGTTATTTACACATCATAGACCATACAAGCAATCTACTGAAGAAATAGCATAATCATGATAAGACGGTATTTAACACATTTGGGATATACACAAAATAAAAAATAATAATAATTGATAAGGGGGTAATTTACACATCGTCGTGGACTATACACAAATTAATAGAGAAGTAAATAATCCATCTGATAAGTGGCTAATTTAGCACAATGTGGATATACAAAAATTAATAAATCTATTATCATGATTAATGACGAGTTCAAATTTACACAGTGGTGTGATATACACAAATTAAAAAATAATAATACATTGATAAGTGGTAATTACAATTGTGTGTGAGTTATGTACACAAATTTAATAAAATAATAATCCATGATAAGTGAGGAACTTTCCACATCGTGTGGATATACACACAATTGAACAATAAGAATGATAAGTGCGGTAATTTAACACATCGTGTGGATATTACACAACATTAATAAAATAATAATTTCATAACAGCGGTTAATATTACACAAATGAGAATGTCACACATTCATAAAAATAATAAATGCGATGATAAGAGGGTTATTTATAACATGTGTGGATAACACAAATTAACAAAAAGAATCATGATAGCAGTAATTTCATCGTTGACCATACAAATATAAAATAATATCATGCATAAGGGTGTGGATTGTGACTCCTATCTGTGAATTACATTAAATAATAATAATAAAAATCCATTGTGAAGGCAGGGTTATTACCACATCGCTTGATATACACAAATTAATAACAACAATAATATAATCATAACAAGGGATTTACTACACGGTGGATAACATAAATTAATAAATAATAACTATAAATTGGTAAACACATCGTGTAGACCCTATACATAAATTAATAAAATAAATCTCATTGATAACGAGGGTGATTTACACATCGTGATGAACTAGACTATAATATTGAGAATAAACATAATAATCATGATCAATGAGCTGGTTAGTTACACATACGTGTGGATATATCTACAATAATTAAATATAATCATGATACAGTGAATAAAACGAGTAATATTACACAATCGTGTGGATAAACATTAAAATTAATAACAATAAATAATTCAGCATAGAGAGTATATATTAATACTTGTAGTAATATACACAAATTAATAAAAATAATAATCATAAACAGGAGTATATTTACACCATCGTGTGGAATGATTACATTAAATAATTTAATCAGAATAATTAATTCATGATAAGTGGGGTTAATTTACACATCGTCGTGATATATCATAAATTAATAAAAAATAATTCAATCGATAATAGAGGGTTATTTACTACATGCGTTGTTGGATTACCATATAATAATAAAAATAATATCATGATATATCGAGGTATTAATAATTACACATCGTGGTGCATACCATAAATTCAACTCTCCCACATAAAATCAGAAAGATGCGGTATATTTACACATGCCTGTGACTATATATAAATATTGTACAAAAATAATCATATAACGAAGATTATTTACACATCAGTGGGATCATACTAATGATTAATTACAATAATAATCATCGATATGGAGGCGTTTATATTACTCATGTGCATATCTACACAATAAATAAAAAATAAATAATCGATGCGATCCATAGGGTTATTGTGTACACATTGTGTGGAGTTATACATAAATTATACCAATAAATATGCATGAAGAGGGTTGAGCTTACAATCTTGATGGAATTAAATACATTGTCAACAAGATACACAAAGATTTTTGGTAAAAATACGATTGACATAATACAATCTTATCAACACCATAAATGATTGATGACCCAAGATGCATGGTGGGTGAAAATATGGCTAGATGGTGACCTGATGGGACAGTTAGGTTGTTTACCGTATAGTGAAAACAACCGAGAGATGGTAAAGAGTCTACACACTGGTTCACAACATTTAACATCTCTAAGGACACCCGAACCCTGAATAAAATCACCGTATAGAACTCGTCAGCTCTGATTGATTAATCCGATTCTGGATGAAAATTCGCGTTCTGGGATCAAAGCTTGTTCCTCACTTCCAACTACAAACAACCAGATCATCCGGCATGCAACATGCCTCCCCAAAAGATACCCTCATCTTTCTACCCTCGCCACTGACAGCATTTAAGCGCCATTCTCGATCGACCATTGATGAACATGCAGAGGC
>CM068956.1:93086738-93101173 GCA_035128595.1 Eptatretus atami | reverse complement strand
CCCCCTCCCCTCCTTGATCAAACTGGTATTCTAATAAAAGCCCAGGGCTTATATTAGAATAAAATACTGTACATATACATACATACATACATATATATACTCTGCACTAGGGGCCTGCCAGACAGCTAGCTGTCTGCGCAGAACTGAGTGCCACCTTCTCCAATGCTGGAGACAATTTGTGTCTGCCATGATGTCCTATCATCATCCGTTTGTTGACTAACATATCTCTGCTGAGCTTCTCTGTTTTGTCCTCTAAATGTAGTTAAATCAGTCACAGACAAACTTGCTTTTCTTTTTGCCGTATTCTCTCAATTTCTGATTAATTCTACTTCTTTTTGCTACCCAGTCTCAAGAAATTGCCCTTTTCGCATTCAAAATGCAGCTTCTGATTAATTTTGTGTTTTCCATGGATACATGGTCTGAAGAAAGAAAATATCGATTTGTATGTTTGTATGGTGAATGAATCAATGATGAAATGTATTCAAAAATTGAGATTGTCAGTCACAGTTGCCAATGACGAGGCGAACAATGTTAAAAATCATACCGGCGTGACGTAGAGCCCATGTCAATGGCGCTGTAAAAAGTAGTGTGATAGCACAACAGCAATTTGCATAACATTTGCATAACTGAAGTTGTGAGTGTGGATTTCCATCATTGGGAAGTATAATGTTCTTCCACACCAGGAAAATAATCCTTCACACCAGAAAACGTTCTTTCACAACAAGAAACCGCTCATTCACAACAGGAAACCATTCTTTCACACCAGGAAACCATTTTTCATTTCAGACAGGCTTTAATCATACTCCACACTGCCCCAGCACATCAACCCTTACCTTGCCCTCCACTCACCCTGCTTTCCCTTGATTTATATGGATGGTGGTTATATCCAGATGGTGGTTTTCTCCAGACGTGTCTGGATGGTGCTTATGTCTGGACGAACCATCCCCTCACACTGCCTTACCTTGCCCTCCCCTCATGCTGCCTTCCCTTGCACTCCCTTCACGCTGCCTTACCTTTCTGCACCCCTCCTCACTCACCCCTTCTTCCTCACTCACCCCTTCTTCCTCACTCCCCCACCCCTCCTCTCTCCCCCACCCCACCTTGACCTCTCATGCTCCTCTCCCTCCTCTCTCTCTCCCTCCCCTTACCCTACCCTCCCTCCCCTCCTTCTTGCCCCCCCCCCCACAAACCCCCATCAATATTCCAATCAGCGAAGTGAAGCGGTTGCGTATATATATATATACATGCATTAACATTCAAACAACCACATAACACAAAATTAATCAAGATAGGCTTCAAAAACATTCAAAGCATGAACAAATCTGTTCTGCATGGTGGTCATCTGCCGAATTCACAAATAAATCAAAAAATCTGTAATGTAATCCTATAGGTATCGAGGAGGACGTCTAGTCCGTCGTGGTCTGGCCTTTGGACATACCCGGGGGGAGGGGCGGTCTCATTGCCGACTTTGCCGAGGGGAATCACCAACATCGTCCATCTCATTCTCTCCCCACAACTGTGAATTAACTTTGCCGATAACTCTTCAAACTTGTGATACGTTGCGCATGATTTTCTGTCCATCTCGTTGAAGAAAAACACCCGTCCCCTTAACTCCTACTACTGTATAAAGGTGTGGATCATCGGTGATATTCAGCATATTCTGTTTTGGTTGTTGTTGAAGAACTGCATCACCTAGGTGTATGCTGTGGGTTGAAGCGTGCCGCTTGGCATCCGCATTTTGTTTGATAACCCAGTCTCAGTGCAGGGCATTTTGGATTACAGGATTGTTGATCCGAGTTGGAAGGTGAGAGATTTTGGTGCAGACTTCTCTTCCCAAAAATTAATGCTGCTGGAGATGCCCATGTGATGCAATGCAGTGTTGTTCGATAATTTAGCAAAAATGTGAAGAGTTCTTGATGCCAATTATTATTATTTATCTGATTAAATTAAAAAAAAAACTACAATTAATTTGATGACTAGAAATTAAAGTTTTAAAACATCATCTCCTTAACTGACGACCAGCATTACACTGTAAACACGTAAATGACTAAATATCATATTAAGCTAATCATAAAAACAAAATGAAGAGATTTCAAAAGGGAGATAGAATAAACGAAATAAACAAATAAATAAAAGAAAGAGGTTTTAAAAGGTTAACAAGTCTGAAGACGACGATGGTTCACGAGCGGTATTTGACGATGTAGATTGTTTCAGAAGTCAGTGTTGAGCAATGCGTAATGTTTGACCAAGTTATAAATGATCAACATGATGTGGTATGAGTGACAGGTCATTAGATGCAAAATGTCGAAAACCCGGTTTCGTTCAACTTTTTAATTGACCTTTTGCATAACTTTAAAGGTCACAAAACAATGTTTGTGGACATTAAAATAAGGAGGGTGCGTATGCTTTTGAGTTAGTTCGTCGAAGAAGGTCGAAACCCGGTTCGATTCCACACTTTGAAATTTGACCTTTGTGACCTTTAAAGGTCATAGGTCAAGGATTATGACCTTTGGTGCAAAACTTCCTCTGGAACATTCCAGGAACAATATACGTCATATAGGCTATATGGCATTTCGCACTCATCGGATTATCCATCCTTGATGAAATCAGCGTAAAAACAAACTTGAAGGGGCCACAGGCAAGGTGTTCGAGATAGAGAAATAGTTTCAGTTAGGGATGCCTAAGATTATGCATAAAAATTATGTGTCATCCTAGCTTTCAAAGGCGTCGTATTGATTTTTATGTCAAAATCGTAATTTTCTAAGTTCGTGACCTTGTGATCTTGACCTTGGGACGAAAATGAAAAATCCGGCTCTGTGCGGCTATGCAGGTGCCATTGGGCTAACCAAATACCGAAACCCCTGCCAGATTCGACAAACGCGTGCCTGTGCGGAGAAGAAAATTTTTTTATGTCAAAATTCGCAATTTTCTAAGTTCGTGACCTTGTGACCTTGACCTTGGGACGAAAATGAAAATCGGCTCCGTGGGGCTATGCAGGTGCCATTGGGCTAACCAAATACCGAAACCCCTGTCAGATTCGACAAACCCCTTGGAGAAGATGCAAATTGAAATCGGCTACCCCTAAAAACACATGTTTTTTGGGCGTGGCTCCGCCCATATTGGGCGCACCACGCCCATTTTCAGGAAAACACAACTAGATCATGATATAAACCTCCCACCAAAATTTTGTCAGGATCGGATCAAAACCCACGGAGCTATGCTCGGGACAGACAGACAGAACAGACAGACAGACAGACAGACATGACACAATAAACGAATATAGTGGTCACTTATTTTTTTCGTGAAAATATTTTTTCGTGAACCAATAATAAAGTAAGAAATGTCAAGCACTTCATTGCAGATACAGTTCATGGTAAAATGTGATGCTTGCAAAGTAACACTTTGAACATTAATTTAGGTTTCATTCCCACATTCCTTTCACTAACTCACCAAATGCGGCCACAGCAAGGGTTAAAGTAACCACCACAGATGCCCACGATACCCAGAGAGCCTGGCGCCGAAACACCTGAGCCTCCTGAGGCTTCAGTTGGCACCGGCTGTCGAGCACATCTAAAAGGGTCAAGGACACAGAAGGAAAGGGATGATGGACTATAATACCAGCACTGTTGACTCTAAAGATCCCAAGGTATCTTTGAAAAAAGTTGACCATCGTGTACATACACTCCAATCAAATTCCAAATGATTTTGATTATTTAGACTTTAGAGGAACCATTCCATTAGTAACATAGCCACATCGCTGAAGATGCGAGAAATGATTCAACCAGCAGCATGGACTGTAGTCATGACAGAGAGAGAGACAGAGAAAGAAAAAGAGAGATATGAAGAATTATTTCACAGAGAAAGAAAGAGATGTTAATATGACTTAAATTAGAGGAGGCCAGAATAAGAGCTCAGAGATAATGTAATTATCTTTGATCTGTCTTGCCTGGGTTCAATTTACATCCTGACTATGAACTGTCATCATGGTATTTAATCGGCAGAGTGTTGCATCAACATGTATGCCATCCGAATGGAAAGTGGAGGGTTGGGGCTTGTTAAGCCAGCTTTCCTGTCTGCTCGCATTTACTCTGATAAATATTCTGCAATAAAGATGGTGGTTTACCCAGGGGTTATCAGTTTGTTTGTGGCCCAACAAGGAAACACTATACTTTCACTTTATTTTTCAACTTAATCTCCTTTCCTGGAAATGCACTTCATCCATCGGTCCTCGAGCTTGGCTATGCCCATTCTGTAGAAGTCCTTGTTGCACCCCTCCAATAATTCCTCTACAGCTGCCATCACAGCATTGTCATTCTCATATTTGTTCCTTTGCAGAGCTTCTCTCAGGTGAAGGAACAAATAAAAGTCAGATGGGGCTAGATCTGGTGAGTAGAGTTTGTATGGCAGAAGTTCATACCCACAGTTAGCTGCAGCAGCCACCGAAAGTTGGGCAGTGGGTGGAGAGGTGCTGTCCTGGAGAAGCAGCACACCTCGGGCCAGTTTCCCCTCATCTTTGTTGGTTAATAATTGCATCCCGAAACTAGTGCATTTCATCACAATTGTATTTGCTAGTATCACACCATCACAACTGCACCATCTACCATTATCACACCACCACAACCTAAAACACAGTAGCCATGACCTTTCCAGCTGAAGATGTCCTCTTGAACCTTCAAGGGTTTGGGGACCCTGTGTATTTCCACTGCATGCTTTGTTGCTTGGTCTCAGGATCAAAGTGATGAACCCATGCCTTGTCCTGTGTGATAATCCGCTGGAGGGAGTCATGAAAATGGACGAACCACTCACGGAAAATGTCCAGGCACGTTTTCCCTGGTCCACTATCAGCATTCAGGGAACCGGCAATGTTGACACCTTTTCCATGCCCAATTTGTTTGCAAGGGTTGATTGAATCGAACCAAAATTGACACCCAATGTCTCAGCTACGTGCCTTATGGTTGCTCGTCTGTCTTTCATCACTACTTCGTGCACCTGGTCCACTATTTCTGGTGTTGCCACCTCAACAGGACGATCTGATCTGTGTTCATCTTCGGTGCTTGTTCTGTCACGCTTCAACTCAGCTACCCAGGTCTTTACCAAGGAACATGAAAGAGTATCATCCCCTAATAATGCTACCATATCCATATGTATTTGCTCGGGAGGCAAGCCTTCCTTGTGCAGGTACTTTATCACAGTTCCGAGCTCCGATTTCTCCATTTTGATTGAATTGTGGGAGGTTCCCTACTTTAAGTCTATGCTCTGGAAAATCTGCAAGCAGAAATATGGAATTAGCAAGATACAGTATATTATAATAGGAAGGATAGATCTTTATACTCTGTAACTTTCATCATCCTACCATGTCTAAAAGTAGGTTAAGCCACAAACAAACTAATCATCCCTTGTATAAAGACAAAGAAGATAAAATAAATATAAATACTGATAAAAGATAAAGATTTGTTCCTCAAAGGCAGACTATACTCCACAAAGGCAACTTCACTATCCTGCCGAGCTATTCCCTTGATAACTTTTCGACAGGGTATAAACTGAGTGAGATGTGTATTGCAAACTTAGATAAAATTCCCAATTCAATAACGATAGAAAAATTATTTTAGTCTCTGGTAATATAACATTCACAATGTGGGGTGAGGGACTTTTACTCCCTTCCCCATTAAATTACTCGTTCCAATTTAAGAGTTCCCCATTTTCTGCACCACCTTCTCCTTCCACTCCCATTATCACCTTTATATTTCTATGTTTACCTCCATGTTTCTGCATTGGTAGTAATTTATTCAGATGTTCGGACCGGCAGGATAGCTGAATGAATGTGCACTCGCCTATTGAGCCGTATAGCCTGTGTTTGAATCTCAACTCCGCTAGAAACTATCACCTTGGTATTTCGCAGGCAGGGTGATGCATCAATGTGTGCGCTGCTTCCTTGGATCGACCTTAACCCAGAGGACCGATCTGCCAGTACTGTGGGTGTTGGTACATGTTAAATATCCCATGGTCTCCTTTTTGAAGATAGATATCGCCAACACCTCAAACAAATTACAAATTCGTACCAGTCGAACGGCAGGCCTGATTAGCCGGTTCATGAAAGACTTGCGCTACAAGACTGTTGAGAAAGACGTGACAAAAACGTTTGTCAGCCATCTCCACATGTTAGAGTGAATAATTGGGACTGTTAAAAAATATATGGAAAGAGAGTGAAAGAAAGAAAGAAAGAGAGAGACAGATCAGAAGTTTGCACTGTACATCTGTATCATTATTCTAAATATTCATTATAATATGGCCATATTCTGAATATTCAATATTAGTTCTCCCACTTCATCTGGAAGGGCTCCTTTGGATTCTATGAGCATTGAACCCATCGCTTCGCTGACGGTAGTTGAACATCATAACTTGTATATGTTACAATACAGTAATCCAGTTTATTAACAGTAATTATTTGCATTATTTTTATTCCATAAATATTTTGTTCACGACTAACAACTCAGCATTAATTTCAGTAATATACACACTTATTCGTCAAAAAACAATATTATGAATTTGATTTATGTCCCCAGCAATCAGATGCGAAATCGTAATTTTTTTCAAGTTGCAAAATACAATTCTCAATGAGTCATGAATAATACACAGCCATAAAGTCCAAGCCTAGCGCTAGACACAATGCCGTAATGACGTCCCAGGTGAAAACGCCGTCTTTTACTACAACTTCATCTTACTAAATCCATAATCCCGATGCCTAGCGTCTGGCATCCAGCCCATCACCTACAGACGTCAGATAGAGTCAGATATATGAGTTGTGGTGTTCAACTGCCGTGAGCGAAGCAACAGGATGGGTTGAGTGCTGGACCCTGGGGTGACGTGCACGGTGGTAGAGGCCTCACATCGCGCCATACGTAACTCCTTTATGACATCCAAACAAAAAGCGTGGCAGACAGAGGGACGGATGGACAGAGAAATCCAGCTACTTTACTATACAGATTATCATGGGCAATGGAGGTTTCCTTTTTTGCTTGATATACGAAATACCATCAATCATAATAATAATGGTAACTTGCATTTTATTTCGTTTTACATCTTCATCAGGGCATTAAGCATACAAAACAGGGCAAAGGACAATACTGATCATCATGCTATCAACATTATCCCTTTTTCTTTTCACTTCAGTATCAATATTATCCCGAACTACTCATAACCAGTTACTGCCATTCATCTAAGGCGACGTGATCTGGAAGTACTATAGGCATTCCGGCACACAGGTCAAGACATTGCATAACAAAATTCAGGATTATCAATGAAATAAATTGCATTTTAATGAGAAAAAACAAATTTCATTGAGAAGCAAGTATGGTAGTTGATGTGAAAACAAAACCACATGTTCTTTTTTTCCAGTAAAATTTGTGAGATTGTAGCTCACATTTCCTTACTGTCAACTAATTATCATTGCTGGCTTACTATCCAATGTACCTTAAGCATGTACTCTATTTGCATTGGTTCTCACTGTTCACTGCATACCTATAGGGATCATTTCTACCAAAATTAATTTAAAAACATTTTTTGATACCAAAATTATATTTCAGAGTGTCATGGTGGTGGATTAGAGAAAGCATTGTTGTATTGTTACCACCGAAGGTGAAGGAGGTTATGTTTTCATCCCTTTCTGTTTGTTTGTGTACAGGATATTTCAAAAAGTTTCGGACGGATTCGGATGGAATTTTTTGTGGACAGGTTAGGTGTGTGACAAGGACGAACTGATTAGATTTTTGTGAAGCTCTGGATCCGGATCTGACTACTAGAATTTTTGAAGTGATTTTTCACCATTGAGTGATAGGACCAAAAACGATATATAGCACGATATCTCAAAAAGTTGTTGACGGATTCGGATGAAACTTGATGGACACACTGGGTGTGTGTGAAAAGGAAGAATTGATTCGATTTTGGTGAAGATCCGGATCCGGATCCAACTACTATAATTTTTAAAGTGATTCTTCACCATTGAGAGATAGGGCTCAAAAACGATATATGGCATGATATCTAAATAATGTATTGGGCCAGATATGTTCTCGGGGATCAGGCATTGCAAGCGGGGGTATGCACTCTACCGAGTGCCCTTCTAGTTCTCACTGTTTTGAGTTTGATTTCGATTCTTGCTTAGAAACCTGGAGAGATGGGCAACACTGGGTCAATTTGCCCATGTAGACACCACTATGGTACCTCAACGATGTTCGTGAAGCTACGGAACATCGTCAAAATTATATTTTACAGTTTGTACAATGTTTTAAACCAAATAATTTATGGAATTACACATGTGATTATGCATCAAGATATTTATGAAACATGCTTATTGGTTTCTGTGAGGAATAACAGGTAAACTGAGTAAAACACATCATCGCTAGCTAAGCCCAGTTAAGTCAAGTTGTAACAATGCTGAACTCAATAAACCAGGCAAATGCCTTTGCAAACTGAAATGCTATTAGTTTGACATTGATAATATTCTTTAGAATTTGCTATCAAGTACGGTTTGATTAAAGTTTATCATGGAACTCGCAGTGAAGAGTCAATGCAAGTCAGCAAGCATATGCGGTTCAATCTCTTCCCTTCAACATGTTTCACGTGGTTGTTTAGTCCAGCATTCTTGGACAACTATGCTACCAAGGGGTCTTCCTCTCAGAGTCAGGATGATTTAAATATATGATAGGTGTTGGGCTTGCACAGAAGATTTTTTTTTAATCACACCACCACCTCAAGTCTTCCTCCATTCCTACCTATAATCTGTCACACCCCCATTAACCTTCCCACCCCCAACCCACTTAGCAAAGTCACCCCTATTAGTCACAGCGAATGAAGCTTCCTTCCCTCTCGTCTCTCCTTTCCCTTATTCGTCCATTCCCAAGCTTGTTTCACCTATTTGTTGTGCCACTGCTTCAATGTCAGTGTTGCCTTCTAGTTCTACCCTCTGTCACCTCGCTCTTCCATGAACCTATATTTTGTATCTGAAAAAACTCCAGAAATGTCACAGTAATTTAATCCATTTTCAGCTGCCTACCACTTTTTCCGCAAACCTCAAGATTATTATCGCCTGTCATCATCTCACACTTTTACAATTTGTATAAAAGGTCAGCTTGCAAATGCACAGTGAAAGGATTTCTGTGCTGAATTAACCGACTGAATTAACATTCATGGAGAGGTTTCCATGCCCACCCATTCCTCCTCCAGTTATGTTGCACTATCTCGAGCAATTTCTCTCCCTAATATTTCTCCAAGGGATCAGTGCTGTGGTCGACATGTAATTCCATATTTTTAAGATGTAAAGCAGGCCTTATGGTAAAGCTAACAACAATGGGTTAAAGGAAGTGCAACATTGAAAATAACTGACAAACACATCGAGATCATAATCTGCAGTTATAATGAAAAACAAAATACACCACAGGTAGATGCAGCATTTGACGAAAGGTGTGTTTGAGTGGACACCTTGAAAGACTGCAGGGAAGAACATGACATGATCGAATTTGAAAGTTTTTCAAAGTGAAGAAAAGAGAGGAGACTAAAATTTGGAGATGGGCAGACCGCTAAGGCATGGAGAGGGAAGACAAGAGTGGATTATCAGATGAATAGGTTCTACCGAAGAAGCTGCACCAGAATGGAGGTGGGACAGGTGGTGGGAAGACTGGATGAAAGCTTGGGAATTTTTTCTCAATCATTCCCACCATGAATGGTTTTCTCTTGCAACTGTGGACTCTCACTTATCCTCTATTCTCGTTTTCCTGTGAAGGTAATTGATTTTTAGCTTATCTGGAATTTACATTCCAGAGAAGGTATTGTCATCGTGCACTATCCGTTCGTCCCACCTGTCTCCTTTTTTGACTCCTTGTGCCAAACTGCTAGGCCGAGCTGACTGAAATTTTGCAGCGGCGTTCGTATCTTGACTGGTAAAAGGAGTTGCAAAGCTCGTTCTGGTCAACTGACTTTAACTAGGCCAAAATGGCCGACTTAGTAAATTTCTTCAAAAATCTTCTTCTCCAGACCCACCAGTCAGAATACTACCAAATTTGGGTTACAACATTAGGACAGGGTCCTGATGTAAAATTGCAGAGGTCATGCTGATCACATAACCAGAAGTGTGTCAAAATGGCAGTCACGCAAATTCCTTCCAAAATCTTCTTCTCTAGAACCACCTGTCAGAATGCTAACAAATTTGGGTTGCCACATTATGGTAGGGTTGGGATGTTAATTATAATGTGGAAGTAACGCAGATCACATGACCGGAAGTGTGTCAAAATGGCGGACTTGGTCAACTTTTGGGAAAATTGCATTAATTCCTTTTAAAATGTTCCGCATCAGACCCACCAGTCAGAATTCTACCAAATTTGGGTTACAACGTTAGGCCAGGGCTCAGATAAGCTACAGCTCCAGTGGTCCAATTTTTGTTGTTTATTTGTTTGTTTACAGGGTCTTCATGTTTGGAGCTGAATACACAAATTGTACATACACACGGATACAAATACACGAGACAACACCAGCCTTAACTTCAGATGAGGACCATCACTGAGCTTCCCAGAGCACTCTGGATACCAGCGACAACATATTTTATGACATCGCTTTCCTCTTCACACTCAGAGGAGCAATGCATGAGGAATTTCCTCCCTCCCATGAATGCAAACCCTTGGGGTTTGTCCATGCACTACCCTTTAAATGCAGAGTGTCAAGCAAGGAGGCAGCACAAGTCTTCAGTAAGACTCAAGCATGGTCAAAATCAAACCAATGACCTCCCAGATTCAGAGCTAACACTCAAACCATAATGCCACAGAGTCTGCATCCTCTAATTTTTGTCACATTTTGATTTCCATTCTATGTTATCATTCCATAAGTGTTGCAGGAAGCCGTGGTTGCCATAGACTCACCACTCTCGGCACATTTTGTCTTCGTTTAATTGTTTGTGTGTTTTATTCCACGCATTGGTCTTGCAGGATAGCTGCAAGGTGCACATATTTGAGCTGCTTAGCCTAGCTTCACATCTCAACCCAGCTAAAAACCATCACCTTGATGTTTCACATGCAGGGAGAAGTGCACAGCTTTTCCTGCATGCAAAATTTATGTGCACACACTGATGTGTGCGAAAGGGCGTTGCGCTGTCTACCAGCAGGACTTGTCTGCAAGCAGCGGGGGCAATAGTAGATATTACAGATCCCATGGTGTCTTTTGCGTAGAGTAGGTCAGGTATTGCCAGCACCCTGAACAAATTGCAAATTCCTGCCCTGACTTCCTAAGTCGGAGTGGCGACCTATCCAGGATTGTAACCCTAGCCACAGAAAATGCTTCCGCAGCACCTCCGCTCCATGTGAAGCAAGGTTCATGATATATGATAATGTGTGCATCATTAAGTTTCACCTTATCATCCAGACTTACCTTCAGATAAGCACAGTCACCAATGGTGGTAAAGGTGGAAGTTGGATTTAAATTTAAAACCTTAAAATTTTTATTGGATGAAGCCTTCTTCTTAAAAGCAATTCCTAGATGTAGAAACTGTATTCATTATGTGGTGTGCGAGGAGTCCAGTATCGCCAGAAGGAAATGTGGGCAGTGTTTTCGAAAGCAATTCCTCAAGGGAACTATGTCTCTGTGCTTCTGTTCCATTATTTACACGTTTGTATTCGCTCAATAAGGGGGAGAGTGGGCAGGCTGATTGCTGCAAGGAGGGGGATTGGAGGAAATTATGTGCATCAAGGGATGAAAATAATAGTGAGTCGTGTGGGTATGACTGCGTAAGCATTGTGAATTATATTTCTAATTAGTCAACCAAAGGTCGATGGTGTGTCACACAGCACAAGAAGTTTCACAAAACCTTAATCAACGTGTAGTGATTTTCCACACCTTGTTTACTACTGCATTTCTTATTTTGTGATTGCATTAAAAACATATCATTCGCATCCTTTTATTTCCTTGAACCGAAAAAGAACAAGTTTATTAAAACAAAACCAATCAAAATGTGATGACATTTGTATGTAAAGGGTTCGATTCAACACCATTTTTGAGTCATTGAGTGGATATTGAGGGAAAATGATAAACAAAAGATCAGTGTGTAGTGCAACAAGATGCCCTTTTAGTGTGTTTATGGTGCCAACTAGTACAGTCAGAATGTGACCGCAAAAATGAATGTGGTTTTAACTCTCCACCTCGCCAGGAAACTACTCCTTTAAATAACAAAGGGATAAATTTCCCAATTTTGTGGAGGCACAATATATTTTCAACAAAACATTCACAAAGACAAGCTAAGTTTTGGGGTCTGTACAAATAAGTCCAGCAAACATTCTGTTGGAATGCAAGACAAGGATATGTTGTATTGTTATATGGTATGGCATGCATATTCGATAAAGGATGAGAAGATTACGACACATGGCCTAGAAGGATAGCCTAGTAGTTTACACACTCGCCTCGAAGCTGTCTAGTCTGGGTTTGAATCAAGACCAAGCTGTAAAACTGTCATCCTGGTGTTTCATATGCCAGGCAAGGCATCCATGTGTGTGCCGTCGCTCGGATGGTCGTTAAACGTGTGTCCCATCTGCCAGCATTAGTAGGTGAGTGTTAAAAATCCCAGGGTGTCCTTCATGAAGAGTAGGCAAGCTATTGCAGGCACCCTGACTTTCATCCACCAACTAATGCTAACAGACCGGTCATGCTGGAATTGCAATACAACCTAATTTATGAATTCAAAATTTAATGAATGGAGAGTATCAAACTAGATTCTGGATGAATGGATAGTTTACATAGAGGGAGTAAACATCTACAGACACTATCAGATGACTATATAGGATATATATAATGGACAATCACAGAGCCGATGAAGATACTGATGTATAGATTAAATAAGTGGGATTCATTCAAGAGTCGATAATAACAGGAGAAAAAAAAACAAAACCTTGAAATAATTAAATAAGTCTAGGCATTTCATGAATCCATGGCAGTCTAGTATTTCATCAGCCGTTGTTCCCTGTCTGCCTCATACCCCATGAGGGGCATGAGTCACCCTCATGCTGGGACTACATTTTCAGTGCTTTGTCCCAAATTGAAAGGTTTTCATCATTGCTGACAATAAGCTACAGGGAAAGAAAACTGGGATTAAATTTTCTAATTGGATGGAGTGTACACTGTGATTTTATGCTTGGATTTGAACTATAAATAATATGTCAGAAAAACATCTATTGTCTTTTTTTTATGCTGGGGAAAATTACAGGTGAGACCAGGCGAGGTACGGTGTGGCAATGAGGAGATAGCCTGCTGCTGTCATTGTTATCACTGCACCTTTGGTGGAAAGAGTGCACTGCTGGCCCATGTTAGTAGCATGTGTATTTGTGTATGTACTGTCTCCTGTGCGATAAAAAGCTACGGTGTGCTTTTAACTCGACATATTTTGATAAAGTACAGTCAGCAGTGTGCTAATGGTTTTGTGCACAGTGGTCTCTTCCATTTTACCAGCATGTCCCATGCTAATCCATATATACGGTCCCTGTCGTTTATAGAGTTACTGGGTAGGGCTCAGAGTGACTCGTAGTGGACATTTGATTTGGTGCCTGAGATTGAATCTCAAACCAGATAGAAAGTCACCCTGGTGGTCTGAACGCGGGGCAAGGCCGCATCAATGTGTGTGCACACTGTCCCTCAGAACTACGTTAAACCGAAGGATCCGTCTCACAGCACTTGTCGTTAGTGGAGGTTAAATATCCCACAGTATCTTTTATGAAAAATAGGCAAGAATGCCTGAACTCCCATTGATTTCAGGTCCAGAAGAAAAAACATGGGTTATTCCTTTAAAAAAGAAAGGTTATTCACCTCATGGATGCCTTCATATAAATAAGTACAGTCTCATAAAAGGAAGCCTGAGAAATTATGGCTGGCAGTCAGAGAATAATTTTGTAACAGAGCATTTATTAAAGATAATTGGATTAAACTGTATGATCTAATCATTACTATACTTCATGGACCGGTGTTTGTTTGTGTTTGTCGTGCTACTCCTCCTACAGTTCTGGGCCGATTACATCCAGACTTGCTACGTAGGATCAGTATGAACCCAATTAATGTATAGGGGTGTTTTTTTTTAATCTTTGCCGGTGGTCTTGGGGTGGGCGCAAATTCTCTATGTTAATGTGTATCGTGTCGCGCCACCTCCTGGTGGGGGAGGGTATTACAAGACTCCACCATTTACAGTTCAGTATTCCTGTCCACACGTTTTCCAGTGTCACGACGTGTTTTGAATTATATATAGGAAGTATTATAGTAGGTATGTTTCTTTTTCATGCATGTAACCTGGGGTTTTTTTTGGCCGATACAGAGCTATCAGTTGCCTAAACACCGCCCAAATAAAGGTATGTGTCAGAAGAACGTGTTGCATGATTGGAACAAGATCGCCCATAGGGTGCGTACTCTGCTTGTATATG
>CM068956.1:93033474-93058896 GCA_035128595.1 Eptatretus atami | reverse complement strand
CCGCTAAATACTGGGTGATAGATACGGATATGGATTGGATACTGGAATTTTAAGTGATTCTTCACCATTGAGAGGTCGGCCAAAACGATAAATAGCATGATATTTCAAAAAGTTGTGGACGAGTTATGATAAAAACTTGTGGACGAGTTGATTCGGTGACGAGAACAAGCAGATTCGATTTTGGTTCAGGTCCGGATTCAGATCCGGCCTCTCAGTGTGACACAAACGTAAACTATGTATGCATCCGATATGTTCTCGTGTATCAGGCATTACATGGTGGAGGTATGCTCTCTACCGAGTGCCCTTTTATTTACATGAGTGTTATGTTTAACTTTCACTCATGAAGTCATATGATAAATCTGTGCAACTTTTTACAGGAGCTAAACATTCAATCCAAATATAAATGATATGATTTAATGCAAGTTACAAGACTGAATTAAAAAAAAAAAAAACTAAAAGCTTGACTTACACTTTTCACAAATCTTCAAAATGAAACCTATTTTCCATAATAAATGAAATTCCTCGATGATGGTACATTATTCGACTTGTTTATAAACTGACCATGGGGGGCATCCTCCACGCAAAGCCTTTCAGGATGCGGCACCTGCTGTTCGCCTTTCATCTCCTCCATCTCCCGTTCATCTTTTTCTAATTCGGAACAAGGCATTTCTGTACCTTCTCCATCTTCCTCTCATCTCCCCCAGCAAGATTTCCAGCCACTTCTCTGTCTGAGTCTTTATTGGCCATGTATCAGGTGATGTTCCCCTTGCACCGTCTTCACAGGTTTTCTTCAATTCGCTTTCAATTTGTTTTTGCCTGTAATCTTTTTTCTTATAAATCTGCCTCCTATCTGTTTCGATGTAATTCTTCTTCACTCAACGTTCCTCTTGCTCTCGCTCCAGTCGAAGATCGCTTGTACCCGCTTACTCACTCCCCACCCTGGAAACCTTCCGCTCCTCCCATTCCACAGCCCTCTCCCCATACTCTGCGCAATAACTGCCTCAAATTGCAGAAGGTGGTTGGAAGTGTGGGAATGAAGGCGGAGTGAGGACATGGGGTGTATGGTGCTAAGGAGTGGATATGATGTGAGTGTGTGCGAGAGAAAGGGATTTAACGAGGACGAATTACTAGATTACCCCTAATAATATACCTTTCCATAAAATACTAAATTATTATCTCCAACAAAAAATAAATAATTCTGGTGAAGTATTAACCTCCTAAAATATTCCTGTTTCTCATTTTGGACCTTCATGCAAGGAGCCATATTCAGCTTCTTTCAATAACCTCCTCGTCTCCTATCCTCACCATCCATTTAGACTATGCGCTGACAGTACAAATGTCAGCAGTTGTCCCAGGGAATTTGAAGCCAAGGAGACTGGGGGGAGAGAGAGTAGCAAACCTTTTAAAATTGCCCTTGAGCATGTCTTGATCCCACATCCTGGAGAAGTGATTATGAGACAGACAGGTTGTTCTTGGTTCAATACGTATTCAAACTGCCTTCTTATGTATAAAGTCAGGATTGTCGTTACAAACACCACATCTTAGTAAAAAACAAAACGACATTGAAGGAAAAAGACATATTCAATTTTTACTGTGTGCTGTGATAAAGCACCACAGAACAGATTGTAATATCACAGTAGTAACTCTATCATCTGTATCAAGCAGTCTAACAATTCAAGCTCCAACATACGAGCGATCCTGCATGTTTCCTTCTCACTGTTCCTGAAAAGAAATCAACTGGCATTGCCGAATAGATGAGAAGCAAGCTTCGGGGTTATTATTGCTCCACTACAGCACATTTATTAACAGGTGTCCTTATGATGATGATAAATACCTATCTCATGCGTTTTCTGTTTTTTAACGAGGTCACTGCTTCTTTGGGAATCAATTCGATTTCATTTTGAACAGGAAAGTACATATTCAGTGAGCACTGCTAGAAATGTTACCTGCTTTGAAAGACCTGGACTGATAAGAGTTCTGTGAATGAGATGCTTCAAATACAAACACACAAACACACAACCTTGTTATCCCCTCTCTTGGTTTGTCTTTCAGACTTATCTCGTTTGTTGAACACTTTGAATGCCCAACGTAATGATTTGGACAAATATTACACGTCCTTTGTCTGATAATTCACAGTGAGGGAAGCGGGTGCTCAATCCAAAGCAAATTGCCTTCTGCAATGTAATGTTTAATTGGACAACACACGTTTCTCCTGCTATATCTGTCTCCTTTTCAGCTCAGCATTCACAGAATTCCATTGGACTACCACAATGGTTATCTCACACCTACATGTTTACAGTATGTACAGTGTCTTCAGAAAGTGCATGGCTCACAAAGTGGGTTATGCTGTGGTATGTTTGGGGAAATTCCACATAAAACTATTATGATAGGTACTTAGACAAACCATCAATGTCAGAAATGAAAGTGGACATCTTGGGGAACCTGTAGAAACCGGCAATATCATACTCTCCATTTCCCTGTTTTATTAAAGATGAATTAAAGCAACAGAATATGGGTATTGCAACCTTAGAAATGTTACAGTTTGATTGGTAAAATTTTTATTTTACTGTACGTTTCTTATGTGACAGTTATTTTGAGTGTGGTGACTCAGAATGTGAACTTTGGTGTCTCTTTCATGTGTTGATGATGTTCTGTCTCCATATTCGGGTTTTCTGGCATCTACCCTATCTGATGAAATAATGGATTCGTACATAACGCTTCGTGTCCACTGCATCGAGAAAAATAAGGAGTCCAGTGTTGATAATGTTTCTTATGATTTTTATTCCAAATCTCCCTTAATTTCTTGGAAATATGACAGAGTCTAGCGGCAGAAAAATATAGATCAAAATTGTGATCAGAAAATAAAATTCGGACTGCAAGTAATCCCGTCTTGATTTTCGTGTCAGTCCCGTTATGTACGAATCATCATCTCTCGTCGGACGCAAATAACGCTAGCATTAGAAAATCTTGCCGTCTTGCAAACTTCCCCGATTGATGGATTTAATAGGCACTTGCAAGCGTGTCAGCACATTTCCATTCGCCGTTGAGCGCAGCGTTTGTCTTCGTGTCCGTGTCTTTGCGAGAGCCGTAACGTATGAATCCAGCGTGAGGACGCCGAGCCGAACGAGGTGACTCGCATTTGTCTGATAATTCTTCATTTTAACCAACGCTATAATTTTTTTGGTGCTTCGTGAGGATCCGAGAGGTAAGAATTATGTTTTTCTTTTCATGTTTAAAGTGATTATCTTCAAAAGTTCGAAAGAAATAGATTCGATTTTAACGTTATTTTTCGCTTACAAGTGTGGCTTTCTTTGCTACTGAACTCGTCTGTGTTTTCTTCTTTAATTTATGACATCGGACTCTCTCAAAATTTGTTGTTTTTTTCTTTTCCTGTCATATATTGAGCCTGTTTAAAAAAGCAGAGTAAAAATTATCTGTTTCTTATCCCAAAATATAATATTTACGTTGTTTTTTTTTCATCTGATTCCGTACATAACGCTGACGCCAAGCTCGAAATTTGAACGTGTATTTACAGTGTTGTATATATTCAGTGGTAACTTTAAAACCAGACGTGCTGCAGGTCTAAAAATTTAGATTTAGCTATTTTGAATACATGCAGATGAACATAATGGGTTGCATTTCATGTTTCCCTAAACTTTTTTTTTTGCCCTTGTGTAACAGTATGTGTACCCACTTTGTGAGCCATGAACGAAAGTATTCACACCCTTCGACTGTCACATTTTGTTATGTTAGAGCCTAAATTTAAAATTGATTAATTTAGATTTTTGTCACCGATTACACAAATACCCCATAATGACAAAGTGAAAAAATTTTTTCGAAATTTTTACTAATTAATTGAAAATTAAAAGCTGAAATATCTTGAGTCAATACTTTGTATAAGCACCTTTGGCAGTGATTACAGCTTTGAGTCTTCTTGGGTATGTCTGTATCAGCTTTGCACATCTGGATTTGGGGATTTTCTCCCATTTTTCCTTGCAGATTTGCTCATGCTCTGTCAAGTTGGATGGGGAGCGTATGTGAACAGCAATCTTCAAGTCTTTCTATATATTCTCAATGGGATCCAAGTCTGGGCTTTGGCTAGGCCACTCAAGGACTTTCAAGTCCTTGTTCTGAAGCCATTCCAGTGTTGCTTTGGCTTTATGCTTGGGTAAGCCTGGTGTTGGCTTCACGGCTTGGGCGATGGCTTAGGATCCTAGGGTCCTGAGTTTGAGCCCCGTTTGCTGCTGAATTAAAACCAGGTGTGGTTGACTCAGCCTGTCATCCTTCCGAGGTCGGCGAAATGAGCATGAGTGTACCAGTAGAGGGGCGTACAGTATCAACGGCACAGCTGCACTTCGAAGAAATGATAGCTACCCGGCAGCCAAGCTGCCATACGCAAGAACAGTATGCTTGGGTCATTGTCCTGTTGGAATGTAAATCTTTGCCATCATCTCAGGTCTTTTGCACTCTGAAGCAGGTTCTCCTCAATGATTTTCCTATATTTCACTCCATTCATTCATTGTTTCCCTCTATCCTTACAAGTCTCCTAGTCCTGCCACTGAAATGTATCCCCATAGCATGATGCTGCCACCACCATACTTCACAGTAGGGATGGTGTTAGATGGTTGATGAGCTGTGCTCGGTTTCTGCCAGACGTACTGCTTTGCATTCAAGTCAAAGAGTTCAATTTTCATCTCATAAGACTACAGATTCTTTTACCTCATGCCCGAAGAGTCTTTCACGTGCCTTTTTACAAACTCCAGCATGCCGTCATGTGCTTTTTCTCAGGAGTCACTTCCATCTGGCCACTCTCCCATGAAGCCTTGATTTGTGAAGTGCTGCAGAAACTGTTGCCCTTCTGGGCAGGTTCTATCTCAGCCAAGGAACTAATATATAAAGCTCATTCTAACCACTCAATGACTCACTGATATTAATGTTTGGTACCTTCCGGGTGACGCAGAAAGCTGAAATTCCACGTGCCGATGGACATCGAAGCCGATACACCAGGGGAAAAAATCAAAGAACCATGGGAAAGCGTCCGTAAATGAAATGGCTGAAAATAAGTGCAGCTGTGTTGTGCTCTGCACTGCAGGTGAGCAGTCCGAGACAATGGGGAAGCATCATTCAATATTGCTTACAATGTGTAAGCATACCCTGACAATATATAAATATATATATGCATACATATTCATATAAATATACACACACACACACACAAAACACACAAAAAACACACACACACACCCTTTGCTTTGCTGATGGACTTAATCAAGACAACATGTTGTTACTTCGCAACCATTCTGCTATATTCACTCTATAATTTGTCCGTGGTCATCTTCCATCTGCCTGGAAGTCAGCTAACATCACCTTCATCAACCATCCATGCTACTTCCATATGGTGTGAGCAAAAAATCACTTCCGCTTTGCTGTGAAGCTCAGTATTAGATGCTTTGGTTTGAACCTCCACTTAAAATGAGTGAAATGAAATATTTTGAAAATTTTGAATTATACTCACTTGGATTTGAAAATCACTGTAATGCATATTATCAAGTTGTTTAAAATTATAAATATAAGATGATTTTGTAATACTGGATACCACTGGGTGCACTATACAATACACATTTACAAAGAGAGAATTGGGGTCTTCCCTCACCCTGAACCCCCTCCGTCAGATATATGCTACCCCGACAGAAACCACACTGTGGCTACCCTTATGGAACATGCAAAATTTGGTTCAGTATTTTTTTTAGTTTTAGAAGCACATATAAACTAGATGTATTCATGAATACTTACCCCGCGCAGTCTTGAGAATGACTTGTTGCAAGCCAACTCTGCTGGTAACAAATTTGTAATTAAAAAAATTAAATTCAAATCAAATGGAAGACCAAATAAAATAGGTACTGCATTGAAGTCCACCAATGACAAAAAAGCAAAATGCAAAGATAAAGTCATCGTGAGGAACCTGGATAGGGTATAAATAAATAAATATAAATGAATGCAGATACAAAAAAATTAAACAATTCTGGCTGCGAGAACCATGCTTCCGATCAGGTTGAAATTTTAACCATGTATTCTCCATCACTTCTGGATCACAATTTTAAGTTTCATGTCAATTGAAGCAGTGGTTAAAGAGAGAGAGGGAATTATAAAAAAATATTTTCCTTCAATCCAATATGGCTGACAAGCCATGTGACCTATCAATTATTCATGAACATCCTGGTATCCCCAAGGCTTGGGGAACATGTGTGTGAAGTTTCCCCTCAATTGTCCAGCCATTCGGGAGCAGATGACTTTTAAAGGTTTTAGGATAAATCCAATATGGCTGCCAGACCATGTGACCTATGATGTCATAGGTGGGGAACTTTTTGTTCCTCATGGACAGGTGGTCATACCTGTAAAGTTTCTCCTCGATCTGTTCAGCCATTTCGAAGAAGATTTTTGAAGGTACTTTATTTTTGAAATATAGGCTGCCATGACCGATCATGTAAAAAACAAAAATTCTGTTGACCAATTTATCCTTAGATGACCCTCAAACATTAGATGACCCCTCTTGGATAGGTGGTCATACCTGTAAAGTTTCTCCTCGATCTGTTCAGCCGTTTCGGAGAAGATTTTTGAAGGTTCTTCATTAAAAAAAATATGGCTGCCATGACCGATAACATCATAATTTTTTTTCTGTTGACCAATTTAACCTTAAATAACTCTCAAACATTTTCATACTGATCGGATCTAGCATTCTACATATGCAATTACAACATCATAATGAACACACCTATGACATCATGAAAATATCACACATATTCACCATTGCGGGTACTTGACAGGTGCCAAGTTATATTTTCCATGGAGCCATTTCAGAGATTCAGAGGTCCAATGTTTCTCTTTTTTTCCAACATGGCTGCACACCGCGTAACCTATGACATCGTAATCATCATTAGTACATTCTACATGCGGAGTTGCACTGATGGTGAAAAATTCTGTCAATCCGACAAGTTGTTCCAGAGCAAAGGGAATAACAAAATGCAGACACGTACCACATACGTACGCACGTACATATTGTCGCGGTACTGGCGATCCAGGTTAATCCCCTGAACCAAATTGTGGTGACAGGTGGTTAACACTGCCAGCCCCGAATGGTCGAGCGGTTTTTCCTTATTAGGAGGCAGACACATGAATCCTCGGAGATAATAACACGTGCGAGAGGGGAATGGCGCAATGGCGTAGGGACGGAGGCACAGGAAGCATGGACAAGGGTTTATACTCAAACCCCACGACAAATACACGGACACAGCAACTTAAAATAACCGTGGAATTTAATGAAAATAGACATATTTACAAGGACAGTAATTCAAAAGGTAATGATGATAACGTGAAGTAAATAAATCCTAAAGTCGAAGCGCCTCTACACACAAATATTAATACAAACAAGGAGAAAGGAAACAAAAGCAAGCAAATCCTCCCTTTATTCTGGCACTTAGCTTCGTCCAAAGATAGTCTTTATGGAACTTTGAATCGGGCACTTTGTAGACGCACCCTAAAATGGCGCCAAGCCAGTCTCTCGCAGTGGGAACGTTTATCAGGCAATTTGTGAGCGGTATTCAACACCAAGGCTCAGAGACCCCGTGCAGCTTAGAATGGTACCGTCTCCTTCGGTGATATACACGAGGCTTCGAGGCCTGTCTCATAAGCCTAGCCAAGAGTCGATGGCCAGCGTCTTGCTTCACCACGTGAGCCAAATCACCTCAGCACGAATACGAGAATTGTGCCATCTTCTTCATGCGTCGAAGGAAAGCTATTTCGTCATGCTGAGAGGAGAGCAAAGCGAGATCCTTCGTCCGAGCCACATTCCCACCATGACTACAACTGCCCTCCTCACACCCCAACTCGTGCGTTCCTCCAGATCTCTGTCTGACATCACACCGAACCCCGTTTCTCCTCCGGGCGTGGCTTGCTCGTATGAAATCTGGGAAGGTGGGCCTCTGCCCACTCAGCATGTTTGGCTAGCTTCTGACATCACACCCATCAATCATTAGCCTCAGGGGCGTGACTTCACCCACCATCGCCCTTGGAGGTGGGCTTCTTCCTACTTGGTCATGTTATAAAAATGCAATTCTTCCATGGTTTGTAATACAAAAACATCGGGAAAATTCACAGGGGGGCATTACATACTGGGGGAACTTATCCTTAATCCCTATCCAATTGACACTGCACCACCCCCCCCCCCCCCCCCCGTGTTGTGACACATAACACTTAAGCTCACAGTCTCCGCCACTGAATTACATTGAGATGTCTCCTACACGTCCAGGACCAAACAACTCTATGCAATCCTAACTTTCCCATTAAATTCCTCCATCTACCCCCCACAACCGTAACAATATGTACGGAACCAATCGCATAACCCCGCTTTTCACATCGTGAGCGTGGCTAACAAACAAAAAACAATTGAGATTTATCTCTATTATAAAGCAAGAGTGTGTCAGTCCGTCCCCAACTACTCCCTCAGTTTTGGGCTGGATCTCTCAAACCTTCTGTGGAACATTTGGAGGTCCCAGCTGGTGTCCTAATGTTGTTGGGAGGTATGATAAATACCTCAATAGAATTTATGATTTTGACTTTCAATCCATATGAAGCTGCTCCAGATCCAGAAGTAAACGCAATCAATGGTTCAGCAGAAACATTCGCTGGTTTGACAATACAGTATCTCAATACAATATGAATTTCAGTTTCCACCAGAACGACCCTGCTTTTATCCATTCTAAAATGGGTGGGAGGTTTCATAGATTTCTCAATACAATTACGATTTTATTTTTGATCCGAAAGAAGTGTTTTGTATCCACCATTTCACGCAGGCGGATTCGTCTGTATTGGATGTCACTTGAGAACTTTGTCTATACTCACTTACCTCATGAGTGCTTGTATATAACGTTTACATTCCTTTACCTCACAAGTGTTTGCATAAAGTGTCTATATTGATTTACCTCATGAGTGTTTGTATAAACGATAAAGCGTCGATAATAGTTTACCTCACAAGCATTTGGAGAAAGTCTATATTCGTTTACTTCACAAGTGTTTGTAAAAAGCGTCTATAATGTTTTACCTCACGAATATTTGTATAAAGCCTCTATACTTGTTTACCTCACAAGTGTTGTTTATTAAGCATCTATATTTGTTCACCTCAAGATGTTTGTATAAACACCTCATGTTTATATGTGTACTGTACCGTCCACCAAACAGTGATGACTCCATTTACACCTCACTGTCCGAAAACATGGACCATCTTCCATCTTCTCATCCAAACTCTCTCTTCTTCAGATGTGGCGACCTCAATTGTCATCATACCAGTTGTTAGGTGTGGGTACCTCTCTCACCTGTCATGGCACTTCAGCAAAAGACTTTTGCGATTCATGGGACTGACTCAATCGGTCAACTTCCCGACCCGGATCTCAACCAATGTACTCCATCTCTTCTGGATCTCATTTTGACAAATTTCCCTGAAAATATCTGCTGTTCTTCCTCCGCTCCAAGCAGTTCTTCTGACCACTTGCTTGTCAAAGTGGACATCTCTCTGGCTGTCATCAGAGAACCACCTCAGTGCCGTCATGTCTGGCATTCACTCAGGCCAACTGGCAGGGTCTCCAAGCAGCTATCAAACTTCTAAACTTGTCTCCCATCGCTACTTTCTCCAACATCTACTTATCCTGGGAATTCTTTCAAAGAAACTTCCTCTCCCCCATGCACAGATTTATCCCCTCTCGTCTTCAGTTGTCTTACCCTTCCTCCCGCCCATGGTTCACTGAAGCTTGTGACGATGCAGTTGTCCTGAAACAACTTGCCTTTGCCTCATGGAAGCAAACCCAACTGAGGGTAATCTCAGTTTCTTCCATAAAGCTCAGAACAAGTGTGTATGTACCCTCAGGAGAGCCAGAAAACAATATGTTTCGAAGCTCAAGTCTGAACTCTCAAACTCTCTCCCTCCTCCAAATCCTGGTGGCATCTAATCAAATCTGTTTCTGGTGTATGTTCCCCCTCCATCCCCTCCCTTACCTCAAATGGACACACTGCTGATACCGCACGTGAAAAGGCTGAATGCCTAACTCGGTGTTTGCATCGAAATCTTGTGTTATGTCCGACACCATCGCTTCTGTACCCACCTTACCAGTCGCACCCAACTGTCCCTGGACTCTGTGTCCTTTTCTTCTGACAAAGTGGACAGCTTTCTGTCAAACCTCGACTCAGATTTTCCACCGGTCCAGACGGCATCAGCCCACGTGTACTATAAACCTGCTCCTCTGCTCTTGCTCACCCTCTCTCTGTTCTATTCACCCTCTCATTTGCTCAAGGTCATCTACCATCTGCTTGGAAATCAGCAAACGTTACCACTCTGCATAAGAAAGGAGTAAAAACAGATCCCTGCAACTACAGACCAATCAGCCTTCTCCCAAACATCAGCAAGGTTATGGAATCCATCATCGCATCAGACATTAAATCCGCCTCTTCTCAAATGACTTGATTTCTGATCATCAATGTGGTTTCAGACCAGGTCACTCTACACTGGATATGCTGCTTCTGCTCTCCCAACAATGGATGAAGGTCTCAATGCCAGACATGAAATCAGAGCCATATCCCGAGACATATCGCATGCTTTTGACACGGTCTGGCACCCTGCCCTGCTCACCAAACTCTTCTTCCTTTGGTATCCAAGGCCATCACCACTCATGGCTCGCAGACTTCCTCTACTGTCGCAGTCAACGTGTGGCCCTAAATGGAGTTCTTTCATCCCCTCTTCCTGTCCAGGATGGAGTTCCTCAAGGCAGCGTTCTGGCCCTGTTCTTTCTCTGGTTTTCATCAATGATCTCTCCAACTCTATGGAAAATCCTCTTCATCTCATTGCTGATGACTCCACCCTCTGCCGTACCATCTGTCATCCCACAGACCGGCGAACCGCAACTTCTTCGCTCACTACAGATCTAGATAAAATCACAAACTGGTTCAACACGTGGAACATGTCTTTCAATCCTGACAAATCTCACATTCTCTCTATGTCTCTCCGAAAAGACCATTTGGAACCCCCCCCCTCCCATCTACTTTCTAAACAATCCTCTGGACGAAGTCCTTTCTTTCAAGCTTCTGAGTTTCACTATCTGCCATGATCTTTCCTGGGAAAGCTACATTTCCAACCTGGCCTTCAAAGCCAGTCGCCGCCTGGGAATCCTCTGCCGAGCAAAGTCCTTCCTCAGTCCACCTGAGCTCCTGACCACATACAAAGCTTTCGTCCGCAGTCTGATGGATTACTGCTCTCCCCTCTGGCTGGTGCTCCTCGCTCTCACCTTTCTTGGCTTCACGGCTGTGGAAACCAAGCATTTCGGATCATTCGTATCTCCCTCGATGAGGCTGAGTACTTGGGCCTCTCACTCTCATACCACAGGCAGGTCAGTGGTCTTTCTGTCTTCTACCATCTCTTCTCCGGTCTCACCCCCACCCCCACCCCCGCTCTGTCTGCGATTTGTCTCCACCATATTTCCCCAGGGCGCTGAAGGTGCAAGAACAACAACCCCTTCTGGTAGAACTACCAAAATCACGAATCACTGCTCACCCTCACTCTTCATTCATCTTTTTCCGTGCCTTTGGAATAAACTCCTCACTCTGTTCAACCCCATTCTTCCCTCCAGGCCTTCAAAACAGCTGTTCACCACCACCTCTTATCATCCCCATCCAAATCCTTGATCTTTTCTACCCCCATTAATCCACCCCAAACCCACATCCTTCAAATTGCCTGCTTTCCTTCCTGAAAGTCCCTGTAGTGTCCATCTTGTATACCCCGTGTTCCCGCCCCATCCCTCTCCCTTCCACAGATCTCCTAATGTTGTTTGTTCCCCACTGTTTTGTCCCTCCCACTCCTGCCCCTCTTGTCTCATGCCCCCTTGCTGTGTGTTGTGTGTTGCTCTTGTACGATCCTCGCAAGGTATACAAAAAAAAAAAAATCGTCTATAATCGTTCACCTCATGAGTGTTTGTATAAAGCGTCTATAATAGTTTACCTCATGAGTGTTGTATAAAGCATCTATAATAGTTTACCTCATGAGTATTTGCATAAAGCATCTATATTAGTTTACCTCATGAGTATTTGTATAAAGCGTCTATAATAGTTCATCTCATTAGTATTTGTATAAAGCATCTATATAGTTTACCTCATGAGTGTTTGTATAAAGCATCTATATTAGTTTATCTCACGAGTATTTGTATAAAGCATCTATATTAGTTTACCTCATGAGTGTTTGTATAAAGCATCTATATTAGTTTAAAGCATCTATAATAGTTTACCTCACGAGTGTTTGTATAAAGCATCTATAATCGTTTACCTCATGAGTATTTGTATAAAGCGTCGATAATAGTTTACCTCATGAGTATTTGTATAAAGCATCTATAATAGTTTACTCATGAGTGTTTGCATAAAGCGTCTATAATAGTTTACCTAATGAGTGTTTGCATAAAGCATCTATATTAGTTTACCTCATGAGTGTTTGTATAAAGCATCTATATCAGTTTACCTCACGAGTGTTTGTTTAAAGCATCTATAATAGTTTACCTCACGAGTGTTTGTATAAAGCATCTATAATCGTTTACCTCATGACTTATACAATACTCATGAGGTAAACTATTATCGACGCTTTATACAAATGCTCATGAGGTAAACGATTATAGATGCTTTACAAACACTCGTGAGGTAAACTATTATAGATGCTTTAAACAAACACTCGTGAGGTAAACTGATATAGATGCTTTATACAACACTCATGAGGTAAACTAATATAGATGCTTTATGCAACACTCATTAGGTAAACTATTATAGACGCTTTATGCAACACTCATGAGTAAACTATTATAGATGCTTTATACAAATACTCATGAGGTAAACTATTATCGACGCTTTATACAATACTCATGAGGTAAACGATTATAGATGCTTATATACAAACACTCGTGAGGAAACTATTATAGATGCTTTAAACTAATATAGATGCTTTATACAAACACTCATGAGGTAAACTAATATAGATGCTTTATACAAATACTCGTGAGATAAACTAATATAGATGCTTTACAAACACTCATGAGGTAAACTATTATAGATGCTTTATACAAATACTAATGAGATGAACTATTATAGACGCTTTATACAAATACTCATGAGGTAAACTAATATAGATGCTTTATGCAATACTCATGAGGTAAACTATTATAGATGCTTATACAAACACTCATGAGGTAAACTATTATAGACGCTTATTACAAACACTCATGAGGTGAACGATTATAGACGATTTTTTTTTTTTGTATACCTTGTCGAGGATCGTACAAGAGCTAACACACAACACACAGCAAGGGGGGCATGAGACAAGAGGGGCAGGAGTGGGAGGGACAAAACAGTGGGGAACAAACACATTAGGAGATCTGTGGAAGGGAGAGGGATGGGCGGGGAACACGGGTATACAAGATGGACACTACAGGGACTTTCAGGAAGGAAAGCAGGCAATTTGAAGGATGTGGGTTTGGGGTGGATAATGGGGGTAGAAAAGATCAAGGATTTGGATGGGGGATGATAAGAGGTGGTGGTGAACAGCTGTTTTGAAGGCCTGGAGGGAAGAATGGGTTGAACAGAGTGAGGGAGTTTATTCCAAAGGCACGGAAAAGATGAATGAAAGAGTGAGGGTGAGCAGTGATTCGTGATTTTGGTAGTTCTACCAGAAGGGGTTGTTGTTCTTGCACCTTCAGCGCCCTGGGGAAATATGGTGGAGACAAATCGCAGACAGAGCGGGGTGGGGTGGGGGGTGAGACCGGAGAAGAGATGGTAGAAGACAGAAGACCACTGACCTGCCTGTGGTATGAGAGTGAGAGGCCCAAGTACTCAGCCTCATCGAGGGAGATACGAATGATCCGAAATGCCTTGGTTTCCACAGCCGTGAAGCCAAGAAAGGTGAGACGCAGGAGCACCAGCCAGAGGGGAGAGCAGTAATCCATCAGACTGCGGACGAAAGCTTTGTATGTGGTCAGGAGCTCAGGTGGACTGAGGAAGACTTTGCTCGGCAGAGGATTCCCAGGCGGCGACTGGCTTTGAGACCAGGTTGGAATGTAGCTTTCCCAGGAAAGATCATGGCAGATAGTGAAACTCAGAAGCTTGAAAGAAAGGACTTCGTCCAGAGGATTGTTTAGAAAGTAGATGGGAGGGGGGGGTTCCAAATGGTCTTTTCGGAGGACATAGAGAGAATGTGAGATTTGTCAGGATTGAAAGACATGTTCCACGTGTTGAACCAGTTTGTGATTTTATCTAGATCTGTAGTGAGCGAAGAAGTTGCGGTTCGCCGGTCTGTGGGATGACAGATGGTACGGCAGAGGGTGGAGTCATCAGCAATGAGATGAAGAGGATTTTCCATAGAGTTGGAGAGATCATTGATGAAAACCAGAGAAAGAACAGGGCCAGAACGCTGCCTTGAGGAACTCCATCCTGGACAGGAAGAGGGATGAAAGAACTCATTTAGGCCACACGTTGACTGCGACAGTAGAGGAAGTCTGCGAGCCATGAGTGGTGATGGCCTTGATACCAAAGGAAGAGAGTTTGGTGAGCAGGGCAGGGTGCCAGACCGTGTCAAAAGCATGCGATATGTCTCGGATATGGCTCTGATTTCATGTCTGGCATTGAGGACTTCATCCATTGTTGGAGAGCAGAGAAGCAGCATATCCAGTGTAGAGTGACCTGGTCTGAAACCACATTGATGATCAGAAATCAAGTCATTTGAGAAGAGACGGATTTAATGTGCTGATGCGATGATGGATTCCATAACCTTGCTGATGTTTGGGAGAAGGCTGATTGGTCTGTAGTTGCAGGGATCTGTTTTTACTCCTTCTTATGCAGAGTGGTAACGTTTGCTATTTTCCAAGCAGATGGTAGATGACCTTGAGCAAATGAGAGGGTGAATAGAACAGAGAGAGGGTGAGCAAGAGCAGAGGAGCAGGTTTATAGTACACGTGGGCTGATGCCGTCTGGACCGGTGGCAAAATCTGAGTCGAGGTTTGACAGAAAGCTGTCCACTTTGTCAGAAGAAAAGGACACAGAGTCAGGGACAGTTGGGTGCGACGGGTAAGGTGGGTACAGAAAGCGATGGGTGTCGGACATAACACAAGATTTCGATGCAAACACCGAGTTTAGGCATTCAGCTTTTCACGTGCGGTATCAGCAGTGTGTCCATTTGAGGTAAGGGAGGGGATGGAGGGGGAACATACACCAGAAACAGATTTGATTAGATGCCACCAGGATTTGGAGGAGGGAGAGAGGTTTGAGAGTTCAGACTTGAGCTTCGAAACATATTGTTTTCTGGCTCTCCTGAGGGTACATACACACTTGTTCTGAGCTTTATGGAAGAAACTGAGATTACCCTCAGTTGGGTTTGCTTTCCATGAGGCAAAGGCAAGTTGTTTCAGGACAACTGCATCGTCACAAGCTTCAGTGAACCATGGGCGGGAGGAAGGGTAAACAACTGAAGACGAGAGGGGATAAATCTGTGCATGGGAGAGGAAGTTTCTTTGAAAGAATCCAGGATAAGTAGATGTTGGAGAAAGTAGCGATGGGAGACAAGTTTAGAAGTTGATAGCTGCTTGGAGACCCTGCCAGTTGGCCTGAGTGAATGCCAGACATGACGGCACTGAGGTGGTTCTCTGATGACAGCCAGAGAGATGTCCACTTTGACAAGCAAGTGGTCAGAAGAACTGCTTGGAGGCGGAGGAAGAACAGCAGATATTTTCAGGGAAATTTGTCAAAATGAGATCCAGAAGAGATGGAGTACATTGGTTGAGATCCGGGTCGGGAAGTTGACCGATTGAGTCAGTCCCATGAATCGCATAAGTCTTTTGCTGAAGTGCCATGACAGGTGAGAGAGGTACCCACACCTAACCAACTGGTATGATGACAATTGAGGTCGCCACATCTGAAGAAGAGAGAGTTTGGATGAGAAGATGGAGATGGTCCATGTTTTCGGACAGTGAGGTGTAAATGGAGTCATCACTGTTTGGTGGACGGTACAGTACACATATAAACATGAGGTGTTTATACAAACATCTTGAGGTGAACAATATAGATGCTTAATAAACACTTGTGAGGTAAACAAGTATAGAGGCTTTATACAATATTCGTGAGGTAAACATTATAGACGCTTTTTACAAACACTTGTGAAGTAAACGAATATAGACTTTCTCCAAATGCTTGTGAGGTAAACTATTATCGACGCTTTATCGTTTATACAACACTCATGAGGTAATCAATATAGACACTTTATGCAAACACTTGTGAGGTAAAGGAATGTAAACGTTATATACAAGCACTCATGAGGTAAGTGAGTATAGACAAAGTTCTCAAGTGACATCCAATACAGACGAATCCGCCTGCGTGAAATGGTGGATACAAAACACTTCTTTCGGATCAAAAATAAAATCGTAATTGTATTGAGAAATCTATGAAACCTCCACCCATTTTAGAATGGATAAAAGCAGGGTCGTTCTGGTGGAAACTGAAATTCATAATTGTATTGAGATACTGTATTGTCAAACCAGCGAATGTTTCTGCTGAACCATTGATTGCGTTTACTTCTGGATCTGGAGCAGCTTCATATGGATTGAAAGTCAAAATCATAATTCTATTGAGGTATTTATCATACCTCCCAACAACATTAGGACACCAGCTGGGACCTCCAATGTTCCACAGAAGGTTTGAGAGATCCAGCCCAAAACTGAGGGAGTAGTTGGGGACGGACTGACACACTCTTGCTTTATAATAGAGATAAATCTCAATTGTTTTTGTTTGTTAGCCACGCTCACGATGTGAAAGCGGGGTTATGCGATTGGTTCCGTACATATTGTTACGGTTGTGGGGGGTAGATGGAGGAATTTAATGGGAAAGTTAGGATTGCATAGAGTTGTTTGGTCGTGGACGTGTAGGAGACATCTCAATGTAATTCAGTGCGGAGACTGTGAGCTTAAGTGTTATGTGTCACAACACGGGGGGGGGGGGGGGGGTGGTGCAGTGTCAATTGGATAGGGATTAAGGATAAGTTCCCCCAGTATGTAATTGCCCCCTGTGAATTTTCCCGATGTTTTTGTATTACAAACCATGGAAGAATTGCATTTTTATAACATGACCAAGTAGGAAGAAGCCCACCTCCAAGCGCGTGGTGGGTGAAGTCACGCCCCTGAGGCTAATGATTGATGGGTGTGATGTCAGAAGCTAGCCAAACATGCTGAGTGGGCAGAGGCCCACCTTCCCAGATTTCATACGAGCAAGCCACGCCGGAGGAGGAAACGGGGTTCGGTGTGATGTCAGACAGAGATCTGGAGGAACGCACGAGGTTGGGGTGTGAGGAGGGCAGTTGTAGTCATGGTGGGAATGTGGCTCGGACGAGGATCTCGCTTTGCTCTCCTCTCAGCATGACGAAATAGCTTTCCTTCGACGCATGAAGAAGATGGCACAATTCTCGTATTCGTGCTGAGGTGATTTGGCTCACGTGGTGAAGCAAGACGCTGGCCATCGACTCTTGGCTAGGCTTATGAGACAGGCCTCGAAGCTCGTGTATATCACCGAAGGAGACGGTACCATTCTAAGCTGCACGGGGTCTCTGAGCCTTGGTGTTGAATACCGCTCACAAATTGCCTGATAAACGTCCCACTGCGAGAGACTGGCTTGGCGCATTTTAGGGTGCGTCTACAAGTGCCCGATTCAAAGTTCCATAAAGACTATCTTTGGACGAAGCTAAGTGCCAGAATAAAGGGAGGATTTGCTTTGCTTTTGTTCCTTTCTCCTTGTTTGTATTAATATTTGTGTGTAGAGGCGCTTCGACTTTAGGATTTATTTACTTCACGTTATCATCATTACCTTTTGAATTACTGTCCTTGTAAATATGTCTATTTCATTAAATTCCACGGTTATTTTAAGTTGCTGTGTCCGTGTATTTGTCGTGGGGTTTGAGTATAAACCCTTGTCCATGCTTCCTGTGCCTCCGTTCCCTACGCCATTGCGCCATTCCCCTCTCGCACGTGTTATTATCTCCGAGGATTCATGTGTCTGCCTCCTAATAAGGAAAAACCGCTCGACCATTCGGGGCTGGCAGTGTTAACCACCTGTCACCACAATTTGGTTCAGGGGATTAACCTGGATCGCCAGTACCGCGACAATATGTACGTGCGTACGTATGTGGTACGTGTTGCATTTTGTATTCCCTTTGCTCTGAACAACTTGTCGGATTGCACGAATTTTTCACCATCAGTGCAACTCCGCATGTAGAATGTACTAATGATGATTACGATGTCATAGGTTACGCGTGTGGGCAGCCATGTTGGAAAAAAAGAGAAACATTGGACCTCTGAATCTCTGAAATGGCTCCATGAAAAAAATATACTTGGCACCTGTCAAGTACCCGCAATGGTGAATATGTGTGATATTTTCATGATGTCATAGGTGTGTTATTATGATGTTGTAATTGCATATGTAGAATGCTAGATCCGATCAGTATGAAAATGTTTGAGAGTTATTTAAGGTTAAATTGGTCAACAGAAAAAAAATTATGATGTTATCGGTCATGGCAGCCATATTTTTTTTAAATGAAGAACTTAAAAATCTTCTCCGAAACGGCTGAACAGATCGAGGAGAAACTTTACAGGTATGACCACCTATCCAAGAGGGTCATCTAATGTTTGAGGGTCATCTAAGGATAAATTGGTCAACAGAATTTTGTTTTTTACATGATCGGTCATGGCAGCCATATTTTCAAAAATAAAGTACCTTCAAAACTTCTTCGAAATGGCTGAACAGATCGAGGAGAAACTTTACAGGTATGACCACCTGTCCATGAGGAACAAAAAGTTCCCCACCTATGACATCATAGGTCACATGGTCTGGCAGCCATATTGGATTTATCCTAAAACCTTTAAAAGTCATCTGCTCCCGAATGGCTGGACAAATTGAGGGGAACTTCACACACATGTTCCCCAAGCCTTGGGGATACCAGGATGTTCATGAATAATTGATAGGTCACATGGCTTGTTCAGCCATATTGGATTGAAGGAAAATATTTTTTTATAATTCCCTCTCTCTTTAACCACTGCTTCAATTGACATGAAACTTAAAATTGTGATCCAGAAGTGATGGAGAATACATGGTTAAATTTCAACCTGATCGGAAGCATGGTCTCGCAGCCAGAATTGTTTAATTTTTTTGTATCTGCATTCATTTATATTTATTTATTTATACCCTATCCAGGTTCCTCACGATGACTTTATCTTTGCATTTTGCTTTTTTGTCATTGGTGGACTTCAATGCAGTACTATTTTATTTGGTCTTCCATTTGATTTGAATTTAATTTTTTTAATTACAAATTTGTTACCAGCAGAGTTGCTTGCAACAAGTCATTCTCAACTGCGCGGGGTAAGTATTCCATGAATACCATCTAGTTTATATGTGCTTTAAAACTAAAAAAATACTGAACCAAATTTTGCATGTTCCATAAGGGTAGCCACAGTGTGGTTTCTGTCGGGGTAGCATATATCTGACGGAGGGGGTTCAGGGTGAGGGAAGACCCAATTCTCTCTTTGTAAATGTGTATTGTATAGTGCACCAGTGGTATCCAGTATTACAAATCATCTTATATTTATAAATTAAACAACTTGATAATATGCATTACAGTGATTTTCAAATCCAAGTGAGTATAATTCAAAATTTTCAAATATTTCATTTCACTCATTTTAAGTGGAGGTTCAAACCAAAGCATCTAATACTGAGCTTCACAGCAAAGCGGAAGTGATTTTTGCTCACACCATATGGAAGTAGCATGGATGGTGATGAAGGTGATGTTAGCTGACTTCCAGGCAGATGGAAGATGACCACGGACAAATTATAGAGTGAATATAGCAGAATGGTTGCGAATACAATGTTGTCTTGATTAAGTCCATCAGCAAAGCAAAGGGTGTGTGTGTGTGTTTTTGTGTGTTTTTGTGTGTGTGGTGTGTATATTTATATGATATGTATGCATATATATATTTATATATTGTCAGGGTATGCTTACACATTGTAAGCAATATTGAATGATGCTTCCCCATTGTCTCGGACTGCTCACCTGCAGTGCAGAGCACAACACAGCTGCACTTATTTTCAGCCATTTCATTTACGGACGCTTTCCATGGTTCTTTGATTTTTTCCCCTGGTGTATCGGCTTCGATGTCCATCGGCACGTGGAATTTCAGCTTTCTGCGTCACCCGGAAGGTACCAAACATTAAAATCAGTGAGTCATTGAGTGGTTAGAATGAGCTTTATATATTAGTTCCTTGGCTGAGATAGAACCTGCCCAGAAGGGCAACAGTTTCTGCAGCACTTCACAAATCAAGGCTTCATGGGAGAGTGGCCAGATGGAAGTGACTCCTGAAAAAAGCACATGACGGCATGCTGGAGTTTGTAAAAAGGCACGTGAAAGACTCTTCGGGCATGAGGTAAAAGAATCTGTAGTCTTATGAGATGAAAATTGAACTCTTTGACTTGAATGCAAAGCAGTACGTCTGGCAGAAAGAGCACAGCTCATCAACCATCTAACACCATCCCTACTGTGAAGTATGTGGTGGCAGCATCATGCTATGGGGATACATTTCAGTGGCAGGACTAGGAGACTTGTAAGGATAGAGAGGGAACAATGAATGAATGGAGTGAAATATAGGAAAATCATTGAGGAGAACCTGCTTCAGAGTGCAAAAGACTGAGATGATGGCAAAGATTTACATTCCAACAGGACAATGACCCAAGCATACTGTTCTTGCGTATGGCAGCTTGGCTGCCGGGTAGCTATCATTTCTTCGAAGTGCAGCTGTGCCGTTGATACTGTACGCCCCTTACTGGTACACTCATGCTCATTTCGCGACCTCGGAAGGATGACAGGCTGAGTCAACACACCTGGTTTTAATTCAGCAGCAAACGGGGCTCAAACTCAGGACCTAGGATCCAACCAGTCGCCCAAGCCGTGAGCCAACCCAGGCTTACCCAAGCATAAAGCCAAAGCAACACTGGAATGGCTTCAGAACAAGGACTTGAAAGTCCTTGAGTGGCCTAGCCAAAGCCCAGACTTGGATCCCATTGAGAATATATAGAAAGACTTGAAGATTGCTGTTCACATACGCTCCCATCCAACTTGACAGAGCATGAGCAAATCTGCAAGGAAAAATGGGAGAAAATCCCCAAATCCAGATGTGCAAAGCTGATACAGACATACCAGAAGACTCAAAGCTGTAATCACTGCCAAAGGTGCTTATACAAAGTATTGACTCAAGATATTTCAGCTTTTAATTTTCAATTAATTAGTAAAAATTTCGAAAAACATTTTTTCACTTTGTCATTATGGGGTATTTGTGTAGATCGGTGACAAAAATCTAAATTAATCAATTTTAAATTTAGGCTCTAACATAACAAAATGTGACAGTCGAAGGTGTGAATACTTTCGTCATGGCTCACAAAGTGGGTACACATAACTGTTACACAAGGGCAAAAAAAAAAGTTTAGGGAAACATGAAATGCAACCCATTATGTTCATCTGCATGTATTCAAATAGCTAAATCTAAATTTTTAGACTGCAGCACGTCTGGTTTTAAAGTTACACTGATATATACACACTGTAAATACACGTTCAAATTTCGAGCTTGGCGTCAGCGTTATGTACGGAATCAGATGAAAAAAAACAACGTAAATATTATATTTTGGGATAAGAAACAGATAATTTTTCTTCTCTTTTTAAACAGGCTCAATATATGACAGGAAAAAGAAAAAAACAACAAATTTTGAGAGAGTCCGATGTCATAAATTAAAGAAGAAAACACAGACGAGTTCAGTAGCAAAGAAAGCCACACTTGTAAGCGAAAAATAACGTTAAAATCGAATCTATTTCTTTCGAACTTTTGAAGATAATCACTTTAAACATGAAAAGAAAAACATAATTCTTACCTCTCGGATCCTCACGAAGCACCAAAAAAATTATAGCGTGGTTAAAATGAAGAATTATCAGACAAATGCGAGTCACCTCGTTCGGCTCGGCGTCCTCACGCTGGATTCATACGTTACGGCTCTCGCAAAGACACGGACACGAAGACAAACGCTGCGCTCAACGGCGAATGGAAATGTGCTGACAACGCTTGCAAGTGCCTATTATATCCATCAATCGGGGAAGTTTGCAAGACGGCAAGATTTTCTAATGCTAGCGTTATTTGCGTCCGACGAGAGATGATGTTCGTACATAACGGGACTGACACGAAAATCAAGACGGGATTACTTGCAGTCCGAATTTATATTTTCTGATCACAATTTTGATCTATATTTTTCTGCCGCTAGACTCTGTCATATTTCCAAGAAATTAAGGGAGATTTGGAATAAAAATCATAAGAAACATTATCAACACTGGACTCCTTATTTTCTCGATGCAGTGGACACGAAGCGTTATGTACGAATCCATTATTTCATCAGATAGGGTAGATGCCAGAAAACCCGAATATGGAGACAGAAACATCATCAACACATGAAAGAGGACACCAAAGTTCACATTCTGAGTCACCACACTCAAATAACTGTCACATAAGAAACGTACAGTAAAATAAAAATTTTACCAATCAAACTGTAACATTTCTAAGGTTGCAATACCCATATTCTGTTGCTTTAATTCATCTTTAATAAAACAGGGAAATGGAGAGTATGATATTGCCGGTTTCTTACAGGTTCCCCAAGATTCCACTTTCATTTCTGACCATTGATGGTTTGTCTAAGTACCTCATAATAGTTTTATGTGGAATTTTCCCACAAACATACCACAGCATACCCACTTTGTGAGCCATGCACTTTCTGAAGACACTGTACATACTGTAAACATGTAGGTGTGAGATAACCATTGTGGTAGTCCAATGGAATTCTGTGAATGCTGAGCCTGAAACGAGACAAGATATAGCAGGAGAAACGTGTGTTGTCCAATTAAACATTACATTGCAGAAGGCAATTTGCTTTGATTGAGCACCCGCTTCCCTCACTGTGAATTATCAGACAAAGGACGTGTAATATTTGTCAAATCTTACGTTGGGCATTCAAAGTGTTCACAAACGAGATACAAGTCTGAAAGACAACCAAGAGAGGGATAACAAGGTGTGTGTTGTGTGTTTGTATTGAAGCATCTCATTCACAGAACTCTTATCAGTCCAGGTCTTTCAAAGCAGGTATATTTCTAGCAGTGCTCACTGAATATGTACATTTCCTGTTCAAAATGAAATCGAATTGATTCCCAAGAAGCAGTGACCTCGTTAAAAAACAGAAAACGCATGAGATAGGTATTTATCGGACACCTGTTAATAAATGTGCTGTAGTGGAGCAAAATAACCCCGAAGCTTGCTTCTCAATCTATTCGGCAATGCCAGTGATTTCTTTTTCAGGAACAGTGAGAAGGAAACATGCAGGATCGTCGTATGTTGGAGCTTGAATTGTTAGAACTGCTTGATACAGGATGATAGAGTACTACTGTGATATTACAATCTGCTTCTGTGGTGCTTTATCACAGCAACAGTAAAAATTGAATATGCTTCTTCTTCAATGTCGTTTTGTTTTTTACTAAGATGTGTGTGTTGTAACGACAATCCTGATTTATACATAAGAAGGCAGTTTGAATACGTTATTGAACCGAAACAACCTGTCTGTCTCATAATCACTTCTCCAGGATGTGGGATCAAGACATGCTTTCAGGGCAATTTAAAAGGTTTGCTACTCTCTCTCCCCCAGTCTCCTTGGCTTAAATTCCCTCTGGATAACTGCTGACATTTGTACTGTCAGCGCATAGTCTAAATGGATGGTGAGGATAGGAGACGAGGAGGTTATTGAAGAAGCTGACATATGGCTTCCTTGCATGAAGGTCCAAAATGAGAACAGGAATATTTTAGGAGGTTAATCTTCACCAGAATTATTTATTTTTTGTTGGAGATAATAATTTAGTATTTTATGGAAAGGTATATTATTAGGGGTAATCTAGTACATTCGTCCTCGTTAAATCCCTTTCTCTCGCACACACTCACATCATATCCACTCCTTAGCACCATACACCCCATGTCCTCACTCCGCCTTCATTCCCACACTTCCAACCACCTTCTGCAATTTGAGGCAGTTATTGCGCAGAGTATGGGAGAGAGGCTGTGGAAGTGGGAGGAGCGGAAGGTTTCCAGGGTGGGGAGTGAGTAAGCGGGTACAACGCGGATCTTCGACTGGAGCGAGAGCAAGAGGAACGTTGAGTGAAAAGAATTACATCGAAACAGATAGGAGGCAGATTTATAAGAAAAAAGATTACAGGCAAAAACAAATTGAAAGCGAATTGAAGAAAAACCTGTGAAGCCGTGCAAGGGGAACATCACCTGATACATGGCCAATAAAGACTCAGACAGAGAAGTGGCTGGAAATCTTGCTGGGGGAGATGAGGAGGAAGATGGAGAAGGTACAGAAATGCCTTGTTCCGAATTAGAAAAAGATGAACGGGAGATGGAGAGATGAAGGCGAACAGCAGGTGCCGCATCCTGAAAGGCTTTGCGTGGAGGATGCCCCCCATGGTCAGTTTATAAACAAGTCGAATAATGTACCATCATCGAGGAATTTCATTTATTATGGAAATAGGTTTCATTTTGAAGATTTGTGAAAAGTGTAAGTCAAGCTTTTAGTTTTTTTTTTTTTTAATTCAGTCTTGTAACTTGCATTAAATCATATCATTTATATTTGGATTGAATGTTTAGCTCCTGTAAAAAGTTGCACAGATTTATCATATGACTTCATGAGTGAAAGTTAAACATAACACTCATGTAATATAAAGGGCACTCGGTAGAGAGCATACCTCCACCATGTAATGCCTGAACACGAGAACATATCGGATGCATACATAGTTTACGTTTGTGTCACACTGAGAGGCCGGATCTGAATCCGGACCTGAACCAAAATCGAATCTGCTGTTCTCGTCACCGAATAACTCGTCCACATAGTTTTATCATAACTCGTCCACAACTTTTTGAAATAATATGTATTTATCGTTTTGGCCCGACTCTCAATGGTGAAGAATCACTTAAAATTCCAGTATCCAATCCATATCCGTATTCACAAAATCGAATCACTTGTCATTATCACACACCGTTTCCACCGTTTCATCTGAATTTGTCAATAACTTTATTTCACACACACACACACACACACACACAAACACACACACACACACACAACACACACACACACACACCACACACAACACAAACACACATAATCTACTATAATTCCAGCAGTGTGTGTGTGTGTGTGTGTCCGTGACCGCTGTTTCTCAACAACACATGGTCCGATCTCTCTCT
>CM068956.1:93011666-93028868 GCA_035128595.1 Eptatretus atami | reverse complement strand
TAGTTCTTACCTCATGTAGTTGATTTTTTTTTTTTTTTTTTTTTTTTTATTTTTTTTTTTTTTTTTTTTTTTTTTTTTTTTTTTGTATAACGTCTATATTGTAAGTTTAAACTTCTTTCATTGAGTTATTTTATATACTATTAGCGTCTATAATAGTTTTACCGTCTACTTGAGTGTTTTGTATAAATGCAGTCGATAATGAGTTAATAGTTTACCTCATGAGTATTTGTATAAAGCGTCTATAATAGTTTACCTCATGAGTGTTTGTATAAAGCATCGATAATAGTTCACCTCATGAGTATTTGTATAAAGCATCTATAATAGTTTACCTCATGAGTATTTGTATAAAGCGTCTATAATAGTTTACCTCATGAGTATTTGTATCGTAAAACTAAGATAGACCAAGATAGACGCTTCATACCAACACTCATGAGGTAAACGATGATAGATGCTTTAAACAAACACTCATGAGGTTAAACTATTATAGACGCTTTATACAAACACTTCATGAGTTAAACTAATATAGACGCTTCATACAACACTCATGAGGGTAAACGATTATAGATGCTGTTAAACAAACACTCATGAGGTAACTATAAGACGCCTTTATACAATACTCATGAGGGTAAAACTATTATAGACGCTTATTACAAATACTCATGAGGTAAAACTATTATAGACGTTTATACAACATCATGAGTTTAAACTAATATAGACGCCTTCATACAAACACTCATGAGGTAAACGATATAGATGCTTTACCAAACCATTATGAGAGTAAAACGGATTATAGACGCTTATCCAAATACTCATGAGGTTAAACTATTATAGACGCTTTATACAAATACTCATGAGGTAAAACTATTTATAGATGCTTTTATACAAATACTCATGAGGGAACTATTATCGATGCTTTATACAAACACTCATGAGGTAAACTATGTATAGACGCTTTATACAAATACTCATGAGGTAAACTATTAAGACGCTTTATACAAACACTTCATGAGGTAAACTATTTATAGACGCCTTTATACAATACGTCAGAGGTAAACTGATTATGACGCTTTATACAATAACGTCATGAGGTGAACTATATAGACGGCTTTGATACAAATTACTCATGAGGTAAACGGATTATAGATGCTTTATACAAACATCATGAGGTAAACTATTAAGACGCTTTAACAAACACTCATGATGTAAACTATTTATATTATGCTTTAAAACAAACCTCATTGAGGTTAAACGGATTTATAATGTGCTTTAAACCACTCATGAGGTGAAACTATTATAGACGCTTATACAAGCACTCATGAGGTGAACTATTATAGACGCTTTAAAACAAACCACTCATGAGGTAAACTATTATTATGCTTTATGCAAACACTCATGAGTAAGCGATTATAGATGCTTTAACAAACACTCATGACGGTGAACTATTATAGATCTTTATTACAACACTCATGAGTGTAAACTATTTATATACGCTTTAAACATAACACTCATGAGGTAACTATTATATTATGCTTTAAACAAACACTCTTGAGGTAAACTTTATAGTGCTTTATACAAATACTCATGAGGTAACTATTATATAGGCTTTAAACAAACACTGCATGAGGCTAAACGATTATAGATGCTTTATGCAAAACACCATGAGGTAAACATTATAGATGGCGCTTTTTATTGCAAACACTCATGGGGTAAAAACGATTATAGATGCTTTAAACAACACTCATGAGGTAAACGATTATGAGCTTTATGCAAAACACTCATGAGGTAAACAATTATAGACTGTTAAACAAATACTCATGAGGTTACTATTATATATGCTTAAACAAACGCTCATTGAGGTAAATATTATAGACCTTTATTAACAAATAACTCATGAGCGTGAACATATATTAGACACTTTAACAAACCATTTCATGAGGTAAACGATTATAGACGCTTTATACAATACTCATGAGGTGACTATTATGACGCTTATATAACAAATCTCATGTGGTGAACTATTATAGACGCTTTATAACAAATTACTCATGAGGTACTATTAAGACGTTTTATACAATACTCATAGGTGAACTATTATAGGACGCTTTATAAACACTCATGAGGTGAACTATTATAGATATAGGACACTTTAACAAACATTCATGAGGTAAACGATTATGACGCTTTATACAAAATTACTCATGACTTGTGAACTATTTAGAGACGGCTTTATACAATACTCATTGTGGTGAAACTATTATAGACGCTTTATACAAATACTCTGAGGTAACATTTAGCGTTTTATACAAATTACTTCATGAGGTGAACTATTATAGTCCTTTTATACAAACACTCATGAGGTAACTATTTAGACGCTTTATACAAACACTCATGAGGTAAAATATTATAGACGCCTTTTACAAACACTCATGAGGTAAACTATTATAGACGCTTTATTACAAACACTCAGAGGGTAAACTATTATCGACGCTTTATACAACATCATGAGGTAACGATTATAGATGCTTTATGCAAACATATGAGGTAAACATTATAGACTCTTTAACAAATACTCATGAGTAAACTATTATATATGCTTTAAACAAACCTTTCATGAGGTGAACTTATTATAGACGGTTTATACAAAATACTCATGAGGGTGAACTATAAACACTTTAACAAACATTCATGAGGTAAACGATTTTAGACGCTTTATACAAATACTCATGAGGTGAACGATTATAGACGCTTATAACAATTACTCATGTGGTGAACTATTATAGACGCTTTTATACAAATACTCATTGAGGTCAACTATTATAGAGTTTTATACAAATACTCATGAGGTGAACTATTATAGACGCTTATATACAAACACTCATGAGGGAAATATTATAGACGCTTTATACAAACACTCATGAGGTAACTATTATAGACGCTTTATACAAACACTGCATGAGGGTAAACTATTATAGACGCTTTATACAAACACTTCATGAGGAACTTATTATGACGCTTATACAAACACTCATGATGTAAATATTATAGACGCTTTATACAACACTCTGAGGTAAATTTATAGATGCTTTATACAAACACTCATGATGGTAAACTATTATAGAGCTTATACATACACTCATGCAGGTAAACTATTATAGACGCTTTATACAAACACTCATGAGGTAAACTATTAATGGACGCTTTAACAAAACACTCGGGAGGTAAACTATAATCGATGGCTTTATACCAAACACTCATGAGGTAAAACTATATAGGTCGCTTTATAACAAAACACTCGTCGAGGTAAACGATTATAACGATGCTTTAAAAAAACATTCATGAGGTAAACGATTATAGACGCTTTATACAAATACTCATGAGGGTAAGCTATTATAGACGCTTTATACAACATCATGAGGTAAACTATTATCGATGCTTTATGCAAACATCATGAGGTAAACGATTATAGATGCTTTATGCAAACACTCATGAGGTAAACGATATAGATGCTTTATGCAAACAACTCATGAGGTAAACTATTATAGATGCTTTATACAAACAATCGTGAGGTAAACTAATATAGACGCTTCATACAAACACTCGTGAGGTAAACGATATAGATGCTTTATGCAAACACTCCACGAGTTAAACAATTGATAGATGCTTATATACAAACATCGTGATGTAAACTAATTAGACGCTTTATACAAACACTCGTGAGGTAAACGATATCGATGCTTTATAAAAAACACTCATGAGTTGAACTTGTGTATGACGCTTTATACAATACTCATGAGATAAACTATTATAGATGCTTTATGCAAACACTCATGAGGTAAACAATTAGTGTTTATAAAACAACGTGAGTAACTAATATAAGGACGCTTCATACACCACTCGTGAGGTTAAACGATTATAGATGCTTTAACAAACACTGCATGGAGGAACTATTATTAGACGCTTTATACAAATACTCATGAGGTGAACTATATTGACGCTTTATACAAATACTCATGAGCGTAAACGATTACTTATAGATGCTTTCTTACAAATACTCATGAGGTAAACATTAATGATGCTTATGCAAACACTCATGAGCTAAAACTATTATAGATGCTTTTATGCAAACCATGAGGTAAACAATATTAAACGCTTTATTGCAAACACTCATGAGGTAACTATTATAGACGCTTATACAAATACTCATGAGGTAAACGATTTAGATGCTTTATACAAACACTCATTAGGTAAAACTATATTAGACGCTTATCAAACATCATTGAGTAAACTATTATAGATCTTATACAATACTCATGAGGTAAACTATTTATCGACGTTTATAACAAATGCTCATGAGGTAAACGATTATAGATGCTTTACAATACACTCGTGAGGTAACTTATAGATGCTTTAAACAAACACTCGTGAGCGTAAATGATATAGATGCTTTATACAACACTCATGAGAGTAAACTAAGTGTGGTGTGTGTGTGCCAACACTCATTAGGTAAACCCTTACTGACGCTTAGCAACACTCATGAGTAAACTTATTATAGAGCTTTATACCAAATTACTCATGAGTAAACTATTATCACGCTTTAACAATACTCATGGAGGTAAACGATTTATAGATGCTTATTACAAACACTCGTGAGCGAAAACTATATAGATGCTTTAAATATATAGATGCTTTATACAAAAACACTCATGAGTAACTAATATGATGCTTTATACAAAATACTCGTGAGATAAACTAATATAGATCTTTACAAACAACTCATGAGGTAAAACTATTATAGATGCTTTTACAAATTATAATGAGATGAACTATTATAGACGCTTTATACAAATACTCATGAGGTAAACTAAATATAGATTGCTTTATGCAATACTCATGAGGTAAATATTTAATTGGCTTATCAAAACACTCATGATGGTAAACTATTATAGAACGCGTTATTACAAACACTCATGAGTGGTGAACGATTATAGACGATTTTTTTTTTGTATACCTTGTCGAGATCGTACAGAGCTAACACACAACACACAGGCAAGGGGGGCATGAGAAAGAGCGGGCAGGATGGGAAGGGACAAAACAGTGGGGAACAAACACATTAGGAGATCATGTGGAAGGGAGAGGGATGGGCGGGGAACACGGGTATACAAGATTGGACACTACAGGACTTTCAGGAAGGGAGCAGGCAATTTGAGGATGTGGGTTTGGGGTGGAGTAATGGGGTAGAAAAGATCAAGGATTTGGATGGGGATGATAAGAGGTGGTTACGTTGAACAGCTGTTTTTTGAAGGGCCTGGGGGAAGAGGGTTTGAACAGAGTGAGGGAGTTTATTCCAAAGGCACGGAAAAAGGAATGAATGAAAGAGGAGAGGTGAGCAGTGATTCGTGATTTTGGTGTTCTACCAGAAGGGGGTTGTTGTTCTTGCACCTTCAGCGCCCGGGAAATATGGTGGAGACAAATCGCAGACAGAGCTGGGGGTGGGGTGGGGGGTGAGACCGAGAAGAGATGGTAGAAGACAGAAGAACCACTGACCTGCCTTGGTAGAGAGTGAGAGGCCCAAGTACTCAGCCTCATCGAGGGAGATACGAAGATCGAAATGCTTGCGTTTCCACAGCCGTGAAGCCAAGAAAGGTGAGACGCAGGAGCACCAGCCAGAGGGAGGAGAGCATAATTCCATCAGATGCGGACGAAGCTTTGTATGTGGTCAGGCAGCTCAGGTGGACTGAGGAGACTGCTCGGCAGAGGATTCCCAGGCGGCGACTGGCTTTGAGACACAGAGATATAGAGAATGTAGCTTTCCCAGGAAAGATCATGGCAGATAGTGAACTCAGAAGCGTTGAAAGAAAGGACTCGTCCAGAGGATTGTTTAGAGAAAGTAGATGGGAGGGGGGGGGTTCCAAATGGTCTTTTCGGATAGGACATAAGAGAATGTGAGATTTGTCAGGATTGAAAGACATGTTCCAGCGTGTTGAACCAGTTTGTGATTTTATCTAGATCCTGTAGTGAGCGAGAAGTTGCGGTTCGCCGGTCTCTGTGGATGCAGATGTTACGCAGAGGGTGGAGTCATCAGCAAGAGATGAAGAGTTTTCATAGTGGAGAGATTCATTGATGAAAACCAGAGAAAGAACAGGGCCCAGAACGCTGCCTTGGGAACTCACCATCCTGGGACGGAAGAGGATGAAAGAACTCATTTGGCCAACGTTGACTGCGACAGTAGAGGAAGTCTGCGAGCATGAGTGTGATGCCTGATACCAAAGGAAGAAGTTTGCGTGAGGGCAGGGGCAGGGTGCCAGACCGTGTCAAAGCATTGCGATATGTCCGGATATGGCTCTATATTCATGTTCTGGCATTGAGGACCTTCATCCATTGTTGGAGAGCAGAAGAAGCAGCATATCCAGTGTTAGAGTGACCTTGCGTCTGAAACCACATTGATGATCAGAATCAAGTCATTTGAGAAGAGACGGATTTAATGTGCTGATGCGTGATGGATTCCTATAACCTTGCTGATGTTTGGAGAAGGCTGATTGTCTGGTTGCAGGATCTGTTTTTACTCCTTTTATGCAGAGTGGTAACCGTTTGGCTTTTTCCAAGCAGATGGTAGATGACCTGTGGCAAATTGAGGAGGGTGAATAGAACAGAGAGAGGAGTGAGCAAGGAGCAGAGGAGCAGGTTTATAGTACACGTGGGCTTGATGCCGTTCTGGACCAGGTGCAAAATCTGAGTCGAGTTTGCAGAAGCTGTCACTTTGTCAGAAGAAAGGACACGAGTCCAGGGACAGTTGGGTGCGGACGGGTAAGGTGGGTACAGAAGGATGGGTGTCGGGACATAACACAAGATTTCGATGAAACACCGAGTTTAGGCATTCAGCTTTTCACGTGCGGTATCCAGCAGTGTGTCCATTTGAAGGTAAGGAGGGGATGGAGGGGGAACATACACCAGAAACAGATTTGATTAGATGCCACCAGGATTATGGAGGAGGGAGAGAGTTTGAGAGTTCAGACTTGTCTTCGAAACATATTGTTTTCTGGCTCTCCTGAGGGTACATACACACTTGTTCGAGCTTTATGGAGAAACTGAGATTACCTCAGTTGGGTTTGCTTCCATGAGGCAAAGGCAAGTTTGTTTCAGGACAACTGCATCGTCACAAGCTTCAGTGACCTGGCTGGGAGGAAGGGTAACAACTGAAGACGAGAGGGGATAAATCTGTGCATGGAGAGGGAAGTTTCTTTGAAAATCCCAGGATAAGTAGATGTTGGAGGAAAGTAGCGATGGGAGGACAAGTTTAGAATGTTGATAGCGCTTGGAGACCCTGCCAGTTGGCCTGATGAATGCCAGACATGACGGCACTGAGCGTGGTTCTCTGATGACAGCCAGAGAATGTCCACTTTGACAAAGGCAAGTGGTCAGAAATGCTTGAGCGGAAGGAAGAACAGCAGATATTCAGGGAAATTTGTTCAAATGAGAAGATCCAGAAGAGATGGAGTTACATTGGTTGAGATCGGGTCGGGGAGGAAGTGACCGATGAAGTCAGTCCCATGAATCGCATAAGTCTTTTGCTGAATGCCATGACAGGTGAGAGAGGTACCCACACCTAACCAACTGGTATGATGCAATTGAGGTCGCCACATCTTGAAGAAGGAGGAGAGTTTGGTATGAGAAGATGGAGTGGTCCATGTTTTCGGACAGTGAGGTGTAAATGGAGTTCATCATGTTGTGGGCACGGTACAGTACACATATAAACATGAGGTGTTATACAAACACTCTTGGTTGTGAACACTATAGATGCTTAATCAAACACTTGTGAGGTAAACAAGTATAGAGCTTTATACAATATTCGTGAGGTAAACAATTATTAGACGCTTTTTACAAACACTTGTTGAAGTAACGAATATAGACTTTCTCCAAATGCTTGTGAGGTAAACTTATTATCGACGCTTTATCGGTGTTATACAACACTCATGAAGGTAAATCAATTATAGACACTTTTATGCAAACACTTGTGAGGTAAAGGAATGTAAAACGTTATATACAAGCACTTATGAGGTTAAGTTGAGTATAGACAAAGTTCTCAAGTTGCATCCAATACAGACGATCCGGCCTGCGTGAAATGGTGGGATACAAAACACTTCTTTCGGATCAAAAATAAAATCGTATTGTATTGAGAATCTATGAACTCCACCCATTTTAGAATGGATAAAAGCAGGGTGTTCTGGTGGAAACTGAAATTCATAATGTAGTGAGATACTGTAGTCAAACCACGCGAATGTTTCTGGCTGAAACCATTGTTGCGGTTTACTGCTGGATCTGGAGCAGCTTCATATGGATTGAAGTCAAATCATAATTCTATTTGAGTATTTATCCATACCTCCCAACAACATAGGACACCAGCTGGGACCTCCAACTGTTCCACCAGAAGGTTGAGAGATCCAGCCCAAAAACTGAGGGAGTAGTTGGGGACGGGACTGACACACTCTTGGCGTTTTATAATAAGAGATAATCTCAATTGTTTTTGTTTGTTAGCCCACGCTCACGATTGTGGGAAAGCGGAGGTTATGCGATTGGTTCCGTTACATATTGTTACGGTTGTGGGGGGTAGAGGAGGAATTTAATGGGAAAGTTAGGATTGCATAGAGTTTGTTTGGTCGTGGACGTGTATGGAGACATCTCAATGTAATTCAGTGCGGAGGACGTGAGCTTAAGTGTTATTGTCACAACACGGGGCGGGGGGGGGGGGGTGGTGCAGTGTCAATTGGATAGGGATAAGGATAAGTCCCCCAGTATTGTAATTGCCCCCCTGTGAATTTTCCGATGTTTTTGTATTACAAACCATGAAGAATTGCATTTTTTATAACCATGACCAAGTAGGAGAAGCCCACCTCCTAAGCGTGTGGTGGGGAAGTCACGCCCCCTGAGGCTAATGATTGATGGGTGTGATGTCAGAAGCTAGCCAACATGCTGAGTGGGCAGAGGCCCACCTTCCCAGATTTCATTACGAGCAAGCCACGCCGGAGGAGGGAAACGGGGTTCGGTTGTGATGTCAGACAGAGATCTGAAGAGGAAGCACGAGGTTGGGGTGTGAGTGAGGGCAGTTGTAGTCTGGTGGGATGTGGCTCGGACGAGGATCTCGCTTTGCTCTCCTCAGCATGACGAAATAGCTTTCCTTTCGACGCATGAAGAAGATGGCACCAATTTCGTATTCGTGCTGAGGTGATGTTGGCTCACGTGGTGAAGCAAGACGCTGCCATCGACTCTTGGCTGGCTTATGAGACAGGCCTCGAAGCCTCGTGTATATCACGAGGAGACGGTACCATCTAAGTGCACGGGGTCTCCTGAGCCTTGGTGTTGAATACCGCTCACAAAATTGCCTGTACGTCCCACTGCCGAGAGACTGGCTTTGGCGCCATTTTAGGGTGCGGTTCTAACAAGTGCCCCGATTCAAAAGTTCCATAAAGACTTATTTTGGACGAGCTAAGGTGCCAGAATAAAAGGAGGGATTGCTTCTTTTGTTCCTTTCTCCTGTTTGTATTTAATATTTGTGTGTAGAGGCAGTCTTCGACTTTAGGATATTTAACTTCACTTATCATCATTACCTTTTTTGAATTACTGTCCTTGTAATATGTCTATTTCATTAAATTCCACGGTTATTTTAAGTTGCTGTGTCCGTGTATTTTGTCGTGGGGTTTGAGTATAAACCCTTGTACCATGCTTCCTGGTGCCTCGTTCCCTTACGCCATTGCGCCTTCCCCTTCTCCACGTGTTATTATCTCCGAGGATCATGTGTCTGCCTCCTAATAAGGAAAAACCCGCTCGACCATTCGGGGGCTGGCAGTGTTAACCACCTTCACCCACATTTGGAGGGGATTAACCTGGATCAGCCAGTACCGCGACAATATGTACGTGCGTACGTATGTGGTACGTGTTGCATTTGTGTATTCCCTTTGCTCTGAACAACTTTCGGATTGCACGAATGTTTCACATCAGTGCAACTCGCATGTAGGAATGTACTAATGAGATTACGATGTCATAGGTTACGCGTTGTGGGGCAGCCGATGTTGGAAAAAAAGAGAAACATTTGGGACCTTCTGAATCTCTGAAAGGCTCCATGAAAAAAAAATATTACTTGGCACCTGTCAAGTACCCGCAAATTGGTTGAATATTGTGTGATATTTTCATGATGTCATAGGTGTTTATTATGATGTTGTAATTGCATTATGTAGAATGCTAGATCCGTCATATGAAATGTTTGAGAGTTATTTAGGTCTAAATTTCGTCAACGAAAAAAATTATGATGTTATCGCGTCATTGGCAGCCATATTTTTTTTAAAATGAAGAACTTAAAAATCTTCTCCGAACGGCACCTGAACCAGATCGAGGAGAAACTTTACAGTATGACCACCTATCCAAAGAGGGCAATCTAATGTTTGAGGGTCATCTAAGGATAAATTGGTCAACAGAAATTGTTGTTTTTTACATGATCGGTCATGGCAGCCATATGTTTCAAAAATTAAAGTACCTTTTCAAAAGCTTCTTCCGAAATGGCTGAACAGATCGAGGAGAAACTTTACAGCGTATGACCCCACCTGTCCATGAGGAACAAAAAGTTCCCCACCTATGACATTCATAGGTCACATGTCTGGCAGCCATATTGGATTTATCCTAAACTTTAAAGTCATCTGCTCCCGAATGGCTGGACAAATTGGAGGGGAATTCACACACATGTTCCCCAAGCCTTTGGGGATACCAGGGATGTTATGAATAATTGATGGTCACATGGCTTGTCAGCCATATTGGATTGAAGGAAAATATTTTTTTATAATTCCCTCCTCTCTTTAACCACTGCTTCATTGACATGAACTTAAAATTGTGATCCAGAAGTGATGGAGAATACTGGGTTAAAAATTTCAACCTGATCGGAAGCTGGTCTCGCGCCAGATATTGTTTAATTTTTTTGTTCTGCATTCATTATATTTATTTATTATACCCTATCCAGTCCTACGATGGACTTTATCTGCATTTTCTTTTTTGTCATTGGTGGAACTTCAATGCGTACTATTTTATTTGGTTTCCATTTGATTTGAATTTAATTTTTTTAATTACAAATTTGTACCAGCAGATGTTGTTCTTGCAACAAGTCTTCTCATACTGCGCTGGGTAAGTATTCCATGAATACCATCTAGTTTATATGTGCTTTAAAACTAAAAAAAACTGATACAAATTTTGCAATGTTCCATAAGGGTAGCCACAGTGGTGGTTTCTGTCGGTAGCATATATCTGACGGAGGGGTTCAGGGGAGGGGAAGACCCCAATTCTCTCTTTGTAAATGTGTATTGTTAGTGCACCCAGCTGGTATCCAGTATTACAAATCATTTATATTTATAAATGTAAAACAACTTGATTATAATTATTCATTTACAGTGAATTTTCAAATCCAAGTTGAGTATAATTCAAAATTTTCCTAAATATTTCATTTTCACTCTTTTAAGTGGAGTTCAACCAAAGCATCTAATTACTGAGTTCACGCAAAGCGGAAGTGATTTTGCTCACACCAATGGAAGTAGCATGGATGGTGTGAAGGTGATGTTAGCTGACTTCCAGGCAGATGGAAGATGACCACGGGCGACAAATTATAGAGTAATATAGCAGAATGGTTGCGAATTACAATGTTGTCTGATTAAGTCCATCAGAAAGCCAAAGGGTGTGTGTTGTGTTTTTGTGTGTTTTTGTGTGTGTGGTGTGTATATTTATATGGATATGTATGATATATCATATTTATATATTGTCAGGGTATGCTTACACATTGTAAGCAATATTGAATGATGCTTCCCCAATTGTCTCGACTGCTCACCTGCAGTGCAGAGCACAACACAGCTGCACTTATTTTCAGCCATTTCATTTACGGACGCTTTCCATTGTTCTTTTGATTTTTTCCCCTGGTGTATCGGCTTTCGATGTCCATCGGCACGTGGAATTTTCAGCTTTCTGCGTCACCCGGAGGTACCAAACATTAAGATCAGTGAGTCATTGAGTGGTTAGATGAGCTTTATATATTAGTTCCTTGGCTGAGATAGAACTGGCCCAGAAGGGCAACAGATTTCTGCCAGCACTTCACAAATCAAGGCTTCATGGGAGAGTGGCCAGATGGAAGTGACTCTGAAAAAAGCACCATGACGGCATGCTGGAGTTTGTATAAAAAGGCACAGTGAAAGACTCTTCGGGCATGAGGTAAAGAATCTGTAGTCTTATGAGATGAATTGACTCTTTGACTTGAAGTGTGCAGCAGTACGTCTGGCAGAAAGGAGCACAGCTCATCAACCATCTAACACACCATCCCTTATGTGAGTATGTAGGTGCAGCATCATGCTATGGATACATTTCAGTGGCGGACTAGGAGACTTGTAAGGATAGAAGGAACAATGAATGAATGGAGTGCAAATATGGAAAATCATTGAGGAGAACCGCTTCAGAGGCAAAAGACGAGATATGCAAAAGAATTTACATTCCAACAGGACAATGACCCCAAGCATACTGTTCTTGCGTATTGGCAGCTTGGCTGCGGGTAGCTATCATTCTTCGAAGTGTCAGCTGGCCGTTGATACTGTACGCCCTCTTACTGGTACCTCATGTCATTTCGCCGACCTCGGAAGGATGAACAGCTGAGTCAACACACCTGGTTTTTAATTCAGCAGCAAACGGGGCCTCAAACTCAGGACCTAGGATCCACCAGTCGCCCAAGCCGTGGAGCCAACCCAGGCTTACCCAAGCATAAAGCCAAAGCAAACACTGAATGGCTTCAGAACAAGACTTGAAAGTCCTTGAGTGGCTAGCCAAGCCCAACTTGGATCCCATTGAGAATATATAGAAAGACTTGAGATTGCTGTTCACATACGGCTCCCCCATCCAACTTGACAGGAGCATGAGCAAATCTGCAAGTAAAAATGGGAGAAAATCCCCAATCCAGATGTGCAAGCTGATACAGAATACCCAAGAAGACTCAAACTGTAAATCACTGACCAAAGGTGCTTATACAAAGTATTTGACTCAGAGAGTTCAGCTTTTAATTTTCAATTAATTAGTAAAAATTTCGAAAAAACATTTTTTCACTTTGTCATTATTGGGGTATTTGTGTAGATCGGCTGACAAAAATCTAATAATCAATTTTAAATTTAGGACTCTAACATAACAAATGTGACAGTTCCGAGGTGTGAATACTTTCGTCATGGCTCACAAAGTGGGTACACATAACTGTTACACAAGGGGCAAAAAAAAAGTTTAGGGAACATGAATGCCAACCCATTATGTTCATCCTGCAATGTATTCAATAGCTAATCTAAATTTTTAGACCTGCAGCACGCTCTGCGTTTTAATTACCACTGGATTATACACACTTGTAAATACACTTCAAATTTCGAGCTTGGCGTCAGCTTATGCTACGGTCAGATGAAAAAAAACAACGTAAATATTTATATTTTGGGATAAGAAACAGATAATTTTTCTTCTCTTTTTAAACAGGCTCAATAATGACAGCGAAAAAGAAAAAAAACAACAAATTTTGAGAGATCGAGTCATAAATTAAAGAAGAAAACACAGACGAGTTCAGTAGCAAAGAAAGCCACCTTGTAAGCGAAAATAACGTTAAATCGAATCTATTTCTTTCGAACTTTTGAAGCATAATTCACTTTAACATGAAAAGAAAAACAATAATTCTTACCTCTCGGATCCTCACGAAGCACCAAAAAAAAATTATAGCGTGGTTAAATGAAGAATATCAGCAAATTGCGAGTCACCTCGTTCGGCTCGCAGTCCTCACGCTGGATTCATACGTTCGGCTCTCGCAAAGACACGGACACGAAGACAAACGCTGCGCTCAACGGCGATGGAAATGTGCCTGACAACGCTTGCAAGAGCCTATTTATATCCATCATCGGGGGAAGTTTGCAAGCGCAAGATTTTCTAATGCCTGCGTTTTTGCGTCCACGAGAGATGATGTTCGTACATAACGGGATGACACGAAAATCAGCGGGATACTTGCAGTTCGAATTTATTTTTCTGATCACAATTTTGATCATATTTTTCTGCCGCTAGACTCTGTCATATTTCCAGAAATTAAGGAGATTTGAATAAAATATAAGAAACAATTATCAACACTGGATCCTTGTATTTATTCTCGATGCAGTGGACACGAAGCGTTATGTCGAATCCGATTATTTCATCAGATAGGGTAGATCCAAGAAAACCCGAATATGGAGACAGAAAACATCATCAACACATGAAAGAGGACACCACAAGTCACCATTCTGAGTCACCACACTCAAAATAACTAGTCAATTAAGAACGCTACAGTTAAAATAAAAATTTTACCAATACAAACTGTAACATTTCTAAGGTTGCAATACCCCATTTCTGTTGCTTTTAATCATCTTTAATAAAAAGGGAAATGGAGAGTATGATATTGCCGGTTTCTTACAGGTTCCCCAAGATTCCACTTTCATTATCTGACCATTGATGGTTTGTCTAAGTAACCTGCATAATAGTTTTATGTGGAATTCCACAAACCATACCACAGCAAACCCCACTTTGTGAGCCATGCACTTTCTGAAAGACACTGTACATACTGTAAACATGTAGGTTGTTGAGATAACCATTGTGGTAGTCCAATGGAATTCTGTGAATGCTGAGCCTGAAAAAAAAAAAAACGGAAAAGGGAACAAGTTATAGCAGGAGAAAGTGTGTGTCCAATTAAACATTACATTGCAGAAGGGCAATTGCTTTGGATTGAGCACCCGCTTCCCTCACTGTGAATTATCAGACAAGGACGTGTAATATTTGTCCAAATCTTACGTTGGGCATTCAAAGTGTTCACAAACGAAGATTACAAGTCTGAAGACAACCCAAGAGAGGGATAACCAAGGTGTGTGTTGTAGTGTTTGTATTTTGAGCATCTCATCACAGGAACTCTTAATCAGTCCAGGTCTTTCAAAAGCAGTATCAATTTCTAGCCAGTGCTCACTGAATATGTACATTTCCTGTTCAAAATGAAATCGAATTGATCCAAGAAGCAGTGACCTTCGTTAAAAAACAGAAAACGCATGAGATAGGTATTTATCGGACACCTGTTAATAAATGTGTGTAGTTGGAGCAATAACCCCGAAAGCTTGCTTCTCAATCTATTTCGGCAATGCCAGGTGATTTCTTTTTCAGGAACAGTGAAGAAGGAAACATCAGGATCGCTCGTTATGTTGGAGCTCTGAATTGTTAGACTGCCTTTGATACAGGATGATAGAGTACGTACTGTATATTACAATCTGCTTCTGTGGTGCATTTATCACAGGCACACAGTAAAAATTTGAATATGCTTCTTCCTTCAATGTCGTTTTGTTTTTTACTAAGATGTGATGTGTTGAACGACAATCCTGATTTTATTACATAAGAGGCAGTTTGGAATACGTTATTGACCGAAACAACCTGTCTGTCTCATAATCCACTTCTCCAGGATGTGGGAAATCAATGACATGCTTTCAGGCATTTAAAAAGGTTCTGCTACTCTCTCTCCCCAGTCTCCTTGGCTTTAAAATTCCCCTGCGGTGGATCAACTGCTGAATTCTGTACTGTCCAGCGCTAGTCTAAATGGATGGTGCGGATAGGAGGACGAGGAGGTTATTGAAAGTAAGCTACATATGGCTTCCTTGCAGGAAAGGTCCAAAATGAGAACAGGAATATTTTTAGGAGGTTAATACTTCACCAGATTATTATTTTTTGTTAGGAGATAATAATTTAGTATTTTATGGAAGGTATATATATTAGGGAGTAATCTAGTAATTCGTCCTCGTTTAAAATCCTCGCTCGCACACACTTCACATCATATCCACTCCTTAGCACCATACACCCCATGTCCTCACTCCGCCTTCATTCCCACACTTTCCAACCACCTTCTGCAATTTGAGGCAGTTTATTGCGCACGGAGTATGGGAGAGAGCTGTGGAAGTGGGAGGGAGCGGAAGGGTTCTCCAGGGTGGGGAGTGAGTAAGCGGGGTACAACGCGGATCTTCGACTGGAGCGAGAGCAAGAGGAACGTTGAGTGTAATAAGAATTACATCGCGAAAACAGATAGGAGGCAGATTTATTAAGAAAAAGTTACAGGCCAAAAACAAATTGAAACGCGGAATTGAAGAAAAACCTGTTGAAGCGATGCAAGGGGAAACATCACCTGATAATGGCCAATAACAGACTCAGAAGAGAAGTGGCTGGAAATCTTGCTGGGGGAGATGAGGAGGAGATGAGAGAAGTACAGAAATGCCTTGTTCCGAATTAGAAAAAGATGAACGGGAAGATGAGAATGAAGGCGACAGCAGGCTGCCGCATCCTGAAAGCTTTGCGTGGAGGATGCCACCCCATGCGTCAGTTTATAAACAGTCGATAATGTACCATCATGAGGGAATTTCTTTATTATGGAATAGTTTCATTTTGAAAGATTTGTGAAAAGTGTAAGTCAAGCTTTAGTTTTGTTTTTTTTTTAATTCAGTCTGTAACTTGCATTAAATATATCATTTTATATTTGGATTGAAGTTTAGCTCCTGTAAAAAGTTGCCAGATTTATCATATGACTTCATGGAGTGAAAGTTAAACATAACACTCACTGTAATATCAAAGGGCATCGTGTAGAGAGCATACCTCCACATGTTAATGCCGTTGAACACGAGAACATATCGGACATCAATACTAGTTTACGTTTGATTCACATATGAGGCCGGATCTGAATCCGGACCTGAACCAAAATCGAATACTGCGTGTTCTCGATCACCGAATCAACTCCGGTTCCACATAGTTTTATCATAACTCGTCCACAACTTTTTGAAATATTATGTATTTATCGTTTGGCCCGACTTCTCAATGGTGAATGGAATCACTTAAAATTCCAGTATCCAATCCATATCCGTATTGCACCAAAATCGAAATCACTTGTCATTATCACACACCCGTTTCCACCGTTTCATTCTGAATTTGTCAATAACTTTATTTGCACACACACACACACACACACACACAAACACACACACCACACACACAACCACACACACACACACACCACACACAACACAAACACACATAATCTACTATAATTCCAGCAGTGTGTGTGTGTGTGTGGTCCGTGGACCGCTGTTTCTCAACAACCACATGGTCCGATCTCTCTCT
>CM068956.1:92969517-92984138 GCA_035128595.1 Eptatretus atami | reverse complement strand
TCACGGTCTGGATGTTCATTAGTTACTGCTGAGTACCAAAAAAAAATCAAAAACAAAAATAAAAAGTCGCTTCAGAGCTATTCACCGAATTCCGCAAGGAAGGATTTGTCTTTTCGTGTGAAAGTGCTTCACTTGACCTTCGCTGATAACCCACTCGCTTCTTGTCACTTCATCTTCTATCCTTCTAGCGTTCATGTGTATCGCGCTCCATGCCCTTAATATCATGAGAATTCCACCAGCAGTTCGGTGATACGACGAGGGCTCTCGTTCCTTGCGATGTTGAAGGCCACTCGACTACATTCTCCCCACGCGGCGCTTCAATTCGGCACGTCTTCTTCACTGCACGAGGCGCTCTACCCCCTGGATGGTCTTTCTCATCTCTACGCACATCATAGGCTGCCACATGGTCGGTCACAAGCTTGTACCTGTTTTTAGTCCAGCGGTATGAAGTCGAAGCTCGACGTAAATCCCATGCTAGAAGGAGTAGTCTCTTCATTGGCCCCCCTGGGCGCGCCGTGGCTGTATACTCAGATGGCCAGGCACCATGCCCCTCTGCACAGGTTTTATACTTTATAAGCCATTTAGTCACAACCCTATCGCACTCTGGCCACCGCCATGAACATCATACATTATTCTGGGCAGAGAAAAAGTAGATGTTCTATTTTCGCGTAAATACACACGCTTCTCTACAGTTGTTGACGCCGATGAGTACTCCCCGATTGAGAACAAACTCAATTACCGTTCGTGGTGTTCTGTGGTCTCACCATCCTGTCCGTCTCCACCCGACGTCTTCATCCGATGCCAATCAAGTCTGATATGACAACCCCTTTGCAACGAATCTTTGTGAAATCATTCAGTCAACACCATTCTAAGCTAACTAATGGCGGTGTATGTCTTCAATTGTTTCAGACACTTATTATGTCAGTTAATTACATTTGAAACAATAGTAAATATATAACAGGATTAATACGCCCCAATTCTCTTCCGTCTCGCTGGCTGCGCATGCCCCCTGTTCAGCACGTTGAGTTCTTTATGTAAATACGAGGTAAAATACATGTTTTACACATCATTTTAAATATCTTGCTTTTCGCTTGGCCTTCATGGTAGACATCACCTCCTGCCCGTACTACAGATTACTTTTAAAATTAAATATATTTGTGTCCATCTACTTCGTTTCACCAATTGAATCATTCTCCTCACACACCCACTGTCCCAGTTCGTTCAATCTGCAAATTTTTAGATCAGATTTGTTTCAAACTCCCTCATTGAAATATACTTCAGTATCATCCGGATTCCAGACATCTCACAAATACTCCTACGGTCAAAATCATCAGTCATCAAATCAGGACCAAAATATCGTTCATACCTTCACAATTTCCGAGCTGTCACACTTTATACTGCACACACAGTAACAGTCGTGAGCGCGCGCGAATGGATTCGAGATGACTTATAAATCATGATTAGAAAGGCGCAAAGGATTTCATATGCAATGTACTTAAATATGTATATCTAATTTCTCCATAATTTTCTATTGGAAATCTATCCGCTTGAATGGATGGAAATACCGAAAAATGCAGGTTTTGAATATGAATCCAAATTGGATGTATTAGTGAAGGATATCCTCACGTGTGAAACAATAAATCGAAAATCTTCCAGCTCGATCTGTTGATGCAATGTATTCCCAGCATATGTGTATTTTCTATGACCATCGCACCTGGAGGATTGCAATTTGCGCGGATACCTCCGCTTCTGACATTATATCTTTTTGCACTTAAGCCAAAATTTTGTGCACTCCACGACGCTTCTGTACTTAACTTCCATCGATTGACTTTGAACTTGACCTAACGAAAAATCTGAGCATCATAGTCACTGAGGCAAGTTTGTATCTCTTGAGTACCAAACCTGCAAATTTCATTCGTTAGTCGCTGCAATCACTCGTCGTAGGGGGCCTTCATATTTTCGCCAATTTCTGCGCATACCCTAATTGTTCAGGGGCGTGCGGTATAGTATTCTATATCACAAAAAAACGGAATATATTTGTGGGATCACCGGTTGATTCGTGCCAATTTATACCTACGTTGTATGGCTTGAATTTTATTATGAACTTGAACGTAGCCGATTTGAGTTTTGTTCGTGCTGGAGCCAAGCATCCTAGAACTTCCACAATTTACAATACACTTAGTCAAAATTTTACCTCCCCGTGGTAATCCGCCGTTTATCATTTGGTTATGAAAAACGAAACAGAGTATGACATACAGGTACTTTCGCGACCCCAGAGGGTAACTCTCACTCGTTGCAAAGGTAATCATCGATGCATTGTGAAGTATGAGAGCTTTACTATTATTAATGATTGTGTTCTTTCTGTACAGATTAATAATAAGTACAATTGAGGTTTATGAGCCTCCGGTTCCGGTTGGAGAGCAGGAGCGCCCTCTGAGATTTCTTTGAGTTTCTGCTGACGTTATCAAATTAGTTTTCGGTTCGTTATTTGTCCTTTTACTGTTATTTCTCTATGTTACTGTGTTCTGTTCGTTGTTTCAAATCGTCCATTGTGGTTTTTGTCACGTTTCTTACCTGTTTAGCTAGCTTGGCTGGCTTGAGGACCTACCGTCCTCTTTCGTCGTTTTTTTTTTTTTCCTTACTTAATTTCTTATCTCCCACTCCTACGTCTTCCCCTTCTCCATAATCCTCTCATTTCTTATCTAAAAAAACAAAAAAAACAATATGGCTAACTTCTCTCCGATTCTTGCTCTTTTCTTCCTGCAATTTCTCTCGCTTCTTCTTCTTCTCATTTTTCACAACTACTTCTGACTAATCTTTAACTCTCATTATATATACAAAAAGCTTATAATGCTTCATCTTCCTCTCTTCCAATGTGGGACTCTTTCTGTTTCATTAATCACTACTTTTCTTTCTATTTCGGACTCTCTCTTTCACCTTGTCTTTCCTTGCCTAAAAATCCAATTTAAGCGTTTCTCTCCTTCTTGAATTGCTTTATTGCAATCATCAACTTGTGTACTTCGCTATCTCTACTAACTTAAAGACCCAGTTCTTGAATGTATCGCTTTCCTAACCATTCTTTTTTCCAATCCGTGCCCTTCTCCCTTTCCTCACTCATTCAAGTACCTCTATCCTTTCTCAAGCTCTTTCACTTTCTCAATCGTTCACCTTTCTCCCCTTTCATCCTCACTATCCTCTCAAAGTTGCCCCCTCTCTATCCCAAAGCTCCTCTTCATGCCCTCTCCTCCATCTTTCATCACCTCCTCATATCCTAACTGCTTCTTCCCCCTTCTTGTCCCCTCTCCCATGCCACAGAGCCTATTTTTCCACCATTCGGCCCCCTCCCCTAGATCTTCTGCAATCCCCACTCTTTCAACACCCTCCTTACCTCTCCCCCCCACCCTGCACCAAAGCCTCTCCCTACCCTTCTATTAAGTTGACTCAAATGTCGGGCCTTGCTCAACCTTTGATCTTTCCATAAGTCTGCCGACAAACAGACATAAGTGCCTACGAACTTTCCTCTCACGTGTCTTGCTTCCAAGTATCGCTCTCCGGTTTCCCTCTCCGGTTTAACGACCCGTCCTAGTGGAGTTCTTCTTCATCAATCTCTTTCTCATTCTGCTGCTCCATCCCCCCCGGATCATCTGGTCGGGCTTCCCTCCACTTCCACTCATGTTTATATGTGTAGTGTACGTACTAACGTTGATTCCATCTCCCTCCTATCCGAAAAATGGCATCTTCTATCTTTCACCATTCTTTTCTCTTTTGTTGGTTGCCTTCAATTGTCATCATTGTCAGTTGGCGAGGTGTACCTCTCTACCTGTCATGGCACCCGCAAAGCTTTCTGGATCATTGGGATACTCATTCGGTCAACTTCGCCCCGGATCTCAACCAATGTATACCCTCTTTGTCTATTTGAAAATTTCCCTTGACATATTTGCTCTCTTCTCGCTCCATCGGTTTCGACACCGTTGTCATGGAATCTTTCTGGTATTATCGACCCCACCGCATCGATGTCTGGCATTTCAAACGTGCGGGTCTCCAACATCCATCAACTTTAGATGGTCTCTATCACTACTTTCTCATTAATATCTGGAAATCGTTCGAACTTGCTTCCCTGCACGATTTTCCCTTTCTTCAGTGTCTCCCTTCTCCGCCTGGTTTTACTTAGCTGTCGGCGTTGTCTAAACAACTTGCTTTTGCTCATGAAGCAACCATTGAGGGCAATTCAGTTCCTTCACAAAGCTGACAGTGTTGTATTACCTAGAATCCGACACATCTTTCTTCTAGTTGAACTCTCAAACCTCTCTCCTCCTAATCTTGTCGTTTATCAATCTGTTTCTGATATTCCCTCTCCCCTCTACTTCAACTGCGCTCTGCTGAACGCTCGTGAAACTGATGCCTAAATCCGTGTTTGCAGCTAATCTTGTTGTCCTAACCCTCCTTTCATCTACCACTTTACCGTCGCACCAATGTCGGACATTTCTTTCTCTAACAGATGGAGAGCTTCTTTCAAACTCGATCAATTCTGCAACCGCTCAGACGCATAGCCACGTCCTTCAAGCCTGTCTTCTGTCTGCCACCCTTTTTCTGTTCTATTCACCCTCTCATTGTCAGCCATCTGCCATCTGTTGGAAATCTGTACATCCTGCCTGCTAAAGTTGCAAAAAAGTCCTGCACTCGGACTCAGCTTTTTCCATCATTTCGCAAGTTTGATCTTCATCGCTTCGCTGATCCTTCTCTTCTCCGATGGCTTGATTTCGATCTCATTTTGTTATCGACCAGTCATCACCTGGATATGCTGCTTCTGCTCTCATCATGGATGAGTCTTCAATGCCAGAAGAAATCGAGCCGATCCTGGATATACTGCTTTGCACTCTGACCTGCCTACTCACAAACTCCTTATGTTATCAGATCTCCATATGGCTCTGCAGACTTCCTTCTTCCATCATGTAGGCCAATAATTAGAGTTTCTTATCCCTCTTCCTGTCCAGGTGGTCCTCATAGGTTCTGGCCCTGTTCTTTTTTGGTTTTTCATCAATTCTCTCCACTCTTGAAAATGCCTCTCTCTCTTTGCTATGATCACCTCTGCCGTCATCGGTCATCCTCTGCGCAGCTGCGTTTCGCTATGCCTGATCTGTAATCCAAACTGTCCAATGTGTAACCTGTTTTCCAATCAGTACAATCTTCCATCTAAGTCTCTTCGAAACTTTGAACCCCATCAATTTTACTCCTTGGAAAATTTTCTTTCGCTTTGGTCTCACTATCTCTCATGATTTCTGGAAGTTCATTTCCACAATCGCCTCCAAAGCCAGTCCCCGATGAATCTCCGTATGCATCCTTCTCAGGCGCCTTTGAGTCCTGACACTTACAAGCTTTTTCCGTAGCGTGGATACTCTTTCTCTCGGGCTGGTGCTCTGGCCTCACTTCTCGGCTTACGCTGTCGAAACCAGGCATTTGATACTCGCATCTTCCCGCAATAACTGTCTTGGCCTCTCATATTCGCAGGTTGGTGGTGGCTTTCTTTCTTACCGTCTCCTTCCCCTTCCCCTTCTCTCTCTGCATTTCCACCATTTCACAGCGCTCAAGTCCTTCAACCCCCTTTGTAAATACAAATAGAATCACTGTCACCTTCTCTTTTTCCTTTTTTCCCCTTGGAATAAACTCCCACTTATTCTTTCCTTGTCCTCCAGGCTTTCAAAACAGTTCTGTTCCACCACTCTTATATCATCAATCTCGATCTTTTCTACCCAATCACCCAAGCCATTCTTCAATTCCCCTGCTTTCTCTGAAGTCCTGTATGTCATCTTTCTTCCCCATGTTCCCTGTCCCATCCCTCTCCTTCCACATCTCTTATGGTTTTCCCATGTTTTGTCCTCCACTCCGCCCTCTTTATGCCTTGCTGTGCATGTTGTTAGCTCTTCTGGTTGAAGGTATACAAAAAAAACTCTTTTATAAGTGTACGCGATAATTACCCGCCGGGGGGTATTGTAATTGGGTCGTTCTGTTGTTTGTCTTTTTTCTTGCCAAACGAGTTGAGATATGTTAGTTCAGTCTGTATGTTTTTTTTTTGTTTTTTTTTTTGTTGTTGTCTTAATCACGAAAAAATTCTGAACAACAGTTTTCATTGGCATTGAACTTCGTATCAGATGCCTATGGATGTCCTTTTCAGCCCTAGAAATTTTTGAAGTCAAAGTCAAGTCAAGTCACCGTCGAAATCAGGAATCGCAACCTATTTTTTTGATTATTTGATTAGTCGTTTCAACTTCATGAATATAGTTCATGTCTGCGCTCGCTGATTCTTTTTGTGGCGGATTGGCTTTACTCATTGTTTTTTTGTTTGTTTTTTTTTCTGTTAAGCACTATAATCACTCTATGCGAAGACATTTTATTGAAATTTTTTGTATTGCATATTTCGGGCCTTTAGTCCCTTTCAGCGTTCATAAATTTGTCATCAAGTCAGGTCACTTTTGTCGATAGGGGTCGCTCCCATTTTGGAGTATTTATCAGTGTCTTCATTTGGATATGTTAGTGGTTGGCATTCAGTCTGATAATTTTGTGTTGCGATTGGCTTGACTTCATGAGTTTTACCTAGTCAACATATTTGCCAAGGTAATTTTCAAGTTTTAGGAACCATATGTGGTTGTCTCAAATGAACTCGGTGAGCTTTGTATATCAAGTTGAGACTTTGACTTGATTTTCCGTTATATGAGGCAACGCATATTATTTATTCATGGTTCTCTGTAACGATTCTCACGAATTTCTCGAGGCAGTTTCCTCAGAGTCGCTCCTGTGGATAGCAGCTTGTTCACTCAGATGTCTTTAAATACAAGTGGTCACTTTTGGCAAGATACTATCACTACGGGTGACATGGTATTGTATGTTTGTTTCGACTATTTCATGTTTTTTTCTCTGCAACGATTGGATAGACGGATTTCACCATTCGGTACGCGTACTCTGTTGATTTTTGATTTGTAATTTATGATGTCTAGGTGTGTGACAGCCTTTGGATGAAAACTTTGGACCTTGTATTCTCTGAACCCTAGGAAAATGAACCTTGTCCCGGCAAGTCTTTTCTATGGGAATGTTGTGATTTGTTATGCATAAGTTCTCTTTGGTTCATATGGATTAATGTTAGAAGCCATGATCTATATGAAGATTTGAGTCATCTAGGTACAATGTCCACAAAAAAATCATTATGTTTATCTGTCACGTTTTGCGCAATTTTTTTTTGTTTTTTTAAACTTCAAATATCTTCTTCTCTGAAGTGGGACACGAGGCGATTTAAATTGACTGAGCTTGTCATGAGAACAAAGTTCAACTTTATATTATTATGGATGGTTTAGCAGCCTATGGATCTCCCTAACTAATATACACCATAAAAGAGTCTGAGTCGTTTCTTGATTGCTCTTTTCTTGTTTTTTTTGTGATCTGAATTGTTAAATATGGTAGACGAGAGTGTTGCCTGCGACAACGGTTTGGTAACTGTCTTCTTTATCACGTACCTTGGCAGCAGCTGACCGGCGACTTTTTTTCGTATTTGTTACGAATTTTTACTTTATGTATTTTTACTGGGTTTGCTGATTGATCATATACACATTAGCTTTCACTAAAAATAAAATTTATTCTGGTGTGATGATTCTTGTTGGAGATATTCTTGATTATATCAACCCAATCACTCTTCACCATTATTTTGGAGAAAACATTCCTCTACAGATTATTTATTCAGGGATCGATCTATTAATTAACCTGCTCTCCACAAATACGCTTATAAAGATATGAACTGCACGAATGAGCTTGCTGTTTCAAGCCTACCGTTCTTGCTGTAGAAATTCATTCAGTATGACATGAGATGTCATTGTCAGCACCCATTCCTGCCATTATCTCACTTACATTTCTAGTTGGTAATAGTTTTGAATTAATGTTAATATATTTTTTTGTTTCGAGTTAATTTATTACAAAATGTGTGATGCACCTTCTGCAACAATCCTATTCTTTCTCTTTCATTTTTGATATTGCTGTTTTCACTTAGCTCAGTAAATAGATTATGTTATTATTTTTTGCATTATCGAGCGGCGAACTATCAATTAGCATGCCAGCAGGTGGAAGAATAACTTTATTGTGTTAACCAATCAACCGAACAAATGTATTATTAGAGGGTATCAAGGAAAATACATGTGGGTCTTCTCTTTTAATCCGCAAAACTTACACAAAATGATTTTGTTGTCACTTTTTCATTCCTTTGTGAGACAACGGTTGCTTAAGTCATTCCTCGCTAATTTTGTTATATTCTTTATGTTTGCATGTTACATGCATGTCATACTTTCTGACACGAGAGGCACGTTGGTTCCAAGGGGAACTTCTGTGTGAGTGCGTTACCTAAATACAGACTGATGTCTCGTGCTCATTAAGTCAGCTTCTTTCTGTGATTATTCTAATTAATTTATTTTTCATGTTTCACATACCTGTCTTATGGAACAGTATCTTATATATTTATATATTATTATTATATATATTCTAGCATACTATATAATATACGTAGGCGGCGATGCGTGCCGGTATCTAGAAACTATAGTTAGAGTCAGCAATGGATGTCTTATAGCGAGATGTGGAATACCTAGATTATGGCATATCTATCATCGTTCCTTCTACTGATAACTATCTGTTCGCATTTGAATGAAAGTACGAAATGCAGTTTGAATCGGAAATCCAAGTTCGGGGGTGCTGTGGTGAATCATTCTAAATCGAAATTCGCTCGGTCCTTTGTGCACAGTATTCAACGATTTGTGTGATTTCTTGGATCATCGACCATAACCTAGAGGCAGTAGCATTTGCGAAGGCCTCAGCTCTGCTATTATATTTTGCATTACCTTTGACCCATGACTAAGGAAATGGTCATATGTCTGAGCCAAGTTGTAGTACTATTGAGTCCATTTGAACTGTAAGTTATTCGTTCGATGCACCTCACTTGTCGTAGGGGCCTTCAATTTCGCACATTTCGGCTCTATTTAGGGGGCGCTCGTGTATAATATGCATTATATCACAAACTATATTTTACTAGAGCGAATCATCCTGAGATATCTGTAAATTTCATTAACTACTGGGATAATGTTTCGGAATTTAGTTCCCGTGACGGTATCTATTTTGAAGGTTTTCGGTTGTTGCTAGGAACCAAACCCCTAGACCATCCAATTTCATAAATAGGCATAAATTGTACGTACACCGGTTTGGTCAGATTCGCACGTTTTACTACCATTAGCTGTGACAAACAACTACATGTCTCGTTCTTTCTACGTCAGAACTCATGACCTAGCTGACGACTGATATTAAGACTGTACTTCGGGACGTGAAGCTGATTTTGGCCTTCCGTATGACTTTAGCGGAACTGGAAACATCCAGATCGTCAGCATATCCATAAGAATATATAAATGAATCATTATAATTTTATAAAATAAATGAAAAATGTAGGTGAAGTTACTGAGACAATAGGGAGACATGTTATTTGTCTGCTGAGGACATCAAGTCGTTCAGGAAAATCACAGACCTCGGAAGCATCCGTTAAATACAATAATGAAGAAAAAATAAATAAATGAAATCAATGCAGATGAGCAACCATACATGGGAATACTGTCCGTGCTTACAATTGTAAGCACACCCGCTGAATATTATTATACATTATATTGTACTAATATACTAGTTTATTACCCACATGTATGTTATGTCTTGTTGTATGCGGGCTTGCTAGGAATGGAGTATTGTTCCGTTGTCATTCTTATGAAGTGGTAAGTGAAACACAGGCAATGTAATAAACCAACATCTTTCATGTAGCCCAGTGTTTTTTTTTTACTAAATACAGTAATGTCATATAAGTATGACTTAAACGAACCACTAATTTTAGACTACAATTTACACCCCAGCACTCAAGTTGTGGGCTTGACGCGACATGGCACATCAAGGTGCGAGGCTGTGAAACCCACAAGTTCCAGCACACTTTGCCTCGAGCATTCTCGGACGTGCGCCACATCCATTGCGTTCTTGGTCCTTGACACCAGTCTTTTCTTCGAACCCGATCTTTCTGTGTTCAAACCGGCTGTGGCAGTGTTGGATCATCATGTCGTAGACCCTGATGCAAAACTCCGTGTGCTGTGAGCTGAATCCTTGTGCGTGAGCTAGACCTGTGTCAATGAGCTGTAATGTACGGTGAGCTTCTATGTTCCGAACTTGAGATCTGGGTATGTTCGCATGTGTTGACTTACGTGAGGTACCACCCCATGTTATGGTTTGATGTATTGCATTTGTCATGTTGTTTGTAAGCTCTACCATTGAAGCCATTTTTATTTATGTCGTAGCTAACACTTGTACTCGTATACCTTACCTTTCCCTTGTGTATGCACCGTCTGCTGTCTATGGTTGAATTATTCTGATAGCTGTCCATTGATCAGTGCCCCTGATGATTAGAGCAAGATGTATCATGAGCCAAATGAGCTTCATGCCTTCTTTTATATCACACACTACCTTGAAAATATAGTCAGTACATTAGCCAATGTTCTTATTCTGCGCTCCTTACAGGTGTGTGCACTACATCAGTAGTTGTGTTCTTTAGATTGCAGCCAACCGATCAATACACATTTCGAATTCTGACAATATGCCTTTGCTAGACAGGTATCTATCTTGATTCAACCAATTAGAAGTACATTAACTTCTTATTATTTCTTTTACCCCTTTTTTTCTTTGGGTTATGGCCATTAAGTTTTTGTCCACATGGCATTGCCAACTGTTGTCTACCCACCCAACTTCCCTTTTGCCACATCTTTACAACCACTTAAACCAATGTTACCTGTATTTTCATCGGTCAGTATTTTCTAGTTTGGAAGGAATTATTCCATGCAAGAACCAGTTCCTTGAACGTAATGTTGACCACACCGGAGCATTGGGTTGCTTGGCGGGTTGGAAGGCCATTATATGGAACAGGGAATGTGGCCGAATATATTACTTTGGGACAACAAAAAAGGTTAAATGCATGATAAGTCTTAGTCTACGTGTAGTTAATAAGGTTACGTTAGCATTAAGTTTATGCTGTTGCACGACGTGGAGTAGCCGACACTGAGTTAGTAGGGCGAGAATCATTAGGGTAGTAGAGATAGAGTATGGCAGATTCAGCGGATGATAGCGGTAAGAGAACGTTTGAAGGTTGGAAGTGTGAGGTGAGTACATTGTGTGATGGAGGTTTGAGGCTCAGTAGGTACTGTATGGTGGATACATCGCAAATGGTGCGACATGCATTATGGTGCGGGAGATGCCATTGGGCGGGAGTATTGGATGATCGACTCTCCGCCCAGAGGAGGGACTGCCAACGGGGAAGGTCTAATAGCTCCAAGTAAGATTGCTGAGTAAAGGTTACACTTGCACCAAAAAATATGACTAGACGTGCTCGTTTTGTGTATGTTATGAGGATTAGAGATCCGTGTAAACAGTCGGCTATCGTATTCAAGTTAGCCCATAGTATGACTGGATTGGTGAAAATTAGGTTAGACGACGAGTTTGTTTGTGGGTCTACCATAGATATTTTGACAGGTAACATTTAACTTTTGGAAATGTGACGCAGGTGGGCATGAAGTCGTGAAAGTTTACTGATTGCTTCATATTACTTGAGTCAATTCCGCTGGTGATAGAAAAGGATTACGCATTATATAAAATATATAATGATATGTATGGAAGTTGCGGGGTACCGACACTGATTGGCCAACCCGGATGCTAGAAGCGGTAGCTCTAGCGGCCGTGATATGTCGTTGAAAGGGTAGCAAGTAAATGGTAGCCGACTGGGTGTCGGTGGCCCATGCGAAGTATGCACGAATGTAGTCCGGGTCGACCCGGAGTTCCGTGCAGGTGCCGACCCTTCAGTGTTTGCGGGCGGAACCGCGAGCGCCGTTGCCGCAGTGAGCCAGTGTCGTGTTTGGGGTCACCGCAAGCCAACTCACAGGGACTAAATGAAGGGCCATCGATAAGAGCCGCCCGCGCGGGCAAAGCCGCCAGCCCTGCTCTATCCGTAGTGCAGTTGTCAACGGAGATTGCCGATTGGGGCACTCCCTAGGAAGGTGTTTAAGGGGAGCTTGGTAGGCTCGCGACGGCAGCCAAATGTAGTGCCCGAGTTATTAAAAAAGTGGGAGATACCGAATGGCAAACACTTGACATCAGATAGGGAGATATGGGGCTGAACGCAACAACCAGATCTGAAAAGCAATCGAAGTGAGAGGCAAGACCACGGGGGAACACCATGGACTCAATGAAGTACTGACATAATGATTAAGACAAACCGACTGGGGATAAGCGGGGGGTAACATGGTTTTTTATGTTTAATTGTTGCACCAAAATTTCCGTAATCAGGAGAGCGAGAGCAACCCTCACCCAAAGCGGGGAGACACCCGCTGTACCAGCTGCAGTTGGATCCCGTGAGTGAAAGTGGGTACGGGTACTATCCCAGGGGAAGAGTGGGAGAAAATATCTGAAAGAGAAACGAGAGGGCAATGAAGAGACATCCACCGAAATATTGATGAAGGTAACACGTCTAACACAGCCGACAGTGGAAAAATCTTGGTTTTACCGAACAATAGGAATTAGTAGACGACGAGTGCGCTGTCTGTTAGAAGAGCGCCCCGGGGTTTAACCAGCGATTCACAGATATGTAAATTGGTGTCGGGTGTAAACGATTAGGAAGTGTTACCTGCCGTACCATCGCAAATCCCTTTACGTCTCTTCGCTTGATGGGAACCGCTGACCGCTACTGAGAACGCTTTATACGTCAGCTAAAAAACTTCTGGCGAAAATGGTATGGCCATAATACTTGAGGCCTCGGGAGCTTAGGGTGGCCTCAGACAATGCATGACGCTAGCTCTCCTCCACCTTCCTCCGGGAATACTGAAACAACCGGTAAGGTGAAACCTGTATTGGAGTAGCGTATGGGACGATGTAAGCGTTAGCCAGAACCAGAGACAGTAAAGGGTCGTACAGCGCGACGATGTATAAGTGGGAAGTAGGGCAAGTGAAGTAGTGAAAGAGAGACAAAACTACAAAAAAACAAATTCCAGACATTGGGGGCGTATAATTAGCTGTTCTAATTGACGGAATATTATCAGAAAGGAAATCGCTAAGCTGTAGGTAGACAATGGGACAGCTGGACAGCAAAAGGAAAGCGAGATAAGTGGAGGGATGACAATGTATGGTAGGTCCATAAAGAAGACACTCCGTGCGCTTGTAACTAGACGAGTGCCACAGACCGAATACAACAGTCTGTCACCATATACCCTCCACCGAACCTGCACCCTGACATGGTCAAAAAAACGATGTGCCGGCCAACTTCAATCAGACCCGCTCTGCGCTCCGCCGTTTTTGACGATGCGAAGCCGAGCCACACGATGGATACAATGACCGGAACCACGCCTCGTCACATGCGCAGCGCAACCACCCCTGAATATATTCCGTGGCAAGGCCGCTGTGCCAGACTAGGTAACGGCGAATTCATGTCTCCGCCAGCTGTTTTTGCCCTGCAAGGCCTGCCTGCGGAAATATATAAAATTACCAAAGGTCCGGAAATATACGTTCCGACGGCTGTTATTTCTGCAAGGCCGTGTGCGTGCGGAACACACCTTTCTCCGGAACTTTGCCTGGCACTGTGTTTGCACAGATCGCAACGGCTTTTTATGCAGGACTATTGATTCTAGCCCTATATTAACCTCCTGAATTATGCCACATACGTTCTATTGCCCAAACCTCTCCCAGCCGCATGCTTCATTTGGACCCCTCTTGTTATTGTCGTTTGCTCAAGCCCTCCGTTGTTCATCTGCCATGTGCTCGCAGGGAATACGTCTTAAGCAACAGTTTGCAATGAACATGGCGAGGAACTACGTCCCTGTTGAAGGGACAAGAACAATGCAAATCCACAAAGGCAAAATAATGCCCGCAGCTGGCGGCCTCGTGCCATCGGTTTTCTTTGACTTTCTTACCTTTTTCCTGCACCGATAGTATCCAATGTTCCATGTCGGCCTCCATATAATGGAATTCCTAGTGACCTTATATTACTCAAGGTCTTCCAAAGTTGAATATACCAGTTGGAAAATGTTGAGTAAATATAAACTACAGATCAGTAGCTATGCCCACCGGCATGGTCTAGCGCCTGTTGGCTATTGCCCTAATATATATGTTCGATCTGTGTGACGTGACGCTTGTAGTATTAGTCCTTACTAACAGGCGTCCGGCTAATCTCCTATTTTGAAAGCATTGCGGGATCTTACGGCAATTACCTGCCAATATGATACCAATCCAAATGTCGTCACTCAAGGCGCGCATCCGTAAAGGTAAAAAATGCGGTAGAACTATGAATTGGAATCCAATGTTATACACTACACACAATGGCCATGACGCCACGCTACACGCACTGAACCTTATACGACATCGGATTCGGGACGAGTCTGTAAAAAGGGGAGGGGGTAGTGTTACGGTTGTGGAAATTCGCATTACACCATAAAGGCCCTCAGGTGAGATATCTCGATAAGTCCATGTGTAGTTAGCCCAAACTCGTTGTATAGAGGGAATTTATGTGATCCATCCGGGCTGCGACGCTTTGA
>CM068956.1:92956957-92968898 GCA_035128595.1 Eptatretus atami | reverse complement strand
AAGGCCAGCCGGAGACTCCAGTCTTAGAGACCTTCCAAAAGCAATGACGACCGACGCGCCCCAACCCCAAAACTGCGGGCCTCCCAAGAAACTGCTCACCCTTCAGAAGAAAAAAAACAACTCCCACAAGGACCCACGCGGGCAACAAACTTTTTTCTGGAACGATCGACATACGGAAGCCAACAAGAAACTTACCACACACACAACACGCCACCCCCCACACGCAACCACACCACCTAGCACAACACACCACTCCAACCACACGCCCCACACACAGACCGGCACACCACCCACAACAACACACCCACCACCACCCCACGGCGCACGCCCCAACACCCACATCACACCACAGCCACAACCACCACACACCGGCCCAACCACCACCCAACACGCAACCACAACACAACAACACGTCAACCACCACCACCGCACACACACACGCACACCACCAACACAAGAACCACACCCCACCCACCACCACACCCCACCAACACAACAACACCAAACACCAACCACGGCCCCCCCCCCAACACGCAACACAACACACCGGCACCACACACCACCCACCCACAACGGAACGCCACCACACTCAGCACACAAACAACCACACACACGGCCACACCACACGCACAACCAGACGGCACCCCCCACCACAAAACAGAACACCACGCACACACACGCACCCCCACGCCCCACACCCACAACACCAACACCGGCACACGTGCCACCCCCACGCCCCACCAACTCAACGCAACGGCCGACAGCAACGCTGCCCACGCCACGCCACACGCACGCCAACGCCCCCAACCCCCAACCACCACACGCACCCCACGGCCACGCACGCACACGCCACACCCAACCCCCCACGCCACTGAGGGGGTTCCCCAACGTCGTCCTTTTCCCATCGTCGGAACCCCGCTTGCTTGGAGCCGGGGCGGGGCCTTGGTGGAGCTAAAAACGCCCGCTTTGATCCCCCGCACCTGAGTTTGGAAAGGGACCCCCACATGCGGGGTCCGCCCGCTTTTTCCTGGGGCGCGGGTTTTATGGCCGCGCCCGCGAGAAAAAAACCCCCGCGGCCCCCCTCTACGAGTTGTTTCTTTGTTTTAACACCCCCTCTTGCTGAGAACAGGAAAAGCTGATTTTGGGGGCCTATTTCCCGTGGAAGACCATTCGTGGGTGAGGGTGGAATTCACGACGACCAATTCGAGGGGGAAAGTCCGAATCCGAGCCCACCGGCCGAGGCCCAGACAGGGGGAAGCCAACGACAGTGCGAGGAAGATCCTTGGCAAGAGTTTTAAAAATAAACCCCAAACTTATTAAAATAAAAAAAACTCCCACAGGCCCACCAAAACCACGAAAGAATTCCCTTGGAGGGACAGAGGGGATAGAGATTTTCTAAAAACTAGTTTAAAGCCCACACCACTTATCCCGAATTTAGCCGAAAAAGATATATAACGGGACTAGACGGGCATTGTTTTTGTGTGCCACCAAGGTTTCTATCCCAAAATACCGGAGCGGAAACAATCTTCCCAGCCCCACGGAAACCAACCCTTTCAGAAATTCTTCATCAAACCGTTTGGCGTTTCTTTAGCGTTATCCACCCCACCCGACACTTGGGACACAGACCCAAAACAACCATCATACCGGAACAATGATTTCTTTCCACAAATGCGATTTATTTATACCTTTTGGGAGACTTGAAGGATGTCGGAAAGTCAAAATTAACTAAAGGAATTTATATTCGAGCACAAGATACTTCAAACGCCGATTTCAGGGGACAACGGGAAAAAAAATTAAAAATTCGAGGGACGAGCAGTTTTTCAAACTTTGGGGAAAATACCAAACAAAGTGGCTTACCGGAACCTGTTCCACAACAGGAGCCACCTCGTGAAAGGGACGCCGGCTGAACCACCCGCCCTTTCATGCCCCGACGAAGATAGGGAAAGTCCGACAAACAAGGGAAAAAAAAATTCTTTTACCGCAGAATTCGTTATAATTTACATTCACAAACGTCCCAAACACTTGAAAATCTTATATGGGGAGCGTGTTGTGTAAATCTGACCTCCGAGGCCAGGCGCAGCCAAACCGTTATATACCAAACAAACGGCCCATTTAGGAAACGAGGGGTTCCAGTCCGACCAAAAAAAAACTGGCCCCAACAAGAGCATAATTAACATGAATAAATGCATCTGTGGCAAGCGAGCCGGAGGCAATTTAAAAAAATAAAAAAAAATCTCGAAAAACTCATTTAATTTCCTTTCTATTAAACGATGAGTTTTACGTTGTTATTTCAACGTTGTCGTTACACAAATAGGACAAAATACTGTTGATTATAGTTTGTTACAAAACATTCCAGATTTTATTAAACAAAACCTTTTTCACTTTCCCTGAGATTGTTCTTGTTCCGTTGGAAAGCCAGGGATGGTGGTATTAAGGTGTGAGCATAGCTGGCCTTTTCAAGCAAGATTGACCCGGGGGGTTTCGAATTTATCCCGGCCATCGCATGGCGGTTTTTTTTGTTTATCTTTTTTCGTTTAATATTTAAATCTACTCGTATGACGTTCCGGACCAAACCCCTTCCCTTCGGAACAAATCGCGGTGTTAACGAGGTTTTTTTTTCCCCAACAAATTCCTCGATTCGGTTGTGGGCGGGTGGAACAAGCTGTTCAAAATTGGAAAAGCTAAAGATTTCCTCGTGCTTCTTTAATGTGATGGACGTTTTCGATTGTGATTGTATCAGCGTTATGCGAATAAATTATTTTCTTTGTCTTATAAAATGGGGCCCGGGCTGATCGTGTCCTTGGCAAAACAAAAATAATTCAAAAAACAGGCTTGGGTTAGGTCGTTGTAAAAGGTATAGGCGATTTTCCATTTAAGCCGGGGCGGACTATTTTATTTGAACAGTCCCAACTTTTTTTCTCGGAGGGGGGAATTGGTCTGCCAACAATCCGAGAGATTTGGTACTGTTTGCTTTGCGCCGTGGGCTTTGTCTTCGCATTATATACCATTGGGGAAGAGTCTCACGACGATCCGCCGAAATTGAACACCAACTTTCTGGGTTTGTGCAAACCAAAAAAAGTTCCCACAAGAACACCAACAACAGTGAGTTAGGGTTAGATCCTTCCCACGAGAATCTAGAAAACAAAAAAACATTTTCTTCCCACCAAAACGTTTGTCACGATATGAATTTTTTGGCAAAAACCAAATTTTTTCAACCAATCATTCTGCAAATTTTTTGTGTATTTTGTTAGGTAACACCAGTTTCTCAAGAGGGGATTTTTTTGGACTTCCTCATGGAGTAACATATTGTTAATGTGTTGTAATTTTGTTGGTAAACGGAGCTAAGGATTTGTATTCCTAAATTGTGAAAGTAGCTAAACTATTGTTAATTGTTGTGTATTTGGTTTGGTAAAGCCGGGCCAAGGAATTTGAAACTTCCTTTAATGGAGTAAGGGCTATTTGTAACTGTGTGTTGGGGTGGGGAGTGGTGTTGGGGGGTTATATAAACCTTGGCCATTAGTGGAATTTGGATTTTTTTTTCCTTTAGATTTGGAAGTTAGCTATGTTAAGTTTGTGTATGTTGGTAACGGCCAGGATTTTGACTTCCTACAATTGGGAAGTTAGCTAATGATATGTGTGTTCTTGTTGGTAACCGGGGCCAAAGGATTGGGGACTTATCCTTAACAGAATGGGGAGTTTAGCTTGTAATGGTTGTGTATGTTTTGGTAAAACCGGTTCAAGGGAATCTTTGACTTCCTAATGGAGTAGCTATTTGTTAATGTGATGTATTGTTTTTGGTAAAACCGGTCAAGCATTATTGACCTATTTTCCACTGGATGGAAGTAACTTATTTGGTTAAGTGTGTATTGTTGGTAAACCGGTCAAGGGATTTTTGAAACCTTTCCCTGATGGGAAGGTGGAGGTAACATGTAATTGTGTGTTTACTGTTTGTTAAACGGTCAAGGAATTTGGACTTTTTTGCCTCCATTTGGAGTTAAGTAACATTGTAATGTGTGTATTGTTGGGTAAAACCGAGTTTTCAAGGATCTTGACTTTTACCTCATTGGAGAAACTTACTGTGTGGGGTTTAATGTTTGTTGATGTTTTCGGTAAAACCGGCTTTAAGGATTTACTTTTTCCTAAATAGGAAAGTAAACTATGTAAAATGGTTGTTCTGTTTATGTTGTAAACCCGGGCCAAGGGATTTATGGGACTTTCCCTAAATGGAGTCAATAACTTTATTTGTTTAATGTGCCGTTTCGTTATGTGATAAAACCCGGCCCAAAGGGATTTGGAAACTATTTTCCTTTAATGAGAGGAGTAGCTATGTAATTGTGCTGTATTTTTGTTTAAACCGGGCCCAAGGATTGACTCCTAGGAGTTAGCTTATTTGTAATTGTGCTTTGTTGTTTAGGTAAACCAAGGCCCCAAGGATTTCGACTTTCCTGATGGAAAAGTTAAGCTATGTAATTGTGTGTTAATGGTTTGGGTACAAACCGGGCCAAGGATTTGGACTTTCCTGCAAATATGGAAGTAGCTTATGTTAATTGTTGTTGTATTTGAAAACCGGGCCCCCAAGCGATTTTGGGAAACTTCCTAATGGAGGTAAGGCTTTATTGTAATTAGTGTTTGTTTATTGTTTAGGTAACCGGCCAACGGATCTTGACTCCTTAATGGAACAAGGCGAGTAGGCTATGTTACATGTCGTTGTTTAATTTCTTGTTGGTTTAACGGGCCCCAAGGACTTTGACTTTTCCTAAATGGAGAGTTAGCTTATTCTTGAAATGGTTTGTGTATTGTTGGGTAAAACGGTTTTCTAAAGGATTTTGGACTTTCCTAATGGAAGTAAGCCTAATGTAAGCTTGTTATTTTGTTGGTTAAAAGCCGGTTCAAAAAATGACTTGACTTTCTTCACTGATGGAAGTACTATGTAATGTTTGTATTGTTTGTGGGTAAACCGAGTCCAAGAATTTGGACTTTCGCTGATGGAGATAAAGTAAGTGAGTTAAGGTAACTATTTTTAATGTTGTAGTTTATTTGTTTGTAAACCGGCCAGTTTGAAACTTTGCCTTTTTGAATGGGGAGTGAGTAATAAAACTATGTAGTTGTTTGTTATATGTTGGTTACCAGCCAAAGGATTTGATTTCCTAAAATGGAGTTGATGTAATTCTTTTGTGGGTCATGTTGGTTTAACCGCCAAAGATGACTTTTTTTCCTTTGAATGGGGAGTAGGGCTTTTTGTAATTGTTGTGTATGTTTTGGTAAACGGTTTTCAAGGATTTTTGGACTTCCTAAATGGGGAAGTTCAGCTTATGTGAATTGCTGTTTGTTTATCGTTATGGAAAAAAAACGTCAAAGGGAATTTATGACTTTTCCTTGATGGAGTAAAACTTACTTATTGTAAAAGTGTGTGTGTTATTGGTTTTTGGTACAACCCGATCAAGGCATCTTTGACTTTTCCCCTGATGGACGTTAACTTATGTATATGCTGTGTATTCTTTTTTGGTAAAAACCCGGGGCCAAGGATGGAACTTTCCTTTAATGGGGTAGCCTAATCTTTAATGTGATGTATAGTTTTTGGTAACCGTTTCAAGGCGGATTTTATGGACAACTTAAGTCCTAATGGGAGTCGGCCTATGTATTATGTTTGTGTTATAGTTTTGGTAAAACGGCCCAAGCGATTTTTGGACTTCCTTTCTTGGGAGAGATAGTGCCTATGTTAAATGGTGTATTAGTTTAGGTTAAAAACCGGTTCAAGGATCTTGACCGTTCCTTGATTGAGGAGTACACTTGTATCGTAAGTTTAAATTGTGTCGTTTATTGTTGGGTAAACCGGCCAAGTATTTTTGACTTCCTGATGGAGTTAAAACTTTATCTGGTAATTTTCTTGTGTTATGTTGGTTAAAACCGGTATTTCACAGGATTTTGACTTTTCCTGACGTCGGAGTAAAAGCTATGTCTAAATGTTGGATTGTATCTTTGGAAAAAACCCCGGTCCCCAAGGATCTTTGACCTTCTTCCTTGATGGAGATAAGCTATGTAACTGTGTGATTCATGTTGGTAAACTGGGGCCCCCAAGGAATTTTGACTTCCTTGATGGGAGTACGGCTAGTGTTTTACCCTGTTGATGGAAACTTTCGCAATTTACACCCATAAAAAAGGAGTATTCCCTTCACGGTGAGATTATATCGGAGAAGTGTCCATTGTTGTTGTTAGGGCTCCACAAAACCCGTTTATGTAATAGAGGAAAATTTATTTATTTGTGATCCACATGCCGGGCCTGCCGGACGGCTTTTGACAGTTTAAGCCATTTTTTTTCTGTTTACTATCCATTTTTTATTTACCAAACAAACAGATTTTCTCCAAACAACACCACACCATTCCCCCACCCCCCAACAGCGCCCAACCCCCACACTTTAAACAAACGGACGTCCAACCCTGCCCCAACCACCTCTACGCTTTACCACAACATTAATCAATCGCTTTTTCTTTTTCCTTACAACCCAATTATTCGCAAAACACCGCCCCACCCACCCTTCGCCCATTTTACCTGCAAACAACTTTCATCTCCCACGATCCATCCTCCTTATTCTACGGCCCATTCCCCCAAACCCCAACCCAACCCAGTTTACAACACCCACAACGTCGTTAGGTTTACCCGGAGCACCCGTTCGGCAGTATGGAGGCCGATAAAAAACGCGTCGATATCCTGCCAAGATCCAGGGTAATTGCTATTTTTTTCACGGGGCCCAACTTTTCTTTCCTTTCCGTCCCAAATTGGGGCGAGCGCGAAGCGGCTTGGCCCCGCCCCTCCAGGGCGGTCGTTAGGTTTCGGGAATTTTCCGTTCTATTTGTTCCGTATTATGCAAACAATTTTTTAAGAGAGATTTATTCAGGGGAAGTTTCCACGCCCCATGTTTGCCCGGAAACCCCCAAATGGCTGGACCCGGGCGGGAGGCGGGCGGTGTTTGGGCCCGGCCTATTCCCAAATCGCCGTTTTCTGAATCGGGACAATCTTTGCATAATCGGGCCGGGCCTCCTGACGAAAGCTATTACCAAGGGATCGCGAGACCCGGCCAAGGCGGAAACTCCGACGTGAGTTGACGCGAGAAGGCGTGGGCAGGCGTGGGGAGCGGTTAGAGGTTCGAGCGTTCGGGAGGAGCGGAGTTCTTGGAGAGTTGAGCTTGAAAAGAAGGGAGTACTGGCGCGGTGGAGCTTGGGCAGGGGAGCGGCAGAGGGTCGGCGGAGCACAGGCGGAGCCTCGGGTCACGAGGGCAGAGAGGACGGGGGGTGGTCAGCGACGAAGTTGCGGTATGTGGAGGGGACGTCCTCGTCGGCGGTACCCCCAAAGCCCGCCCAGCCACTTCCCCACTCCCCCCAGCCATTCAACAAATTTTTCCCCTTTTTCCGCCCCCCCGGCGAGATAGCTGCCCCCCCAAAACGGGGGGCCCCCGTTCCTCCCCCCCACCCCCCAAAACCCGTCACACTGGTTTATGCCAACGAGCACGCACCCAGGGGCCACGCAGTTGGGGGCCCACAGCCCGGTGCGGGTGGAACCCCAATTTTTTGGCGGGCTTTTGCCCAAAGCCAACGCCGTCTTCACAAGGACGCGGGTTTAAGACCTCCCCGGTCCACATGCCGAGCGGACACTTGGCCGCTCCCCTCCAGGTCTTCCCCAAACGCACAATTTTGGGGGCCTAACGGCCCTTTTGTCCTTTTGGCATCCTTTCTGTCTTGTGAGGGTGGGCTTTCCCCTTCTTTTTTTGCCCCTTTTCTTGTGTTTAAATGTTGTTCGTTTCTGGCGCGTTCTGGTTTTGGGAAGGTATTAACAAAACTGTTGTACAATCTGTTTCTTTGCCAGTGTGTTAACGGCAGTTAGGTCAGTAGGTGTCAACTGTTTCTTTCTATCTTTGGAGCCCTCTTGCATTTTTTTTGTAGCATTTCATATGTTATGGCCTGATATATTACTGCTTCCCGTGTGTCGGCGTCAAATAAATTGCTTGCCTTGTGAAAACTGTTGCCCCGTTTCTCCTTCGTCTTTTCTTTTCTTTCTATCTTGAATTTTCTCCCCATTATTCTTTTGGCCATCACGTTAAAGACGGTTCGTAAGTTGGGTCTGTTCAACCACATCCGGGTAACTTAATTCTGGACATACCCTATCCCAGGTCTTTCGATGATAAATAACCCCACTTCAACGCTCGTGCTTCATTTTTTTCCCTTTTTCCTAGACTCAGTTACCGAACGGGGGTTTTCTCGCCTCCTAAGTTCGGGCTCCATGTTGGTTTCACCTGGAGTTCGACCTTGTGTGCTGATTTGTTTTTTTTATACCGATATCGAGGGCCCCGGGTTTTTAAAACCATTATTCCGCGTGTTTTTTAGTTTTTTTTTTACTAGTATTGTCGAGTTTTGGCCGATTACAACCTCTACCCTACTGCGTGCACGTGGACGCATTGCACGAATTCGTGCGTGAGTCGACAAGGCCCACCCATGACTAGCCTCTCGTCTCAACGAACAGAATTGGGTACCGATTCCATGGGCCCGACGTCCCACGATTTCGACGTACGTGGCCCCGTTTCGCACGCCCCCGGCCGGTAGCACGAAATGCCGCCAAACACAATTTAACTGGTCATGTATGTTAGTAAAAACGGCCAAAAGCAATTTGCAACTTCCTAATGCAGTAAAGAGCCATGTAATGCTGTGTATGTTTATGTAAATCCACGCCAAGGATTTACTTCCCTAAGGAGAGGCATCCCATAATCTTTACATGGTGTGCATGCTTGGAACCGCCCAAGATTTGGTACCTTCCTCAATGGCTAGTCCAGCCACTGTAATTGGTGGCTATTTGCTAACCAAGCCAAGCATTTGACCTTACCTAATGGAAGTAGCTATGTAGCTTGCTGCTATGTTCGCTAAACCACGCCACAGGATTAGACTTCCTAATGGAAGTACCATCGTCATGTGTGCTATGTTAGTAACCAGCCCAAGGAATTTGACTTCCTAATGAGTAGCATGAATGTGTGTATGCTCTAGTAAACCAGCCCAAGGATTTGACTTCACCCTAATGAGGAGCTATTCTAATGTGTGTATGTTGGTACACCGGCCAAAGATTGACTTCCTAATGGCATAAGCCATGTAATGCTGTGATAGTTGCTTACACCGCGACAAGGCGATTTGACTTCCCCTGCCATGGAGTAGCTACCTGTAAGTGTGCTGATCAATGTTCGCTCACGGCCAGCGATTTTGACTCCCTATGGCGCAGTACCACCTCTCAATGCTGCTGATATGATGTACCGGCCAAGGACTTGACTTCCTAATGGCATTTAGTTAGCCTAATGTAGATGGTGAGTATGTTGTAAACCGGACAAGATTGACATTCCTGAATGGAAGTAGCATGTAATGTGTTATTAGTAACCAGCAAGGGATTTGACTTCCCTAATGAGGAGGAGCTTATCTTAAAATCGCAATGGCTTCATGCTTAAGGTAAACCAAGCCAAAAAATTGAACTTCCTAAATAGGAGGAAAAGCATTATAATAGTGTGTATTTTGTACAACGGCAAGGATTGACTTCTAAATGAGTAAGGACCATGAAATGTGTGTTATGTTAGTACACCAAGCAAAGGATTGACTTCCTAATGGAGTAGCTATTAAATGTGTGTATATTGGTAACCAGCAAGGAAAATTTGACTTCCTAATGGGAGTAGCCATGTAATTGGTGTATGTTGGTAACCAAGCAAGGATTGGACTTCCTAATGGATTAGCTAGTAATGATGTAGTTATGATTTGGTAACCTGGCCAAGGAAATTATGAACTTCTAATGGGAGTAGCTACTGTAATTGTGTGTATGTATTGGAACCAGACAAGCGATTTGAACTTCCTAAATGAGGAGCTAGTGTTTAATGTGGTGTATGTTTTTCGGTAAACCACGCCAAGGATTGACTTCCTAATGCAATAGCCTAATGTTACGTGTGTATGTTAGTGACAAGCAAGATTTCGACTTCCTTATGGATAACTATGCTAATTGTAGTGTATATGTTGGTATAACCAGGCCAAGGATCTTTACTTCCAATGGTAGGTGTAACTAATGTATATCATTGTGTATTTGTTAATCAGCGTCCCAAGGATTATTACTTCCCTAATGTCTCATAACTATGCTAATGTTGTATGTGGTTAACGGCAAGGAATTTTGGACTTACCTTAATGTGCACTATAGCCTATGTAATGTGTGTCTATGTTGGTAACTTTGTCCAAGGATTTGGATCCTGGATGGCTATAGCTTATAAGTAAATTGTGGTTATGCTTGGGTAATCCGTCCAAGATTTGGCGACTTCCTTAATTATGACGAGCCTATTGTAATGTGTGTATGTTTTCGTAAACCGCCAAGATTTGACTTTCACTTGATGAAGTAGCTAGTGTTACGGTTGTTTGGAAAAATTCGCATTCACACCATAAAGCGGCACTCGTGAACCTAGGTTACGATAATTCCATAGGTAGCTTTATAGCTCCACCGAAAAACCCTTGTTGTATAGAGGAATTTAGTACTGATCCCAGTCGGGCTTTGCGACGCGTTGATTGAGCCAGTATTGTTTCCTGTTGCCTCTAATGCTTTTTCTTCAAACAAACAGCATTCTCAAACCACGCCATCCCCTACCCAGCGCCAACCACACGTAACAAACGAACTCCACCTCCATACCACCTACGCTACCCAACCATGCTTCTACCAACACATTTCGCAACACCACACCCTTCTGCATCCTTTACTTCACAAACTTCAATCCACAATCATCGCTTCTTACGGACCCATGTCCCAAACATCACCCCAGTCAAACAAACACAAACGTAGTGTTCCCCCGAGAGCTCTTCGGTCCCAGCCTGGAGCCGAACGCGTCGATCCTGCGGAATCAGGAATGCTTCCACCGCCCACTTCTCTCCTTCCCTCACAACTGGGCCAAGCGCGAGCGGGCTTGGCCCCGCACTCTCAGCGCGGTGTAGGGTTGAATTCCGTCACTGTCCGTCTATGGAAATTTTTATCGCGTATCAGCAGGAGGTTTCACGCCCCATTTGCACCTCACCAATGGACTTCCGGGGGGCGGTTGGGTTGTGCGGTTGTGGCCCGCCTCCCAATCCGCTTTCTGATCGGTAATTATGTGATAATTCTGTCCCTCCTGAGAGCTATAAAAGATTGCGAGCGCCAAGGCGGATCTCGCGTAGAGGTGGAGCGAGAAGCTCGTTGGGCGTGTAGTTGGTAGCTGTTTGGGTTGAGCGGAGTTTGATGTTTGAGCTGAAAAGGGAGTTGCGCGCGTTTGGACTGCAGCGCGTGTTCTCGGGTCGGGGCAAGGTAGATCTCGGGTCCCGATCTGGCAAGAGGTTACGTGTTGTCCTGGACTCTTATTTGGCGACAGAGTTTTGCTGGTTATATTCTGCTGGGGTATCGCTTCGTCCTCGTCACGCGTCCAACTGCCAGCCCAGCCACTCCCCTCCCCCATGTGCATTTTCTAGACAATAATTTTCCCTTTCCGTCGCTGAGATAGTCCAAGGGCCCCGTTCCTCCCCACCCCAATATCGGTTTTTTTTTTAATTTATTTTCTCTTTCTGGTGCCAACTGAGCACCTCCGTCGTCCGGGGCCACGGTCAGCTCGCCGTTCTCACAAGCTGTGGGCGCCGGAATCATTTTGGCGGCTTGCTCCTGTCCAAGCTTCAACTTGAGGGAACGCTGTCCAGCGGTAAGTACCTCCTCTCGGTCACTGCGACCTGGCCGCTCCTCCAGGTTCCCCGCACACACATTTGGTCTCTACCGGGTGCCTTGTTACCTGTCTGCCTCCTTGTCTGTGAGGGTGGCTTCCTTCTTTTGCTTTTGTGTAAATGTGTGTTGGCGCCGTATGTGAAATAAAACTGTGTAAGTGTTGCCGTGTGTACGCGTTAGGTCGGTGTCAACTGTTCTTCT
>CM068956.1:92890547-92903315 GCA_035128595.1 Eptatretus atami | reverse complement strand
GGGCCAGATATGTTCTCGTGGATCAGGCATTGTGTGGCGGAGGTATGCGTTCTACCGAGTGCCCTTCTTGTTTGAGGTCAGTTTCTAGATTTCCAGACTTAAAAATACACACACACACACACACACTTGCCTTGTGAGGAGTGGGGAGAGGGGGGTGGAGTTGTGTCCACGACTTGACCCTGGGTACCCCCAGAGCACGAAAAACTTGGTGGAAATTGGCCCAGGTGGTTTTTTTCTGTGTTTTTTTTAGACATGCACACATGTACAAACAGAGAATTTCCTTGTTTTTAGGGGGGAGGGGAGGGGGCAGCTAGCTTAGAACATTGCCCAGATTCTGAAGTACCTACACCCAAAATTTGGGGCCTCTATGTGCTATGGTTTGGCCATGAAAGAATATCATACAAACACTTAAAATGAAAAATCACTTGTAGAGCGACACTTGGTGAAGCGGAACGGCACTCGGTAGATCACGTACCTCCCAGGCTGAACAGTTTACATTTTGTATCCCACTGATAGACCGGATCTGAATCCAGACCTGAACCAAAATCGAATCGGCTTGTTCTTGTTACCTAACCAACTCGTCCAACTTGTTTTGGCACAAGTCATCCACAATTTTTAGAGATATCATGCTGTACATAGTTTTTGGCCGCATCTCTCAATGGTGAAGAATCACTTAAAGCAATTCTTGGATCCGGATTCGAATCTCCACCAAAATTGAATCAATTGTTCCTTTTCACACACCTAACCGGTCCACAAAGTTTCTGCAGAATCTATCCATAATCTTTTGAGATATCGTGCTGTATATCGTTTTTGGCCCTATCTCTCAATGGTGAAGAATCGCTTGAAAAATTCTCGAATCCGGATCTGGATTCAGATCTTCACTAAAATCGAATCAATTAGTCCTTTTCGCACACCCAACCTGTCCACAAAATTTCATCTGAATCCATCAATAGCTTTTTGAGATATCATGCAATATTGTTTACAGCCCCATCTCTCAATGGTGAAGAATCGGTTAAAAACTAAATAATTCTCGTATAAAGATCTGGATTCGGATCTTCACTAAAATTGAATCAATTAGTCCTTTTCACACACCCAACCTGTCCACAAAGTTTCATCTGAATCCATCAATAGCTTTTTGAGATATCATGCAATATTGTTTATAGCCCCATCTCTCAATGGTGAAGAATCGGTTAAAAACTAAATAATTCTCGTATAAAGATCTGGATTTGGATCTTCACTAAAATTGAATCGATTCTTCCCAGTGACACTCCCAACCTGACCACCAAGTTTTGTGTGAATCCATCCATTCCCTTTTGAGATATTGTGCTACATATCGTTTTTGGCCCTCCCTCAATGGTGAAGAATCACTTTAAAAATTCTCAGATTTGGTGTCAAGGCCACCCAATGCTCGCCTGTTTATACATTTATGGTTTTTAAAAGACTAGTCTAATAATATTTTTTAGCAGCGTCTCGCGTAGCGAACGCTGCTCATTGAGAGCTCGGTGTTGTTGTTGTTGTTCTCCTTCTTCTTCTTCTTCTTGTTCTTCTTCTTGTGAAGACAAAACCTTAACCTCTAGACTCGCTCTTGTATATACAACATCCGGATCTCCTTAAATACTAAGCACATGTACACATCCTCGCATTGACGGTGCCTTTTGAGAGCGTCTATCATGAATTTTAAATATATTCGGACATTTGCTTTGAAGTTTCGAAAAGTTCACGTTACTATTTAAAGATTATTCCATTTATCGTACTGTAATTTCGTAAATACACTATTTATTTCGTAAATACACTATATATCGTAAATACGTAAATACATTATGGACGGGTCTCGCTATTGGCTTAATCAAGGCACGTGACGAAATATCGGAAGTTGTTGTTGTTTTTTTTATTATTATTTTTTTTAGCCGACAAAACCTTTAGGACGCTGCTCTTGGACACATTTGTCCTTGTTTATAAAGCATTGCAGTAAAGTCTGATCCAAATAATTTTAAAGCAATATATGTATTTGTATATTGTAATCAGTAAAAATAGTGTGGTAGATAAAAACATTAGAAGGAAATAACTTTAACGTTGATGTGCTACAAAAAAGTTAAGTTCAAAACAGGTCAAAAATTTTAAACATTTGAAATTATTTTTTAATTTCAACTTCACTACATCAATAGTATACCCCAATGAACCTCCATGCCAAATATCAGCATCCTAGTACACATATTAAATGAATGGCAAGCTTCTAAATAACTTGCACCAAAAACTTTAACATTTTCACGCTCATGCTGACGCTCATGCCGGGGGTATCGCTATAGTTCTCTGTTCTTCGAACAGGCGAGCTAAAAACGCTACAGACAAACATACTTGGCGAAAAAAAAAATCGCCAAGTAAAAATATTTATAAGATGATGTTCCCATTTGGAGAACAGCTGGGAGTGTGGCAGACTGTAGTCCAAAAGAATCATGGCCTTGTGTTTAATATTCAGCTCTGTACGTTTGCATATCTGACAGTTCCCTGAGGATTGTCAAATATGTACCCAGAATGCACTAACCATATCAAATTCCAAGTAAGAATGAATGGTTGTTTCCACACTTGCAATACTTGCATCCAGTGATTCTTCAATTTCATCCAGTGATTCTTCCAAAATCGGATGTTGAACACGTTTAATATTTTCCTTGAGTGACAGCAGTTGTGGTTGCGTGAAGAGAAATGACTCGGATCATTTACCAATTCACGGTAATATTTAACTCTCTGACAATTTAAACGCACGACTGTGGAAGACGTATCGCCAAACTGTGCGACTAATTCAGGGTAGGCAATATCATTGCACAAAATTTCAGCACTGAGCTTTTTTTATGCCTCCGCCAACGATGTCACCGGGGGCATTGTTTTCGGGTTGTCCGTCCGGCTGTCCGTCCATGATAGTTTTTTGTTACCACGCCAACTTAAGAAAAGCTGAATGGATCTAAATCAAACTTGGTACAAGTATGTATTATGATAAAATGATTAGATTATGGGGGCAAGAGGTCAAAGGTCAGAGGTCCTGTTGGGTAAAAATTCTGTTACCGTGCTAACTTGTGAACCAGACTTTTACCAAACTTGGTATCTTATATATTATTTCCGAGTTTGTGGTTTCGTGTCGCGCTATCTTCGACTTTGTTCTGCGCTCGAGAACTGATATTCGCTTACATTATCTCAAAGACCATATGAGGTGCATGGTACAAAAAAAGTAAATAAAATGGTTCTGAAACAGTGAAATCATATTCCACTTACTGCATTAAAGTAAAATTACTACTGATACTCGCATCAGTTCCTTTCTCAAACACACCCACCCCAACATGTCGCGCAGAGCGTGGGTTATGCTAGTCAGTATATTATGATGCATAGATGAACTTGTTAGATTTTGGCATCCAGAGGTCAAAGGTAAGAGGTCGTGTCAGATAAAAATGTGGTACTTCGGAACAGCTGAAGGGATTTAAATCAAACTTGGTTCAAGTATGTATTATGATATAATAATTTGGGTAGAGGCATATCGTTCATCGTGATGCCGAAGAGTGCCATTCTCGTTCTTTTTCTTTCTTACGTGTTCTATATTAAATGGTCCACATCAACACTACACTGCCTCCATATAATTTATTTGCTTACATTGGTAATACTGAGTTAAGCACAATTCAGGTTTTATTCACTAACTCAATCTTGCTGTCTCACTTTAAACTACCACCTTTATCTGCCACCACTCCAGCCATCCCAATGCTTGAATGATGATAATAATAATCAGATAGTAAATTGTATAATTCGATTCAAATTGTTCATCAGCGCTTTCCATAGCATCTCGGATAGTATTTTGGGTGCGGTGTTTTGTTTATATTGCTCATTTTTTGATCCATGCCCTGTTTTCTTGACTGTTATGCCTAGCTCTCAGCTGACCATCAGCACAGCAATTGTGTACATGCGTCGTTTCTACATGTTTCACTCCTTTACCAAGTTTGAAGGCAATGTAAGAACTCTATCCTGGGCTTTTGGTATTACTCTGTGTCTGAATATCTGTCTGTCTGTGTCCTTTGATAATATTAGTTGTTTGGCTGCCATGAAAGCAATAACCATCACTGCCTGGTGTTACTCATCAATTCTGGATGTAAATGGGGCAAGGTTATTTTTTATTTATTTTTTTATTTTGCCCATGGCATTAACACATAATGGCCCACTCTTTTCACAAGGTACTGTGAGATTGTTGATGGCCTCACGAGTGCTCGAACTGGAATTGTAAGCAAGCTGCTTTCACTTCCGATCTAAAATGTTGAACTACTTTTTCATGCAACAACCAGAGTTCGACTGCAAAAGTACTTCAACATCATCTAGTCTTTGTTTTGCTTTTTTTTTTTGCATGCCACTTTAATCTTGCTTTTACAAAAAAAAAAAAGTAAACCCACCTTCTAATCATCTTGCAACAAATATCTGATACATGTATAATATTATATATATATATATATAATATCAGTGGGGGGGGGGGGGGGGGGTCCATTTATATATCCTTGCCATCTGGGTTTAGTTGATTAGGTGAGAGCTGATTGGCTATTCCCTCCATTCACAGGTGAGATATGTGGGTGGGTCTTTATTTATTTATTCATTGCCTGCTTTTGACATTTGCACGTGGTACATGCTTGAGAGCTCATTGGTATGCATTGTGCTGTCGCCTGCGCTGTCGCTGATGATTTGCCAATAAGCGATGAAACGGTCCGGTATCAGTATAGTATGATGATGATGAGGGTGTGTATAGCTGAGGATGTGTGTTGCATTGGATTCTCATGTGTGTACTATTTGTAAGCGTCTTTGTAGTTGTGGAGGAACTCTAGGAAGGTTTCAAAACAGCAAAGTGCTTACCTTGTGTAGGCCTTCTTGGTTGCTTTCTGTAGCTTCTTCTGCTCGAGAGAGGGGGGGGTGGGTGTCAAATAATATATATATATCTCACAGACCTGTTTTTTTTTTTTTTGTATTTATTTCTTCATTAATTGTACGTATTCATTTGTTCAATGATCCGCCGGTTATCAAACTTGCCCGCAGTAGTTGCTGCTAGCCTGCTATGAATTCATTTCTTCACTTTATGTCCCATGGCCACTTATTATATTATGCTTCTACTTCATGAACCATCATACTTCAGTTTAGACACTCATCTTGATGTTTGATTTATTTTATTTTATTTTTTGACTTGAACGTTTTTCGGCATTGGCAGTCGTACAGAAATTAGACTTTTTTTATGTAAGGTGCACTTGCCTCTGAACAATCTCGTCTGAATTTAATGCTCGATCTGATTGTTAAAATAAAAATTGGATTGGTGCTTCGCAGGCGAGACATTGCATCACAAAGTGCACCTTCCCTTGGATGGACATTAAGTTGGGCATCTCGGGCTGCAAGTATTAGTTGGTGGATATTAATAATCCCTCAGATGGACATTAAGCTGGGGACCCACCTGATAAGTGATGATGTTTTTTGATGAAGGTTAAGAGAGTCGTAGTATCCTGGCTAGCTTCCAAATTCCTTTCTTGACTGACTGATGGAAAGGTATGGCAAATCACCCAGCATAATCATTGCCACGAGATTGCTTCGACAGCGCCAATGTGCTGCCCGCAGAATGCAGACACGAGAGAGGTATATGGAAGAGTAGTAGTACGGAGATTAGATGAAGAAACTTGCATTCTGTCACAGGTGGGGAGGGGGTACATGGGCAGGCATAGAAGGTGCATATACTGATAAACAACATCAGAGTGCAGAGATGAAGGTAGAGGTAGACAGTGATTATGGTGTGTGTTGGAGAAAAAAAAAAACTTCAGTAGTAGGAATGAGAACTCAAGGAGTTGAGGTGGTTAAGGTGGATGGGTTTAAATACTTGGGATCAACTGTCCAAAGTAACGGAGAGTGTGGTAGAGAAGTGAAGAAGAGAGTGTAGGCAGGATGGAGTGGGTGGAGAAGTTGCAGGAGTGATTTGTGACAGAAGGATAGCTGCAAGAGTGAAGGGGAAAGTACAGTATATAAGAGGTTAGAGAGACCAGCTATGTTTTATGGTTTGGAGGCGGTGGCGCTGACAAAAAGACAGGAAGCGGAGCTGGAGGTGGCAGAGTTAAAGATGCTGCGATTTTCGTTGGGAGTGACGAGGATGGACAGGATTAGAAATGAGTATATTAGAGGGACAGTGCAGGTAGGACGGTTTGGAGACAAAGTGAGAGAGGCGAGATTGAGATGGTTTGAACATGTGCACAGGAGGGATGTGGGGTACATCGGGAGAAGGATGCTGAGGATGGAGCCGCCAGGTAGGAGGAGAAGAGGAAGGCCAAAGAGGAGGTTTATGGATGTGGTGAGGGCGGACATGTGGGTAGTTGGTGTGACAATGGAAGATGTGGAGGACAGAGCGAAATGGAGACGGATGATCCGCTGTGGCGACCCCTAACTGGAGCAGCCAAAAGAAGAAGAAGAAGAGTAGGAATGAGAACTAATGTGAGGTGACAATAGGCTGCTATATTGAGATATTAAACAGAAGGAACTGAAGAAGGTGATTCTTTAGAATATAGAAAAAATGAATAAATAAATGAATGGGGGTGGAATTAACATTTTGACTTTGGAAGATAACAAGGGGTGGCCTACAATATTAATGTGTGGGGACAGATAGTGCTAGAAGAGGTCAGTGATCTACTTTATTACTTTGCTCATGATGAGAATACTAGGGGTCATTAAATATGGGTAATGTTTTCTGTTTTCCAAGATTCAGCTTGATGGCCCTGTCTACTCCTAGATCTTTACTCTGTTCTAGGGATAAGAAAGAGCATGAACTTCTAAAAGTTTCTACCATAGTTGTCGTTTATTCGTAAAAATAGTTCCTGGTCTCTCGTATTCTGCGAAGTATTTATTTAGAATTTTGTGACTTCATTCGCTACAACCGTCGTCGTAAGGTCTGTATTCTTCAGTTTCCAAAATATTTTCACTTGATTTTTGATGTCCCAGGACATTGTCGTTTTGATAGTTATTTTTGCTCTGTACACTTCAAAATAATTGGGTATACAGACACTTCAGTTATCAATGCTCTGTTCTCTTTTCTGTTTCTCATCACTGTACTAACAAAATGTGTTTGTTTATCAGAAGCTTTTCCACATTTGTCGGTGTGAAACTCGCGTGTTCTGGGGAGCACCCTTTAAGGGGAGTAGGATCAGGATTGAGGATCTGAGACTTCTTCACCCTCCCCCCCCAATAGATAGAGTTCAGACATTGCATTTTATCATGTATATCATGCCATGTCTCATAAGATGCAGTGGAGTATTTTCCTTCACGAGTTCTCATCATGTATTGGAGGATGATGGATGAGATCCCATGTTGAGGGTAAAAACCCTGGTTTCATTTTACCTATTGCTGCCACAATTACAGCTACTGCAGCCACTTTTACTCACTGCGAGCCTGTATAGGACCCATTGCTTCGCTGACAGGAATGCCAATCTTTGCTGCGATGGTTGATCTCTGGAGCAAGAACAAAAAAGGATTCCTGGGAGATCCTGCCCTCCATGTGGGGATAAGCAGCATCGCAAGTTGGCATTTGCAGTTTCACCACGTGTGCCCATGATGTACTCATGCACAAACCTTCCTTCCTAACGTCGTCTTTTTTATTTTGCATCATAAACCTTTCTGGGAGTTCCCTGAATTCACCGTCGTTGGTTAAATCTGTGAACGCGTTCTCAAGTTATAGCACGACAGGCAGACAGAAACGGCTCCTTTTATAATATCGTTTTTTTTTTTACATATGCACGTAAGAGGAATTTTTGAGGTCACATGACTGCTCCCCTTCGTGAAGCGTCATGTCACGTATGGAGAATCCAGTGCGGAGGGGAAGAGAAATTCTTCCATTTTTGCCTACGTAATAAAGAGATGGTATAGTGTTTTGACTGGCAGGTTTTCAGAGAACTGAAATAAAAATGGAACTTTCACCCTTTAAAAATCGTGCGAATAAATGATTGAAATATCAGTTGCTTTTTTTTTTTTTGTTCGTATCCTTGTCTCACCTATGTTGCAAGTCGAGCGACCTGCTTTGTGATGCTTTAAAAGGCGGTGTGTCATCAGAAATACTGTTTGATAAGGCAATATATTACTGAACGTTGTATGAATAAAATGGAAATGTTGAATCGAGTCGATATGAGACTCACCATTATTGAAAGTGAAGAAGAAGATGGAGGAAAAGTTTTTGTTTTAATATAAATTGAAACCGGCCCAGCTATCCTCACCTTACTCAACTGTATCATACTGTTTGCAGATTGGGGGTACCGAGCTGTTTAGTGCTATCCGCTATAGGACAATTGTTGACGGACGGATGCACGCACACACCCAGGCACGCCAAGGCCGAGCTCCTTTTGTAGTGTAGATTCTCTTGTTGCCGTCACCATTAAACCACGAGCAAGTACATCTCGCACACAACTTGGTGGCAGAGAATTGCAGTACATATATGGTCACTCCATAATTATACTATCAACATTCCTTCTTGCCTCTTACACCACCTGATCATCAACAGAATGTGTGTGCACTTCAAAGGCTTTTCCTGAGCAAATAAAACTGTTGCGCTTGTTGGTTGTGTTTAGGCAATGGCACAGGCAGCTCTGTTCTTGGCGGCCAAGGTCGAGGAACAGCAGATCAAGCTGGAACACATGTTGCGCATGGCACATAGCCAGTTCAAAGCACAACAACCGTTTCCTGATCCCAACAGCAAGGTGGGATTGTTAGCAATGACTTTGCATAACAAGTACCGTTTAGCATGGGCATTGCTCTTGCACGGTCAGCATCGGCGGTGGTATTGATCTTAACGGGTTTTTTTTTTTCTTTCATGAATCGATTGAATCATTAATTCCCAGACATATTTGAAGCTTTCTCAAGACATCATAATGCTGGAGAGCATTCTACTGCAGACTCTTGGTGGGTAAACCTTTTGAAAAGTCTGAGTTTTGTCTTTTATCATTATTATTATTATTATTATTATTATTATATAAAAAAAAAATTTTTCCTACACTTCTTTTGGGAATCTATTTCAGTTAACTCACTAGATGATTGTAATTCATAAAGTTTCATATGATGTAATTTTTTTATGAAGACTATTAGATCTATTTTAAAGCCACTAACATGTTAGGGACTATATTTTTTTTTTACTACAACTGCAAAATGCAAGAGTGTCGATTGCTATTGAAAAGTTGGGAGGGGGTGGGTGAGTGTCCACCACACAACCAATGCATCATTGGAAAATTTAGCATTCTGAGCACTTTATGGCTGCTTGTGCTCCCTTTTCTGGGAACATTATTTTCAGGGAATGGGGGTCAACTTTATTTTGTGTACCGCACAGTCCAACCAATGAAGGAATAGGAACGAGAAAAACAAAATTGAAGAAGGCAAGAAAGGAATAATAGAGATAACAGTCAAACGACCTAAAAGTCAAGTTAAACGAGTGAACGGTAAGAACACCAGCTGTACGTCGCAAACAACACTCCAATATGCAAAAAGTAAGTAAAACATCAGAATTCCTCCGGATATTTTGCAGTCAAGCCGAAAGCAACATAGACCGAAAATAATGTCTGAAAATGTAAAATGAAGGCAAAAACTATTGAGATGGAAGGTCGGTCATCATACGTTCTCTCACAGGGAGCTATGAGGTACACGTTTCCATCGGGAATGTGCATTGACCCCCCACCCCCCTTCCCTTTCATAACTCCTTGTGGGGGTGACAGACCATTGAAATAGCGACAACCTTTGTCTTATGAGTTATTTTGCTTCAGTTTGTTTCAGATTGGATAGCTCATGACCAAAAACAGAGACCTAATTGTGTATTTTAGGATGATGATGTAATTAGGCAAGTCCTCAAATGTTTCCAACTAGCGCTCTCAAGTTCCGGTGCATGCGTGCTCTGGAGTGGTGTGCGATGTGGAGCGGTTGCAGCCGAATGTAATTGATTATATTCGAGCCTATGGCATTCAAGCAAACAATGTGACCAAAAGCATAGGATCTATTAATAGTCCACTTGCTAAATAATTATTTGCTCATTCAAACTTTTCATCAAATGTATTAAATCAATTGCAAGGAAAACTGCTTTGTAATCATTTGAGTTTACACAATTTTTGTTTTTTGACCAAGAACGTGGGAGGGAACAATCTATATACTGCCCCCCCTCCAAAAGGTGTGGGAGGCATGCCCCCCCAGTACCCCACTGATCAATGCCAATGTTAAGATGTCAGACTTTTCACCTCCCCCAATTCCTTCTTCCTCGTCTGTCCCATACAAGCCTTTCCGACTTACCCCTTCATACTTCCTTTCCCTTTTTATGTCCCTCTCTTTTGCAATTCTACCCTCATTTTCTCTGAAATCATCTTCCTTTTTATCACTTTACCCAAGTTCTAGTTTCTCAATTTAATGCTCCTACCCACTCCCCTCTTTTGCATCACAAACTATAGTTGGTCCTTTATATTAGGGTTTGTTGTCCACTGCTCTAATTGACTGTGTGCATACTGTAATTATTATTATTATTACGCATTACTAAACGGCAGGTTTGTTTTCCTTATTGCCTGATAGCATTTCTGCAATGTTGCCATGTGTTCCCTCGCACATACCTGAAGCTGTTGATTGTATGTATAACATCCAAATAGGAAGCTTGATATCTGAGGTTTATCACAACACTGAGTCTGCACTAAATTTTTCGAATGTGTTACGCCGCATCTCATGTTCGTGTTGTTCATTGTGGGGCAGGTTTTGATATCACAATCGATCATCCACATACGCACGTCCTCAGGTGCATGCAGTTTGTGACAGGTTTGTTCTGTGCATGTCACTCAGGTGTTCCATTACACTTACTGGATGTTTCCTACAGTTGGAATGGTCTCATTACTTTCAAGAAGGTGGTGTTCTAGAAAGTTTGGCATTTGACGATTCATTGGTGTATGCTTTGGAGATAGTTTATTTTTATTTTTTTGAGACTATGCCATCATTGGATAACATCAGCTCGGTTGATGGCGTGCTATTATTGCAAGTTTTTTTTAAAATCGACTGCTATTCATAAGTTGTGCCAGCAGGGTTGCAGCATTTGAGAGTATACCACTAGAGGAGATGTTAAGTCAGTTATCAAGTCTTTTTTGCATTTACAAGCTGCTGTTAACCTTGCAATACCTTTCAAAAAGAGTAGGCCTTTGGATTACTGCCCAGCCAAATTCCCTGAACCAAGATGGCTGTTACAATACTGGGGCACCACATCAGCAGCTTAGCTGCACCCTAACTAACTGGTATGTCTGGGAAAGAAACGGTGAAAGTTGGCTGTTAAAATTTATATTGTAGTGTGGTATCCATATTATCATTTCACAAAAACTAACAAATATTTGTAATCTTTGTCATCCAGAATGATATCTAACTTTTCCTTCCTGCTTTCCACAGCCAGTCGAGACTTGACTCAGACTTCTTATTTCATGGCGACCAACAGGTGAATTCTTTTCATGAATTGATGATTGCTGAACCTGGTTCATGATGCTTATTGATAGTTATCCAGTTGGGTATCTCGTTCCGTCAAGTCATGCCCAACTTCTCGTGATATTCATGATCAAATTTCTCCAAACATCCCTATCCTGCACTGCTTCCTGAAACTCTGGCAGAGACAGCTTGGTTGCAGCCTTTACCACATCCATCAGGCACATACAAGGGTCTGCCTCTTCCTCTCCCCTCAACCCAACTCTGCATGGTTGACTTCCTTAGATTTTCTTTTTCTGCACGCATGACATGTCCAAAGTATGACAGTATCTGCTTTAGCATCAGCATGTCTAATGTAGATGAAGGTCTAATTTAAAACCAAGTACTGATTTGTTTGTTCTTCTTGCAGTCCATGGAATTTTTAACCAAGTGCAGCTATGCAAAAATGGTTTTTATCCCCCGCCGCGTGGCGGAAGGGGGATATTGTTGTCACCCAGGTCGTCCGGCTGTCCGTCCGTCCGTCCGCCAACATTTATAGCTGTGAGGCGATAACTCATAAACTGTTCGCCATATCGATTTGAAATTGGGGCACACATGTACCACCTGAAAAGGAAGAACCCTATTGATTTGTGGTGTGGCCGGATCCAAGATGGCCGACTGGGGCGGCCATCTTGAAAAAAATGTTTTTTGTAATAAATGGAAAACCACTTATCTGATTTCAATTATTTTTGGTTACTACGTTCCTCACCCCTGGGGAACTTTTTTGAGATGATGACCAAATGGTGTCTTGTTTCCAATTCACCTCCCTCATATTTTTTTTTCCCTGGAATATGTATGACCTTTTTCATTCAATGGTGGGGGATTTCCCATCTCTGATGGTATATTTTTAACCTTTCTTGTTTTTTGTTACCTCCACCACTGAAGGTGAAGGAGGTTGTTTTCACACCTTTCTGTTTGTCTGTCTGTCTGTGTGACGAGGAAGAATTGATTCGATTTTGGTGAAGATCCCAATCCGGATCTGGATACGAGAATTATTAAATTTTTTAAAAGTGATTCTTCACCATTGAGAGATGGGGCCCAAAACTATATATAGCACGATGTCTCAAAAAGTTGTAGACTGATTCAGACGAAACTTGGTGGACAGGTTGGGTATGTCGCAAGGACAAATTGATTCAATTTTGGTGAAGATTCGGATCCGGATCCAACTACTATAATTTTTTTAAGTGATTCTTCACCATTGAAAGATTGGGCTAACAATGATATATTGTTGTGGACCGGGGTTCGGTGGTGATAAACGACCACTAGGTGGAGCAG
>CM068956.1:92880049-92890340 GCA_035128595.1 Eptatretus atami | reverse complement strand
CGCTATCACCGACTCGGATCCAGCGTAACCGAGCGGAAGTTAACAAAGCCGCGCCGGACCAAATGAACAATTTACCGGCCAGAACGGCTTTATAGTGGGGCAACTTAGCATAACAATTGTGCATTTTGTGAGGAAAGCACCAAATTTTGGCAGCACTAGTAGCCTATCATATTATGAACAGATTTGGATATTGGGCATCTCAAAATTTTTGATGGCAGTGGAAAATGGCTGCCACAGCCATCAGCAGCTGAATTTGAGTGGCCCAATATCCAAATCTGTTCATAATATTGTTGCGAATTCGCGCCCGTCGGCGTGCGATCGGCCACGTGACTCGAATCGCGACCGCCTGCCCACCGGACGGACAATTCAGTCGTGACCTCCCGGCTGACGCCGGGATCCAGTCACGGGTGGGCCTTTCGACCTCACCACAATCGTGCCAATCGGCCACCCGCGTAGGCTAGGGTTGTTCGCCAAACTCGACCTACCTAAGTACCCACGCGGATGGTAAACCGGGCGATCGTACCTCGCCGCAGGTCGACTCCGGACACGAGCCGCTTGGGCGGCCCGTTCCGTACTATCGGGATAACCGAGCGGTGTTATCGTCGACCTCGACGGTTCAGATTATTTACCGGGCGTTTTGCACCCATACGAACCCTTTACGTGAAGCAGGATGGAGGGTCAATGAAGAAAAGACGAAGCGAAACGGGAAAACAGTTCACACAATGCACATTTATTCCGTGGCACGCGGAGCACACATATAGCACGTATTTACAGCCACAATTAGCAAATGCACATATATCACATAGAACAAAAGAAATGCACATATAAAAGAAGGAGTTAAAACCGACTACACGACACACGGACCACTTATACTGTTTCTACCTTACAAGACACGGCGCACAACACGCATTCACACCTAAGCAAAGAAAAGACCCCCTCAAAGGCAAGGGAGTCAGACTGGGCCCGTGGGCCTAATGCGCGTGGAACCTGGATGAGCGGCCAGGTCCACGAGACCGAAGGGTCCTACCCGCGCCCTCGTGGCGAGCCGCAAAATGTCGCTGCACGGCGGTGCCCCAGTTTCGTTGGCACCTGCTTGGAGTAAAGTGGGAACGGGGCCCCCTTGTCGCACTCTCTCAGCGCGGGGAAAGGGGGAATTGTTGATGCTCTGGGGAGGGAGTATGGCTGGCTTGCTCGAGTCCCGCGACGCGCGACTCAACGCGACCTCGTCGCCGACCTCCTCGTCCCGGACCCGAGCCTCCAGGTCCTCCTCAGCCGATCGCCTCCGCAGCCGTTCGCCCCCGTAGCCGTCTGCCCCACCTCTGCTTCGAGCTCCGTCTCCCGACTCCGCCCCACCGACACTGCTCGAGCTCCGTCTCCCGAATCTGCCCCACCGATCTGCCCGATCGACTCACTGCGCGTCGTCTTTTTATCGGCTTCAGGAACCCACCATATGCAAATTCTCGGATCCAACGACCTCAGGGCGGGCCACGCTCGCCGATTGGACGGAGAAAGGGGCGTGTATCATTCCTGATCCTCAAATTTGCATATGCCGATTTTCGTCAGGCGCGTCTGGAGGCGGGCAAGCCGCCCCGCGCTTCCTAATTGGATGGATCAGATGTGGGCGTGTAGCATTCCTGATCCGAATTCTCCTCGGAAAACCGCCATCTGCACTCGCGGCTCGCGTGTATCGCTGAAGATAGCCCGACGCTCGGTGCCCAAGGTGGTGCGGGATGGCCGTAGGAGAAGGTGGTGGAGGGTTTTCGGCGGTGTCCGATGGCCATGGCGCTGTTTGGAATGGCGTGAGTGAGGTTTGCGGTAGCGAGTGGTGAAGGTAGGTTGTGGCTGCTGGCGTTGTTGTTGTTTGTTTAAAAACAGGTAAGACAGAAAAAACGCCTAATCAAAGGATCGCAGCCCGAATGAATCACATTAATTCCCTCTATACAATGGTTTGGGCTAACTACACATGTACTTAAGAAATATATCTCACCTACGGACCTTTATGGTGTTTGCGAATTTCCAGAGCCGTAACACTACCCCTCCCCTTTTTACAGACTCGTCCGAGTCGTCAAATTATCGCGTGCCATCATGTGTAGTTCTCCCTAGTACGTTTTACCTACGGATCTGAGTGGCGACATTCAGTATTCGTGTCCCCAAATAAATAACACCTGAGGGCTGAATAACTAACTAAACAAACTCACTCACACGGACGACTTAAATAAAATTGCCGGCCTAACACATACATGCCGGGGCGCACTCATATTTACAATACAACTTAACACCTTAACTTACAAATTTTACACTAAACCATGGCCAGGATCAATGGACTCTGCAAAAGAAAAGCAGTCAGCAGGGACCAGGCTGCTCGCATGCAGTCTCTGGCTCAAACAATGCAGGTGACAGGGAACGTGGCCGGCTGCTCACACGCAGTCCTAGGCCTTCCCTTTTATAGAACCCAGTGAACAACACGGTGCATGGGCTGCACAAACGCAGTCTCCTGGTGCGGCTGCCTGCAAGGCAGTCCCTGCAGAACACTGAACGGGCACTGACGCATGCAACAAAACGGTGCCGGGCTGCTCAATGCAGTCCGCGGTGCAGATGGATGGATGAACGCAAACACGGTGCACGGGCCGCACTGCAGGCCCGTGTTGCAGCTGCCAACAGGACAGTTCCTGCAGCTTGCAAACTGTTGCTTGTTGATCCTGGCGCACATGGAAATGAACAGGGGTAAGCAAATTGAACGGGGCAAACGTAGATGAGGGCAGTGGCATGGGCCAAAGCAAAGGTGAGCAGGCGAACACAGCCTGCCGAAAAGGGTTGCAGGCAAACACAGCCCGCAGCGAACTGGCCGGCAGGCCTTGCAGTAAAAACAGCCGTCGGACGATCCGGCCGGCACAGGCCTTGCAGCAAAACACAGCAGACGATCCGGCGGCACAGCGCTTGCAGAAAACAACCAGCCGATGAAGTGGCCGGCACAGCCCCGCAGCACACAGCCGCAGACGATCCGACCGGCACAGGCCTTGTAGCAAAACAACAGCTGCCGATGAAGTTGGCCGGCCTCTTGCCGTGCCGTGGAGGTTGGTGGAGGGAGTGCGGTGGTGCTGGCCACACAGAAGGCGGCTCGGACCTACCTACCTGTCTCCCTCCCACCTATTGCCTTTGCCTGTCACTGTCCATACCCACCCCCTAATTTGTAAAACCCAATTTAGCCCCAACTTATTTTTTTTTTGTTGTTTTATTTTCACTTCCCTACTTCCCCACTATAATTCGTCCCCTAACCCCTTTATCGTCCTTGTTCGGCTAACCTATCGTCCCCTAGCCTACTCCCAACCCCTACGTTCCTTCCGGAGGGAATGAGGGAGAGCTAGCGTCCTGTGTCGAGGCCCAACCAAGCCTCAAGATGGCCTCCCCAGATCTCAGCGATCTAACCCAAAGTGGGTCCAGCGGCCCACAACGAGAGCGAAGGGATGGATGGTGCGGAGGGGTACACTTCCTAATCTACCCTAACCATTTAACCTTTAAACTACCCCGGGCTTTCAACAAGCGCCTCTCGCTTACACTATTGGTTCTAACAACCCAGATTCCCGTCGCCTGTGTTGGTGTCCTCTCAATTTCGGGCCTCGCCCTCTAATTTTCCTCCCGTGCCCTCACACGATTTCATGGCTGGACGCGTGGCTCCCCTGGCAGGCACGACCCTCTGCCGAATCCCCTACGATGGCACCCCGGGCACTACACTGCCTCCGAGCCTACCAGCTCCTAAAACCGGGGAGTGCCCCCATGGCAACTCCCCTGAAACGCACACGTGGCAGGCTGGCGCCCCGGCCCCTTTCGCGAGGGTCACCCGTGCCCACGACACTGCCCACGCGGCTAACGGCGCTCCGGGCCCCCGCACCAAGCGGGCGCACCCGTGCCCACTACGCTAACCCGCCCCCCATGGGCCTTGGCCTACCACGGCCGACTAGCCCGGTGCCGGGGTACCCACTCAGCGATACTCACCGTTCGCAGCCACGCTCCCAGCCCGTCAACAGGGCTCCTGCACCCCTCCAAATGGGTATCGAGCCTACATTCCCACCAACAGCAAAACGACCTCATTTTGTCAATTTAACTAACCCAGCTAACTCACTCTACACTGACCCGGGGTCCGTTGGGCGGGAGTCACTCCTCCCCCAATCACTCATCGCACCATGCATTCCACGTTCGCTCCACACACAAGACCCGCTGGCCTCACTCACTCAACACGTTTCCACACAACTCACCAACACTTCAACAACACATCGCTGAATCCTGCCATCCTTCTATCTACCTCCCCTAACTAACTCGTGCTCCCACGTCGTCCTTACACTACAGCACGTTCCTTTAACACTACGTAGCTAGCCTACGTCCTCTACACACTCACAGTCTGTCACTGTCCTCCAAATCCTCAATATTATTTCCCATATTCCTAAATCTCACTAAAATCCCTCGACCTAAGCCATTCCACGGACCCCATGAGGACTTACCCTGCCCCATCGAGCGGTCTAACTAAACTAACCCTTCCCCTAACTAGTGTCATCCTGTGCCCAGGTAAGGGGTCTTTCACCCCTTGCCCAGGGAATCCTGTTCACCCGAAAGCGAGGCTTGCTTCCGTTAATTTTGTATTTCCAATTATGCGCAGCACCAGCGCGGCAACTCACAGCCTGCGCTCTTGCACCTTACCCATGACGTCTTGCAGCTGCACGCGCACCTCGTCCCTCTTGGACGGTACATCTGGCAGGGATTCACCCTCCTGCCGGATTCCAACCCCACGTGCAGCCATGACGTCACCCTGCGCACCCCCAAAAGCAACCCTCGCACTCCGAGGGGCTCCCCACGCGAACACATGTGCTCTGCCCGTTGGAGCCTAACACACGCTCGCGTGGAGAACCCATCCGGTCCAAATCCGTATCCTGCCTAAACTTTGTCCGCGCGGGATCGGCAAATCCACCGCTGGCGTTCCGGACCGGGCTTCACTCCCGCAAGCGAGCACGTGGGGGTCTCGTGCGTTGCACAGCACGGACCGCGCGCTCGCTGTGGTGAACCCGGCACGGTCCCCACAACAGCTACAGCCGCTACCCGGCTTTTGTCCCTCTGTCGCCGTCGTCTCCGTTCCACCCACGCACACCTGCGTGTCACGACGCACAGACTCCACTCCAACACACTCACATTCACACCGGGAGACGCGGCTGCATGCTCACGCATGCCGACCGACATCTCCCTCACATACAGAGACCTCACACACACGGTCTCCCTCACACTCCGCATTCTCACACACCGTGCTTCGCACACGCGTGCCGTTTCTGGCGCACACGCCGCTCCACCACCCGTGGTCTTTCACCCGCACCCGTGGCTCCCTCCACACACGGTGCCTCATCCACCTGCGGTGCCCCTTTCACACACGGCACGCTGGGAAGCACGCACTCCGGCAACATGCCACCACACCACTCACACACGGGGTCGCACTCACACCTGGGGTCTCATCCACACACGGGGCGCACTCACACCTTGCACCACCCACACCGGGACAACCACACTGGGGATTTGTGTCCCCACAAGGGTTCCGGGGCCTCTATACCCCCAAGCTACACGTGCACCTATCCACAGCACTCGTCCCTTCAACTCTGCTTGGCACGACCGAACCCACCTGGTCGTGATTCGCTTCAAGGGGGCATACTCCCTCCCTCGTTCCTGGAGGCAGCCATCCAGCTGCTCACACGGGTCTCTACCCAGTCCACGAGCTCACCCCATTATCCTCCACTACCTCTGTGTGTGTGTGTTCGTTCCTTTAACCCCTCATTATCATGCAGTCTCTCCTCTATTTTCTCTATCTCCCTGGTCTCTATACATCTATTAGTTTCTGTTTCTTTCTGGAGTTTTTCCATCTCTCTGGATTTCAATTTTACTCTCTCCTTCAGTTCATTAATTTCAAACTCGTATAGTTTTTGTTTTCTCTCCCACTCTTCCTCATGCTCTCACTTTCCAATCTCATAGTTTCTTTCAATTGCCCATTTCCTTCCTGTGCTTCATTCGCTGTTCTCTCATTACCCTTCCTTGCTTCCTCTCCTGTCCTTCCTTCTCCAGTTTCATGGTTGCTTCATTTGGTTAATCTCCTTTTTGTGTTTCAGTTGTGCTGTCTCATTACTCTTCCTGTTTCTCTCCTGTCCTTCTTCTGCAGTTTCGTTGTTTGCTTCATGTGGTTAATTTCCCTTTGTGTTTCATTCGCTGTTCTTTGTCTACCTCTTCGCACTCCAGCCTTGCCTTTTCTTTCAATTGGTCAACCTCGGCTTCATGTTCCTTTTGTTTTCTATCCCATTGTTCCTCTCGCTCTTCCCTCTCCAATCTCGTTGTATCCTTCAATCTCCTCATTTCTCCTTCCTGCTTCATTCGTTGCTCCTTCACTTCTCCTCGTATTCCAACCTATGTTTTTCGTTTTGTCGTTCATTTCAAATTCATACTCTTTCAGTTTTTTATTCCACTGTCTTTCTTGTTCCTCATTCTGTAATCTCGTGGTTTCCTTCCATTGATCGATTTCCTTCTTCTGTCTCATTCGTTCTTCCATCACTACTCTTTCTTGCATCTCATTCTTTAATCTGGCCTTCGCTTCCAGCTGTTGGATCTGTACAGCGTGGTTCCTTAACGTTTCATTCTCCGTTCTCGTTCTTTCCTCTCTCAACATCCTCAACTCGTTTTGTAGTTTCGTCTCTTTGTTTTGGTGTTTCTGTAACTCAGTTTTCTTCTCTAATTCTTTTCTCATCTCCGCACACTCCGACCTTGCTTTGGCTTCTAACTGTTCTTCCATCTTGCCCTTGTGTTTGTCTATCAGTCTTCCCAGTTCCTCTGTCTCCGTTTTTACTCCCGTCCCCGTTATCAACTCTCTTCGTCATGTCTTGAAGTCTTTTCTCACACTCCACTATTTTTTTTCCTTCGTGCACGACTCCGTCACCCCAATTAATTTTTCCTCTCGGTTACCGTCATTTTTCCGTCACCTCCACACTTCTCGCCCAACACGTCTCCCGAATTATTTTTCTCACCCGCCTTCACCGCGGCCTGACAGCCGTTGCACTCCCTCCGTTGGTTCAGAGTCACCGCCACGTGGCGTTGCCATTTTCTCGCCCGCGGTCCGAGTTTCCTTTCCCCATGCCTTTATGTCTGCATTAATTTCATCATTTTGTTTTCCATCTGTTGGGCATTCGTCTTCATTCCGTTGCTCATGCTTTGCACGAGTTCAATAATCTGCCGCATTGTCACCTGCCCTGGCAGGACCGATCCGCTATTATCGGTCGCGGTTTCGCTGGGCCCGGGGAAGGGTTTTGACGGATGATGGGTGGGGGGTGTCATACACGCGCGCGCCGCGCGCCCATTTCGGGCTCTGGGTTCGTTTGGGGGTAAACTGTTCCTGCACACAATGTCCTGCTCGGGGTTTCCATCCTGGGCCATGGATTCTACATTCAAACACATACACATTTCTACCCCCGGCACCCGCTCGCCTTGAGACGCCATCTTATTTCACGTAACGGTTAATTTAACTCGCTCGTAACTTGGAGGGAATCGGGGGTCGCTCCTCTCACCCCTGGGCCGATTCCCTTGAATTTAGCTTGGGACGGGAGGGATTCGAATCCCACTCCTGACACCAGTGTTGCGAATTCGCGCCCGTCGGCGTGCGATCGGCCACGTGACTCGAATCGCGACCGCCTCGCCCACCGGACGGACAATTCAGTCGTGACCCTCCCGCTAACGCCGGGATCCAGTCACGGGTGGGCCTTTCGACCTCACCACAATCGTGCCAATCGGCCACCCGCGTAGGATAGGGTTGTTCGCCAAACTCGACTACCTAAGTACCCACGCGGATGGTAAACCGGGCGATCGCACCTCGCCGCAGGTCGACTCCGGACACGAGCCGCTTGGGCGGCCCGTTCCGTACTATCGGATAACCGAGCGGTGTTATCGTCGACCTCGACGGTTCAGATTATTTACCGGCGTTTTGCACCCACTACGAACCCTTTACGTGAAGCAGGATGGAGGGTCAATGAAGAAAAGACGAAGCGAAACGGGAAAACAGTTCACACAATGCACATTTATTCCGCGGCACGCGGAGCACACATATAGCACGTATTTACAGCCACAATTAGCAAATGCACATATATCACATAGAACAAAAGAAATGCACATATAAAAGAAGGAGTTAAAACCGACTACACGACACACGGACCACTTATACTGTTTCTACCTTACAAGACACGGCGCCACAACACGCATTCACACCTAAGCAAAGAAAAGACCCCCTCAAAGGCAGGGAGTCAGACTGGCCCGTGGCCTAATGCGCGGTGAACCTGGATGAGCGGCCAGGTCCACGAGACCGAAGGGTCCTACCCGCGCCCTCGTGGCGAGCCGCAAAATGTCGCTGCACGGCGGTGCCCCAGTTTCGTTGGCACCTGCTTGGAGTAAAGTGGGAACGGGGCCCCTTGTCGCACTCTCTCAGCGCGGGGAAAGGGGGAATTGTTGATGCTCTGGGGAGGAGTATGGCTGGCTTGCTCGAGTCCCGCGACGCGCGACTCAACGCGACCTCGTCGCCGACCTCCTCGTCCCGGACCCGAGCCTCCAGGTCCTCCTCAGCCGATCGCCCTCCGCAGCCGTTCGCCCCGTAGCCGTCTGCCCCACTTCTGCTTCGAGCTCCGTCTCCGACTCCGCCCACCGACACTGCTCGAGCTCCGTCTCCCGAATCTGCCCCACCGATCTGCCCGATCGACTCACTGCGCTCGTCTTTTTATCGGCTTCAGGAACCCACCATATGCAAATTCTCGGATCCAAACGACCTCAGGGGCGGAGCCACGCTCGCCGATTGGACGGAGAAAAGGGGCGTGTATCATTCCTGATCCTCAAATTTGCATATCGCGATTTTCGTCAGGCGCGTCTGGAGGCGGGGCCAAGCCGCCCCGCGCTTCCTATTGGATGGATCAGATGTGGCGTGTAGCATTCCTGATCCGAATTCTCCTCGGAAAACCCGCCATCTGCACTCGCGGCTCGCGTGTATCGCTGAAGATAGCCGACGCTCGGTGCCCACAGGTGGTGCGGGAATGGCCGTAGGAGAAGGTGGTGGAGGGTTTTCGGCGGTGTCCGATGGCCATGGCGCTGTTTGGAATGGCGGTGATGTGAGGTTTGCGGTAGCGAGTGGTGAAGGTAGGTTGTGGCTGCTGGCGTTGTTGTTGTTGTTGTATCAAAACAAAGGTAGAACAGAAAAACGCCTAACTCAAAGGATCGCAGCCCGAATGAATCACATTAATTCCCTCTATCAATGGGTTTGGGCTAACTACACATGTACTTAAGAAATATATTCACCTACGGGACCTTTATGGTGTTTGCGAATTTCCAGAGCCGTAACAATATGATAGGCTACTAGTGTGCCAAATTTGGTGCTTTCCTCACAAAATGCACAATTGTGTCTATATATAGCTAAGTTGCCCCACTATTACTATTTCTCAATATGCACCTTGCTAGGCCAATGAAGGAAAGCACGAACAACGAACTGGACAATTTAACAGGTGTTTATTTATAACAATAATCGGGAGGGGGAGCACAAAAGGAGCAGAGTTATCACGAATAAAAGAAATGTAATGTACAAGCAAAGGAAAGCACTTACACAATTTCTACTTATAGACGGGGCCCACAGACACACACACATACACACACAACACACACACACACACACACACACACACACACCACACACACACACACAACACACCACACACACACACAAGAAACTGGACCTGTGGGTCTTTAGTCGGTAGAGCTGGGCCAGGGCACCTGTCCACCTCGTGTGGTCACACCGACCGAACCACCACGGTGGGACTCGAACCCACGACCCGAAGTCCACGGCCCACCTGGCTGCTCGGTCACCAGACTTGCCCTCTAAAGGACCGCAGACCGCTCCAACCACGACCACGACCACGACGTCTGCAGAGCCCTCGTCGACAACCACTCAGCCACGACAACAGACCGCTCGGCAATCGCCACGATCTCCTCTCTCCGAATCCTGGTCCTCACAACCACTCTACTCTTCTGAGGTGGGAGGGGTCTCTTCTCCTCGCCACTCGCCTCCTGATTCGACGAGGGGTTGTCAGACGACTCGTGGTCACCTCCCGATTGGCTGGGGAGTGCGTGTCATGCTCGCCCTTCACTCAGTGGCTGGAGGAAACGGTCCATGCCCTTCCTTGGAGCGGAGCCTCGATCTGAAGCGACAGAGGCTCCGCCCACGCCCTCAGCCAAAAACACGTGGGCA
>CM068956.1:92851313-92861381 GCA_035128595.1 Eptatretus atami | reverse complement strand
CGGATGGGGAAGGAATAAGAGGGGCCCTTGTTCGCACACCAACGCTCAGACACAAAAAACAGTCCTTTTACACCTCCCGCACACATGTTACGTCCATTTTACACAAAACCTAGCTATACATGCATTTAATGGGGGATCTGAGCTAATCCTATATTCAGTAGTCCCATAAGGGCCATTTCCGTAACATATATATATATATATATATATATATAATATAATATATATATATAAGATATATATATATATATAGCCTGGTGTTGCGCAGTGGTTAGGGCAGCGGCTTGGATCCAAAAGGTCCTGAGTTAAGCCCCGTGGGGGCCACTGAATATACACCAGGGGTTGACTCAGCCTGTCATCCTTCCGAGGTCGGCGAAATGAGTACCAGTGTACTGGGCGGTGTATACCCCGGTTAAAATAGGTGTACATTCCTGTGTCGTAAGAGCGACCAGGGTTGCGTCAGGAAAGGCATCCGCCGTAAAACATGTGCCAAATCACTATGCGGATCATACGGATGATCCGCTGTGGCGACCCCTAACGGAGCAGCCGAAAGAAGAAAAGATATATATATATATCACACAACACACACACCACACACACAACACATCCCACACACACCACATTGCTGGTCAAAAAGTGTTAGAACACACCCATTTTTCCAGTTTTACTGAAATTTAAGCAGTTCAAGTCAGTGAATAACTGAAATGGTACAAAGATAAGCGGTAAACTGCCAGAGGTTAAAAAAAAAAGTTTAGGTTACCAAAAACTGAAAAATAATGTAAATTTCAGAGTTGGTAAAAAAGGCCCTTTTCAGGGAACAAGTAATTGGGTTAGCAACTGCAGCTGTTCTGCAGCAATAGAAGTAAATAAGCCTTGAAAGTTGATGCAAAACAATTCCTATACAGTGTCCAACTTTGTTGATTAGTTCCAAACCCCTGTCGTGACAAAAGCAGGTGTTGGACAGACTGTGTTGCTGCACCTCTGAAGATTATTTGACAATTATGCACTGCAGGAAGTAGTAATATGCTATCATAATGGCGAGAAAAAGACAATTAAACAAAGGAAGACAGACAGACCATGATAATCCTTAAAAGTGTAGTCTTTCTCTTCAGAGAATTGCAAAGTAGCCCAGGTTTCAGTAAGTACAGTTTCTCACCATCAAAAGGCACTTGGAAACGGAGGAAACATCTCGACAGGAAGAGGTCTGGCAGACCAAAAGCCAAACACATCAGAAGACAAGTTCTGAGAGTCAACAGCTGCGTGATAGGTGGCTCACAGGACAGCAGCTTAAGCAACAGCTTAACACTGGTCGAAGTAAGGAAGTCTCAGTTTCAACTGTGAAGAGAAGACTTCGAGCTGCAGGTTCGACGGTCGAGTGGCAGTAAGAAAGCCATTGCTAAGATGGCAAAATAAGAAAAAGAGCCTTGCCTGGGCCATGAAGCACGTCGGTGGACTACTGAAAACTGGAAGACGATCTTATGGACCAATGAATCAAATTTGAAATCTTCAGTTCATCACGCAGGGTTTTTGTACGCCATCGAGTAGGCGAAATGAGGTTCCTCAGTATGTGACACAGCTTGTCAAACATGGAGGAGGGAGGCGTGATGATGTGGGGCTCTTTTGCTGAATCCAGAGTCGGCGACTTGCACAGAGTGACTGCACCTTGAACCAAAAGGGCTACCAAATCTTTTCAGCGCCATGCAATACCCTCTGGTCTATGCCTAATTGGTCAGGGGTTCATCCTACAGCAAGATAACGACCCAAAACATCCCTCCAGGCTAGTCAGAACTACGTTAGAAGAAAGAACAAGACGGTAGACTTCAAATCATGGAATGGCCAGCACAGTCTCCAGACTTAAACCCATCGAGCTGGTTGGATGAAATTGGAGAGAAGGGTGAAAGCAAAGCAACCTACAAGTGCAACACATTTGTGGAAATTCTGCAACAGTGTTGGGAGAACTTTTACAATATTGATTTCCATTGTAGAAAGAATGCCAGCAGTATGTTCGGCTTATATATCTGCAAAAGGTGGCTACTTTGATGAGTCAAAAATTTAGATTAAATTTTGCTCAACAAAACGATTCAATGATTTCTTTTTTATCTGCAATTGTTTATTTGTTCTATGCTTTAATTTCAGAGTACATTGAAAACATTGAACTGCTTAAATTTCAGTAAAAACTGGAAAAATGCTGTGTTTCTAAAACTTTTACCGGTAGTGTATATATATATATATAATATATATACAATACTTGAGAATATATATATACAGTGTGGACCTCAAACTGTTGTACAGACACCACTATAATTAAAGGTAATGTGTTGCCAGTTGCTATCTCCTGCCATGCAATTTCAGTGGGTATCAGCACTTCTGTTTGTCACCATGTATTTCTGGAGATATGCACATTTCATAAATGATGAGCACATAGTTATATACTTTGATGGTGTGTGTTGCAGAATAACGTTTGAGTTGCTGAAGAATCTGAAGAAAACACCCTTACGAATAAAGCGCATTCGCCAAGTGGCGTGGGTTGAGGGAGCAGGTTGTGAGCTGGAGGTATGCTTGTGCTGTATTTGCAGGGTGGATGCTGTGAACATCACGGCATGTGTCTGTCGATCCGGGATGCTCTGTGCAGATTGTTGAATATCAGCATTTACGATGCAATTTTTTTTGGAATACATGTGCATTGTCGTACTAATAGTTTGTGAAATTACCAAAGGGCTGATTTGAATTGCGTTTCTCTGAAAAGTAACCTTTGTAATATGTTCTCACAACATCGCCAAGGTTGATTGGTAATAACGATGTCATTTCCTTTGCTGCAGACCTGCAAAGCCAAGCCGCCGGAGACCCCATTCAAAAACACGTCTTGCTTGCGGCTCAAACTAGGTGGAATAATCTTCAGTGGCAAAACAGCAACAACTGCTGCTGCGTCATCCAGCCATGAAAATCCAGCAAAAAGTATCTTTTGGAGAGACCAAGTGCAGACCACCTGTAGAAAAAAGCATGAAGTAAATGCAGAGGAAGAACAATGGAGAAAGATAAGAAATATTGCTGCAACGGGTCAGGAAAGCATTGCAACAGTTCAACGATCACCAATCTTGAGCCAGAAGAGTCGACCAGCACTGATCACAGGTGGGAGGCTTCGAAAGCAGTTCTGCAGGCACGTGAAAGATCGGTGAAGATGCTCTGAAAGTTGGGAAGTTCAGTGTTGACATGAAACTACACAGTGGCAAAACGAAAGCAACATCAGCAACAGCAACAGCAACATCATAAAAACAGGATGGACACACCTCAGAGGAATACAGCTCTTCAGATGAAAAGAGTATGGGGGTGCCTCTTCGAGGGCGAAGTTAGAATGCATCGACTTGTCAGCATCTTCCTACATGCTTCACATCCATGGGTTGAAAGTTTTCAAGTCGCAATCATTTCCTGCAGGTCATTAGGAGATGTGCCTCGATACTTTTGTGTTTACACATTTCCATCACTTTGGTTCTAGTTGAAAAGGCAGAGGCCATATCATATGAATTGAGAACTATTCTGACCAACCAAAGAAGGCCTGACTGGCCTATCCCTGGTTTAACTACGAGTGAATGTATTTTGACAGCTATTCCACAAAGCCACAATATTTTGGAAACAGATGGGAGACTACCATTATGTGGAATTGATGACTGCATAGCTGTGCTCAGGTTATGGAGGATGCAGCATACGAGTGCATCGTCAAAACTAATTAATCCCTGTTGTTGACCGGCAGTGGCCTTGACACTGCACTGTACCTCCAAATGTTTTAGTCTTGTGTTTATTTTGGCCAATCGATGATCTTTATGAAGATGCAGAAAAGCATTGTGCGAGTTGTCTGTCTTTATGCCACTTTTGTTCAGCAACTGTTTCTTGCTTTCGTCTGAAGGTTCAGGCGAGACCTTTAAAAAAGAAATTTTGTTTTTTTAAATGTGTTTCATCAGTTCGGGTACAAAGAAAGGCATGATGAACATTTACAAGCCTCGGCAGAGCTTTTCCTGTTTATATGCTGCCTTCTCTCCACAGTTTGAACAAGTACCGCAGAGCCATGTATGTTGAGGCTTTCAAACTGCTGACTGTGCTCCTAGGGTATTTTTTTTTTTTTATCAAGTGCTGCTTTGATGCAAAATTTAACTTCGAGATCCATTGCTTCTTAAAAATGTCATGGTTTTGTGGTTTACATCATTTGTTTTTGCTGCTATTGCTAGTTTGGTTTTTGTTCTTGAAGAAATTTCTTCATATTGATCCTTCACGGTTTGAATACAAGACATGGGGTCACTCCAATGTGTTGATCCAATCGAACCATTCTGTTGCCATGAGTGTGGCATGTGTCATGCTACAGTGGCTGTGTAGCATCCATTTTGAAGATTAAATGCAAGTGAAGGCAGTGTGTAATGCTTGCTTTTGTATTTCATTTATTAATATCATATTAATTGCTACGTTTGTAGCATATACATCTCAAACTAATCATTCTGATTAAGAATATGAACTCTGTTTCCCCATGTTTGAAAATCGATTGTGATCATCCCCATAAATCACATTCAATGATGATGGAAACTTTGACGACCGAGCTTCTTCTCGTATGAAAGTAGGGACAGCTTATTGATGCAAATTTAAGCCATCGAGAGGCTGACTGCATCATCTCACTGTGTAGAAAGCCATTACTTGAATTTTGTTGGCAGCTGGGGAAGTTTTGGCTGATCTTTTGTGAAATGTCTCCACTAGGCCCCTGGAGAGTGATGTGGCAGAGGGTATGGGACTGAAAGTGGGCAACAGTTGGACACTAGGAAGGGGATGAAACTGTAACCTGCAAGTAAGGATGTAGGGTTACTGGGGAATAAAAAGTTGGTGGATAAAGATGGAGGATGACCTGAATGGTTGTGCACTACCTGCTTGAAGCCATGGAGCGTTTTTAATGTTAGTCACACTTTAAAGAACAAGTCATTCCACCTTTAAAGAAACAAGTCATTTCCCATGATGTACACCACTTCAATCATAACATTGGTATGTTACCGTATCTATGATAAATAAATGTGTGCATCTTCTCCTAATTCCAAAACCATGAATCGAGCGCCCAAAACTTTGTATATGGATGAAACTGGGTGCTTGGTAAAGTTAACACCCCTTTGGAAGAGAATTAACATGCTTATTAAATTGAAACCGAAACAGGTACCCTGGGTCAGAACTGCATTCACATGCCGTTGGTGGAAATAATAAGAGGAGAGTCAGAAGAATGGATGGTTAATTGTGATTAATAAAAGGAGTGGATCTTGTGACTAGTAAGATGGATACAGAGAACCGACAGGACGAGAATAAACTGCGGGTTTAAGAAAGACCGACGGATGACGAGTTTGTTGAATTGAGGTTTGGTAAAGCGGATTGTTGGTGGATTGAGGAGATTAAAGCAGGTGGAGGAAGGAAAGATACACTGGAGGATACACAACAAACTAACCTTACAATGCATTTTCTCCCCTCCCCCAAATCCATGCACAAAGGCTTTACGAGCACATCGAACTAATGAAAACTCATTCTGGGGAAATCTATGTGCATACATGACACCTCCCCCCTAGGACATTCTCAAAACCGTATCACTACCCCGACTCCCCATACCACTGGATCCCTGAGTCTGCAACTCTTATACACGTTAGATGTAGTTCCTTCTAATACGTTTTACCTCTCCGAGCACCAACGTGCGAGTGCAGTACACGTCCACTTTGGAAAATAATTAAAAGTGAATGTATTGCGTTCCTTTACTCTGTGTTCACACAAGACCAGTTCGAAATGAAATCGAAGGTCTCAAACACGTACTCAATGGGTATGAACTTTTTTTTCTTTCTCTTTTTCCAAACAATTATTTACAACACCTTTTTGTTTCAAGTCTCTGGCGCACGCAAATAATTTTTCTTCAAAATGCCACGATTGGGTTCTTCCAGTTCATAATTCTACCCTCCCAGCCTTACTGGCGCACTGAGATTATCTGCCCCACTGGCTCGCAATCATATGCAAGTGGTTGGTGCGTGCGTTCACCAAAACAGCGATCCTTGGATCAATGGACAAGACCTCCTAATGGCCAACAACAAAGGGCAACAGCAATTGCAGGCACAATAAGGCACATGGATCCGGTTGGCAAAATGTTTGATGTAACAGTACGGCACAACAAGTGCTGCCTTTGGCCAATGTTGAGACAACCTTCAAATGGCAACAGTGAGAAGGCAAGCCACAACAAGTGGTCCTCGTGGCTCGATGATTGACAATTAGTCCTTGGGCGGGAGCATGCAAAGGGTGGCAGGAACGGTGGGGTGACAAGCCGCAGACCCAAGGCAAATGGGCAAACCACTCAGCAGGCGTCGCTGCCAGCCTCTCGGTCACATGTGAGGGAGGATGGTGGCGGTTCTGCAACCTGGATCAGGCCTGTCATCCTTCAAAGTCAGTGAATAAGTACGCAGTGTTGGGGAAATGCTGGCAGGAACTGGTAATAAGCAGAACCAATCTTTGCAAAGGTCTTGCCAACAATCAAGCATGTTCTGCATTGGCACCGCAAGGCACGGTAATAGAAGCATTGCATTTAGCGGCATATCAAACGCCTCGAACCAATGATGCAACCACACAGCCACAGTCTTGCACTGGAGAGACGAAGAACCCACCATTATCCCTAATCCTATCTAATCAACTCCCACTCCTCTTTCTAAGGCTATGCTCCCCCAAGGATAATTCTATTCTCCCTATCTGAGGCTAATGTCCTGTCGCCTATTTCTCGTCCCTCCGTGTGTAATGAATTGTGCATTATATGCTGTTTGATTGCGTTGTATTCCTCTGGCCTGTACATGTGTGTGCATGCGCCATTAAATCTGGCATTGTTCATGAAAGGTGATCCTATTCGTGTCCAATCTCATTACATGGTTCCAGAGATTCGGGATTTTCTTCATCAACGGTGATGGAATTGTAAACCGCCTGATTATCTTCCGGCTCGATAGGGAATGTAGCTCGAGAACTGGCGATGCTGGAGTAAGGACCTTGACTGGTATCTTGAGGCTCTGGCCTGGAGTCGACGAGCAAACATCGAATTAACGTCGCATGTTGCTAACTGTGTTGGTGCCAGAATGCTCTGGAGTATAGGAGAATACCTCCTTTGAGTCGGCGGTTTTGCTTCGAAAAATATCTTTTAACTGTCAAAGGGCATTTGACACGTACTGCAACCAGCGGAAGAAACCTTTCCATGAGCGATTCAAATTCCTGGATTTGCGCGAGTCATGAGGTCGGTCATTTTGAATCGTTACTTGAACAGCTGTGCATCATGCGAAGGCATATGTGAATCGGCGACCAAGAGCACTAAACAACACCTAAAATTGTGGGAAACTGCAGTGTACTCATCACTCACCAATGCCCTACACTTTGGAAATGCTTGCAGGAACTGTAATAAGCAGAACCATTTTTCAGAGGTCTGCTGACAATCCAGCATGTCATGCATTGGCGCCGAGCACGGCATCAACGAACGCCATCCTTGTAGTGACTTGTACATTGATGTTGATGTCTACACTGCCTGGAGGCACATATGCAGGGTCATTGAAGCCAGACGTCTCATGGTTGGTCAACAATCCAATGGCCATAGGTAAAACAGTGAAGGTGACTGGAAGTAGCAGTATCAATACTCCCTTGGCAGAATATTCCATTTCATGGAAAAGCCAGTGCAAGCACGATTAACTCGATGATCCATTGAAAAAGGCTACAGTGGGGGCACTGTCCCTCATATGGAGTGGCCAACCTCCAATGGCTGCTCCTGGGTCGTCAACGGGGTTGCTTCGAACTTCTATGTGGTTGACACCAAAAGGGCCTCCTATTCTCAGTCTTCATGCGTCGACACGCAATGGGTCTATCCAGAAGGGCCCCAACAGTCACTTGCTGTCTGTCGAGGCTGTGACGTCAGTGGCTTACACCACAGTCCTCACCTTAAACTGGACAAATGTCAAGACTGATTTATGCCAGATTTGTTCACTGGCTCGGGAAACGTTCAAAGCACCGTACCACATTGAACTGGATCCGTCCATCAGCCAGTCATCGAGCCACCTCGTACGTTTGTCTCAGCCTCCCATGCAGCGCTTGAAGGCCAAACTGTTGACATGGAGAGCAAGGATACATTTCCAAGGTTATCCTTTCTGCACACTCCAAGAAACCTTAGGTTCCCCCCCCCCAAGCTCGATATACACCCGTTTGTGCCATGCATGCTCTCCCATTCACCAACCTCACCTTATGCTGGACTCACCTCGTCTACAGCTCACCTAGAGGAACCAAGAAAACCCAACCAAAAACGCCCTCAACACGCACAGCCCTTGTATCCTCTCCACCTGTTACCTGCAATGTGCTAATCCACGATCTTTGCACATGTGTTTCAACACATCACCATTTACCAAATTCGCTTTTTTTATTTTCTCACCCTTTCCTTTGTCTCTATTTTTTTCCACTTTAGTTTCCTTCATTTCCTTCCCCTGTCTCTGGTGAGCTCCCATTTCACTTCCTCAGTTCCCCTTTTCTTACCACTTTAGCAAACTCATTCTTTCATCTGTCGTCATTCCTCGTGCTCCATTGCTGTTCCCATTGTTCTGTATTGTTGTCATGGTGTCTCGTCATACATTCTTTTAAATTGCTGTCATCTTCCCTTTACTTCTTTCTGGGCCTTGTTTAATTCCCCTATCGCTCCCCGTCTTCTTTTCGAATTTTACTTTTAATTCTTGATTGCCTCTCTAACTCCCTTTATCTCTGTTCTTAGAGACCATTATTTCTTCCATCATTCTGTACCTGACCACCACTCACTTTATTTAGCTCTCCCGCTTGTTTCTGCGCTCGATCTTTGCACCTATTATCAATTTCCTAGAGCCTTATGTCATTATCCATCGCCTTTACCTCAGCCAGTCCCGTATCCAGCCTTTGCCTGTCCCACATATCCATTTATTGCTCAGCCTTATCCAGACTCGCCTGCCAAATCTCCAACTCTTGCCATTAACTGTGTTACACACCAGTCACTACAGGTGATTCTATGGTGCCCGCCCTACTGCTTCCTCTTCCCACAGTTTCAATTCTTGGGACGCAGCTTCATTCATTATATTAATTTTAAACCCCACCTGGTCCTGCCCGTCTAGTTATACTCAGCAGTTTTTAAATTTTCACCCTAACTCCACACTGTTCAAAATTCAAGTTTGCACAATCTTGATTCAAATGTTATGGGAGTTCGAAAAATCCACACCACTCGACACCAAATGTTACGGATTTTGGGAGCCGGTGGCAGCACAACGGGAGTTCTCAAAATCCACAATCTCCGTTCTCTGATAATTCCGCAGCGTGGTGGGTGCTAAGCACAACAGATGCGTCTAAAGATGTTTAATTCAGGCAGAGTCCAGCATCTGAATAGGCTTTACCTTTCCGGAGAAATAATCCCCACAATATGAGGACCGTGCTCTCAAGCCCAGTTTGATTTATCAGTCGGCTGGAGGTAAACCACAAGTGTAAACGTGGCTAATGGCTACCCATAACGAAATGGCAGGGGTTAACTCAGTGTTCTACATCACTGTATTAACCAATTGGAAGCTGACGATCGCGATAGTTTGGAAAAGGTTTATCGGTTTAACAAAAGAGCATTGTAATTTAGAAGGCGTGTCACAAAAAAAGTCTTAACCATAAACACAGAAGTCTGTCTTAACCAGTCACTTATCACGGGGTCTACAAAAGGTGACCTCAGTTGCTTACGGAAAACCAGGTAAGGAAGAAGAATAGACGTAAGACAGGAGAAGAGTACATGGTGTGTTTTTGGCCTCTCATAATTCACCGTAACTTTAGCCAGTGGGTTTACGTTGGTCCCACAAAAGAGGGGGGAGGGGAAAAAGAAGAGGAGAGAGGTGGTGTGATGCAACATGTGGGGAGAGTGCGAAAGTTGATGCAAACAATTCCTACAGGTGTCCCAACTTTTGTTGATTAGTTCCAAACCCTCTGTCTGTACAAAAGCAGTGTTGGAACAGACTGTGTTGCTGCACCCTCTGAAGAATTATTTGGACAATATTGCACTGCAGG
>CM068956.1:92827846-92838557 GCA_035128595.1 Eptatretus atami | reverse complement strand
TCAAAGTCTCTATGATGTTACCTGAGGAGAGAGCTAGAATAAACCATCTGTGATTTTCGTCTGTCCCAGGAATAAGTGAAGCAAGATTGTGTCCCTGAGCACTTGAGTTAAAGAACCTTTGTCCGTCTGTTATCTATTTGCCTGATCTGTTCCAAGTTAGCATTGACGAGGTCACAAACGTGGCTAACACTGTAGCTGCTAGTTTTGAAATCGGACTATCAACACAAGTTGCAGTTTAAGTCAATTGTAGCTGCCTCATTTGATCGCTGTGATATTTTCAACAATGCATCAATTTGTCTGTTATACTTTAGCAAGTATTGTCGAAAAACAATTCCATGGATAGAAGGCATCTGCAGCGAACACATCACCAGTGTATCCAGAAAAGCACATCTTGTTTAACTTCATCCTTATAAAAGTTCAAGACCTAGAAACAATGCTGCTCCTGTCAGACTCTGAGATCGATACAACACCCGATTCCTATCACACGCAACTCTCTCTTGCTCTGTCATAAACACTTCTTTCAATGTCTTTGCAACTGGAACTAGTACTCTTCTTTCGTCTTTGGGGGCCTAAAACTGTCAATGCTTTCTCCTCTTTAACCTGTTCAACAAGTTCTGGCTCACTTTTCGTTTGGCTGATCTTTCGACTTAGATGTAAGTGGAATAACAGGTTTCGGCTCAGATGTACTTGATGTGTTTATTTTTTTTTATTATTTTTGAATTGTGTTGCGTTTATTCTTGAGATGGACTAAAGAATCATCCAATTGTTTTGCTGCACCGGATTTTTGGCAACACCATCATCAGTTCCTGAAAAATATGTATGAATATCACCAAAATAATAGGGTCATCTACCTGTGTTCCAAGGTACAAAGGATTTATTTTTACAAGCATGGCGTTGTATACATACACACATATAAGTACACACTTTTTCATCCATAGACTGTGTGAGGTAGGGAAGTATTGTTCTTACAGTTGGCCAATAGGGTTCTGAATGCTATTACATCTGAAATTTACCTGTTAAACGTTTTCCTGGAAGCAGTGTTGCATATAACGCATGAATCCCAATAAAACCCCTTCGGCTGCTGACCTTGAAACACACTAAAGTTTTCTGTAAAAAATTTTTTTTTGCGTATTAATTGTAGATGACGCAGTTATTATTCAAAACTTTGTTCAGATGATTTTAATGTGCATAATTCAACTATATGAAATCATACCATGTTATAGTAACAGCAAGCGGGATCAAGGTAGAATTACTTGCCATCAGAGAACTCTTTAACAACTTGAACCCTAGCGCCTCCTACAACAAAGAAATAATATGGTTAATTGTAATCTTTTTAATGCAGATTATTGCCACCTAGAATCTTCAGGAGTCAAGTAATTGAACTCTTGAGGAATCAAGTAATTGAACAAAAGAAGGAACAATTATGATTGAAGTCCGTAACATGTTGAAATAGTTTTTGGCAAATATCTTAAAAACCATTGACTTTGGACATGAAATGTATTACTGACCCCATAATGTGGCCATTCCGAACATTTTGAGTGGTCACACAACCTTCTAGGTCAACGGTTCTGGAGATACAGTAATGGCGGTGGTAGTACTTCGCTTAAAAAGGGGTGTGGCCATTTCACCTATTTCGCCGTCAGTGGCAAATGTGTTACCACCAAAAATTGTTCAATGACCTTTCATTAGATGATTTTTGAAGAGTTTAGCTCTGGACATACAAGTGCATACAAACCACCATGAGCTACTAGAGTAATACGTGTCCACTTTGGGTGTAAGGGAGAGAATGACACATCATGGTGAAAGTTTGCAGTGTTGTTCAACCAGGTCACCCTGTTTCTATGCAGTGACACAGACTTTCTTCATAGTAGATATTCCTTTTATATCAACCATGTAGGTCAAAAGACTCTTGGGAAAAGGGAAACAATTACGATAGCCATTCGACTATAGCATAAAATTAAATATACAAAGCACAGCAAACCATTATATTTGAGAGTACATTCAAACAATGCATCAATTTGTCTGTTATACTTTAGCAAGTATTGTCGAAAACAATTCCCATGATAGAAGGCATCTGCAGCGAACACATCACCAGCTGTATCCAGAAAAGCACATCTTGTCTTAACTTCATCCTTATAAAAGTTCAAAGCATCAACGAACGTTGTTATATCGACAGAGCGAAGCGAAGTTTGTCCGTGTATAGATAGTCGCGTTTGCTCTGCATCATCTCCAGAGCGCTCATGACACAGCCCGCAGCAGTCTTGTTTCTCAGATGCTCTTGAACTATCTTCCCTATGCACAGTATGACATATTACACATCGAACAAGATGTGCTTTTCTGGCTTATACACTGGTGATGTGACTCGGCTGCAGATGCCTTCTATCCATTGGGAATTGTTTTCGACAATACTTGCTAAAGATTAACAGACCAATTGATGCATTGTTGAAAATATCACAGCGATCAAATGAGGCAGCTACAATTGACTTAAACTGCAAACTTGTGTGTAGCTCCGATTTCAAAACTAAGCATGCACAGCTGTTAGCCACGTTTGTGACCTCGTCAATGCTAACTTGGAGACAGATCAGGCAAATAGATAACAGACGGACAAAGGTTCTTCAACTCAAGTGCTCAGGGCACACAATCTGCTTCACTTATCCTGAGACAGACGAAAATCACAGAGTGTTATTCTATCTCTCTCCTCGCTCTCGTCAGGGTAACATCATTAGAGACTTTGAGATCTCTTGTGAAGTCAGGCGCACAGAAGTGTGCACTGAGCTACTGCATGAATGCAAAAATTATGACTTGGTGTAGAGAACTGTCACCACAGATGGATGAGTAATGCTGAAAATCCTTGTGTCTGGATTAAAGAAGACCGACTGTTCCACATCTCATGAGTATCTTGGAGCAGTACCACACACTCCAAGAAAGGCTCGACTTCAACCAGCTTGTGTGCTGTTCTCAACGCCACGAAAACACAAGCGAGCATATCTGCAGTGTGAAGATGTAGGTTACAAGCCTCCAAATCTGCAGTCACCAAACCAGATCACGCCAGATGGTTATAAAGCAACAGATGTTGGAATTACACCGTGTACTCCAGTACGTGCACGCCAGGATACCTCCTCCATGCAAGCACATCATGTATGAGTACAAACGTGACACTGCCAGAGATATGACACCTAACATGTGTGGTCGTCTTTTCTGCATGTAAAGCAAAAAGTGTAGAATCCTCACGATATTAATACTCTCAAATATAGGCAACAATTGCAAAATACAACAGATGATATAATAAAGGTCAGAACTGTAGTTCGTACCATGCTGAAATCAGTTTTTGGCAAATATCTTAAAAACCATTGACTTTTGACATGGAAAGTATTACTGACCCCCATAATGTGCCATTCCGAACATTTTGAGTGTCGCACAACCTTCTTGTCCAACGTTTCTGAGATACAGATAATTGCGCGGTGGTAGTACTTCGCTTAAAAAGGGGCTGGCCATTTCACCTATTTCGCCGTCAGTGGCAAATGTGTACCAACCAAAAATTGTCAATGACTTCATTAGATATTTTTGAAGAGTTAGCTCTGACATACAAGTGCATACAAAACCACCATGAGCTACTCTAGTATATATGCAGTTTGATTATTTTCCTAATAATTATTTATCAGCTAATCTTGTAGTTGAGTTGCCAAATGTCTCCCCTCCCATCTTTGGAACGTTCAAAATGTGTATAAAGAATTGCTTCCGCTTCTGTTCAGTGAAGTCCATAGAATGTTTCAGTGGAATCATTCCAATGTTCTTCCTCCGTATATACAAAATTAAAGATTCTCCTTTGTATGCTGATCAACTTGTGGAAATCGAGTTCTTTTCCATGACACTACCGCATGTGGCCTCTGATGCCGTTTTGAGGCCACCATAAGCCGCTATATTGTTATATTTGGATGTGGGTCAGGTAGTGCAGCACCAGTAGCACCATCAGGCGAATAACTCCATAGTAAACACCATGAGGTAAACACCATGAGGCCAAAACTCCTTTGCTTTTCAATGGCCAATACATTCCAACCCCCCCCCCCCCACGGGAAAATCACCTACCATGACCATGAGGGCAGTAACTCCATACTTTTTCAATCACATGTGCGGAACCCCTACTTAGTTTTTTTTTACCGTGCAACGTTGGGTAACCACACTTACATTGTGTGATCCAGTTTTTGGACCCCCGGGAGGCACATACAATACACAATAGAGAACCCCGTAGTTATCTCTCTGTATATTCAAACTAAAATGGTCACCCCCCCCTCCCACCCCCAACAGTGGAAAGGACATGTGTGTGTTTGTCAAAGAATCCAGACCCATGTGAGTCTTTATCTCTATCTATTTATTTATTTACTTACCTCATCTCTGCTCTCTCCACCTCAACAGCATGCACGCACGCCACGCACACACTCTACACAGAAAAAATACCATTTAAAAACTTGAGTAGGTACAACTGAGCGGAAGAACTGAGTGCATGCCCACATTGCCACACACAAGCCGTGCATCACCCACTCACGCCGCCAAGCTTGAGAGCCAATGGGATAACTGGAGAGCACAGTGCTCCAATGGGCAAACAGAGATCATACAGTATCTGTCGATATGGTGGAGACAAATTGTGACTAAAAACCCAGAATGAAGCCCGAGAATGGGGCTGACGCGTCTCGGGATCAACACGGAATAACTGTAACCACACCGAGCTGACGAGCTGTCACAGTGGCACAGTGGAGGGTTGGCAAAGGAGCACGAACGCAGTGAGGTTCCATGCAGGCAAAGCGACCCAACTCAGCAGAACATATCCTGGATACATTGGCCACATATACACACGACTCATGCGATCTGCCTCCTGCTATCCCTGCTCTATTTTTTATCTTTGACACAATGAGCCGATCAACAACTGTCCAATTCTCTTTTGAGAGCACACTGTCTGTCACACCTCTACACTATTTCCTCTAAGCCGCACACATCACCATTTGCACCTCTCCCCACATGTTGCATCACACCACCTACTCTCTCTTCTTCTTCCCTCCCCCCTCTTTGTTGGGACCAACGTAAACCCACTGGTAAGTACGTGAATGAGAGGCCAAAAACACACCATGTCTTTCTTGTCTTACGTCTATCTTCTTCCTACTGGTTTTCCGAACAACTAGGTGCCCGTTTGAGACCCGTGATAAGTGACTGAAAGAACAGGACTTCTGTGTTTAGGTTAAGAACTTGTTTTGTGACAACGCCTCTAAATACATGCACTTTTGTATAACTCGATAAACCTTTTCCCAAACTATCCGATCGTCAGCTTCCATTTGTGAAACAGGATGTAGAACACTGAGTAACCCCTGCCATTTCGTTATGGTAGCCATTAGCCAACTTACACTTGTGGTTCACTCAGCCGACTGATAAATCAAAGTGGGCGTTGAGAGCCACGTCCTCTATCTGTGGGATTAATTCTCCGGAAGGTAGCCTATTCAGATGCTGACTCTGCTGAATTAAACATCTTAGACGGCATCTGTTTGCTTATGCAACCCCACGCTCGAATATCGAAACGGAGAGTGGATTTGAGAACTCCCGTTATGTCTGCCCACGGCTCCCAAATCCTAACATTTGTGTCAATGGTGTGGATTCGAACTCCCTAACATTGGAATCAAGATTGTGCAAACTTGAAATTTTGAACAGTTGGAGTTAGGGTGAAAATTAAAACTGTGTAGTATAAACTAAGACGGGCAGACCAGGTGGGTTTAAAATTAATATAACTGAATGAAGCTGCGTCCCAGAATGAAACTGTGGAAGAAAGCAGTGAGGGCACATAGAATCACCTGTAGTGACGGTGTGTAACACAGTTAATGCCAAGTTGGAGATGTGGCAGCCGAGTCTGAAAGGAGCAATAAAATGGATGTGGGACAGCAAGCTGGATACGGGACTGGCTGAGTAAAGGCGATGGATAATGACATGAAGGCTCTAAATGATATAAGTGCAAGGATCGAGGCAAACAGCGAGAGCTAAATAAAGTGAGGTGGTCAGGACAGAATGATGGAAAAAATAAATGGTCTCAAGACAGAGAAAAGGGAGTTAGAGAAGGCAATAAGAATTAAAAGTAAAATTCGAAAAGAAGACGGACGATAGGGGAATTAAACAAGGCCAGAAGAGAAGTAAAGAGAAATGACAGCAATTTATAAAAGATGATGACGAACACCATGACACAATACAGAAAATGGACAGCAATGGAGACGAGGAATGACAGACAGATGAAAGAAGAGTTTGCTAAAGTGGTAAGAAAGGAACTTGAGGAAGTGAAATGGGGAGCTCACAAGACAGGGGAGGAAATAAGAAACTAAAGTGGAAAAAATAGAGACAAAGAAAAGGGTGAGAAAATAAAAAAAAGAATTGTAGAATGTGTTGAAACAATGGCAAGATCGTGATAGCACATTGCAGGAAACAGGTGGAGAGGATACAAGTCCTCTAGGTGAGCTGAGACGAGGTGAGTCCACCAAAGTGAGTTGGTGAATGGGAGAAGCATGCATGGCACAAACGGTGTATATCGGCTTGGGGGGGAACCATAGGTTTCTTGGAGTGTGCAGAAAGGATAACTTGGAAAGATATCCTGTCCTCCATGTCAAGCAGTTTGGCCTTCAAGCGCTCATGAGGCTGAGACACACGACGAGTGGCCTCGATGACTGGCTGAATGGACGGATCCAGTTCAATGTGGTACGGTGTGTTGAACTTCCCCAGGCCATGAACAAATCTGCATAATCAGTCTTGACTTTGTCCAGTGTAAGGTGAGGCTGTGGTGAAGCCACTGACGTCACAGCCTCGACAGACAGCCAATACTTTGGGCCCTTCTGGATAAGACCTTGCGTGTCGACGCATGAAGAACTGAGAATAGGAGGCCCTTTGGTGTCAACCACATAGAAGTCGAAGCACCCCGTTGACGACCCAGAAGAGCATTGAGTTGGCCACTCCTGATGAGGGACAGTGCCCCCACTGTAGCTTTTCAATCGGATCATCGAGTAATCTCTGACTGGCTTTTCCATGAAATGGAATATTCTGCAAGGGAGTATTGATACCGTACTCCATCAACCTTCACTTTACCTATATGGCCATGATGTTGACCAACCATGAGACGTCTGGCTCATGACACCGCATATCCTACCAGCAGTGTAGACATGCAATCAATGTACAAGTCACTAAAGAGATGGCGTTCGGTTGATGCCCGTGCTCGCGCCAATCATGAACATGCTTGGATTGTCAGCAGACCTCTGAAAAATGGTTCTGCTTATACAGTTCCTGCAGCATTTCCCAAAAGTAGGGCATTGTGAGTTGAGAGTACACCTGCAGTTCCCACAATTTTAGGTGTGTTTATTGCTCTTGGTCGCCGAATTCACATGCTTCCCCATGATGCACAGCTTGTTCAAGTACGATCAAATGACCGACCTTCAGACTCGGCAAATTCCCAGAATTGAATCGCTCATGGACAAGTTCTTCCGCTGGTTGCAGTACGTTGTCAAAATGCCTTTGACAGTTTAAAATATTTCGAAGCAACCGCCGACTCAAATGGGAGTTCTCCTATACATCCAGAGCACTGGCCCAACAAGTTCAGCAACATGCGACGTTTCGATTGTTGCTCGTCGACTCCAGGCCAGCACCTCAAGATACCAGTCAAGCCTCTACTCCAGCATCGCCAGTTCTCAGCTACATTCCCATCGAGCCGAAAGAATCAGGGTTTAAATTCCATCACCGTTGATGAAGAAAATCCCGAATCTCTGACACCATGTAATGACGATGGACACGAATAGGATCACCTTCATGGACCAACTGCCAGATTTAATGGCGCATGCACACACATGTACAGGCCAGAATACAACCAATCAACAAAGCATATAATGCACAATATCATTACACAGGGCACGAGAAATAGGACAGGAGCATTAGCCTCAATAGGGATAGAATTATCCTTGGAGGGGAGCATTAGCCTTAGAAAGAGGGAGGGAGTTAATTAGATGGCATTAGGGATAATGGGTTCTTCTTCCTCTTCCAGTGCAGACTGTGGCTGGTGGTGCATCATTGTTGAGGGCGTGATATGCGCTAATGCAATGCTCCTATTACCGTGCTTGGTGCCAATGCATAACATGCTTGGATTGTTGGCAGACCTTTGCAAAATGGTTCTGCTATACAGTTCCTGCAGCATTTCCCACACTGTACTTATTTCACTGACTTGGAAGGATGACAGGCTGATCCAGTTGAACCGCCACCACCTCCTCACATGTGTGCACCGGAGGCTGGCCAGCCGACGCCTGCTGATGGTTTGCCATGCCTTGGTCTGCGCTTGTCACCCCACCGTTGCCTGCCACCTGTCATGCCCGCCCAAGACTTTTGTCAATCATGAGCACGAGACACTTGTGTGTGCTGTGCCTTCCTACTGTTGGCCATTGAAAGGTTGTCATCAACATTGCGCCAAAGCAGCACTTGTATTGTGGCCGTACTTTGACATCAAATTGCCACCAGGACCATGTGCCACTTATTGTGCCTGCATGCTGCTTTGCCCTTTTGTTGTTGGCCATTAGGAGGTCTGTCATTGACCAAGGATCGCTGGTTTTGTGAACGCACCACCAACCACTGCATATTGATTGCAGCCAGTGGGCAGAATAATCCTCAGTGCGCCAGTAGGTGCGGAGGGTAGATTATGATGCCTGGAAGAGAGCCAACGTGCATTTGAAGAAAAATTATTTGCGTGCCAGAGACTGAAACAAAAAGGTGTAAATAATTGTTGGAAAAAGAAAGAAAAAAAAAAATTCATACCCACTGAGTACGTGTGAGACCTTCGATTTCATTTCGAAACTGTCTTGTTGTAACACAGAGTAAAGGAACGCAATACATTCACTTTTATTATTTCAAAGGTGAGACGTGTATGCACTCGCACGTTGGGGCTCGGAGAGGAAAACGTATAGAAGGAACTACATCTAACGTGTATAAGAGTGCAGACTCAGACTAGTCGAGTATGGGGAGTGTAGTGATACGGTTTTGGAAATGTACCTAGGGGGGAGTGTCCATGTACACATAGACTTCCCCAGAAGAGTATTTCATTAGTTCATGTGGTCAGTAAACCTTGTGGCATGATTTGGGAGGGGAGAAAATGCATTGAGGTTTAGTTTGTTGTGTATCCCAGTGTGATCTTTCCCTTCTCCACCTGCTTTTAATCTCCTCAATCCACCAACAATCCGCTTTACCAAACCTCATTCAACAACCCGTCACTGTCGGTCTTTCCTTAAACCCGCATTTATTCTCTCTTCGGTTCATCTGTATCCATCTACCTAGTCACAAGATCCACTCCCTTATTAATCACAATTAGACCATCCATTCTTCGACTCTTCCCTCTTATATTACCACCACGCATGGTGAATGCAGTCTGACCATGGTAAGCCTGGTTTTCGGTTTCAATTTAATAAGCATGTTAATTCTCTTCCAAAGGGTGTTTAACTTTACCCAAGCACCCAGTTTTCATCCATATACAAAGTTTGTTGTGCCGCTCGATTTCATGTTTTGGAATTAGGAGAAGATGCACACATTTATACAAATACGGTACATACCAATGTTATGATTAAGTGGTGTACTCATGGGAGACTGTTCTTTAAAGGTGGAATGACTTGTTCTTTAAAGTGTGGACTAACATTAAAAACGCTCCATGCTTCAAGCAGGTAGGCACAACCATCTCAGTCATCCTCCATCTTTATCCACCAACTTTATTCCCCATTAACCCCTACATCTTACTTGCAGGTTACAGTTTCATTCCCCTTCCTTAGTGTCCAACTGTTGCCCCACTTCAGTCCATACCCTCTGCCACATCACTCTCCAGGCCTAGTGGAGACATTTCACAAAAGACTTCAGCCAAAAACGTTTCCCAGCTGAACCCAACAATAATTCAAGTAATGGCTTTCTACACAGTGATGATGATGCAGCTCAGCCTCTGATGGCTAATTGCATCAATAAGCTGTCCCTACTTTCATACGAGAAGAATGCTCGGTCGTCAAAGTTTCCATCATCATTGAATATGTGATTTATGGGATGATCACAATCGATTTTCAAACATGGGAAACAGAGTTCATATCTTGAATCAGAATGATCTAGTTTGAGATGTATATTCTACAAATAGCAATAAATATGTATAATATAATGAAATACAAAAAAGCAAGCAATTACACACTGCCTCACTTGCATTTAATCTTCAAAATGGATGCTACACAGCCACTGTAGCATGGACATGCAACACTCATGGCAACAAGAATGTTCGATTGGATCAACACATTGGAGTGACCCCTGTCTTGTATCAAACCGTGAAGATCAATATGAAGAAATTTCTTCAAGAACAAAACCAAACTAGCAATAGCAGCAAAAACAAATGATGTAACCACAATAACCATGCATTTTTAAGAAACAATGGATCCGAAGTTAAATCTTTGCATCAAAGCAGCAACTTGATAAAAAAAAAAAATACCCGTAGGAGCACAATCAGCAGTTTGAAAGCCTCAACATACATGGCTCTGCGGTACTGTTCAAACTGTGGGAGAGAAGGCAGCATATAAAACAGGAAAAGCTCTGCCAGGCTTGTAAATGTTCATCATCCTTCTTAGTACCGAACTGATGAAACACATTTAAAAAAACAAAATTCTTTCTTAAAGGTCTCGCTGATCTCTCCTTT
>CM068956.1:92778952-92810886 GCA_035128595.1 Eptatretus atami | reverse complement strand
CGAGGCCAATATGAAGAGGAAAATAAAGATAAGAAAAAGAGCAATCAAAGATTGTGGACCCTTGTGTGGTGTATTTTTTGTGGTGTTTGTTTCCTGGTGTGTTACATAATTAATAAGAGACATAACTGGAACTGCCACTTTATAACTGCTGGCAGTGATGACCGAGGTACCAAGATGTCCCGCTTTGATGCAACTCCGCTTTTATCGGACACCTGACCCTGACCCATGATGGTTTTTTTTTTGTTTTATTCTATTGAATTTAGAATGGGATTAAAATAAAATCAAATGGATGACCAAATTGGTTCAGTCCTGCTTCGGAATCATCAGAAGGAACCGAACAAGCAAAAAGCAAACATGAAGTCATCAGACGCAATGTGGATAGGATTCGTATTTCAACTGCTCCTCCTCTCTGCTCAAACCCATCCAGGCACAGCCAAGTGAGCCTTATTTTTTTTTTTAAACCCCCATCAAAAAAATTAAATCATTCTGGCTGTAAGACCATGTATCCAATCAAGTCGAAATTTAAAACACTAGTGTGTGGCCGTACGTGCAAAAAAAACAAAAAACTTTCAAACAACCACACAGGCCGTTCCTTCGCTCTCATAAACGACAACTGGATTGGGCATTGTGTTTATCTATAAATGCGCATAAGAAATCGAAGAAATTATTATAATACAGTAATCATCACTATCCGGAAGTCCGTACGTGTTAACCCGTAATGGGACGCGCTCTAACTTGGGAACCACTTGTCCGATTAATTTCAAACCTAGAAAAGGCAAACAAACAGAGATTGCTGGAATTATAGATAGAAGATAGATACTGTGGTGCAAAACGCCAAGCAACGTGTCCTGTCATTGGTAACTGATGATCTCTTCCCCAAAGGCTACGCGTACGCAGCAACGTGTTCGGTCATTGGTTTGGTAAATAAATGGCCATAACTTGGGAACCACTTGTCTGATTAATATTCAAACCTTGAAAAGCACATACTCAGGTCCCCAGAAATATACCTGGCAAGTTTCATTTAGATCGGACCAGTGTTGTCGAGAAACAGCGGTCTCTCTCTCACACACAACACACACACACACACACACACACACACACACACACACACACACACACACACACACACACACACACACACACACACACACACACACACACACACACACACACCTGGAATTATAGATAGATGCTTAAAGCAAAACCCCAACGAATGAGGTGAAACGTATTTACATTAAAAAAACAACAACAACATGGGGACCTTGACACCCTCATTTCACGCTGACACTGAATGTGTTCACCTCCACCACCGGAAGTGAAGGAGGTGATGTCTTCACACCTTTCTGTCTGTCTGTCTGTACAGGATATCTCAAAAAGTGTGGACGATTCGGATGAAACTTGGTGGACTCGTTGGGTGTGTGACGAGGACGAACTGATTCGATTTTGGTGAAGATCCGAATCCGGATCCGACTAGTAGAATTTTTTATTAATTTTCAAAGTGATTCTTCACCATTGAAAGGGCCAAAAACGATACAGTACTGAAAAACATGATATTTAAAACATGTATTGGCCCGATATGTTCCCTGGATCAGACATTATGGTGGAGTGGAGGTATGCACTCCACCGAGTGTCCTTCCAGTTAAATCATATAAACTAGTGCGGGCCCGCCGGCGGCCCGTAGGTGCATGCCAGCATGTGCAGCTTCCATTACATTCGCTGCCATTGACCATTGCCACTCCTACGCCACGTTAGGCGGCACAGGTAGGATTTGTAGGAGACCTGAAAGTACATGTCATTAGGTATTCCATGTTCGAATTGTTTTTTTTAAAATAGTTTAAAAAAAAAAGTTGCAACTCTCCTCCCCTCTCTCGCCCCCCTCTCTCGCACTTCCTCTCTCTCCCCCTCTCTTGAATTTTGACGCTCCCCTCTCTCGCACCTCCTCTCTCCCCCTCTCTTGAATTGTGACGCCCCCCTCTCCTCCCCCCTCTCTCTCGCCTATCTATAATTATAGATAGATAATCTATATAACTCTCCTCCCTCTCTCGCCCCCCTCTCGCACCTCCTCGCTCCCCCTCTTGAATTGTGACGCCCCCCTTCTCCCCCCCCCTCTCCTCGCCTATCTATAATTATAGATAGATAATCTATATAACTCTCCTCCCCTCTCGCCCCCCTCTCTCGCACCTCCTCTCTCCCGCTCTCTTGAATTGTGACGCCCCCTCTCTCTCCCCCTCTCTCCCCCCCTATCAAACACACAGACATTAATATTAAGACACACAGACATTAATATCAAACCTTGAAAAGGCACATCCGCAGGTCCCAGCAATATTCCTGGCAAGTTTCAATCGTGCAAAAGAAAATAATAAAAAATAAATAAATAAACATTAATTGTGACGTCATTCGTGACGTCATAGCACCGTGTCCTGTCATTGGTCGACAGATAAATGGCCGCAACTTGGGAACCGCTCGTCCGATTGATATCAAACCTTGAAAAGGCACATCCACGGGGCCCCGGCAATCAGTGCCGGATTAAGCCTCGGCTGGCCCTAAGGCACATTTTGAAATTTTAGAAATGGCCTGAAAATTTTAAATAGATCTCGGGCTCATGGAAATGGACCCCAGACAAAAGATGAACTGATGCAAGAACAAATATATAATACAATAAAAGACAAATATTTAATGTGAAAAGAATTTTTGGCCCGAATTTTTGCTGGCCCTAAGCACATGCCTTGTCTGCCTAATGGTTAATCCAGCACTGCGGCAATATTCCTGGCAAGTTTCAATCAGATCGGACCATCAATCGTGCAAAAAAAATAAAAAAAAAATAAATAAATAAACATTAGTTGTGACGTCATTCGTGACGTCATAGCACCGTGTCTTGTCATTGGTCGACAGATAAATGGCCGTAACTTGGGAACCGCTCGTCCGATTAATATAAAACCTCGAAAAGGCACATCCGCGGGGCCCCGCAATATTCCTGGCAAGTTTCAATCCGATCGGACCGGCGGTCGTCGAGAAACGGCGGTCGCATACAGACATACAGACACACATACAGACACATACACATACACATACATACACACACTGCTGGAATTATAGATAGATGAACAATCACGTTTTTATATTTTGTGTGCAGTCATCAAGAAGTCTTTCAATTGTTGGTGTTCAGTAAAGCATTTAAAATAGATTGTAAATCCAGAGCAAGCGACAAAGTGCCGGCTGTAGAGTTCCACGACGTGATTAAATAATGTTTTGCGATCGAGTTCCAAGGGGGGCGTGACTGATTTGTGACGTCACCGGCGTGACGCGGATCTCTTCGCGGGTGCGATTCGCGCTCCGCTCGAGGAAGGAGGAGTTAAGGGGCGGAGCTTGAACATTTACCGTATATATCTGTAAAATCGCTTCAGCTCGATAAACAGGACTTGTGTGTGACATTCGGGTAATTTTTTTTTAAGATTTTTTTTTATTATTGAGCCGAATTTAATTTTGCATCTCGTTCATCGACAGATCAATAACCGTCTCCGCAAGATAAAAAACGGAGTCGGGTATTTATTACCGCATTTCAAAAGGAAACTACTGTATTGTGATAATATAAAAACAAGAAACATCATGCAAGCGGCGAATCGAAGCGTCCTACGGATTCTCACGACCGCACCACGGATTCTCCTGAGTTCGAGGCCACCGCAGTCCACACTCTCCAACCTGAGCTTTCGAAAAGTGAGCAGCACGTCATGTGAGTACACCGGAAGTGAATGTATGGCTCAGTGGGAATTCATCCGCTATATGACGATTATATATTATAATTTATTACGTAAACACTGGATTATATCGTTTATTTAGTAAAGCTGTTTAGAAATAACAAGTTAACGGATGAAAATTTATATCCTGTAATTCACGTGTAATTGAAGGAACCAGCTGAGCCAACGAAACGTGGAGATAACCCCTAATCGCACAGCACCGTCGTGTTTCGCTTGGACGATTTTAAATCGACGTTGGGTAAAATAGAGCACGACGTTTGAGCGAATACACGTCAAAATATGCACTTGCTGTTTCCAACTAACTTTTTTTTTCCTCGTCTACATATCTGTGAGTTGTGGATTTACTTGCATTTAATTTTCGTCAACCCATTGCCTTTATATACCTGGTGTTGGCTTGATGGTTCGGGTGGTGGGCTTGGGATCCGAGGATCCAGAGTTCAAATTTAGCTCAGCCGTTGAATTAATACCAGGTGGGGTTGACTCTGCCTGTCATCCTTCTGAGGTCGGCAAAATGAGTGCCAGCTTGCTGGTATATCCTGTGTCGGAGTGGCGACCCGTCCAGGATTGTGCCCAACAGCCAAGGAGACTGCTTAGGAAGCACTAACGCTCTGCACAGAGTATGCTCCCAATGGAGGGATAATACGGTCACATGATTTCGGATGGGAAACTCAGATTTACAGCATTGTCCCCTGTTGCCATGACACCGATTGTTGTGCAAATCACTCGATGATGGTATCCATCCAATGAGCACTTTATAATCCATGAAGTGATAAACCGAGTACAGTATATTAAAGGCCTCAGAAATCCATAGCAATGCAAACCTTCATTTTGAATGTCATCACAGTTATAACGGATGAAACGTACGGACTGATGAACCTATTGTGCTTTGTATTGTATCATCTGGTCTTGACTGTTGCAGGTGCATGGGGATTTGGAAATGACGTCACAGCATGATGAGGAAGACGAGGTGTAACATAGGATGAGGACGAGCCGAATTTGAATTCCTTGGACACTCGTGCAATCACAATTGTGCAGGGAGACGTGTAAGCACACGGCACGGTTTCTTGCTCCAAGGGAGAGAGATTGATTGCGGTGGGAATTGGCGAATGTCCGACTAAAGGGAATTTTCCAGGCTTGTCCTCAGCTGTCCTACGTTTTTTACAGTCTGTCCTGCCAAGCACGAATGATTCTCTATCCACAACCCCTGCACACACTTGGCCAATGTCCAGCTCCCTGACCATTTCTTTTTCTCTCTCTGTCCCCACCCAGATCATATCTGTGTCTGTTTCTCTTTCCTGGTGTTTAGTTGTTCTCAGCAGTTTAAAAACCATCAAAGAGTATGATGAAGTAGTTGTTTTCTTTCTACAACACACAGTAAACAGCACCGAGTGGTGTGCAACAACTAAAGGAATGACACAACAACAAAGGAGGGAAGGAGGGAGGACAGACAGTAACATGCAGGAATTTGCTCATGAAACCACAAACTGAGCCGTCTCTCACCGAGTCCTGCACCCACTGCCATTTTAAACTTCCTGTACCCCCGTTACCCATACCCCTCACTCCACAATCTTACCAGGATTACACATTTATAAATCAATTGTTTACCTTCCAAAGTCTTGGCGCCGTCTTGCTTCCATGACAGCTCTCACCCATGTAATTGTGCTCGTGTTGGGATAATTCCACTCTTTCTTCCAATACTTGAATCCTTCAGCAGGCCGTAATCCTTCAGCCACATTTGTTTGATAACTCGTTTATTCTCTTCATGCTGTAAGATCGCCATACATTTCTCATTCTGGTGTAACGTACTCTGTTACAGAGTGTCGGTGCTGCTGAAGCAGTTTTTTGTAAAGTTATTATGGGTGGTTTGCCATTCATTGCTTTCCCAGCAGTAGTTAGGGCAGAAATTTTGGAATTTGTTCATGGTGCCCGGCGATAGCTCGCCTAGTCTTGGCGAAGGACGCTGTTGGGTCTTAAACGTCCACCAACTAATACCGGCAGATGGGATGCCCAACTTAACGTCAACGCGAGGGACAGCGCACACACCGATGAATCCCACTGCCTGTAAAACACCAGGATGACAGTTTATAGCTGGGTCGGGATTCAAACCCTGGCTATAGTGTGCATGACTGTCGACCATCTTGCCAACTTGCACATGTACTGTACTCCATACGAGGATCAAACCCCACCTGTATAGTGTATTCAAATCAAACAGGAAACATTTACCCAAAAGATTATAGCAGTATCTAGAACTATGTATTTTTTTTATCATTGGGTAATTCCACCACAAATGGTTTTTAAAAATTCACTACAAATGAACGTCTTGCTACTTGTTGCTCAAGAGATTGCTCCAACTATGCCTGTACTGCACCTTAGCTGATGATCAGGTGTTCATTCATGAATTAGTGGAAACAACAAACAAGAAAGGAGAAAGTAAACAATCACTTGTCTTCATGTTCAGCACATAAAGAGAGCGATTTGTGTTTTCTTTTCTTTTCTCTCCAACATGTCGTACCACTTCATCAACATTGGTTTATAATTTTAAAAAAATCTATATTATAAAAGGAGCCGTGTCTGTCTGTCTGTCATGCTATAACTTGAGAACGAATGAAACCAATGACGGTGGAGTTCCGGCAGGAAGGTTTGCAATGCAAAAAAGAGAAGAGGACAAAAAAAATAATAATCAGGAAGGATGGTTTGTGTGTGGGTACATGGGCACACCTGGCAAGACTGCAAACGCCGACCTGCGACGCTGGTTATCCCCACACAGAGGGCAGACATCCCCAGGAATCATTCTTCGTTCTTGCCACATTGATTAATCATCACAACGAAGATTGGTTTTCCCATCAGTGAAGTGATGGGTCTTACATGCCAGTATTAATAAAATGGAAAAATCAATCTTTACAAAACATGTTTGTAAATACACACCTTGTCAACCTTACCCTTCTGACTTCAGCCATGAACTTCAACAAAGTCCCCCTCCCCATTCTGCAACCTATTTTCCTTTCCAAATACATCTCTCCCACTCCTCGCTTCCCTCCACACCCACCCCTCCCTGCTCTCCCCCCCACCCCCCAAGTGGCTTTTAAGAGACGAGTGAGGTCTTTGTTTTGTATTATTTAAATCGACCTCTGCTAGAATGTGGATTAACAGAGTATGGTGTACAACTTTCTTCCCATCTTGTCACCACCAGTTTTTCGTCGCTCACTCACTCGTCATGACAACCAGATGCTCTCTGAAGATTGGAAGGTGAAGCTGAGCCCCGAACAGTTTGTCGTGACACGTGAGAGGGATACCGAGATGGTAAGATTGTCCAACGTCTACTAATGTCCTTGGAATTTATGTTAAACTACACTTAACCATCTCCTCCTGGTCTTGCCTTGCACGTGATATTAAAAACACTTCTCCATGAGCCACACAAACTGTAATAAAAAAAACAAAACAAAAAACACGTTTTGTTTACAAATCTCTTTCTCTCAACCACATCCACCTTTGTCTGAGTTCCCAGACTCGGAGTAGACGTACGAAATAGTGTAGGGATTATATGAAACATTGCGAGTCATATTTACCCTGTGCAGGTGAAGCGAAAAGCAGGGTAAAGTAATTTGTTCATGTGTGTGTGTCCGTCCGTCCGTTCGTCTTGTCAGTTTATATGATCGAGGCACAGCTTGTTTAAATTGAATGTTATATTTTGAACAGGAATCGGAACATGAGTAGAAAGACGAGTGTTTTGTTTTACCGAACATTGGCTCCGAATCCGACCCCATCACACATGTACCTGAACACTGCGCAGGGTATAGTGTTCTGTGAACTCTTTAGTACTTTGGGTAGTGAATGTGTTATCAGCAGTTTTGCATTGAAATTACAACGCTATTTGCTTTCCTAATCTCCATAAAAATGACTCCAACATAACTGAAATGGCTTTGGGTCCGATAGGATTGCCTCCATTTGTCGTTCTGCCTTTCTTCCCCTATTTTTCAGCCATTCAGTGGGGACTACTTGTACCACAGTGAAGAAGGAACATATCACTGTGTGTGCTGTCAATCTGCATTGTTCAGGTGATGCAACACTCCATTTCCTATTAGAAACAATTGTGCATCATCCACAAACCACTCGATGCTGTAAATTGTGGCCCTTTTTGGTTAACTGCAGTAGAGTGGAAAATGGTGTGGCCATGATACAGGCCAAAACATAAAACCTTGTTCTCAAGATAGCAAAAGTTCCACCTTGATACAACAATGCAAACAGGATAGCCAATTTAACATTGCTTTTTAATGATTCTGTTATCTATCATTGAAAATCACTGCACTGATAGTGGAATTATGGGTCAGACCTGAATTGTCGATATCCTGTAGCCTTCTGAGCTACACTACAGTCGACAAAGGCGATTCATTTTTAAACGTATCCAATACCGTCATTGTTGTTCCCAAGGCTGGCAGGATGGCCTAGAGCTATGGCATACACAAACTATTATCCCAGTGTTTCACAGGCAGGGTGAAGCATCAACGTGTGTCATGTCTTGGGTGGACTTTACATTGGGCATCCTATCTGCCAGCATTAGTGGACTTTAAAGATCCCACAGATTCCTTTGCAAAGGGTCGATCATCCATCACTGGCACCCTGACCAAACTACTAATCGCTGATCTAACCTACAGGAGGCACTACATCAACAGCACAGCAACTCCCACCAGCAATTATGCAAATCAGCAGCTACATGCTCCACCCAAAATGAAATGATAGTTCCACATGATGTTAGAGAGGTTCGTTATTACATCTGATAATGAAATCTAGCTGATGGCCTTGCATGTGCACTCACAGCTCAAATGCCAAGTACGACTCTGGCTCGGGCTGGCCTTCATTTTGGGAAGCCATTAGAGCACACCCTGAAGACAACTCTGCTTGCAATGTGCTACTACGGCCAGATAACTCAGCTGGGGCCGTGCGCACAGAGGTCATCTGTAAGCACGTAAGTTCACGATTTAATACGTCCCAGACATCCTCCGCTCCATACATACCCATACACACCATTTGGTATCAGCAAATTTGGTAACCCTATTGTCCAAATAGTTGACACAAATTATGAATAATAATGATCCTTTTACTAATCCATGAGGTACCCCATGAGTTACAACCTCCGCCAGGTGGATACTTTGAGACCTGGCCAATCTCTATTCCACCTCCTGAAACGCATCCAAGTGTGGAGATAGCAGCCTACAGCAACTTGCGTACACACCACACACACACATTATATATATATATATATATATATATACACACACAAACACACAGAGGTGGATACTTCAGAGACCTGGGAGGGCTCCAATCCACCTTCTGAAACCCACATATGGAGATAACAACCGACGACACACACGACGGTTTACTGCTCCCATTTCTCTTAGAAATCGGTAAACAAATCTTTTTCTCTCACCCAACCTCAGGTGTCTTAACTTCCCCCTTAACTCCATCCTCTTCAGATTGAAGCTCAATGCTCCTCTGATAGTAATTCACAATTTCTTTAACAGCACCTTTTCCCCAAACACTCTTGAGGACATGACAGAAGTAAATAGACACCATGATTTTAAAATAATTTATTTATTGAACATTTGAAGAACATTTGATCCATTTTAATACATACACTAGTATTTGGTAGATTTCAATTATTTTACTTTTTCAGACATAGAACTAACGAGTTCCAAAATTTTCTCTTGTGGGATTTCTGCCCAGGCTTCACACAAAAGGTTGAGGAATTCTGCCCGTGATGTTGGTTTCCTGGGCTTTTTCAGCACAGCTCGATCTAATATGGCCCAGAGGTGTTCAATGGGATTCATCTCAAGAGACTGACTTGGCCATGGAAGTCGCTTGATCCCATTTCTGTCTGCCATTCTTTGGTCTTTTTTGCAGTGTGGAATAGAGCTCCATCTTCCATGAAGTGTTGTTTTTGACCATCTGACCAGTGGAGAAGACGGGGAGACGTCCATCCTCAAGGATAGAAAAGTGTGTCGTGTTGATGTTGCCAACACACTCCACAAGCTCTGACCGACCAGCGCTCCCCACACCCTCATTGATAAACCAGTGTTTGACAGTTGACTGCAATCGGTTCAAAGAGAACTCTTGACTGAGAAGTCTCCAGACCCGTACACGTCCACTGTCAGAAAATTGAGCAAATTGGGACTCATCTGAAAACATGACAGTTTGCCAAAACTCCAAGGGTCTGGTGGCCATCTCGTCAGCCCACTTCTTTCTCCTTTGAATGTTGGCTGGTCTAAGAAGAGGTTTTCTCCTCACTGCTCTCCCATAGTAGCCCAGTTGATGAAGGTACCGCACAGCAGTTAAGCTAACTTGGACCTCCTCTGCAACATCTGCTGCCTTTCAATGAGGAGTTCAAAATGGACTGCTTGACAGCTCGGACACCTTTCTGAGGGCCCAGGTTGAACAGAATGGGAAGCTTTGGATTCCTTGCCTTCGCTGGTGAATTGCACTATCACTTGATTGACCGTAAAAAGCGGAATGCCACGGTTCTGAGCTATCTGATGCTGACTGACTCCACCTTCCAAATGGCCAACAATTCGTCCTCTTTGAAAATCAGAAAGTTTACGCGCTCTCTGGGTTTGAGGCATAGTTAATTGCCATACACGACCCAGGAACTCATTTCTGCAAATAAATAGTTGAATATTAGTACAAATTGCCGATTAAAACTGCGTTATACAGATGAAATTGATAAATTTAAGGTGTCTATTTACTTGTATCACGTCTCTGTATGCCCCTAATAAACTTCATATTCAACCAGCCATTCACAAAAATCATGGTCTTTGCTTGTTTGGTAATACATACATACATAAATAAATTTTAAAAAACAAAAAACTTGCTCAACAATTTTAAATTTGGCTAAACAAAGAGCTAAGATTACACTGTCAAAGGTGAAAGTAGATTCTAAATACAGTAACCCAGCAACTTTGTTATTGACACCAATCAAAGTGAGATCTCACAACACTGATGGCCTTCTTGGGATACCTTGGACCCGGTAATACTATAAACGGACAGATGCCCTAATTTGGCAATTTGTCATGCATGAAAATGGAACCAAGATTCCATGTGACTACCATATGTATTGGCAGAATCTAAATTTGGAAAGGAATCCTCAGCTAACTGTCTACTCCACTTCTCCAATGTGTGGAAAAGTACAAGGCAGAAAGAAGTGTAGCCTGGACAGCAGCAAGTTTCCAAGAATAAACTATCTTGTGTGAAACATTTCTTTTATTGAAAATAAATTTTTCAAAATGTGCCAATAAGTGAATTTGGAAGCCTGGTGTTGGCTTAAGATCTTAGGGTTTAGAGTTTGAGCCCTTGTCGTGCTGTTAAACAACACCAGGTGGATTGACTCAGCCGGTCAGCAAAATGAGTACCAGCTTACTGGAAACGGGCACTGCATCAGCGGCACAACTGCGCTTCCAACAATACCACCAGCATCCACAGGGTACATACAAAATAACAAAACTGTGTTTGGGCCTCTGAAGGGAAATGAAATTGAGAAATTACCTGTCGTTTGTGCTCATTGCTTTTGATTAAAAGTACCATCATAAAATATTTGAAACTTCACCTCCCTTTCCCCAGTGTGATGCTCACCTGGGCCATGTGTTTGATGACGGTCCAGAACCGAGTGGGCGACGTTACTGCATCAATAGTGTGGCATTGACTTTCAAGCCTGCACCATCGGGATAAATGATCAAGTGAAATGGATGAAACATCTATCCGGAAACACGATTCATGGGCATCAATTGGACTCTGACTTCGCTGCAGCACCGAGAGTGCAGAATCTCGTGCCCACTGTTGGTGTCGCATTTTCGTCGAACTTTTGTCGATGTTCAACATCTATTTTGTAAATACTGTTGCGAAGCTTTAACTGGTATAACATATACATTGTGCTTTCTCATAAAAGAATTGTAAATGTGTTCAGTAAAATATCATGTTGAATTCCTTGTAAATGTATTCTGAGGCACCATCCAATTACTTCAGGAAAGAAAACTAAAAGGAGGGGTTAAGGGTTGAAAGAAAACTAAAAGGAGGGGTTAAGGGTTGAAAGAAAACTAAAAGGAGGGGTTAAGGGTTGAAAGAAAACTAAAAGGAGGGGTTAAGGGTTGAAAGAAAACTAAAAGGAGGGGTTAAGGGTTGAAAGAAAAGCAACCTTATAAAGGGAAAGTACAGGACAAACTGGGGAAAGTTTGTGCACATTTTGATGGTCCCATGTCACTTCAACTCAAGTACATAAAACTTTTTACCGACGTAAAGACCTAATCGAAATGTTTTTATGTTTTTTTTAACTCAAGTTTTTTAAATGGTGAAAATGTCTCTGCCTTATTGAAGCCATTAAAGGGCTGGTTTCATGAATGGTATGCATCTAAATGCCGTCTGTAAATGAATAATTTGTCTTCGAAATCACAGACGACCGAGTCCGTCACATTGGATCAGTTGGTGGAGAGCTGACTATGGAATGATCAAAAGTTATGCCTGCGAGCGACAAGGCTGTCCACAACTGATGATCATTGCAATGAATGTTTTTGTGGTCATTTAAATTTGGCTTGCTTACAAAAACCAATTAAACCCTGCAGCCCTGGCATACATCTGTCTAGACTATAGATGGTGGAAAAGGCATGATTGTGGAGGTGGATTGTCCAGACGGTAGAGGAAGACCCTGCAGCATCACTGGCCTCAACCTCAAGTTGGCCTTGTTTTTTAGCCCAGCAATAATACAAAGCTAAATATAAAAGCTATAATGTTGGAGAATATTGAGCTACAGTTCTTATTTTGCAATTCCTAGTTTTTCATGGATGCTCAATGTTGATTCTTCACTAAAAAAAAAAAAGGTTATTTTGTCCACATGTGAATTTACATTTGGCATGAGTTTATCAACTTGGTAAGAACCACCCATCTCAAAGGAATCATTTTCTATTGCAAAGCCCCCTCCCTCAAAGTGATCATGAAAGATGGAGCTCAAGGTAAGGCAAGCTGTGTGAAAGTTCCCCAGTACAGTATATAATAAAACTAACAAGAGTATTACAAAATCCTCGAGTACTGCATTCACCTTTCAAACACTTGGCCAACAATCCTTCATCTCACTTCAAAACATGGAACATTTACTTCAAAGATTCATCAAAACGTTAAATTGCATTGATGTTATTTGACAAATGTGCCCCTTCTGATTTGTCAGCAAAAACGCCCGAGTGTCCAAATTCCAATATAATAAAAATCTAGAAGAGGAAAAGAAGAAAAAAAAATTTCCTTATGGCTCTGGGTAAATTTCTTCCAACCTCCTTGGCTGTCCTGATAGGCCTTGATCAGAGGAAATCAATGCCTCTGCAGTTTGCAGAGCTAAATGATTTCTCAGTGAGATATCACAATTACACAATGGCATGATGAAGAATATTTATTCAGAGGTCTTACATATTCCTTTAGCTTTCAATAGCAAAACGTTTTCTCGTCATTCAATTTTTAACACTGAAGCTCACGTCACGTTACCACACAGGACCGGCCTCAAGAACAAAAGGGAGGAATTCCTCGGAACTCGTTTGAACAACTGACATACTCTGGGAATGTGTCGCAGACGTAGGACTAAAAGGTAGAGCTTCAATCCATTTTCTCTCCAGAGCTACGAATATCATCGATCTTCAGCACCATCTTGACTACTTGTGTCGCGAGCAAGATCTGCTGTTTCTTCGCAAGCAATGTCTCCACCACGTGCTGTTCTTTCATATCTGTTGACCAAAAATGTTTTTGTTTTTTAAATATAACCAATGCAACAATTTAAGCATTTTCTGCTTTCACGGTTTTTCGTGAGATTTTTCATTTTTCCCTTGTAAATCACGAACCGCCGGGAACTTATCCCCCTTTTCTCTATTTAAACAATGCCTCGACATTCACGGCATTCTTCAGGAACGGATCCCTGGCGAATGCCGGGGTCCGACAGTACCTACATTTTATTGCCCATAAATGGCGTTATAAATGGAAGATTTAATATTCTACACATTTTGGTGACAAATTTCAATCACTGCAGCAGTACAATGATTATAAATATGCTGAGATGGTCTTTCATTCCCGAGTGGTAGAAATTACTCAACTGCTCAAAGGTACACACAACAGAGTTCCTCAAGCACAATAAAGGAAGTTTCTTTTAACGAACCGTTGGTGCCTTTGTTCATGCAGTCAATTCCAAGCCAAGGCTTGCTCTCCTTGAGCTGTTGTGCACGGATGGCTGCTAGTGTCTGGATGGGGTTCAGTCCTGCATTCTCTGCCAAAGCCATGGGCACCACTTCGAGTGAATCTGCAAATGCTCGCATGGCATACTGCTCCAGGTTTGGGCACTGCACGGGGTTTGAGGGAGGGTTAAATTAAATCGAAAAATACAACAATTTGTACTCAAATACACCAATAATTAAAATCAAAAACAAACGCTCAGAGATTTCAAAGTTTCATCCAAAAAGTTACCTTCATCAGGAACTGGGTGAACATTTGAACCACATCAGTTAGTCCCTGATTAAGGCCTTTCTGTGGCTGAATCAGTGGACTTTGAACCTTTGCATTTCCAAACAAAGATTTGAGTAGGTTGTGCTTTTGTGTTCACCGCACGGTGGTTCACGCAATTTCGGCGATTCATCTCACATTCACCAACTCGTCATGTACCATGACCGATGATGCAGAGCATTGATGCTGCTGAAGCAGTTACTATGGCTACAATACTGGTCGCCACTCCGACTCAGGGAGTCAAAGCAGGAATTTGGAATTTGTTAAGGGCGCCGGCGATAGCTTGCCTACTCTTTACGAAGGACGCTGTGGAATCTAACATCCACCAACTAATGCAGGCAGACGGGACCCCCAGTTTAACATCCATATGAGGGACAGCACACACATTGATGAATCACCCTACCGATGAAACACTAGTATGACAGCTTATAGCTGGGCTGACATTCAAACCCAGGTTTGCCAACTTGGAGGTGAGTGTGCAGACCTCCAAGTCTAAGGCATCATGCAAGCGTTCACCAACTACTACTTTTAAACCTTGCATGCCAATCGGACTTGGAAAGGTATATTCCCTCAGTTATATATTCGGGCTAACATTCAGGCTATATTTGGGCTAACATTCGGGAATATATTCGGGAAAGGTATTCGGGCTAACAGTGCTTTGCAAAAAGTTGTGAGCTATCGACGGTACCGTGGCTAAATTCCAAACTCCTGCCCTAACCCACAGGGGGCACTGTGCATCAACGGCACAGCCGCATGCCCAACAATGATGCAACCAGCAGCCACAGGCTGCACACAAAGTGAATGAATGTGTATTCGGGTATGTACTGTAAACCGTTATGACAGACAAGTCTTGAATGATGAAACTGCTATCAGTTTGGCTGTAGTTTCAGGCTCGTCTCTGAGACGAGTCATTCTGTAGCTTTTGACCATCCGCAAGGAATGGTCATCCAGAATGATGGTCTATCTTGTGCATGGCTATTTGACGGAACTTGCTCTACAGACTTATGACCGACAGAGTTACAATTGCTTGTACACAGCCAACTGGAAATATGCCAAGCCGACAGATGTTCATCTTGTGTACAATGAAAGCCTCAAATGGGAAATTTTCCCCATAAACCAATTGGGAGCCTCAAAATAATATGCAATGCACAATATGGATGAAAAAATAATTCTTAAATAATAAAATTAATAAATCAATATTCCATTACCTTGCATCTAATTGCTGCACACATGCTACTTGACAACAACATTCAAGTAAAGAAGAAAAGAAAAGCATTAATCAACCTTGTCAGCTGCTGTGTTGACCGACAATGAGCAAGAGATTTCTGGTGAGCCACCTCCATATATGATGCGATTGTCCCGCACCAAGTTCCGGATCACACACAGGGCATCGTGAATCGATCGCTTGGCTTCTTCAACTATCTGACCACAGTAAAAACAAACAAACGGGCAATGTATATTCCCAAGACAGAGCCAAATAGGCAGAGATAGCAAACTAAACATTGAAAAAAAAATACACTTTAACAAAATTTTCCTTTGTTGGAAAACCACCGACAGCCAACCCAGGTACATTTTAGTTTGTCAAGATAAACTGAGCCGAACGTAGAAACCCACTTCCCCCACCAAATCACCATCTTGTTGCCACCACGGATGAAGATGGTGACTGCACGCGAGTTGTGACACTGCTCAATGACCAGCATGTGTTCCTTGGTGGTGCCGAAGCTGAGCTGCCGCACGAGCCCCGCATAGCCCAGCTTCTCGGGGGTCAGTTCAGAAAACCGTGGAACAATTCTGCCTCCAGTGGCAATAGCGATCAGCTGCACATAAAGTGTGAAACAAGTTTGCAAGCTCAAATAATGCCCAACAAAATGGTGAGCTCAAAAAATGATTTAATAAAAATTGCCCACCACCCCTTTTCATACATACTGTACAGCTTAGCTCGATCACGCTCATTCTTGTTCAACTGCTGGTGAGGCAATAATTAATATTGATGCATGATGATGTGAATGGCTGATTTTACAAACAAAAATAATAATAACTAGAGGTGCGATACTTTACAACTGCGAGCCGTTATGGCTGGGTACCATGACGCCCTGCTTTGATAAGACACCTGACCCACAACGTCCTCTTTATCCAGAGAAAACATTATTTTATTTTTTCCTTCAATCCAATGTCGCCACCGAACCACGTGACCCATCATACATTCATTATCACCTGCCACTCTCCTCTCCCACCACACTCCTTTCACGCTCCCACCCTACCCCTTCCCGCTCCCCACCCCACCCCTTTCCCCTCCCACCCCTTTCCCCCTCCCACCCCTTCCCCTTCCTCCGTTGGTTACCAAGTGTAATTGCTCATGTTCAGTTTCACGTTCCTTATAAAGAGCTCGGATTGCACACCACTTATGCATACGGACTATCCCACTTTTTCGCACACCACTCATTCACATAATCCACTCCACGGTTTTCTTTCTCCCTCACTCTCATACCATGCTCACTGACTCTTTCCATGCACACAAGCCATCTGACGGCAGTCCCGCAGCCGCTTCCGGGGTCCCGCCAACACCATTCGCATCTCGCATCATGTCGGGCCTTTGTCATCGGCTCCCGTGGGAAAATTTTTATCAATGAAAGACCACGATTTTCTTTCCTCTGCATAACAATAATTCCAATGCCTTCATTGGGCAGTGTATATTAAAGCGCTGCCACAATCGTTGCGAACAAAACATGCATTGCCTTGTTTGAGTCGTAATCAAAATGTACCATTGTTTCCTCAAAACGGTGCAGCGTTATTTAATGATAGAAGACTCGTCTTCACGATTAGACCAATTAATTACGGAAGCAGGAATTTCACGAAGAAGCCGATGTTAATGTTTATTCACTTCACATAACATGTGCATTACATATCCATGAGTTTTTAATAAGCTTTTAAAGTCGGGCTAAAACAAAAAGTATATTTAATGAAAGTCCACGATTTTCTTTCCTCTATAAAATATGAGAATCAACGTACCTTCATTGGGCGGTGTATATTAGACCATTGCAGCGATCGTTGCACACAAAACATGCATTACCTCGTTTTGAGTTGTAATCAAAATGTTCTGTCGTTTCCTCAAAACGGTTGTTATATTTAATGATAGAAGATGCTTGGTTATTTTCAAAAGTACATCAGAGGCATTATTGAGCAATCTGAGCTATGTGAAGCAAAAAATATGGCAGCTATTTCTGGGCGGCTGGAGGGAAAGGCGTGGACTCGCTTAAAGGCGGTGCGTATGACATTTGCAGAGGCGGGAAGGCGTGGCCTGCAGAATGGGCGGCGCTTATGACCCAGCCACCCACAGACATAAACTCAGCTATATATATATATATATATACACAATATATATATATATATATATTATATATACATATACATAACATATATATATACAATATACTACATATATATATATATATATGATTGAATAGTTATGATAAAATAATTAAACAATTATTTCTCTGAAACCGATCAATACTGGACTTTGCAGTTATGATCCACTACCCTTGCTCCATGCAATGAGATGTGGTTCACTTTGATGCATCAAGCGGTTTCGGAGAAAAAGGTTCTTAAAGTTTCGGTTTTCAAATGAACATGGCTGCTAAACCACGTGAACTACGTCGTTGAAAATTTGCACTCTGCCCATTATTGGATAGAGGATTACATGTGTGAAGTTTCGTTTGATCAGATAGTGCTCGTTTTCCTATCCAATATTGCTGCCACACCACATGACCTAGGACGTCATCATTTTCACACTGTATGCAGCAATGGTGTTAGATGATATTTGGAAAATGTCACTTCAATCGGATAAGCGGTTCCAGAGAAAATATTATTTAATATTTTTCTTCAATCCAATATGGCCGAACCGTATCAATTATTATTTATCACCCTTGTATCCCCAACTCATGGGAAACATGTCTGTGAAGTTTCCCCTGAATCCATCCAGCCATTCTGGAGACTTTTGAAAGTTTTAGGGTAAATCCAAGATGGCTGCCAGACCATGTGACCTATGACGTCAAAGTTATCAAATTTTATTCAGCATGACTAGTTGATCATTTGGGTGCAGTTTCACTTTGATCTCTAAAGCGGTTCTGGAGAAGAAGAATTTTTTTTTTGAAAAAAAACAATATGGCTGCCAAACTACATGACGGATGACATCATAAATCGAAGTGTTTTATAGGCATTGAGGCACAGATTATGTGCATGAAGTTTAAGATTTTTAGGACAAGGATTTATGTTTACACATTTATGGCTGGCCTTCCACTTCACCTATGACATCATTACAAGATCCTTATTCCCCAATGGCAGTAGAATGTCAAGGGACAAGTTTCAAATTTTTCTGATCAGCAGTTTCAGAGATATAATTCCTTAATATTTTTTTTGTTTAATCCAAGATGGCTGCCAAACCACATGACCTATGATGTTATAATTATCATTAAAATATTCTCCATGGGGGATCACTCCTACCCTGAAAATTCTGTCACAAGCAGTTGCTGAGAAAACAAATTTTTTAAAAATATGAGTAAAAAATAATAATAAAGGCCCAAAATGGGACAAAGAAGAAGAAGAACAACAACAACAACAATGGGCTTCCAAGCAATTGTTTGGAAGCCTAATAAAAATAAAAACAAATAATCTGAACAGAAACAATAGGGTACCACAGCCTGTAAGGCTAATGGTAGCCTAATAATAAAAGAGGGCAATAATCTCATTGTAATGCTCTTATGGCGAATAAACTACTCAGAAATAAATCTCTGATAGCCAGATAAGAAGGATCTTCGTTTGCCGGATGTATCCCAATGGTCATCCAGAAGTCACATGATTGCGAGAGCCGCAACCTTCAGTAAATTAATGAAGAAAAATTTCTGATTGACTATCAGTGATTCAACTCAATACTGTTTGGCATGCCATCAATTTATGTATGCAAGTGGGGAGGGGGTAAGAGGTTAACATTCTGACATATCTGCATAAATAATAAATGGTCTCTATCACAGTGCAATAAAACGCAGGGTTTAAACTGATTTCTCTGGGAACGACTTCGTGGCAGCGATAGCAAAATGTGCACAGTCAAGGATCCACACCTCGATCTCAGGACCTCCGACCCAGCGCACGGCAGGAAGCTCATTCTGCAGAAGCAAGTGGTTTGCCTCATCATCGAAACCCCACTGGCAGATTGCCAGATTTGCTCCGGTCGCCTTTACCTGCACAAAAAAAGAAGAAAAGAACACACCAACACACAAAAAAGATGTTTAAATAGTTCAGAAAAAAATAAAAATTGTGTCCACGTTTTTGGGACAGAATGACGATGACGAGAGGGCAAAGTAACACCCAAGTTTGCCAAAGAGATCACTCAGGTCGACACCCTCACGCTCACATACCGATTGTACAAGCTATTGATAATACCCTACATCTCAGCTAGAAACTTAGCGTCTTGGAACGTTCTTAGCATCCCTATAAGCTTCCACCCTCGGGTCTCACTAAAAACCTGGTTTTCTTTTTAAGAAATACAATTGTTGAAGCAGAGCCTCAATGTGGGCATGTACACCAAGCTTTACCTTATCTGTAAGAAATGCATGTCTCGTGTGTTGTGGGGGAAAGTTGGTCAATGTAGTGTGCCCCCCAAATTGCGGAAATATAGCTTTATATTTCATGACCTATCGGTGCCTTTAACCAATGAGTAAAAGCAATTGGTGTCATTAACAAATCAGTAAAGTTACAGGAGCTGAGCTGCTGGAGAGTTCAGGAGGCAAAGTCTGTAAAACCTGCAGTCCTGTAGAGAGCAAAGATTTTTTCCCCACTTCTAATAGACAAACTGTATACAACATGTTGGCCCATGTGTGCCCACCTTAAAACAACCCCAACTAGATAGCTGCGATCACAGAGCGATTGCCAAGGGTTAGCCTCCCATGATGGCCATTTTTTTTCAGACCACCTTGACCTTCAGCATTTAAGGCTAGAGCATAAATTAAGAAAATGTGTCCCCATCGACAATTTATCCCTAAAACTCAACATTAAAAGGAAAAATATTCAAGTTACGATCAAAAAGGTGTGTTTTTTGTTAAATCGGTCACAATCCGAAAAAAGTAGGTCAAGCACACAAATGAAATATCAGGTGCAAAACTTTAGTGGCAAGTAGGTACACTATTACGAAGCAAGAACATCTTGGAAGGCCAAGCGGTCTGAGATTCCGCAATGGCAAGATTGAGCGATAGCAAAAAAGGCGTCATCTATTTTTCAGACCGCCATTTGACCTTGACATTTAACGCGGAGGGGTATGATGTAAATTAATCATAAATGTGCCTTGATTGAGGCTATCTAGCGAGGGCAATTGCATTCTGATCAGATAAACCTGAGTCAAGTTATGGTGAAAAATGTAAAAAATTTTGCAATTATGTGTGTGAGGGAAGGTGTTGTGTTTGTATTGTTATGTCTGGCTTCCTTCTTCGGACTACAATGCAGCAATTGGTGATTTTTTTTGATCATGACCTTGAAAATTAGGTCAGGGTCAAAAAATGTCAACCACACTTTTTATTCCTATTCCTGATGCCAAATTTAATTCCCAAACTCGCAGCCGTCTCCGAGATACAGCTCAGAAATTGGCAGAAAAAAGAATCCAAAGCACTCATTGGGGTCTAAAACTCTGGGGTACCATTAATAATTGAAGGCACCAATTGTATAAACAATCCCAACAAGTGCAAGTCTCCCCCTATCTGACAGGTCGAAGCTTAGTTAACTCAAACATGATCAGTGAGTGCCATCAACTGTACTCATCCCACTACACCGTGGAAGTAGTCAAACAAAAAACGGTTACAAATAAGGGTCCTCTCTGGATAGACAGCATGGTCCCAAATCTTTTAGATGAGAAAGAAAAGAGCAGTTAACCTAAAATAATCCAAAAATATCATTTAACGAGTTGGCAAAGAAAATTTTGTTTATGTCCATGTGTGTGTGTGTGACATGTGTGGCAGCTCCATTACGAGCCTTAGGTCCTGTAGTGTATAAAAGAAATGGAAAAACATACACCATGCTGTGGCCTATATTCAACAATGGAACTAAACTTGCACTCTCGGTATTTAATGACACAGCCCCTGAAAAAAAGCAATCATCAAAATCATACGACAATTTATACTATCTATACCAATAAAAGGCAATGTGTGTGAGTCAGTGTGTGTGTGTGTGTGTGTCTCCTCCATAACTCCAAAACTATAAAACCGAGCAGTCTGAAACTTTGCAAGCACACCAAGAAAACTCCATGGAAGTGCAGGAGTGAAAATTGGGTGTTTGGGTTAATTAAAACACCCCTTTTGAAGATAATTAACGGCCTTATTAAATTATATCCTTCATCAGGCAATCCTCGGCCACCTCGCTCTCTGCGGTCTTGAGGCATTTCCTGGGTAACCTCATTGGGATCTGAAGCCGCCATGTTTTTTGGCTTACTCAACCTTGTCTTGACTTGGAACAGGCCGCAACTTGGAACAAGCTATTCATCATAGCTACGAATCGCTGGGTACATTGCATGGCATATAAATTCCCAGAGATGTCAGCGTTCATTGTATTATTTCATTTCCGCACCACGAGTATCTCTTAAACTAAAAAGAATTTCAAAATTAAAGCCCCAGAATCGAACTTACAAGCAGTTCGGACTAGAAAAATGTCGATTTGTCCAATTCGGACATGTGTGACATTTCGGGCGTCTCTGGGAGGTGTATGTTGAACATGATGGATCGGTGATTGCCAATTGCATACCAAGTGAGTCGTTTCACATCAACCGTTTCGTTGGAGTGCTTGCTTGAATGTCTAAGCCACTTGGTGAGTGCTCTCCAAGCTGCTTGGTGGTTTCGGGAAAAAGTATACGTGCTTTCAATCTCACATTGATTAGACGTCCGTTTCCGCCTTTGTCGGGTCCCGCGGTGCAGGACGGTTGGTGCCTCGGGATGTGTCTCATCCACTGAAAATGTGCAATTATATTTTTACAGGACATCACTTTGTTTAATCTTGTTGTGCGATCTCCTTTTGTAACCCACCTCTCACTTCGACATTGATACTTATAAAAAACAAAAAAAACAAGTAGTGCCAGGCACAACAAATCCCGCCCGCCCATTTAAGGCATAAAGTTATTTTGGGGATCAAATTTAAATTTGGTACATCCTTAACCTGAAGTGGATTATAGGAATAGAATAAGAATATTTTAGTTTTAGTTTGAAGTCAATTAAAACTTTTTGACGAAGTTATGACCGTAAATGATTTTAGACCTTTCAAGGCCATAAGGTCAAAGGTCATGGTGTCAAATGAAAGCCAATAAAGGACTTGATATATGTCTTCCATAATAACACGCATATTCCTAATTTTTGATTTAATGGAAAATTTGTAATTTTGACCAATGACCATGACCCCAAAATTCGGACCCTACGATCTTCAAAATATGCTTTTTCACTTTAGGAATGGTAGGATATAGTAACTATGAATAAGGTTCCTACTATTAATGGTAGTTTGAAGTAAATCAGATCATTTTTGACGAAGTTATGAGCGTAAAACGATTTTGATCTTTTCGGGACCTTTGATCCAATTGGAACCCAAAAGTTAATGGGGTCGTCCAAGGTTCATTGCTCACCTGTGGATTAAATTTGATAGTGTTTGCTAAAGCGTGCCATAAAGTTGCTAACAGACAGACAAACAAACAAACCGGACGATTACAATATCCCGCTCCCTCCCTCCGCGGGGGGGGGGCGGGATAATTATCTCTCAAATAACGCTGTTTTAAGGTAAATCTTTGTGTTTGTCGTTTTTATTTACTTGATGCGTGTGTGTGTGTGTGTGTGTGTGTATGTATATATATATTTATTTTTTTTATACACATCTATAAACTGTATTACTGCATAGCACTTGGCACCATTGTGTTATTGGTTATTGGTAGTTATCTCCATATGGGGTTCCAGAAAGTGGAATAGAGCCCCCACAGGTCTCAAAGTATATGTGTGTGTGTGTGTGTGTGTGTGTGTGGTGTTGTGTGTGTGTGTGTGTGTGTGTGTGTGTGTGTGTGTGTGTGTGTGTGTGTGCACGTTTCAGAATGTGGAATGGAGTCCTCCCAGGGTGGGCTCAAAGTATCCACCTTCATTTCAGTAAGGGGTCACGATTCATGGACCAAGCTGTGAAGTTTTCTGTTCTCAAAGTTTTGTGTCGAGTGCTCTTTGGGATCGTCACTGAGCTCCAGACAGCTTCCAACTGCAATTTGTTTGTGATTATATTCCCAGGGATGGTTTTTATATCTCTTTGAGGTTCTTTGTCATCATTCTCATTGCTCCAACTATCACCGATACAACTTTGGCATTCTTCAGTTTCCAGGATCTTTTCACTTCATTCTTGGTATTTGGTCATTCTCTTGATTTCTTCATCGTTCAGTCCAAAATCACTGGTATTAACACCTCACTTAGCAATGCCTTCCTCTCTCTTTTTTGTACCCAAGTAGGATATCTGGTCGCAATGCTTTGTTTTTGCTGTTCACTCTCAATGGGATCATTAGGTCGTACGTGAGTGGTACTTCCATGTTTTCAGTACACTCTTATGGTTAATGTTCCCACAAATTTTCTAGAACTGGGATATCAAAGTTTTTGCAGATGTGCCTGTGGTTAACATTACAAACTCTGTGTGTCGTTGTGTGTACAGCTATTCTGACAAGTATTATTATTTATTTGTGTTCGGTCATTAAGCATATCACTCTCTTTGCTCATGCCACCTCCACCCCTCACCTATCTCTTTTATTTTATTTTTTTCCTCCCCCCCCCCCCAACCCAATCCTTCTGTCCCTCCTCGCTCCCCCTCCGAAAAAAATTCAGCACTCTCCTCCCACATCTCTGTCTCTCACTCCCTCCTCCCGCAGTGTGGAGCAACATTTTGTGAGGCGTGCGCTCCCACCTACACCCCCCCTTCCTCGCTCTTACTTCTCGCCTTCCGAGCTTCCCCCTTCTTCACCCACTCCTCGTTTCCCCTCCCAACTCTCCCCACCCCTCCCTTCGCGAAGCGACAGGTTGTATTTGCTAGTATACCATATGGGAAGTGTCTATTTGTCTGTTTGACTTCTATGCACTCCTGAACCACTTGACGTAAGGAGTTCAAAACTGGTGGTTGTACTCAGGAGAGGGTGAAAGCATTTGGGGGGTGAGAGATGTTTGGGCAATTACAAAAACAATTCATACTTTCAGAGTTTGGAATTCCATTTTTCTCGATGTAAATGTGTAGCGTATACCACCACCTGGTGGGTGCCGGTATTTCAAGTCACGACCAGAGAAAACCAAAGAAATGGGAGAACCAGAAGTTTGTTTGTCTTCTATGCACTCTGAACTGCTGTACGGAAAATGCTGAAAACTGGTGGATGTACCCGGGGTATGCACAGGAAGGTTTTAGGCAATAAAAAAATATGCATACTCCCAGACACCAAACAGGTTTTGATTTAACATTAAAAGAAAACAACAAGAAGGGCACTCTTCGACATCACCAGATATGCCTCCGCCCACATTATTACATCATTATAATACTTGTACCAAGTTTAATTTAAATCCCTGAACACAGATTCAAAACATTAAATCGTTCTGGCTGCCAAACCACGTGTCTGATGAAGATGAAATTCAAGACATGTTCCGTATGACTACCACATAATAATTGCGAAGTTTCACGTCTATTGATGAAGCGGTTCAAGATAAAAAAAATTTAAAGATTTTCGCTGAATCCAATGCGGCTGCCAGACCATGTGACCTATTAATTATTTGTGAACACCCTGGTATTCCCAAGGCTTGGGGAACATGTGGGTGAAGTTTCCTCATCGATCTGTCAAGCCGTTCTGGAGAAGATTTTTAAAGGCTTAGTCTTCAAAAAAAATCATAGCTGTTAAACCATGTGACCAATGATGTCATAGGTGGAGAACTTTTTGTTCCTCACGCATATGCGATCATACTTGTAAAGTTTCGCAGATCTGTTCAGCCATTTCGGAGAAGAATAATTTTGAGGGTTTTTATGTGAACAAAATGGCTGCCAAACCACGTGACCGATGACGTCATGAACCCCCCCCCCAACCCAATACAATTTAGCACGAAATATGATAAAGTGTTCAACTAATGCAATTATGTCATTATGAAGCCACCTATGACATCATCAAAATATACCCATCAGAGATGGGGAATCCCCCACCATTGAATGAAAAAGGTCATACATATTCCAGATGAGGGAGGTGAATTGGAAACAAGACACCATTTGGTCTCTCGAAAAGTTCCCCAGGGGTGAGGACGTAGTAACCAAAAATAATTGAAATCAGATAACGGTTTTCCATTTATTACAAAAACTTTTTTCAAGATGGCGCCCCAGTCGGCCATCTTGGATCCGGCCATGCCCAAAATCAATAGCGTTCTTCCTTTTCAGGTGGTACATGTGTGACTCAAATTTCAAACTATATGGCGAACAGTTTATGAGTTGTCGCACTCACAGCTAATAAATCTGTTGACGACAGCCAGCAGCGGACGGACGGACGGACGACCCGGGTGACAACAATATCCCCCTTCCGCCACGCGGCGGGGGATAAAAAACTAAAAATAAAAATAATCACACTGTACTTCACATGTGCAGAGTTTAATTTTTTTTCCCATGGAGCGTTTTGAAGATAGAGGTCCATTGTTTTTACTTTTTTCCAACATGGCTGCCACACCACATGACCGATGATGTCATAATTATCATTAAAACATTCTACATGAATAGTCGCCCCGATGCTGAAAATTTGTCAATCGGTTAAGCGGTTGCAGAGAAATGAGAGATTAGCACGGAAAGACATGTTCAACCCAAAAACATAATGCCTCCGGTGACTTAGTCAGTGGAGATGTTGAGCATGATGAACATCATGGGAATCATGGCAAAAAAATCAAAATTAAAAAAATACTTGGCCAAAAAAATATAAAAAAAATTAATAAATAAATTTTATCATACTCCTGGAAGTGGTGGAAGCCAGTATTAACGGATCTATTAAGAAAAATACACCATCGACATCAAAGAAGTGGGGGAAATTATCAGTCCATAAAGACGGGTTATTTGGTAGTCGATACAATTGAGTTTTGATGGTTCAAATCAGAGTTAAAAAAAAAACAAAAAAAAAACCATTTAAATATGCGAAAAGCAGACAGTCAGTGAAAGGCTCAAAACTGTTAACCAGTTCACACACTTCACAAAATATAAAATAAATAAATATTATATAAGATAGAAAGAATAACAAATCCATACTTGAGAACAAGAACAAGTTCAATTTTTTTTTTTTACATTTTTGAGAAAAGCTGACCTGTTTGACCATCTCATCAAACTTTTCCTTTTCAAACCTCTGCAGGCCTTGAAACCTCCCAGACGTCACATCCAACTTGTGCTTGGTTTTGGGCTTTGGCGGCTCAAACGGGCATGCAGGATGGCTATCTTTGCATCCTTCACCATCTGTGTTACCAAAATGGCATACATGTTAAATATACATTTACCATGACTGGATCTGGACTGAAAACTCCAATACAATTTCAAAACATTATTCTCAAGCAGTGTGGGACAGCGTAAGGAAAGCTAAAAACCAGGCCTCAATAAAAAAACATTTGCTTCCCCCCCACCCCCCCCACCCACACCACCCTCACCCCAAGAACAGTAATGGAACAACATGCAAAACAAGGCATCGAACAAATTAATAATTTACAACTAGCAGAGTACCCATCCCACGGGTGAGCTTGTTCCAAGCATGCAAAACGTTCTTCTGACGTATACCTTTATTTGGGTGGTGTATAGGTAACCGACAGCGAGCTGCCTCAATTGCTTCCGAAAATGGAAATAAAAATATCCCTGGTTACGTGCATGCAACAAAAACATGCCGACTGCCTACAATTCAAATCACCTCAATGCACTGGAAAATGTGGGGACAGGAATGCTGTACTAGAATTATAAAGGGTGGAGACTTGTGATAACCTCCCCCACCCAGAGAGGCGCTACACGAGACACATTTTGAATGACAATTAAATTTACGCTTGATCATGAGCATCGTTTATTTTAACTGATCTGATGCTGGGGCTCATGGAAGAGCTTGTACATTTATCATTTATCACATGAAGGACAAAGACATTTGGAGAAGTCAGTGTACTTTTACACGAATCACGAGGACATGAGTAGACAACATAGAAATTAACAGTATAATGACAATGAAACATCATAAACTTTGGATTGAGATAGTAATGGCAAACAAGCTTCAATGTCTGCAATATAGTCTGACTTGGATCCAAAATCCCATTCCCGAGACAGACAGACATTGGAAAAGGCGATTCAACGAATCGTACGTACAGAACGCCCCATAACTTGTCACTCGCTCAACGATTACCACCCACACAAGCCAAGAGCAAGGGAAGGAGTGGTGGGGAAGGGAATCATTTTTGTACTTATAATGTCGAACATCTTCAGTTCAAATGAAACACCGAGGCTTGGATACCTACCGTGTGATAGAGTCGATTTGGAATTGGCAAAAGCTTGATTCAAGCGGCTGAGATAAATCACTTTATGAATTAACACCGAGGGCAATGGATCATTGCAACCTATGTTGAGTTTCCAACATCAGATATCCGATGGCAGATTCCTCAACACTCAAATATCCACGTCAAACAAAGAAGCATCGGAGTGCTTCTTGTAATGAGACTCGATCCATAAATATTAAAAAAGTGATTGGTTGCCGGGTTGAGAAAGCAAATATGTACACTTAACACAAAACGCTTGTGGCCGAGCGTTATGCTGTAGAATCACACCGTAGTTCAAATGGTTTAATCCATCGTGTACGCGAGAGAAACCGTTGCAATCTACGAGCGCTTGTGACACCCACATTAAACATACGGCTGCATCTGTTTGGGGTAACAAAGGAATTTATATTTTTAACATCATGCTACTTACTTTCGGCATCTGTGGGTGGCTAAAGTCTTTGTCGACAACCACGCCGTGTACCAGCTGCGTATCCTCCAGCTTGCCTCCAACTTTCGCTTCAACCTTTATCAGCTCAAAATCCACATCCTTGTGCGGAAGGTCAGCCACCGACAGCACCGCTTTGACGGCAATCTCTGCCATCTGCCTGTGGCAACGATTTACACTACAAAGGAAAACAAACATTGGGTCAGTGGATGATGTAAACCCTTCTTACAATAATTTCAAGCTTCGCTCGCAGAGACAAAATTCCGACTTTTTTTCGAAGAGCATTTTTGGTCAGAGGATGCAACTTGTTGCCCATCGCAAATTGCCTTGAGGGCATGACGTAAAACCATAAACTGTGGTCAAGCAGATTGAACCACTACCGGCAGCCATTGTTGAAAATTCAATGGTGACATGATGTTCCTCTGTAGATCACCACACCACATATGATACAGGCAACAAGCTCTGTCACAGAAACTTAAAATCCAAAACCTTAAAACTTATGCCTTCAATTAAATTTAACTCAACCTCTGGCATGACGGTCGAGTGCTCTCACGACTCAGCCACTGCGACATCTAGGGAATTGCCAAATGACTCCATGGACCTCTCAAGTTTTCAACTCATTCATAAAGACAAAAAGCTATCCCTTCCCTCCTGCAATCACACGATATGTGTGTGTGCGTGCGTGCGTGTCCACGATTGACTTACAAGCACTCCTGAACCGATGAAAAGAATGAGATTGCATTCAAGGTGTGATGTGATGGTTTTAGGGGGTTAAAAAATAAAATGAAATAAAATCTCAACACAAATGTGCATCCACCTGGAAGGAGGCGTTCCTGAAAAATGTTGTGAATGTCAGGGCATCGTTTAAAAAAAATAATAACAACATGGTCTAGGCTTGTAGAAGAGCGATTACACAGAACAAATCAGGACACAACATAACAAAGGGAACAGCAGGAGAAAGGGGAAACAACAAGAGCAGGGTGGAGGGAGAAAATAGACGGAGACAGACAAACAAGGGATGCAGGTAACGATGAGGGGTAAGGGAGAACGCAATGGGTGGACAATATGGATACAGAAGCAAAATTGTATTTGACCACTTTGTGAATTTGTCAAGGTCTGAGGAGAGTGGAGAGGCTGCTGCCTGTCTGTCAGAAGGATGAGAGAGGTCACGGCAGAGAGTGGGGTCATCAGCAGAGAGATAGAGAGGATTTTCCAAAGTGGCTGAGATCACTGATGATGATTAGGAATCCTATGGGGCCTCGAACATTGCCTTGGTGTACTCCAGTTTTCACAGGGAGCGGAGATGAAATGGTTCCATTGAGAGCCAGCGGTTGTCTAAGAGAGTGGAGGAAGTCAGTAATACAAGAGTGGAGTTGGTCTTGGATTCCATAGGCCTACAGTTTGGTAAGCAGGGCAGGGTGCCAGACCGTATCGAAGGCAAGCGATATTTCCAGACAGACGGCCCTGATTTCATGTCTGATAGAGGGTTTCCATCCATTGTGGGGAGAATAGAAGCAGCATGTCCAAGGTAGAGTGACCAGGTTTGAATCCGAATTGATGATCTGAGATGAGGCTGTTGGAGAAAAGGATTTTATTTCAACTACGATGATGGATTCCATGACCATGCCGATGATTGGAAATACAGTACGCTAATTGGGCTTTAGTCAAGGGAATCCATTTTTTACACCTTTATGTAATGCTGTGATGTTGGCCGATTTCCAATTTCCCAGATGGATATAGAAGACGAGTCCTGAATTGTCAAAACACGAATATGTGAAGAACGATCCGACATATGTCAAGGAATATGCAGGATCCGACATTACTCCAACTCTGGAGGCAAAAAGCAGTCCGTAATTCTGGGGGAATTAACCGACTGCAAGGAAAGGTTCTTTGTAAGTAATCATAACTACATTTAAGAAACAAGAAAAAGAGCAATCAGAGATTGCAAACCCTCACCAGGACTTGTTTTGTGTGGAGTTTGTGTAATTTTGTGTGGTGTTTGTGTACTGGGATGTTACGTAATTAATAGACAATTAGAACTGCCACTTTATAACCACTGGCAGTAATGACCGGGTAGCCAGACGTCCCGCTTTGATCGGACACTTGACCCTGACCCATGATGCTTATTATTAATAAATGGATTTTTGAATGGAATTAAAATAAAATCAATTCATATCAAATGGGAGACCAAATAGGTTCAGTCCTGCATTGGAGTAATAAGCAGAAGGAACACGAACAAGCAAAAAGCAAAGATGAGGTCATCAGGAGAAACCTGGATATGATTCAGCTGCTACTCCTCTACCTTCAAACACATGCAGGCACAGACAAGTGAGTCTTATTGGAAAAAAAGAAAGAAAAAAGAAAAAAAAAAGAATAAAAACCTTGATCAAAAAATAAATAAATAAGTAAGTAATAATAATAATTCTGGCTGCCAGACCATGTGTCTTGATCAGTTGAAATATATATATTATATAATACTATTATATATATGTTATTGATTTCGCCCGTATGCGTGCGCACGACCTTTTAGCCCAATCCAGGCCGGGCGTCCACCGAACGCGACAATCTCGTCGTAGCTTCGGAAACGCCGGAAACCCAGCTATGGGTGTTTTTTATACACCATAACTAGCCAACTATTCTGTCACGTACAGGGTCAATCGCCATTATCGATTACCTAACTATTCGCGCGACAGAAATGCCGGATGTATACCTCGACGGGGTGCACGAAACGAGCCGCTTAAGCAGCTCGTTCCGTATGCGAATGCGAGCGGTTTAATTCGCCAGATCCTCGTGACCAGATTATTTTAATCGGCTTTATATGCCAGTATTTTCCCGAAACATATGGGCAGTCATGGAGAAGTGATAGACGAGGGGTTGAAATTCAAACAACGGGTATTTATTTCCACCCAGCACGTAAGCAGTCAATGGGGGGATGGGGACAGGACACGAGCAAAAAGCCTACAGCAGAGTTATATCGGAAAGCAAGTATATACAGGCACTTAACAACAATTCTACTTAAGGACAAGGCGCCACAGACTTTCATGCAAAACCAAGAAAAGAAAGAATCGGGCTCGTGAGCCTTTAATGCACTCAGGCCGGATGACCGGAATAGGCCTGAGAGACCGGGCGGGTTACCTCGTCACCTTGTGGGTGACTCGATGGGTCTTTATTATCGGCGACCCCTAGTGTCTCCGTTCGGCCCGCTGCGTCGCGAACGTGCCAGTCGCTTGGGCGGCTTGACGAGCAGCTTGTACGGTTCCCCTCGGTCGTCCGGCCTTCACTGCGTCTGGCCTAGCCGACGACGCGCTGGAGTGAACGGTCTCGACGCCGGCTTCCTGGTTGCGCTGGCGAACCTTCCAGTGAACGAATTCCACTGCTCGATGAATCAAACTCAACTCCTCCGACCAACGAACTCCACTCCGCACGCCAGCTTCCCACCAACTGCTCGGCCAAACAGCCAAATGTCCCACTCGCCAACTCCTTCACTGCGACCCGGCCCAACGCCTCAACCGACGACTCGGCGTCTCTCCAACCACTCAACTGCCTTGTCGGCGAGCGAACACGGCTTTTTATAGCCCCAAGGGGAGGGGCCGCTGTGGGCTTCGTCACCTGAAATCAGCGCCTTCCCCCTTTTCACCTTTGAACCTTCACCCAGGCTGGATCCGCCCCTCTCACTTCTGA
>CM068956.1:92664384-92711462 GCA_035128595.1 Eptatretus atami | reverse complement strand
CGCGTCGCCGGCCAGGCCCGACCGCCCAGGCCGCAGTGAAGGCTGGACGACCAAGGGGAACCGAGCAAGCCGCTCGCCAAGCTGCTCAAGCCGCCCGGCCGCTCAAGCGACCCGCGCGTGCGACACGAGGGCCAAGCCAGGGACAGCAGGGGTCACGCCAGGGACAGCAGAAGACCTTCGAGCCGTCACAAGGGGCGGCAAGATAACCTGCCCGGCCTCTTGTGAGCCTCCGGTCATCCAGGCTCCGAGTGGAAATAAAGGCTCACAAGCCCTTTCTTTTCTGGGGGTTTTGTATGAAGTGTTCTGTGGCGCCTTGTCTGGTTAAGTGGAACTGAATTAAGTGCATGCCTGTACACTAATAGATAGACATCGGCTGTAGGCTTTGCTCGTGTCTTGTCCCCTTCCCCCATTGATTGCTTGCCTGGTTGAAACAAATGTCCCCATTGTTTGAATGTCAATCTGCTCGTTGCGTCATTTCCTCCCATTGACTTCGGGACAACGCGTTCGGGAAATTAGCCGGCTATTAAAGCCAAATTAAAGTGGTAATTGGTCCGACGGAGCTTGGCGATTTTAAAACCGCTCGGCATTGCACACGGAGCGAGCGCTTAGCGGCTCGTTTCCGTACAAGTTCCGTCGAGGTATAAATTCTCGGTACTTCTGTCTGCACGGATAATTAGGTATATCGAGATTCGGCGATTAACCCTGTACTGCGTGGACAGAATATTGACAGTTTATGATGCGTTAAGGCATCCGTAGCAGGTTTCCGGAGTTGTCCGGAAGCTACGACTGAATTCCGGGTTTCGGCGGACGCGTGGATGCGATTGGGCCTTAAGCGGTCGTGCGTGGCTGTCCGAACCGGCAAATTCGTAACAATATGTATATATATTTATATGTATCTACTGTATAATATATATATATATATATATATATATATATATATATATATATTATCCATGCTATGGAAAAATAGTTCAGTTGCGAAGCAGTTTTTGGGGAGAGGTAGAGAAGGGGTTGGGTGGGGAGAAGATGATAGTGGGAGATATCATACCCATATACCTTATTCGTTGTATCTCCTTGTGTTCCATCATTAAAGATATCTCAGTCAACTTAAATTGTAAATTTCCTGATTCAATTGAACAATTTGTATGGTCAATAAACAACAAAACTCCCTGAGATAGCCATTTAGTCACAAATTTATTCTGGGGTCAAATGACCCCCATAAATTCTACCCTTCTACCAGTGTGTGTTTTGGTGTTCACTCCACGTGTTATATTGATGATAATGGTGCAAACTGTTAGTGTGTTAAGTATTATGCTTTTAACACAAAATGCCCAATTATTATTATTTAAATTGAAGAGCTTCATTCTTGGACTGTTTGAATTTTACAATTTCTCATCTCCGGTTGTATGACAAATGAGTGTTATGTGCTGATTCTCCAGGGTCCACCAACCCGTGCATTGCGGGCCTAGTTTCCTCCTGCCAAGAGTGTGTTCTTCTGCATCCCAGCTGTGCATGGTGTGCACATAAGGTCTGTTCATAAATATACAGCTTTAAGATTGGGACTAAATTAATTTGATTTCATTGTCATTATACTTGAAATAAAAGATAATCAAATTCTTAATCTGTCACGTTCTGGCTATTTCTGTTTACACCCAGAAGGTAAACTTCAAGCAAGTCTGTGGCCAAACACAAAAATAATCACAAACACAAAATAGTAAAAACACTGCATTTTTATAATCATTTTAACTTTTTCTTAATACAGTTAACCCTATATTTTAATCCATACTTTACCTTGCTCGACAGTCTTGCTCCACAACTCGTGTATATTTTTGTATATACTGTATATTGAGGAGTATTTTCTCTGTTCCGAAGAAATATTGGTCTTATCAATAAGTCTAGGTATATTTTATACCAATTAATTAATGAGTATATGTCAACACTTCACTATTGAGGCACAGCTATAATATGGCCCATCCCACTTCTGCCACATACCCAGCAATATCACAAATATTCAACCAATCATAAACAGGTAATTTGTCTTGGGTATCAGCCCACAATGGCTCACTAGTTTTGGATTTTACATTTTGGCTTTCAATGTATACAATCTATAAACCTCATCCAAAGAAAGCGTTCTCCTCGAAAATTGGAAAAAATACATTTAGTTTTGTGGACCTTCATAGTATGTGCCCCATGAGTCAGTGTTCATTTAAGGTTTTAATAAAGTAAGCCCTTTGAGATCATGAAGTAGTGTCTTATAAAAAATGGTCACAGCCAAAACCCTTCTCGATGACTAGTCTACACTCGGGGTGTAGTCTGGGCCAGCCTACATTATATCCCTGGTATATTGTTGGTCAGGCCATTTTATATCTTGGGCCAGGCTAGCAAATAGTATATCCACTCCTCATCCCCCCCACAACCCCAGTAAATTTGTGGACTATCGCTCGGGTTAGTAAATGCACACTCTACCAGGGTATAATCTGGGTTGTAGCCTAAACTATACCGAGGTATAAACGAGTCAGGGTGGAGATGTTACACTGTTTACATGTTGATAGTGAGAAAGAATTTATAGTCAGATATGAATTCCTCCAGTTGTGCCATTCACATCCTACATTGATTTAAAAAAAAATTGTATTTTAATTCTAGATGTTGGACTTCCATGACAAACACAATATTCTTTGTAAATCTCTAACATCCCATGCAGAAGCAATGACAGTGGTGCATGTGGCAAGATCAAGCCAGTGAAGAAAAGATGGAGGATGAAGAGAACCAACAGTACCTTTGGAGGGAATTGAATTTACTTTACTTTTTGTAACAGGAGGAATATAAGGGATCTGTTTTTATTCGTGTGCACACAGAAATTTTCCAAACATCGCTGCAACCTACCACAGCAGCTGCTACAGCAAGGGTGTCCTCCTAATGATGTGGAAGCTCCACAAAGTGAAGTGTCCTTGCTGCAGGCAGTACCACACAATCACTGGCAACACGGGGAGTCACTACGTGAACATGGAATGGGCAATCTCACGCAGCTGTCTCCACAAAACATTGCATTAACTCTACGTCCAGGTGCCTTTTTATTGTCAACATGTCAGATTAAAAAATAAATAAATAAAGAATGGTGCGGTGGATGATCAGGAGAGAATCTTGCTTGTAAAGGCTTGGAGGTGGAGGGATTGAGAGTAGATGGTCTTTTTACCATTTACGGTCTACTCTTACAATAGCATTAATTAATGAATGTCACACCCACCCTCTCCCCACCCCACCCCCCCCCCCCCCAATTAATATTTGATGTTGTGTCAACCATTCTGAGACGTGTATACACTGTGCCTACTCTAATCTACACAGAGGACAATTCTTCAGTGGCATGATGTAAACTAACTGAATGGTGATGCAACCAACTGAATGAATTCATCATTGAGACAAATACGTATTACTCACCTTTCCCATTGTCAGCAGACAATGAATGTCAGTACTACACCACAGTCAGTGGAAGGACCTCACTCACTGTTGTTCAGAATTGTTAGCACATGCATTTGAACTCAGAACTGGATAATCTGTTCATTTCATCTGGAGAATGGAAAACCGACTTTAGCTTTCGTGAAGGCTATCGTCTGTCTGCGTCAGTGGACAGGTAGTACAATGGATGGAATGAACAGAACATTGACCGAAGTATGCTTCCACCATGGGAAGCAAGGAGAAGTTGAGGTTTTGGGCATTAACCCTTTCTTGGAGCAAATTAAAGAGACGAGATAGGAAGAAAATTTGATGGAAGGTGGGATTCAGGGAGTGAGTCAGAGCCTCAGAGGTACATGTGTCAGAGGCATGCCAGGGATCGGAATGCACTTGGGGTTGGGAATGACACATGTTTGGACTCTTCACAAAAATGAGGGTCAAGGTTCAGGGGTTAAAAGTCAACCAGACTGGAGTTGAGAAAAGAGGGAAAAGATAGAGAAACGAACAAGAACCAAGAAAGGGGCCAGAAAATGACGATAACTAAATAAACTGAAACGACAAAAAAAAAGAGAGGAAAAAAACCAGTCCCTGAATCAACTTCCTTTTCATCAGAACAAGCACTTAGATCTCATGAACCACTGACATCTTACAACCTTACAACTCCTATCTTACTACTTTTCAGATTTTTCCTGCTCTCTATATTTCCTTTTTTTTTAATCAATTTTTTTCTTTCTTTTTATCCATCACAGCTCTCATACTTCTACGCTTCTCTCTAATCTTCGTTTTCTCCCCTTTTTATTGGTCATTTTGGTTTGTTTATTTAAATATTTTTACTTGTTTGTTTATCATCCATCTCTTTTTGCTCTCATTTTTAATCTCCTCATATCTTTTCCCAGTCCTGGTCCCTTTGACTTTTAACTATTGAACCTTGACCCTCCTTTTTGTGAGGTATAAGTTTATTCCTATCCCCACATCATTCCCAATCTCTGACATGCCTCTGATGCATGCACCTCTGACTCACTCACACCCTACATCAAGTTTTCCATCCATATTACATGTTTCTCAGGAGTATTGTTTTATGTCCAGTAAAATATACAAAAGCAGATTACACATTGATAAAATTGATATCTGTTAGTGAAGAGATCACTGGTTTATCTTAAACCATCTTGAGCTTGAGTGATTCGCACGGTGAATCTTTTTCAGGGCAAAAGGTGCGATTCCCCATATCTGTTCTTCAGGCAGAGGACTATCCTGTGGACTTGTACTACCTTATGGACTTGTCTTTATCCATGCATAATGATTTGCACACTATACGGGATCTGGGTCCAGTCCTAGCAGATCAGATGGCGAAACTGACCAGCAACTTCCGTCTTGGATTTGGTTCTTTCGTCGATAAATTGGTATCTCCGTTCATCAATGTGGCTGAGCGCTACCAGCAAAACCCCTGTGCAGAGTGAGTCCCAGCACCCAATTGCTTTTGTATCATAATTGACTCTCCATTGGTATATTAGAAACAGATTTGATTATGTTGTGTGCAAACTATTTTGTGGGGCAGCAGTGTCACTCCAAATAGTGAATAAAACACATGTGATAAGATAGAAGGCCAGCTTTACTGTGAAGTTGACCCAGAAAAGGTCCTGGCTGATGGTGATGCTTAGAAGATCAAATTGATGTCAGCCTTCACTTCCGGGGTTTAACTAAAATCTCAGATGTATGAATCTGTCCATTCAGCCTGTGCTACATCCTCAACCCCAACATTAGAACCCAACAGCACATGTTCACGATAGTGAGTTCCCCTCTCTCCCCCAACTCTGCCACAATTAAGTACCACAACAACCACATATTTAGTGAGAGATGCTATTAATTTATGTGGAAGCAGTTGCAGGAAGGAGGAAAGAGGAGAGAGGGGAAGTAATAGTACTGTATTTAAGGTACATGTTGGGTAAGGCATGCCAGTGTGGGGGAAAAATTTATATTAATGTATTCTAAATTGTAACAAATGGAGTTTTAGAAATGTAAGTTTTATGATATAAGTTGAATTGGCTGTCCTTTCTGGCCAAGAGACTTTTGCCCTAAATGTTGATAAATGTCTTGGTCTGGAGCGGTGTGACCTGGGCTGATAACAGCGAACCTTTGCCTCGAAATGTACGTAGTGGCTTCTCGCCTAAAGGACACGTCTGCAGTCTGGGTTGATAGCCCCACCGCTCTCCCAATGAAAGTATAAAATGCTTTGAAATGTAAAATTGTTTTAGTGCAAGCACGTGAGGAAGCATAGAATCTCAGTGGCTTGTACTCCTTGGGACTGACCAAGTACCAAGTTAGAATAAAACTCTCTGATGTAATGTGGAAGTGAATTGAATCGGGTTGGTTTAACTGTTAACTAAAAGTAAGAATAAATGAAATAGAACCAAATAATATTGCAACAAATGGGGATTCTTAAGTTCATTGTACTAGGGTGAGAAGTGTATGGTGGATAATTAGAAAATAAATTGTTTCACAAAGGAACGACTTGTGTGGACATCGGTTATCAGTGTCAGTGGGTTTTATGCAGGATCTTATAACCAAATCGGACAAACGTTAAACTCTGCCTGAAGTCAAATAGGATTCCACAATCGGCCAGGAAGAATCCTTCAACGATCACAACGGGGTGGGTGAAAAAAATCCACAACACCAGCAAAGCAGTCATACCGTGAAACACAAATCCTACTACTTGCTTACCTGCAAGCCATTTATATCCTTTTATTCCCTCGTTCTCTGGGCTCTTATCATCCAATTCACTCAAAGTGATTTGCTATCTTTACGTATGTACTATTCTTCCTGAAAAATTTTCCAAGTAGCAATCAATCGCCGGGTTAAAAAAAAAAATTAAAATCGGTCTCATCTACTGTATGTTCTCGCACTGTTTATCTTGATCATCAAGCCGTCCCCTTGTTCTGTCATTTAGCACAACCACAATATGATTGCAAATACTCTGTCCTCTTTATTAACTCAAACACCTTTCTCAGATTACTACATAACTTTCTCTTCTGAAATATAAACAGGTGTTTTATTGCCATTAAAAAAAGCGGTCGTCGAACACAAATGCTTTGCCGATTTTTATGTTGCTAATTAACAAAAGGATTGAAGACCAAAGAGTAATCAAAATTATACAAAACAAGTTGGGTCACCTTTCAAGATCAGGTTATTTAGACTTTTGTAAAACATCAGGAAGGTTCCTGTTTACAGATTTAGTAAAAAAAAATTTACATTGAGAGTGCAATATGGCAATGATGAGCCAAATGCCCTCATTTCTGCGTTTAAGGTTGTACGGGATTGTGTGGCCACACGCTACACTCAGTGTGGTCCTGTAGAGATTGTGGACATTTTTGTCTATCTATTTCCATTCTGCATGCAGAACATAAATCTCCTATGCTAATAAATGTGTGTGTGTGTATGTGTCTCTTCCATAACTCCAAAACCATAAAACCGAGCAGCCTGAATCTTTGCATGCATACCAAGAAAACTCCATGGAAGTGCAGGAGTGAAAGTTGGCTGTTTTTGTTAATTTAAGCACCTCTTTTGAAGATAATTAACGGCCTTATTTAATCATGTCCTTCATCAGGCTATCCTCGGCCACCTCGCTCACTGGGGTCTTAAAGCGTATCCAAGGTAACCTCGCTGGGGTCTGAAGCCGCCATGTTTTTTGGTCTGCTCAACATTGCCTTGACTTGGAACAGGCCGCAACGATTTCTTAACGATAAAGTTTTTTTTTTCACTTTCCTCACTTGTATTTTCGAATGCCTGTACATGATAGCTATGAATTGCTGGGTACGTTGCAATCCTCATAAATGCCTGGAGACGTCAGCGTTCATTGCTCGAGTTCATTTTGGCACATGCGATCACAAGTATCTCTCAAACTCAGGAGCATTACAAAATTTAAAGTCACTTCGGCATAGATAAATACAAATAAAAATTAAATATTTCACTTTTAAAAAGATGCTTGGTATGACAAAACTTTAATGTAGACATAAACAGACATTTTGAAGGACATTATCATAAAAAGAAAACCACAAAGCTTTTCGTCGTGCTCTGTTCAGGTAAAATTCGCACAAAGTGAGTGAGTAATGAAGAACAGTCCAATAGACACCTATCAACAAAATCAATTCTGATTGGACGTTCTCTACTGATGCATCATCACCTCCCAATGGTCTAGGTGGGAGGAGCCTCTTCAGTGTTCAGCTCTCCAATTGGAGGTTGCAGAGTCTGAGGCGGAGCCGCTAAGGATGTCGTAGAATCCTCTTCATCACCATCTGTGATCGTGAGACGAGTTTGTTTTCCTCTTCTTCTTTGCACAAATAAGCAAAGCGAGTGGACAAACTTTTTGCCGACACAACATGGGTCCATGGAATAGGTAAGTGATGACGCATCAGTAGAGAACGTCCAATCAGAATTGACTTTGTTGATAGGTTTCTGTGGAGGAAGTCAGAAACCTGCATCCTGCATCATTAACCTGCAGAAAGTCAGAAACCTGCATCATTAACTATGGAGGAAGTCAGAAACCTGCATCCATCCATCCATTGGGACCATATTCTGTGCAGAGCGTTGGTGCTGCCTAAGCAGTCTCCTTGGCTATTGGGCACAATCCTGGACAGGTCGCCACTCCGACACAGGATGCCAGCAAGTTGGCACTCGTTTTGCCGACCTCAGAAGGATTACTGGCAGGGTGAACCCCACCTGGTATTAATTCAACAGCCGAGTGGGATTTGAACTCAGGATCCTTAGATCCCAAGCCCACCACCCTTACGATTTTGCCAACACCAGGCATAGAAACCTGTAGGCAACTCTGAAATACACCTATATTTTATTCATTGGAAGCCATGGTTGAAATTTCTGGCCTCGGCTTTTAGCAGCTACTAACACAATTGTATACATATATAAAAATAGGACCACCTGTCCTGAAGCTCACCTGGATCAGGAGCAAACAGTTCACTCAAACCCCCCCCCCCCCCCCCCCCGCAGACCCCCTTCGGAGCCTGATATTTTTTTTTAATGCCGTGAACAAACTTTGGTATATCACAGGTGATGAAGGTTGTGGTCAAGTTTCATTGAAATCATGTGTGTAGTTTCAGAGAAGAGAGCAAATACATATTTTGAGGAGTCAAAAACTCCCCCGTAGACCCATTTGATGAGCGCAGATATTGATGCGGTCAATAAACCTTCGTTAGGCATCAGATATGAAGCTCCTGGCCAAGTTTCATCAAAATCGTTTGTTTGGTTAAAGCGATAATGACTGAAGTGTTTACGGACTGACTCGCTAACTCACTCACTCACTCACCTATGGACACTGCTCAATTGCATAAGCTCACCTGACTAAAGTCCAGGTGTGCTAAAAATGAATACCTTACATTCTAAGTGAAAAAGGCAACATTTTTTAAGCTATATCTCAGCAGGAAAAAATAGATTAATGAAAAAAACTCTCTCGCCAAAAATATCTAATCTGTCCTTTGAGATGATAATAACTTAATAAGGTTTGTTTTTATTTGCAGAGGGAGAGTGTTCAGAAACTGCCCACCAACTTTTGCCTACAACCACATACTTTCTTTAACAGCTGATACAGAGCATTTCAGGCAAGAGCTACTGAAGCAGAAGGTATCTGCTAACAGAGATTCTCCTGAGGGTGGTTTTGATGCCATGCTTCAGGCTGCTGTTTGTGTTGTAAGTATGAAGTACAATTTTGTTGTATTTTTGACATCATGACACAATTATCCAAGTGTCATGATGTTCCTTCTGCTGGAATCATCAGGCAGGATTCTCACTGTGGCACCAGAGGGAACATCATGACACTTCAACGTTGTGACGTCACGTCAACAAGTTTTTGGACTTCATGGGTACTTGGATTCCTGTTTGTGTGCTTCGTGTTTCATAGTTCTACAGAATAACCGACCACATACAGTATAATGCTTAGCAAGCTTTTTGCATATGATGTAGTCAAATCTGCATTTGAAATGTGCAAATTTGAATGTGAATATTGAACAAAAGGTGTTGGAAAACTCATGAAGAGATGTTCAAGAGAGGGTTTATATATCCGTTGTGAAAGCTGTTGTAATTAATTTAATCATTCAATTTTAAGTGTGGTGATGGGGTGGATAAGAGAGGGGGATGTGCATGTGTACAGACAAAATTGCCTATATGATATATATATATATATATACTGGATATTTTCCACACCTCAAATACACTATGATTGTCAAAGCAAAAGGTCTTTACCTCCACCATTTGTATCATGTTAAACAATATAATTCAGGGCCTTGTGGTGAACAGAGGTGATTTGTATAAAAAACAAGAAATGGAATTTTAAAAGGCATACAAGTATTGGAAAATAAGTGAATGTCTACGGTGATAGGAACAATTAGGATGGAGGAAAGAAGCAACACACTTGCTGCTGATGGCTACAGATGCCAGCTCTCATCTGCCCTTGGATGGCCGCATAGCTGGTCTACTCCAACCACATGATGGACGATGTCATCTGGACTCAGAAAATCAGTACTCTGCGACAGACAAACTCGTAAGACTTCAGAATATTATCATGTTAAATGTGTGTGCAACATGGATGCCCAGAGAGTGCTTAATGGCCCTTTATTCTATAAGAGGCTCATGGAATTGCAAGTTTAAATTCACAATGAGGGTAGCAGAGCAACAATTGGGCAAAACCGAGAGAGAGACAGACAGATATACACTGAAATCCGCAAATAAGAGGATGTGTTAGGAATGGTTAATGGGGGTAATAAAGATCATTGGTCAAGACTGGTGATGACACAAGGTGGCGGTGTATATGATGCATTTGCTTGAAGTCCTGGAAGGAAGAGTGAAATAGAACAAACATTCTCTGGGAGGCGGATGCATAAAAGGTAGAATTTCACAAAAGATCTCATGAGATTTTGATCAGATTTCTATCACACCACATGAGAAATCACAGGAGACTTTTATAAGGGAAAGGAAAAAAAAAATCTTGACTCATCTCCATTTTTAAAGAATAAGTTATTTTAAACAAGTAATCTTAACAACATCGACAGTGTCAAAGCATATAGTCATTCTGTTTCCATATAATAAGCAGAACTTTGTTTCACTCAGGACTATCCATCCCTGGGATTACTCGGTGAGAAGTTTTCTGAAAATAACATAAATCTTATATTTGCAATTACGGATAAAGTTGCTGAGATGTACAAGGTAAGCCACTTCAATCATTTCCATAACAATTACAATGAAAAGCATTTATGGCCATCATTTTGATCCTGCTGTGATATACATTCAATCCAAGCCTTTGCATGTGCAGGTCTATTCAGATCTAATCCCTGGTGCCACAGTGGGAATCCTGGCTGATGATTCCAGCAACATAATCAAATTAATTGTTGAAGCTTACAATGTAAGTCATGGTTTTTCTTTGTGTTTTATTTTTGTTTAACCCCTCAGCCCATTTGAGGAAAGAAGTATTGTCGTGGATATTTATTCTGTCCTTCCATCTATCCATCCATTCTCTGTATGTTTGTCCATCTGTATGTCTTCGATCCTGCTTCGGAGTTTGGGCCAAGATGGCATCGATGCCCACATTCTCAAATCCTACACACTGTTGTTGCTTCTTCTCAGTCTGTGCTATTCAACCTGTCTTTCTCCTCTTGCCACCTCCTGTCTGTCTGCATGAAAGTCAGAAAATATTACTCCCATCCACAAAAAGTGTCCAAATACAAATCTTCTCAAAACGAGCCAGGAAGTTTACTTCCAATAATAGGCAAAGTCATGGTATCCATCATTGCTATGGATGTCATCTTTCATCTTTTCAAACAGCCTCATATCTGACCATTAAGTTGGATTCCGGCATGGTCTCTCAACTCTGAAAATGATGTAGCTCCTCTCTTGTCAATGGGTGGAGGCTCCACATCACAGAGAAGAGGTCAGGACAATCTCCCTGGATAAATCTCGGGAATTCAAGACGGTCTGACATCCTATTCTGTTTGCCAACCTCGCTGCCTCTGTCACACAAGGCCACTTAATACCAGGCATTCTGACTTCCTTCACTCACACAGTCAACACCTTGCTATCAATGGAACTCTCTCTTCTACCAGTAGAGGTTGGAGTTTCCCAAGCCATTGTTTTGAGCTCAGTCTCGTTCTTCATTGACCTAAATGACCTCGCCCTACTCTAGCAACTCCCTAATCCTTTTTCGAATAACTCCACATTTTTTTTTGTACATTGCCCCCATACCACTGACAGGCAGACAGCACCTGTGCCAATCTCTGTGGATATGGAATTGTTTAAGTTCTGGTGTGAAAAATGGGACATGGCTTTCAATCAATAAAAAGCTCACAATCTTACCCTGTCAAAAACCACCTCTTTCCATCATCAGCCAATGGAAGAGGATCAGTCTGTTGAACTCCTAGGCCTCACCATCAGCCATGTCTCTCCTGATCTGACCAATTTCAAAGCTGGCCACAAAAGCCAGACACAGACTGAGAATTGTCTATCGTTCCAAGTTATTTCTTGAAAAATCAGAACTACTCACAGCTTACAGAGCTCTTATTCATAATTCACTAGAGTGCTGCTCTCTCTTATGAGCTGATATACCAGTATCACATTTGTCTCGTGAAATCTGTGGATTATAAAGCTCTCAACATTATAGGCATCTGAGCATCTCCCACAATGAGGCCAAAGCACAAAGCCCATTGTTCTCATATCGCAGACAAGTTGTGGCTGCTCTGTTTTTAACATTTCTCCTCCAGTCTAGCTCCCTCTGCTTTTGTAGCCCTCTGGCCCTCCTCAGCAACAATAAGATGCACACTTTCTTCCAGTAACCCCCTTCTGGTTCAACTTCCAAAATACAGGCTAATTTCACATTTCAAATATTTTGTTCCTTTTTGTTCTGCTTGTGGAACCACTTTCGTGAAAGTTTTTCAATCTCATTTATTCGTCCCGGGCTTCAAGCAGGCAGTGCACTGCCATTTCATGTCATCCAACATCCATACCTGTAAATCTTTCTACTCCATTCACTATACGTAACCGAATGAAACCCTCATACTTGCAGGTTCCTGCGTTTCCTCCGTCCTCGCTCTTCTCTTGTCTTGTTTGTTCATTCACTTGCTTATTGTGTCCAACTCATGCTCCACTCACTGCTCCACTGTCAGTTTGTTACCTTTTTACCCTCCATCCTCACACTCTTGAATGAACCTCAAACTTGCATAAAAATATAGAAACTTACATGGTAAACTTGTTTGTTCTATGAAGGTTTGCCACTTTGAGATGTTGTGTAGATGTGACATTTACAGCTTTTAAGTATCTGACCTCAGGACCAGCTGTCCCGTAATTTACAGGATCGAACGGTTTTATACCACAATGTACTGCATCCCTTTTCATACCTTCCAGGGACATGATTTGTCCCATATTCTCAGTATTTTGCTTGCTTATTTCAGTCGTGATGCTGATTACCATTACGCAGCTGGCCTATACGTACACAATATGACCGTAACATGCTCTAGAAGACATCTTGGGCATATTGAAATATATAAATACTTAAAATCTCAAAGCTGCAGTGGACTTCATCCCCTGACACCCACTGAGGGATGCTGCCTCTTAATCCCATAAGGGATCCTACGGTGACCCCCCCCCCTTGACCCCTGCCTGCATTCCATTTTTTTCGTGACAGCTGATAACTCTCACCATGCCTCATTCACCTAACAAGAAACACGTCCCACACCATATTTTATCCTTTACATAAATTAGCTCCTATTTTTTCTGCTACATGAACAGGAACCACAACTGGTAGGGTACTCGTGTTTTCTTGAATAATTTAAACATCAGACTCCCTGGGTATGTCATCTTCACCATTGTATGCTATCCCTAACCAATGGTTCATTTGCTGGTCAACATATCAGTACCTTTACCTCTCTGATACAATGTAACAAAACAACCATTTTTCCTCATATAGGACAAATAATGTCCGGTATTATCGTTATTTCACACTCACCTCTGAGCTATCTAGCTTGGGTTTGAATCTCGGCCGAGCAATAAACTGTCATCCTGGTATTTTGCAGGTATGGTGATTCATCAAAGTGTGTACCCTGCCTGGGATGGACATCCCATCCGTTGGCATTAGTTATTCTGATCTGATGTAACATACTCTTGACAGAGCATTGTTGCTGCCAAAACAGTTTCTTGGCAAAGGTTATAATAGGTGGTTTGCCATTGCCTTCCCAGTCAGTTGGAGGACGTTAAAGATCATTAGTTAGTGAACGTTAATGATGCTACGGTGTCTTTTGTGAAGAGTAGGCGAGTTATCACCAGCACCCTGACTAAATTCCAAATTCCTGCAGTCAGTAAAGTATCTCCTGTCGGAGTGGCGACCCATTCAGGATTATAAACTTAGACAAGAAATGATGCTCTGTAAAGAGCATGGATGATGATGATGATGATGATGATGATGATGATGATGATGATGATGCATTTGTTAAAATTGAGTTGTTCGGCACTGGACACGATTTTCCAGTCATTTACAAGATTGTCACACCACAAAATTGAACTAGTCTGTTCCAAATCTGGAGCTTCGACTTATCAAAGTACCACTATATTCCAACACAAGTTGGGTCATCTGGTCAACATCGAGTTTTATAGGCTTTATATATCATTAAGAAGATTGATGTTTCAAGGTGAAGCAAAAATTAACCCGGGAGTGCACCACAGCAGTGCTGGGCCAAATGGCCTCATTTCCTTGTTTGAGGTCAGTTTCTCCTCAGTTTCATGTTGTCGATCAGTCTCATGTTTAGTTTTTTCAATTATTTTCAGACTTGTACACACACATACATAGACAGAATTGCCTTGCAGGGGAGGGAGGGTTGCCCATGACTTGATCAAGGGTACCCCCAGCACATATTCAAAATCTGGTGGAGATTGATCCAGCCGTTTTTTTTTTCTATGATTTTCAGACATACATATACATAGAGATAATTGCCTTGCTGAGGGGATGGGGGGGGTTGTGCCATGACCTGCCGCTGTGTACCCCCAGCACATTTGTGAAATCTGGTGGAGATTGCCAAAGGGATATGCAATTGTATAGAAATGAAAGATAAATCTACACACACACACACACACACACACACACACACACACACACACACACACACACACACCAATGGCTTGAATAAAAATGGTGGGACTGAGTCAATTGGACAAGTGTAGGTTTTGCTACGTAGAAACATAAAGCACGATTCACCTTCTATCAGGATGTAAAAACTCAAGTCAGAACAGCTGTACACCTAAAGGCACAACAAAGTGTGTCAGGTAGTTCACTGGCACATCTGCAAAAACTTCAATTTTTCAGTTCAAGAAACTCGTGGAAACAGGAACCAAAAACAATAATTGAAAACACGAAAAAGAGCAATCAGAGATTGCAAACCCTCGCCAGGACTTCTTTTGAGTGGTGTATTTTTATAGGTTTTAGGGTAAATTCAATATGGCTGCCAAACCATGTGACCAATGACATCATATGTGTAAACCTTTTGTTCCTCATGGACAGGCAGTCATACATGTAAAGTTTCACCTCGATCTGTTCAGCCACTTCAGAGAAGAAGTTTTTGAAGGTTTTTTTTTAACAATATGGCTGCCAAATCACGTGACCGATAACATCCTGAATTTTTTTTCTGTGGACCATTTTATCCCGAGATGACCCTCAAAATTTTTCATACTGATCAGATGTGGCGTTCTACAAATGCAATTATGACATCATAACGAGGGCACTTATGACGTCATAAAAATCACACTCATTTTGCATGAGGAGTACTTGCTATGTGCCAAGTTTCAATTTTTTCCTTGGTGCGGTTTCAGAGGTACAGAGGTCCAATGTTTTTCCGTTTTTCCAATATCATTACAACATTCTACATGAGTAATCGCACCAATGGTGAAAATTTTGTCTCAATCCGACAAGCGGTTGCAGAGAAAAAAGCACGAAAGTTCTGTGCGCACAAGCAGACAGTCAGACAGACAGACAGACAAACAAACGGACACAAATGCAATACCCTCTCCGAATCCTTTGGCGAGGGTAACAAGGAAGTAACGCTCACAGATAACCTGATGATCCCATCGAGCATGAACATAGAAAATACGAATTACGACCGGATATAGTACTTGGACACAAAAAAAGAAAAGACAGCATTGCTAAATTGAGGTTTCAGTACCCAGTGATTTTGGCCAAAACAACACAGACATCAATAAAATGACCAAATACCAAGATCTCAAAAATGAAGTGAAAAGATCCTGGAAGCTGAAGAGCTTGTTGGAGCAACGGGAATGATAAAGAAGAACCGCACAGAGATCTTAAAAACCATTCCTAGGAATATTACTGCAAACAAACTGCAGTTGGAAGTTGTCTGGGGCTTGGTGACGATCCTCAAAAGAGCCCTCGGAACAAAACTTTGAAAACAACACAACTTCACAAATTGGTCCATGAATCATGATAGATTACAAAAACGGAGGTGGATACTTCGAGACCTGGGAGGACTCCGTTCCACCTTCTGAAACTCGCATATATGCAGATAACAACCAACGACACAGGTTTTTCAAAACATTACTTAAAGTAATATTCTTTTCCCTCTGCAAGATGGCCGAGTTGTTTCGGATCAAGCTGTAATCTTACAAAGTCACGAGTATGTGTTGCTGATGCAAAATGAATAAGAATAATTCAAGCTTTTATGGTATCCTTTTGTTCCATCAGAAAGTTTATTGTTTTATTGTCGTTTTATTATTTATGGGAGTGACAAGAAGACTAATTAGTGTTTTAGGAACTGTAATCAAATTTGTTAATGAAAATCTGTGTTGTGTGGAATATGCAGAAAATCCGCTCCAAAGTGGAGCTGGAAGCTTTGGAGCAACCAGAGGACATCAGCCTCATGTTCACCGCTCTCTGTGGAGATGGACAACTGCAGCCGGGGTCCACCGTTTCTGCCACAACGTCAAACTTGGAGAAACGGTGCGGGAGATCTCAAGAGGAGATTTAAAAAAAAAAAAAGTCAGAAACATGAGCAATTTTTTTTTGGTTCCTGAACCTTTGCAGAATTCAAAATGGAGTCAGGGAATGGACCCTCCCAAATTTATAAACCTAAATGACCATGCATCTCACCTATGAAGGCAGCTGCAGCCAATTACTCTCACTAACTGTCCAACTCTGATTTGTGAATGGGAAAAGAAATATAAAAGATTTGTTGCAGTTGAAAACATCAGGATAAACATTTGGCTTGATGGCCTCTCAAGTCTTCACTGATCCTGACAACTCTGCGATACGAGTGATGGTGATTGGTTCATTGGCTTGGGAGACATCTGGGTCACTGTGTTTGTTGCTGAGGCTTTGCTAAATTTGTTTTCTTGTTAAAACTCCCCCTTGCTAGTACAGCTGAGAGACTGCTCTGCATTCCAAAAGACAGATCAAGTCTGCTGTCCAACTGCCACTTCCATAATCCTTGCCATGAAAGCAATTGAGGGCATCCAGATTTTTTTGTACAAAGTCGAGGCTCATGGAAGAGCCAGAACACAGAATGGACCAGAACCGAACGGAATATAAGCAAAATAGGTGAAAGAGAGAAAACATGCCAAAAGTAGCGTACAGGGACACAGCAGTGGGACACTTGGAGGAAGGATGAGCATGAGGAAGGGGAGTGGGAGGAGGACATGGGGGTGAACAAGCCGCATACAATCTCAAACATAGGAAGAAGAGGAAGGGACAGGTGGAAAAACACAATAACTCAATTGTTTGCCTTCTAGCCTTTGAGACGGCTTGTAATTTGTAGAAATCCATACAGAATCATCACACCATTTTAAAGCCTTTATCCCTGAGCAGGAGTCAGCTTTTTGCAGGCTCCAATCATGGTACCCTTTCTTGTGGCAATGTTTTTACAGCCGGATGTCCTTCCTGACGCCAACCCTTTAGTTGCCTTCGACCCTGCAGGGATAATTACCAGTATACTGGTGCTCATTTCGCCGACCTTCGGAAGGATGACAGGCTGAGTCAACCCCCCTGATGCTAACTCAGCGGCTAGGGGAGCTCGAACTCAGGACCCCGAGGATCCCAAGCCACCGCCTTAACCACTAAGTCACACCAGGCTCATAAATCAATACAGAATGCCATCAGAGAAATAAAAGCGATTGATGCTGTGCAAATCTTTCTTTGGGATGCTCCACATTTTATGCATCAAAAGTGTCAGAGTTTACACACCCCATGTCATATGTTGTGCTTGGTGTTGGCTTAATGGCTAGTGTTGTAGGCTTGGGATCCTTGTGTCCTGAGTTAAAATCCTGCTTGGCTGTTGAATTAATACCAGGTGGGGTTGACTCAGCCTGTCATCCTTCTGAGATCAGCAAAATGAGTACCAGCTTGCTGGTATCCCGTGTTGGAGTGGCACCCATCCAGGATTATGCCCAATAACCCAGGAGACTGCTTAGGCAACACCAACACTCTGCACAGAGTATGGTCCCAATGGATGGATGGTTGTATGTCTGGTATATTCCCATTCCTTCCCTTTCCCCAACTCCTATCTTCCCCCTGCCTTGTTTCTCTTTTCTCCACAATTCTCTCAAAATGCTTTTCGCCCACATCTTCCACCCATACCTTTACTCCAACAATTTTTTTCCCCAATTTTAAATTCACAAATCCGTTGTGACCACTTCATATGTACAAATGCCCCCAGCTTTAGAACGGGACATTAAGCTTAAGCTTGAATGAGACAAGAAAGTGAGAGAATGAACAGGAAAATATAACAGGGAGGAGTGGAGGAAATTGAGATTATGGATCTGAAAGAGGAAGGCAGAAACAACAAGGAAAAAGGACATAAATTGACATAGTCCCCATTGTTTTAGTAATTTTGCTGTGTGGAGTTAAAGGGCTGGCCCATGTTTATGACAACTAAATTGGCCACCAGTCTACCAGTCAGCCATCTTTAATCAGAATGCAAAATAAAGTGAGGTGCAAGTGTATGCCATCATGTACTGTGCTTGAGCCACATTTGAACAAAATCAGACGATGCGTGTCCGAGAAATGGTTGGGGACAGGTTTAAGTAACAAAATGGCCACCAGTCGACCATCTTGGATCTGTTCTCAGAAAAAAATGATGTGCATTTGTAATCCATCATTCATTATTATCTGTTTACCAAGTTTGAACAAGATCGGTAAATGCATGTCTGTGAAATGGTTGAGGACGTGTTCGATACTGGGTTCCTTTACAACTGAAATGGCCGTCAGTCTACCAGTCGGCCATCTTTAATCATATTGCAGAACGAAGTGAGGTGCACATGTATGCCATCATGTACTGTGCTTGTGCCAAGTTTGAACAAAATCGGATCATGCATGTCTGAGTAATGGTTGGGGACACATTTAAGTAACAAAATGGCTACCAGTCGGCTATCTTGAATCTGATCTCGAAATAAAATGACATACATATGTAAGCCGTTATTCTTTATCGGTGTGCTGAGTTTGAATAATATCAGTAAATGTATTTCCGAGAAATGGTTGAGGACGTGTTCAACATCGGGTTTTTTACAACTAAAATTGCCGTCAGTGGGCCCTCTTGGATCGCATCCCAAAACAAAATTATGTGCTTATGTGTACCATCATGTCTTGCCTTTTTGCAAAGTACAAATAAAATCTGTCCACACATGTCCGAGATATGGATGCGGGCGCACGCACGGACACGAAAAACGAGACCAAATTCATAAGCCCCTATTTCGGACTAAGTCCAACAGCGGCTAATAGCCTGAAAGTAATTGGGTTGGTCAATGAGGTCAATGGGGCTAGGAAAGGGGACTTAGGTCAATGGGGCTGGAAAAGGGGACTTAGGTCAATGGGGCTAGAAAAGATGTGGGGAGGGTTTTGGGGATTTTGGGGGAGAGGATGGTACAGCACACGACAAGCAGGGGGTGGTTTAGGGCCCTGTCACACCTTGACGTTTTATCAAGCGTATGGCAAGGTATCAAAATGTATGTAAAACGCTGGCGTACGCTGACTATTGATGTTTTTTTCCAGTTTTGGACGTATTCATAACGAGTTGGACGTATGCATAACGTATTAGTAACGTACACAGAACGTTTGGATAACATATAGATAACTTATATCAACGAATGCTGAGCGTGTTGTCGGCGTTCACAACCTATGCCAACGATAATCTAACTTATGCATAGCGCGGAGCGTATCGCCGACGATCACGTGGCGTAGGCTATTAATAGGCTGCGGCTCGACGATTCAAATCACAACGCACTCGACATCGAAGTGTCAAGCCATGTCACACCTTGACGTTTTAGCCAGCGTATGCCGACGTATGAAAAATTTGCCGAATACGCTGGCACACGTCAATACGTTATGTGTTTTTGTATACGTTAAGAGCATGCTGAAGCACGCTGGCTAACGTCGTGGTACGCCGAGTACGTCGACAAATTTTCAGCATGTTAAAAATTTTTCGACATACTCGGCGTATGACACACGTTCCGCATACGCTGGCCATAAGTTGTAGGCACGTTACGTGATCGTTGACACACGTCGACACACGTTACTGTAAGTTACTCATAAGTCGAAACACATCGAGGTAATGGTTAGCGTCAGTGTTCCAGACTCCCTGTTTTTTTTTGTTTTTTCTTCTTCTTCTTCGGTATGACGGTGATGTTGACACTTCGATTTCTAGTGCGGTTATGATTTAAATCGTTGAGTGGCAGCCTATTAATTATATTATATTATAACCGCACTACAAATCGAAGTGTCAACATCACCGTCATACCGAAGAAAAAACAAACAAACAAAAAAAAACACCGAGTCTGGAACACTGACGCTAACCATTACCTCGACGTGTTTCGACTTATGAGTAACTTACAAGTAACGTGTGTCGACGTGTGTCAACGATCGCGTAACGTGCCTACAACACGTTACTCATAGGCTAGAAATAAGTTTCGGGTATGCTAAACATTACCTCGACGTGTTTCGACTTATGAGTAACTTACAAGTAACGTATGTTGACGTGTGTCAACGATCGCGTAACGTGCCTACAACTTATGTCCAGCGTTATGCGGAACGTGTGAGTCATACGCTGGCATACGTCGAAAAATTTCAAGCATGGAACATTTGTCTAACAGCTCGGCGTACTATGACGTATGCCAGCGTACTACGACGTATGTACTACGACGTATGCCAGCGTGCTCGTAACGTATACAAAACTTACCCATACGTATTCGACGTGTGCCACGTTTTAGACAAATTTTTCATACGTTGGCATAGGCTGGGCTAAATCGTCAAGGTGTGACAGGGCCTTTAGGAGGGTACTCATGGGGGTTAGGAGAATGAAGGGTAAAACACAGTGGGAAATGGAGTTATTGACATAAACTACAATTCCGCCACTGGAACCGGGTTCATGCCTGTCAAACAGAAAAGGACAATACCCAGCGATAGACACCGAGGAAATGTTTCTGTTGGGCAGATAATGTCAGGTTTGCGAGGGGCAGCTTGGTTGAGAGATCTGTCAAATTTGAGCAAAGATCTCGGATGTTGCAGGTCCATTGAGTTAGGGATGGGGGAGGAGTCGTTGTTGGCAGGAAAGGGGAAAGAGCAGGGAGGGATGAGGTGGATTATTATGTGATAAGGTCGTGCACTGCCTTTTTGAAGCTGTTGAAGAAATAGTGGGATTGAACAGCCTCAAGAAGGCAGTTTCACAGATGGAAGAAGCCACACAATCATATTCAATCAAGGAGGACATAAGTATAAAACGTGTTGTTTATACATTGATGTGACTGCTGTTTGGCTTTTTATGAGCCTCGACATCTTATCGAAAGAGAAATCATGAATGTTTTTTTTTCCAGGTAAGCTTTGAGGTGGAGGTTGAAGCAAAAGGATGTGCAGAACATGGCAGGAACAGAAACTTCATGATAAAGCCACTGGGCATGACAGAAGCTTTGCACATCTCACTCAGAGTGGACTGTGGATGTTCATGTCTGACTGAAGCCCAAGACAACAGCTCCGAATGTAGCAATGCTGGTGCACTCGAATGTGGCGTGTGCAGGTCAGAGCAACTCCACCTTGTATTTGTTTATTATTTCTTGTTGTTCACAGATTGAAAGCTCATGGTGGAGCTTGGACACAAATGACATGCACAACATAAGGAAGAACATTATGAGACACCAGTACACAGTCTGCTTTGGCATAGATTAAAAACACATCGGTCAACAATGGATAAATCAACAACATAAAAAGGAAGTTGAACTTTGTATCCCAAACATCACGAACTACTTCCTCAGACGAGAATGCCGGACTGGCGAACAAATATATCAAAGAAAACCTTGAAAATATGGCTTTTGCATAAAATAACAAGAAAAAGAGCAATCAGAGATTACAAACCTCACCGGGACTGCTTTTGAGTGGTGTAATTTTATGGGTTTTAGGGTAAATCCAATATGGCTGCCAAACCATGTGACCAATGACATCTTATGTGTGATCCTTTTGTTCCTCATGGACAGGCAGTCATACGTGTAAAGTTTCGTCTCGATCTGTTCAGCCACTTCAGAAAGAAGATTTTGAAGGTTTAAAAAAATATATATATAAATATATATATATATATATTATATATATATATATATATATTTGTTACGGCTGTGGAAATTCGCAAACCCATTCAGGTCCCGTAGGTGAGGTATTTCTGAAGTACATGTATAGTTAGCCCAAACCCATTGTTTAGAGGGAATAATGTGATTCATTCGGGCTGGAGACACTTTGAGTTAGTCGTTTTTCTGTTTTCATTATTTTCGAACCAACCACACTCAACCTCAACCACGCCACCACTCCAACAACGCCAGCACCGCCATCTCACAACAACCACCACCATCTTCGCCACTACCCACACCAACGAACGCCCTCCTCCGCGTCCACGTACGACGGTTTCCGCGTTGGAAACCGTCGAACGCGAGAAGGGAAAGAAGAAATCACCACAGCGAGGGCGCGCGGTTTTCCCGCTTGTTTTTTTCCCTGGCCCGGCGCCAGGACGGATTTTCCCGCCCCCCCCCCCGCATGGCGCGGGAGGGGGGAACGAGAGGGAACGCCCCCTTCTCGAAGCGCCTCGAAGGAGGGTGGAGCCAAGAACGGGGCGGGTCGCGCGGGGTATAAGAGTCGGAGGCGCAGGAGGTATTCGCTCTCTCTCTTGGTTTGGGTTCTCTCTTGGTTCGGGTCTCTCTCTGTTCGGTGAGCTTCGGCTCGTGCTCGTTCTTGTTTTGGGTTCTCTCTTGGTTCGGCATTCGTTCTCTCTTGGTGGGTCTCTCGTGGTTCGGCTCTTACGCAGTCGGTGCTCGGTCCGTGGCGTCGAGGGCCAGCAGACGGGCAGGCACGAGGCACGCCGGAGAGACCTCGCCGACCAGCTCGAGCACGGAGTCACGGCCAGACGCGACCTCGTCGGAGGACGGTCGCCAAGGACTCGAGGGCAGGGAAGTCGCGACTTCCATTTCCTTTTGGGGTTTTGTGTGAACGTGTGTATGTGGCGCCATGTCCGTAAAGTAAAATTGTATAAGTGTTGCCGAGTGTTCGCGTTAGCTGGTAGTATCTCTGCGTCATTGTTTCTTTTGTTGCCTTTCTTTTAACTGCTATATGTGCATTCTGTGATTTATGTGTGCTTTTTGTGTGTTGTGCGTGTAATAAATGCTTTCTTGTTGAATTGTTTGCCCCGTTTCGCTGCGTCCTTTCCTTTGTGGGTCTCCATCTTGCTTTACGTAAAGGGTTTGAGTGGGCGCGGGACGCCCGATAATTAATCAGGAACCGTCGAGGCCGACGATAACACCGCTCGGTTATCCCGATAGCACGGAACGGACCGCTTAAGCGGCCCGTGTCCGAAGTCGACCTGCGGCGAGGTGCGGTCGCCCGGTTTATCATCCGCGTGGGTACTTAGGTAGGTCGAGTTTGGCGAAACAACCTATCCACGCGGGTGGCCGATTGGCACGATCGTGGTGAGGCCGAAAGGCCCACCCGTGACTGGATCCGGCGTTAGTCCGGGAGGGTCACGACGGAATTGTCCGTCCGTGGGCGACGTAGCGCGATTCGAGTTACGTGGTCGATCGCACGCCGGCGGGCGCGAATTCGCAACACTGGTGTCAGGAGTGGGATAACAAACCCTCCTGTCCCAAGCTAAATTCACAGGGAATCGGTCCAGGGGTGAGAGGAGCGACCCCGCGATTCCCTCCAAATTACGAGCAGGCTAAATTAACCCCTTACGAGAAGTAAGATGGAGTCTCAAGGCGAGCGGGTGCCGGGGTAGATATGGATGTAGAATTTTTAGAATCCATGGTCCAGGATGAAATCCCCGTGCAGGAAATGCTTATGGTGCAGGATGAATTTCCCCAAACGAACCCAGAACCCGTAATGGGGCGCAGCAGCAGAGGCCACGAGTATGACGCCCCTCCTCTCCACCTCCATCAAATCCCCTCCCCAGCCCCCGCGGATCCGCGCCCGATAATGGCGAATCGACTACCACGGGGTTAGCTGAGTAAGAGGGATGTTGGAAGCATTGATGGGAGCAATGAACGGCATGAACGGAAAAATGAATGGAAATACGCAACAAATGAATGAATGAAAACGAACATGGAAACAAATACGCAACAAATGAATGAAATGAAAACGAATATGAAAACAAATGCACAACAATTGAAGGATGAAATGGAAACAAATACGCAACAAATGAACGAAATGAAAACGAATATGGAAAAAATGCGCAAGGAATGAAGAAGAAATAAAAGAAATGCGGGGTGAAACGCAGCAAATGGCCGAAGCCTGCAGGCGGGCATGAAGGCAACAACAGCGGAGTGCGTAATGGCGACGCCACGTGTGGGAGCGAACGAGCAGGAGGGGGTGCAACGGTTGTCAGGCCCGCGGTGAAGGTGGGTGAGGAAAAAATAATTCGGGAGACGTGCACGAAGGAAATAAAAATAGTGGAGTGTGAGAAATGACTTCAAGACATGACGAAGAGAGTTGATAAGCTGGGACTGAGGTAAAAACGGAGACAGAGGAACTGGGAAGACGGATAGACAACCACAAGGGCAAGCCGGAAGAACAGTTAGAAGCCAAAGCAAGGTGGAGGGTGCGGAGATGAGAAAAGAATTAGAGAAGAAAACTGAGTTACAGAAACACCAAAACAAAGAGACGGAATACAAAACGAACTGAGAGTGTTGAGAGAGGAAGAACGAGAACGGAGAATGAAAGTTAAGGACCAGCTGGTACAGATCAAACAGTTGGAAGCGAAGGCAGATTACAGAATGAGGAACAAGAAAGACAGTGGAATAAAAAAACTGAAAGAGTATGATTTGAAATTAAACGACAAAAGGAAAAAAATAGGTTGGAATACGAGGAGAAGTTGAAGGAGCAAGGAATGAAGCAGGAAGGAGAAATCAGGAGATTGAAGGACACAACAGATTGGAGAGGGAAGAGCGAGAGGAACAATGGATAGAAAACAAAAGGACATGAAGCCGAGGTTGACCAATTGAAAGAAAAGGCAAGGCTGGAGTGGAAGAGGTAGACAAAGAAAGCGAATGAAACACAGGAAGGAAATGAGCCAATTGAAAGAACGATGAGATTGGAAAATGAAGAGCAGGAGAAACTGTGGGTAGAAAAACAAGATATACGAGTTTGAAATTAATGAACTGAGGAGAGTGTAAAATTGAAGTCCAGAGAGATGGAAAAACTCCAGAAAGAAGCAGAGACTAATAAATGTATAGAGACACGGGGAGACAGAAAAAGTAAGGGAGAGACTGCACGATAAGACGGGGTTAAAGGAACAGAACACACACACACAGAGGTAGTGGAGGATAATGGGGGTGAGCTCGCGGAGCGTGTGAGACCGGTGCGAGCAGCGGGATGGCCGCCTCCAGGAACGAGGGGAGGGAGTTTGCCCCTTGAAGCTGGTCACGACCAGGTGGTCCGGTCGTGCTTCGCGGAGTTGAAGGGACGAGTGCTGTGGATGGGTGCACGTGCAGCTTGGGGGGTGTGGAGGCCCCGGAACCCTTGTGGGGACACGAATCCCCAGTGTGGTTGTGCAGGGGTGTGTGTTTGCGAGTGTGCGGAGATGCGTGCTTTCCGGCACGCATGGTGTGAGTGACACCCCCTGTGCAAGTGAAAGGTTGGGTGTGAGTGAGAGGTCCGTGTGAGGGAGACCGTGTGTGTGAGGTCTCTGTATGTGAGGGAGATGACGGTCGGCATGCGGGAGCATGCAGCCGCGTCTCCGGGTGAGTGTGTTGGAGTGGAGTCTTTGCGTCTAACACGCAGGTGTGCGTGGGTAGAACGGAGACAACGGGACAGAGGGACAAGGGCCGGGTAGCGGCCGTAGCTGTTTTGGGACCGTGCCGGTTCACCCAGCAGCGAGCGCAGAGTCCGTGCTGTGCAACGCACGAGGCCGCCACGTGCTCGCTTGCGGGAGTGAAGCCCGGTCCGGAAACGCACGAGGTGGATTTGCCGATCCGCGGACGGATAAAGTTTAGGCAGGACAACGAATTGGACCGGATGGGTTCTCCACGCGAGCTTGTGTTAAGCTCCAACGGGCAGAGCACATGTGTTCGCGTGGGGAACCCCTCGGAGTGCGAGGTTTGCTTTGGGGGTGCGCAGGGTGACGTCATGGCTGCACGTAGGGTTGGAATCCGGCAGGAGGGTGAATCCCTGCCGGATGGTACCGTCCAAGAGGGACGAGGTACACGTGCAGCTGCATGACATCACTGGCAAGGTGCAAAGTGCGCGAGCTGTGAGTTGCCACGCTGGTGCTGCGCGTAATTTGAAAAAAAAAAATTTAACGAAAGCAAGCCTCGCTTTCGGGTGAACAGGATTCCCTGGGCAAGGGGTGGAAGACCCCTTGACCCAGGGCACAGGATGGAACTAGCTAGGGGGAAGGGTTAGCTTAGCTAGACCGGCTCCATAGGGCAGGGGTAAGTCCTCATGGGGCCGTGGAATGGATTAGGTAGAGGGATTGCAGGCAGTTTAGGTGGGGAAATTATTGTAGAGATTTGAGGACAGTGACAGACTGTGAATGTGTAGTGGGGACGTAGATTAGCTACGTAGTGTTAAAAGGAACGTGCTGTAGTTTAAGGGACGACGTGGGAGCACGAGTTAGGTAGGGGATTTAGTCAGCAGGATGGCAGAGTTCAGCGGTGTGGGATCGAAGAGCGGAAGTGTACTTGTTGAGTGAGTGAGGCCAGCGGGTCTGTGTGAGTGGGGCGAATGTGGAATGCATGGTACGATGAGCGATTGGGGGGAGGAGTGACTCCCGCCCAAGGGACCCCGGGGTCAGTGTAAAGTGAGTTAGCTGGGTTAGTCAAATTGAAAAATGGAGGTCGTTTTGCTGTTGGTGGAATGTAGGCTCGATACCCATTTGGAGGGGTGCAGGAGCCTGTTGACGGGCTGGGAGCGTGGCTGCGAAAGGTGAGTATCGCTGAGTGGGTACCCGGGCACCAGGCTAGTCGGCCGTGGTAGGCAAGGGCCCATGGGGGGCCGGGTTAGCGTAGTGGGCCGGGTGCGCCCGCTTGGTGCGGGGCCCGGAGCGCCGTAGCCGCGTGGGCAGTGTCGTGGGCACGGGTGACCCTCGGAAAGGGGCCCGGGGCGCCAGCCTGCCACGTGTGCGTCTCAGGGGAGTTGCCATGGGGGGCACTCCCCGGTGTTTAGGGAGCTGGTAGGCTCGGAGGCAGTGTAGTGCCGGGGTGCCATTGTAGGGGATTCGGCAGAGGGTCGTGCCTGCCAAGGGAGCACGCGTCCCAGCCATGAGACCGTGTGAGGGCACGGAAGGAAATTGGGGGCGAGGCCCAAAATTGTGGGACACCAACGCAGGCGACGGGAATCTGGTTGCTAGAACCGATAGCTTAAGCGAGAAGCGCTTTTTGAAAGCCCCGGGGTAGTTTAACAGTTAATGGATAGGGTAGATTAGGAAGTGTACCCTCGCACCATCCATCCCTTGCTCTCATTGTGGCCGCTGGACCCACTTTGGGTTGTAGATCGCTGAAGTCTGGGAGGCCATCCTGAGGCTTCGTTGGGCCTCGACGCAGGACGCTAGCTCTCCTTATTCCCTCCGGGAAGGGAACGTAGGGGTTGGGAGTAGGCTAGGAGACGAGATAGGTTAGCCGAACAAGGACAGTAAAGGGGGTTAGGGGGACGCTTTATAGTGGTGGGGAAGTGAAAGTAAAGATAAAACAAAAAAAAATTAATTGGGGCTAAATTGGTTTTTGACAAATTAAGGGGTGGGTATGGACAGTGACAGGCAAAGGCGATAGGTGGGAGGGAGACAGTAGGTAGGTCCGAGCCCGCCTTCTGCGAGTGGCCAGCACACCGCACTCCCTCCACCAACCTGCACTGCACGGTAAGAGGCGGCCAACTTCATCTGCCGGCTGTTTGCTACAGCGGCCTTGTCATGCCATGCCTTGCCTGCCTGCCTTTGCTTTGGCTCATGCCCACTGCCCCTGTTCACCAGCCCCGTTCAGTTTTGCTTTGCCCCCCTGTTCATTGCCATGTGCGCCAGGATCAACAAAGCAACAGTTTGCAAGCTGCAGAACTGTCCGGTTGGCAGCTACAACACGGGCCTGCAGTGGCGGCCCGTGCACCGGTTTTCTTTTGACTCCTTGTTTTGTTCCTGCAGAGTCCATTGATCCTGGGCCATGGAGTAGTGTAAATTTATAAGGTTAAGGTAAGTGTGTATTGTAAATATGAGTGCGCCCCCGGCATGAATGTGTTAGCGCCGGCAATTTTATTTAAGTCATCCGTGTGAGTGGGTTTGTTTAGTTAGTTACTCAGCCCTCAGGTTATTTATTTTGGGGACACGAATACCATGAATGTCGCACTCAGGGATCCGAAGGTAAAACGTACTAGGGGAGAACTACACATGATGGCAACAATAATTTGACGACTCGGGACGAGTCTGTAAAAAGGGGAGGGGGTAGTGTTACGGCTGTGGAAATTCGCAAACACCATTCAGGTCCCGTAGGTGAGGTATTTCTGAAGTACATGTATAGTTAGCCCAAACCCATTGTTTAGAGGGAATTAATGTGATTCATTCGGGCTGCGACACTTTGAGTTAGTCGTTTTTCTGTTCTTTCATTATTTTCGAACCAACCACACTTCAACCTCAACCACGCCAACACTCCAACAACGCCAGCACCGCCATCTCACACAATCACACCATCTTCGCCACTACCCACACCAACGAACGCCCTCTCCGCGGTCCACGTACGACGGTTTCCGCGTTGGAAACCGTCGAACGCGAGAAGGGAAAGAAGAAATCACCACAGCGAGGGCGCGCGGGTTTTCCCCGCTGGCCGGAGGAGTTTTCCTCGCCCCCCGCATGGCGCGGGGAGGGGGAACGAGAGGGAACGCCCCCTTCTCGAAGCGCCTCGAAGGAGGGTGGAGCCAAGAACGGGGCGGGGCGCCAGGGGTATAAGAGTCGGAGGCGCAGGAGGTATTCGCTCTCTCTCTTGGTTTGGGTTCTTCTTGGTTCGGGTCTCTCTCGGTTCGGTGAGCTTCGGCTCGTGCTCGTTCTTGTTTTGGGTTCTCTCTTGGTTCGGCATTCGTTCTCTCTTGGTGGGTCTCTCGTGTTTCGGCTCTTACGCAGTCGGTGCTCGGTCCGTGGCGTCGAGGGCCAGCACGGGCAGGCACGAGGCACGCCGGAGAGACCTCGCCGACCACGCTCGAGCACGGAGTCACGGCCAGACGCGACCTCGTCGGAGGACGGTCGCCAAGGACTCGAGGGCAGGGAAGTCGCGACTTCCATTTCTTTTGGGGTTTTGTGTGAACGTGTGTATGTGGCGCCATGTCCGTAAAGTAAAATTGTATAAGTGTTGCCGAGTGTTCGCGTTAGCTGGTAGTATCTCTGCGTCATTGTTTCTTTTGTTGCCTTTCTTTTAACTGCTATATGTGCATTCTGTGATTTATTGTGCTTTTTGTGTGTGGTGCTGTAATAAATGCTTTCTTGTTGAATTGTTGCCCCGTTTCCTGCGTCCTTTCCTTTGTGGGTTCCATCTTGCTTTACGTAAAGGGTTTGAGTGGGCGCGGGACGCCCGATAATTAATCAGGAACCGTCGAGGCCGACGATAACACCGCTCGGTTATCCCGATAGCACGGAACGGACCGCTTAAGCGGCCGTGTCCGAATCGACCTGCGGCGAGGTGCGGTCGCCCGGTTTACCATCCGCGTGGGTACTTAGGTAGGTCGAGTTTGGCGAACAACCCTATCCCACGGTGGCCGATTGGCACGATCGTGGTGAGGCCGAAAGGCCCACCCGTGACTGGATCCCGGCGTTAGTCCGGGAGGTCACGACGGAATTGTCCGTCCGGTGGGCGACGTACCGCGATTCGAGTTACGTGGTCGATCGCAGCGCCGGCGGGCGCGAATTCGCAACAATATATATATATATATATATATATATATATTATATATATATATATATATATATATATATATTTGGCTGCGAATCACGTGACCGATGACGTCATGATTTCTTTTTCTGTGGACCATTTTATCCCTAGATGACCCTCAAATTTTTCATACTGATCGGTGTGGCGGTTCTACATATGCAATCATGACAATCAAAATGAGGGCTCCTATGACGTCATAAAAAAAATCAAACTCATTCCCCATGAGGAGTACTTGCTATGTGCCAAGTTTCAATTTTTTTCCTTCGTGCAGTTTCAGAGATACAGAGGTCCAAAGTTTTTCCATTTTTCCAATATGGCTGCCACACCACGTGACATTTGACATCTTAATTACCATTAAAACATTCTACAGGAGTAGTTGCACAAATGCTGAAGATTTTGTCTCAATCCGACAAGTGGTTGCCGAGGAAAACCCAAAAGTTCTGTGCGGACAGACAGACAGACAGACAGACAAACAAACAAACGGACCCAAATACAATCCCCTCTCTGAATCCTTCGGCGAGAGTAATAAAATAACGAAGAATAGGATAATGACTGTTTAACGGGCACAATTAATCGAATCTCGTGGGATTGGCCGAGGAAAGTTTTTGGCGCAAGTCTTTCACGAACTGGCTGGCCAGGTCTGCCGTTCGACGAAGTTGGTTGCAACAAGAATTTGAAATTTGTTCAGGGTGCCTGCAACATGTCGCACACACAATGATGCCTCACCCTGCATTTGAAGCACCATGGTGATCGTTTATATCTGGGTAGGGATTCGATCCCAGACTAGGCAGCTTTGAGTCGAGCGTACGTACCACGAGGCCATCCTGCCAGCCCCATCACAGTATCATTACCATCTTTTAATTGACATCACTAAAAAACAAATTCACACACCCTGTTGTTTTGCATGTCATGTATTTGGTTGTGGCCATGTGTCCTGGGATCGCGTTGAATATCAGTGTGTGGGTTCACATCAACTTTTCCCCTCGTGTGTGCATTTCATTCCAGGTGCAATCCCAGCCACATAGGCCCGACCTGCGAATGTCCACAAAAGTCCGCCTTGTCCGCCGGACATGACACTTGTCGTGAGGGCGAAGGCAAGCCTGTGTGCAGCAGACGTGGCGATTGCATATGTGGCACCTGCGTTTGCCACACTTCTGAATACGGAAACTTCAATGGGAACTTTTGCGAGTGTGATGATTTCTCTTGCGACAACTTCCAGGGAAAAATCTGCTCAGGTGGGATAAACGCATGCATTCTAGTTTGAGAGTTGTATTGTTAAGAGACAATGCCCCATTGTGCAGTGTGGTTGTGTGGACAATCCATTTTTGACAAATTTCAATTCGGTGTGGCAAATGAAGAATTTTTCTTCAAAATGAAGACGGTCAAACAGCTCGTGTTCAGCCATTGTAGAGAAATTCGTTTAAATTCTTTATGATTATTTTAATCAAGAAATATTATGGCTGAGCGAACAGGAACTGCATTGTTAAGAGACAATGCCCATTGTGCAGAGTGATTGTGTGGACAATCCATTTTTGACAAATTTGAATTCGGTGTGGCAAATGAAGAATTTTTCTGCAAATGAAGACGGTCAAAAAGCTCGTGTTCAGCCATTGTAGAGAAATTCGTTTAAATTCTTTATGATGAAGATTTTAATGAAGAAATATTATGGCTGAGCGAACAGGAACTGCAGGTCAAACCGTGTAAGATGAAATTTTGGAAATTTTTATTTTATTGTTGGAGTGATGTCATGGCAGTTTGTCATGGTCACATGCTCTGAACACCAAGGTGGCTGGCACCCTTGAATTTATTTCATTTTTACGAGTGGAGTGGGGAGGACTTCACACAGGAAGGGCTACAGTTGCAGTAAAAGGGTGGGGAAGGTGGGGGGGGGGCGAATGCGTCGAATCCCAGTATAGTGATTATTTGCCACAATAAACAGTTCATTGAGTGTCAGTTTTCGTTCTAGTGAGACTCTACTACATTAACATTTCATTCATCACAGATGGGTCAATGGAGATTCCCGATTGAACCTATTTCTTCTCAGAAAGACTTCAGGCACTTAAAAGGCTGTTTGTTACACAAGGCTAGGACAGGCTCGGTTCACAGAAAGCTTGACTAATTTACCTAAACTATATATTTTTTGTCTATAAAGTCGAGGCTCATGGAAGAGCGAGAACATAGAACGGATCAGGACGTAAGAGAACAAAAGCAGTTGAGAGGTAGGGGGGAAACACACCAAACAGGAGGTTGAGGGACAAAATATAGGGAGATAATGACAAGTAAGAGATGTGGGGAAGAATGGGTGCTAGGGAAGGAACACAGGGGGGGTGGACAGGGTGGATAGCAGAAGCAAATCTGAGAAGGAAAAACTGGAAGCTTGGAAAGAGTTGGGTTGGGGGGGAGGGGGGGGGGGGGAGGGGTGTTCATGGGGTCAAAAAGATCAAGGTTTGGATTGGGTATGATCTGAGATGGTGGTGAACAAGAGTCTTGAAGACCTGGAGGGAAGGATGAGATTCAAGAGAATGTGGAAGTTCATTCTACTCTTGAAGACCTGGAGGGAAGATGAGATTCAAGAAGAATGTGGAAGTTCATTCTACAGGTGAGGAACAGAGAGGAACAAATAAGTGGAGGTGAGCGTGATTCTGGATTTTGTGAGTTTCTCCAGGAGGGGGTTTCTAGTGGTCTCATGCGCCCTGCAGAAAACTGAGGGGGGAGGTGGTGGGCGATGGACAAATCACAGAAAGTAGGCGAAGAGACATCGACCACTGACCTGTCTGTGAAAGGAAATATATTGCCACATATGACTCATCTTCATCGTGGGACATTCCAAGAATCTCGAAGGGCTTAGTTTCCAAGTTGTCAAGCTGAGCAAGGTGTGAGGCATGGGCTCCAACCCAAAGGGGACACCAGTACTCCATCAAGCTGCGGATGAAGGCTGTTTCTACCAAAAATCAAATTCCTCAGAAGAAAAAAAGAAAAGAAATTGCCTTGTGCATGCCAATAATGTACAAGTCTGTCTCACACTAATTGCCCTGCATGTACACACACAACATTTAAGATGCAAAAACGCATGTTCTACCGACAACGAACTCTCCAGCAACATTGTTCCTCCCCTCTCCATATTCTTGGATGTTGCAAAAGCAATGATCTAACTGATGTTAGTTGTGGGGATAAATTTCTGTGCCCAGGCTGGGATTCAGGATTCCTTTCAGGAGGTTTTGGCGGAGTCGACCCAGGTACGTTGAGCTTGAGCCAGCCGAACCAAAGTCATTGTGGGTGGAGTGGGAGGGAGATCTGGAAGGGACAGGTTTCCCTTGGCTCAAGCAAGCTGAAGATCACATTGAATTTTGTTATCATGGAGTATGGTAGGACTCCGTATGGAGGGATGGCACGGGGAAAAAAAAAATGGCCGCCCCATCAAATGCATAAATGCATATAGCCCCTGAATGTTAACCCACTGATGAGTGCAGGTTTTTACTCGCCATTCTATAAGTTCAAGCAACTACTTTTTGCGACAGAAAATATCAACATGAAGACTATTGCTACAACTACAATATATGGGTAGAGTTGTGCATAAGCCTCGGCTGCAATCGTTATGAAGGTTTCCTTATGCTAGGCTTATAAAGGATGGGGGCTACTTAATTCCATTCTAGTACTGTGATGCTGTACTGGTCCCCAATCTGGACAAAATGTGTAAGATCCCAGATTCTGTAGGTACAGAGACATGAATGATGCCTTTGGTCTGATCGGGGTTCACAGGCACCAGTGAAACTCCCCTGGATTCAACAGTGCTTCCCTTCAAAAGAGTCTATTAAAATCTGCCACACAGGTGTGCCGAGTGAACGCCACCCTGTGGATAAAACATTGCAGTGAAATGTTTTCCTTTTTGAGAAAAAATCTTTCTTCAAATGTTTCATCCAGTTTTGCTTCTTTTGTTCTTTACATTCACCAATATGAGTTTCCAAGTTGCATTTACTTTACTACTCCCCACTCCCTTTCCCCCTGAAAAGGTAATTCACTTGTTCACTCGCCAGTGCTTCATGAAACCAGACTTGTGAATATTAACTTACAGTTATCCAGTTGTTCAAGTGGGGCAGGTATTCATTCTTGTACTGCACCTTTCCGTTTTCTTGAGCAGGTCATGGCAGTTGCCAGTGTGGTATCTGCAAGTGTGATGCCAACTGGACTGGCGAGATATGCAATTGTTCACAGAATGAGGCTGCTTGCCTCGCCACCGATGGCACAGTGTGCAGCAAACGTGGAGAGTGTGTTTGTGGACGTTGTATTTGTGACGAAGGGTCACATGGAAACACCTGTGATAAGTGTCCTTCCTGTACTGACATCTGCTCTGCACAAAGGTAAATGTATATACATATATATATATATATATACATATATGTACACACCGTGAACGTGTTTATGGCTGGCAGGATGGCCTAGAGGTTTGCACACTCACCTCGAAGCTGTCCAGCCTGGGTTGAATCTCGGCCCTGCTATAATGTGTCATCCCAGTGTTTCACAGGCAGGGTGATTCATCAGTGTGTGTGCCGTCTCTCAAATGGACATTAAACTGGGTGTCCCACTTGCCGGCATTAGTTGATGGATGTTAAAGATCCCACAGTGTCCTTCGTGAAGAGTAGGTGAGCTATCGTCAGCACAATGGTTAAATTCCAAATTCCTTGCCTCACTTTAATCGAACGTCAGCCCTAGCCAGCCGGTTCGAGAGACTTGGGCCAAGCTTCCCCAGTCCAACCCCACAAGAATGTGGGAATAATTGTAGCCATTAAAGAAGAAGGAGAAGAAGGTGAACATGTTTCTGTCTTATGGGCTTCGTCAGTATTGAACAGAGCCTGCCCAAGTCTTGTATCCATCAATCCATTGGGACCATACTCTGTGCAGAGCGTTGGTGCTGCCTACGCAGTCTTCTTGACTATTGGGTACAATCCTGGATGGGTCGCCACTCCGACGCAAGATACCAGCAAGCTGGCACTCATTTTGCCGACCTCGGAAGGATGACAGGCCGAGTTAACCCCTCCTGGTATTAATTCAACAGCCGAGTGGGGTTTGAACTCAGGATACTAGGATCCCAAGCTCACCACCCTAACCACCCTAACCATTAAGCCAACACCAGGCATAAGTCTTGTATAATAGTATGATAAGGCAGAAACTCGTTCACATTTTGGTCACTCCTCCCCTCTGGCTTAGGTGCTGACAAGGTGGGGCTCTTAAAGCCATATCATTGATGCTGGGGCCACCTGTCCATGAGTTGAGACAGTGCATCACATGCTGTTCATCCATTAGGTTATGCACACCCAATTCTGAGCATTTAATTTGCAAAAGTGTTTCCTGACTGTTTTTGCGATGAAACCTTTGGTCGCTTGCATTGCTGCAGACATCGTGTTTATGAGGCAAATGACTCGTCAAGACATAAAAGGAGCTGTGCTTCCATGCGTGTCCATTGGTCGGACAGTTCGCCTGACTTCACCCACAATTTCTGCACTACGGCCATAAATTTTGGAACCCTTTATAACTTGAGGAGTTTACCCTTTAGAACCTTCTAAAATTACCCTTTCGAACTCTTTAAAACTTTTGAATTACCCTTTAGAACCCTTTAGATATTTAGAATTTACCCTTTCTAATCCTTTCTCTCAAGCAGCGCTTTGACTGGATTGCTATTATTTCCAACTATTTTTGTTTAAAATTGTGAGTTGAGCAGGCAACTGATGGGTTTCTGTGAAGTCTGTGATAGCATGATAGGGGAACAGAAAGCAAATATTCTGCTGTTTGACGTGGGAATGCCCGTTTGCTTTCATGAGCAGGAGGAGGGTGAGAGTAAGATGGGACAACTTTGGAAGGGGGAGGTTGAGGCTTTGGGGGGGGGAAGACTTCGATGTAGGGAGAAGATTTTGATGCCTTAGGGTTGGGAGGGGAAGGCTGTGGCTTTTTTGTTGAAGAGTTATCAGAATTACATGTATAAGTTTATTCACAGTAAAAACTGTGTGTGTGTGTGTGTGTGTGTGTGTGTGTGTGTGTTGTGTGTGTTTTCATGTACATCTACATAAATGATGGAATGTTTTGATCTCCTTTCCGCACCCATTATCCCCAAACTCACAGATGATTTTCTCATATAGTCATATTGGCCTTTCAATTCACCATATATGAACTAATTAATTTAACACGACTTTGCTTTGTACCTATTAAAAAGTTTTAACTCAACATCTTTTGTTTGTTTCATGAAGGGACTAGGTGTGGAGTGTAAGTTGTTTAACACCGGACCACTAGCAAGTGGACAAGAATGCAAGATGAGGTGTTCGGGAACAATAACCGTGGTGGAAAACATTGGTGAGATGTGGTGGTTGTCTTCATCTGTTCATTGATGCCAAATAAAGATAAGAGCTGCTGTCAAATGTTGGACGAACCATGAGGAGCACGTTGCCCTGCTCTGCCATACTGCACAGTGCATCATCACATATGTTCACTTAAAATGCCTTAAATTTGCGTTCAACAATCTGTGGCTTGTATAATGTGTGGAGAATGAATCGGTGTGTGGGGTGTCCATGCAGTTGCCAAAATGGTACACTTCTCAAACATTTTTTATGCAAGGTCGAGGCTCATGGAGGAGCTAGAACATAGACTGAATCAGGAAGTAACAAAACACACCAACAGCGGGGATGAGGGACAAAATAGAGGGAGACTTTAATGAGGGATGTAGGGAAGAATGAGGGGTCGTAGAGGACACATGGGTTGGACAAGACGAATACATAAGGAAACTCTCAGGAAAAGCTGGAAATTTGGAAAGAGGTGGGCTTGGGGAAGGTTTAAGAGGGGAGAAAAGATCTTGGTTTTGGATTGGGGATGACCTGAGATAGTTGTGAAGTGTCTTGAAAACCTGGAGTGAAGAATGAGATTGCATAGAATGTGGAAGTTGGTTCCACAGGTGGGAAAAAAAACACATGAGGAACACCTGAATGGAGGTGAGCAGTGATTCTGGATTCTGGAAGTTTCACCAGAAGGGGGTTGATGGTGGACCGGGTTCACCCTGCAGAGACCCTAGGGGGTGGGGGAGAGAGGGAGGGCAAAGCACAGAAAGAGCAGAGGGTCCAAGACCAAAATTTGTGGGAGATTCCAACCTAGACTATACCAAGAAACACTTGGAGGTCTATAAGGCTTAATGATAACTAGATTATTATCATTCTTGATTTCGATTTTGGATTTGGAACTGGCCTGGTGACTGCTTGCTGCCTTTGCCGTGACTGATGTCATTCCTTTTTCCCAAACCTCCTTGTGGGACCTTATGTTGCCCACTTCAACTCGCATTTCAAGTTCGCTCAGAATTTAACTTGGATATATCAATACTCTATTGTAAGCTGTTGTCCAAGCAGCCCTCAACAGCTGTGTTAATACTGCAGTACTTTATTAATGTCCAAGACAACCAAGCCAGAACAATGAATGAGACCATTAGCAGCATAACCATTTTGACATTAAATGCTCATAGATGGCATTGTTTTGTTCATTGATGTATTTCTTCAACATCGATAGAGTTTACACATGTTACCACGTCTCTGGACCTCACCACATTTCCAGATGTGCCCTCATTTTCGGACTCAACCACGTTTCTGGCCTTGACCATTTCCAGTCTGTGTTAAATCCACCATTTCATGTGTCCATCACCATAAAAAACACTCTCTTGATTAATTTGATGAACTCTGGGAATATTATGTCATTGTTTCACAAAGCAAAGACTACCCTGATGTGGAGGCCAGGCCTAGTGTCTGAGATAACAGCGTGGGAAGCTCAAACATCCAAGTAGATGAAGGATACACACTTCATCCTGGAAGGCCATTTTGGCATCTTTGGATGCTGAAGGTTTGGAGCAGTATAAATGAGCCTAACGAGGCCCGATCACTAACTTAAAAAATAAAAAAGCATCCTGGCACATTATTTGTCACAAGCAACAATGGGACAACTTTAGATGCTTTTAACTCCTAAACTGCTTATGTTTATATGTTTTGAAACCATCCAATTGGAAAGATACACTTTCTGTTTCTCATTTATAAAACGTCCAATATATAGGATATCAACATTGGTATGAAGCTCACCACATACACTTTAACCCAAAGATCAAAGTATAAGATCATGCAAAGGTTTTCAAAGTAAAGTACATCCATCCATCCATCCATTGGGACCATACTCTGTACAGAGCTTCGGTGCTGCCGGAGCACGTCCACATTGACCCTAAGGCCAAAATATCTCCTCTCCCATTGGAGACAGTACCACCAAAGCAGTGTATTGGGCCCAGTCTTGTTCCTCGTCCACATAAACGACCTCTCCGCTACTCTGAAAAACTATTTTCCTTTTCACAGATGACTCCACATTGTCGTACAGTACCCGCTTCCTATTGGTTGATAGATCGCAGCTGCGTCTTTCTCTCTCTCTGCTGATCTGAAATGATTCGACTCTTGTCTGGAAAATGGAACATATCCTTCAATCCCAGAAAAAAATTGCAGTCTCACCCTATCGCTCACAAAGGATCGTCATACGAACCAGCCTGCGTACTTCTATTTCCATTGTCAGCAAATGGAAAAGGTTCAGTCTTTTGAAATTCTGGACCCCACCATCAGCCAAGTCTTCTTGTCTTACCATAAAGCAAAACTGGTCTCCAAAGCCAGTCACAGACTAGGTATTCTTTGTTGTTTCAAGTCTTTTGTTGAAAGATCAGAGCTAGTCACAGTCCACAAGTTACTGAAAGATTTCACAGAATACAGTCCACTCACAGTTCAATGTCTGTAGCTCCATGGAGTACTGGTTTCTCCTATGGGCTGCAGCTTCAGCAACACATCTGTCTCTTCTTGATTCTGTGAAATCTAAAGCTCTTCACAAAATGGGAATCATCCACAATGAGGCCAAAGCACAAAGTCTGCTACTTTCACATCGCAGAGAAGTCAGTGACTACCTCTGGGTTTTTTTTAACCACCTCTGCTCCAGTCTAGCTCCCTCCGCTCTCTCAACATACTGAACCTCCCGAGCAATTCCAGGATGCACACGTTCTTCCAGTAACCCCCTCCTGGATTAAAGTTCCAAAATCCAGGCTGACTGCACATCTCATCTCTTTTGTTGCACACTTATCGTATCCGTGGAACAACATTCTGGAGGCCATTCCTTTCCACTCCTCCTGAGGCTTCAAGCAGGTGATGCACAGCCTCTCATGTCATCCCCAATTTTCACCTCATTAACCATTCCTTACCCAACGGTTTTATTTCATATTGTGGTGTTACCTGCCCATCCTCCCTCCCTCTGTCTTTTCCTGTTCATTAATTCCCTTGCCTGGTGTCTCCCACTGTTGCCCCATTGCCTCACGATCCGTTCACAACTTCCATCACCTTGCTCTTCTGCGAACCGCAATCACGCAGAGAAAAATAGGAAAACTTTAGTGTCTGCCTTTAATCATCATCATCAAACGATAACTAATGACAAATTTTTGAAAAAATAAATAAATAAACGCTAAAAGCTGAGGGATACAAAAAATGCAAGATTGCCATAAGTACAACCTCACATCCTGGCAAAAATAGAAAGAAACTAGAAAGTCACTCTGTAGAGCGCATAGCTCCGCCATGTAATGCCTGATCCATGACAACATATCGGGCCCAATACATTTTTGAAATATCATGCGATACAGTACTATATCGTTTTTGGCCCTATCTCTCAATGGTGAAGAATCACTTTAAAAATTATCAGATCCGGATCTTCACCAAAACTGAATCACTTCGTCCTTGTCACACACCCAACCTGTCCACCAAGTTTCTGCGGAGTCCGTCCATAACTTTTTGAGATATCCTGCATACAGACAGACAGACAGACAGACAAACAGACACACAGGGGTGAAAACATATCCTCCTTCCACCTTCGGTGGCAGAGGTAAATATGGGTAACCTGACTCGATGTACTGAAGAAAATTTAATGGCTCCTTTCATTGATACCAACTCAATATACATGTATTGCATTACAAATCAATGTGTGTGTCTTTGTCCTGTTATTAAATTTTTGAAATAGTGTTTATGTGCATTGTGGCTCTTTAGATATCGCGTTTTGGACAAAATTTGAAAAAATTCCTCTTCTTGTTATTTGGGTTGCTGACATATCACATTTGAACCCAGCTATGTGTTTTTATTCTCTCTCTCTCTCTTCCTTCCAATCAGATTCCAGCATTGAGCAACTGTGCACATACAAGGATGACGATGGGTGTGTGATGCATTTTGCTTTATTCGAGTCTCCAGAAGGATACTTGAATATCACTGCTCTGCAAAACAAAGGTACTTGACAACAGCTTGCATTCCACAACAACATGACAATGTGCCTGACATGCCATATGTCTGGCATTCTACCAATACACTCTACCAATCGACATGAGACAGAGCTGATGAGTCTGACTAGGAAGGAAGGAAAAGAAATAACGCATGTTTCCTTGCAGTTGTAAATAATGCATCTTGCCTCCCTTGGATGGGCATTAATCTGGGTGTCCCACATGCTAGCATTTGGTTGATAGACGTTGAGGATCCAACGGTGTAATTGTCAAAGAGTCGATGAGTTCTAATTCAGCGCCCAAAACAAATGACAAAATCCTGCCCGAATCAATTCCAGTCGAACATCAGCTGTTCGTGAACAACTTACCAGTCAGAACAACTTACTCAACAAGGTCAGCCTGTTCGTGAACAACTTACAACTTGGGCCAAACTTCCCCAAAAGGAGGGATTCTTTATGGACACTAAAGTAGTAGTAGTAGCAGCAGCAGCAGCAGCAGCAGCTACCGAGTTGGAGCCTCTCGATAAGTGATGCATCCATCCTTCTCCAGGTCATCCACCTTTGGATGCAATGCCCGATCGATCCTGAGCAAGACGTCCAGTACGTTGAGATACCAGCAAAATAAACTCCCTTTGAAGGTCGCACCCTTCAGAGGGAGCTGAGCTGGCTGTGGATTCTTTAATCATCTTCCTATAAAATATATTTTGCAACAATAAACCTCCTAACTGTCTGTGGTACTTTATTTCTTTCTCTTCCCCGTGTGTCTTAGAGTGCACCGAAGGACCAAAAGTGCTTCCAGTTGTACTGGCTGTAACTTCCACAGTGTTAGGCCTCGGTCTACTGGCGCTTCTCATCTGGAAGCTGCTGGTCTCTCTGCATGATCGGCGTGAAGTCGCACGCTTCATACAGGAGCAAGGAAAGGCCTGTTGGGAAGCGGTTAGTCACACACACACACACACACACACACACACACACACACACACACACACACACACACACACACACGCCGCCATTTTGATATTCAGCACGTGTATTAAAATAGGAAACACGGTTCCTGTTATTCAAACGAGCTGTTAGCGCAGTCTGGTGATGATACCTTACCGTGGAAACCTGTGTACACCTTGTAGTCGGATCCAATCGGGGAGTGACCATGCACAATCACGACCATCTCGGTACCACTGTGGTATACAAGTGAAAGATTTTACTGAAAAACTGTCGATGGGTGTTGGGGGCGGAGAAACGATACCACACCTGAAGCTAGCTCGATTTTGTAAAATACAGGTGATGGTTTAATTACCTTTCTTCACATATCAGCTCTCAGCTTCGTATTTTGGCGAAATGTATGTACGAATTACTGTGCCTCAACGATCTGGTAGTGCCTTGAGGCCTGCAAACGTCCAGGACCACATAATAGTTTTCAAAGTCCCCCGAATGTTCTAGCAAACGGAGAACAGTTTGTGGTCGTCACATACACACTGTCCAAATGGAGTCTTACGCTCATCATTTTTAACTAGTGCATGCCCGTACGTGCAAACAACAAAAAAATATCCATCAGAGATGGGGAATCCCCACCATTGAATGAAAAAGGTCATACATATTCCAGATAATGAGGGAGGTGAATTGGAAACAAGACACCATTTGGTCATCATCTCGAAAAAGTTCCCCAGGGTGAGGAACGTAGTAACCAAAAATATTGAAATCAGATAAACGTTTTTCCATTTATTACAAAAAACATTTTTTCAAGATGGCCGCCCCAGTCGGCCATCTTGGATCCGGCCACGCCCAAAATCAATAGGGTTCTTCTTTTTCGGGTGGTAACTGTGTGACCCAAATTTCAAATCGATATGGCGAACAGTTTATGAGTTATCGCACTCACAGCTATAAATGTTGACGCCCGGACGGACGGACGGACAGCCGGACAGACAGCTGGACGACCCGGGTGACAACAATATCCCCCTTCCGCCACGCGGTGGGGGATAAAAAAAACTTTCAAACCGCATGCCAGAAACAACAACCACACAGGCCGTTCTTTCGCTCTCACGTGCCCGTACGTGCAAAAAAATAAAATAAAAAAAACTTTCAAACCGCGAGTCAAAACGACAACCACACAGGCCGTTCCTTCGCTCTCGCGTTCTCGCGACAACCACATCACATCATCAGAGTTAATTAAAATCAACTTTACTCCCTTGTCTTTGCTTGCCATGACATTTGCTGCCATGTAACCGGCACGGCCCGTGACGTCATCGTCGGCCGGCCGCGTACCGGCCTACGCAGCAACGTGTCTTGTCATTGGTTGGTAAATAAATGGCCATAACTTGGGAATCACATGTCCGATTAATATCAAACCTTGAAAAGGCACATCCACAGGTATCCAGCAATACACCTGGCAAGTTTCAATTAGATCGGACCAGTGGTTGTCGAGAAACAGCGGTCACAGACACACAGACGTCACCACACACACACACACACAACACACACACAACACAACACACAACACACACACCAACCACAACACACACACACACACACACACACACACACACACTGCTGGAATTATAGATAGATGCATTTTCTTTTCTGTCAAGCTATATGTTAAACGTCGGTAAGCTATCTAGCCTGGGTTCGATTCCCGACGCAGCTAATAAACTGTCATCCCAGTATTTCACAGGCAGGGTGATTCATCAGTGTGGTTGTGTGTGTGTTGTGTGTCTGTGTGTGTGTCTGTGTGTGTGTGTGTGTGGTGTGTGCCATGGGCCTCGGATGGACGTTAAACTAGGCATCCCGTCTGCCGGTATCGGTTGTTGGATGTTAAAGACCCCACGGTTTCCTTCGAGAAGAGTAGGCGAGCTATCGCCGGCACCCTCGATAGAATTCCAAATTACTCTAAGCTACAGGGGGGGCACTGCAGCAGCGACGAAGCGACACTCCCAGCAATGATGCAACCAGAAGAAAAAAAAAATTAATACGTGTTCACAGGTGAGATCTTCTTGAAAGCAAACTTTCTCTTTTGCAGGAAACGAATCCAATTTATAAAGGAACAGTGTCTACTTTCACCAACGTCGCCTACGCATCCTCCAATTCGAAGCAGTGACTATTTCCGAATGTCAAATGATGAAGATATCATGAAATGTATCAATAAAAATGATCATTCACTCGACATTTACTGTATCATCGGTGTTATCTTCATGATGTTTCATCACGTTTGTTTGAATAACAAGAAATTTCTACATGATACTCACGCGGTTCATTCCTGAATGTCTAATGTCGCACTGTATTATTATTATTATTATTATTATTATTAATTAATAATGAGAATAAAAAGTCAAGTTAAATTGGAAGTCGATTTATGGAGAATATTATGTGAAAACTGTGTGCTGTCTGGGCAGCTTTAAAATAGTCGGCTTTCGTAATGGGTAGGCCTCTGTGTGCCGGTGCATACCGTGGCCAAGATCGAAATGTACTTGCACCCTGGTTGAGGGCTGCTCCGGTCGCACCCTGCAACGGAGTAGCGACCTGTCGATGGTTAAATCTCACCTACCAGATGCTGGTGCGTCACACATTGGATAATGGTAACCTCCAGCGGTCCACCTGAACCTCATCAAACTATTGTCACATTTCACTAAGTCATGTCTAAGTTATTGAGTGATGTCACTGACCGAGGAGCCGGAAAATTAACGTATGGTAATGATACTGTGATGGGACACTGAAGGACACTGAAGACCCCGAGGCCTTCAAGGCCAATTTTGCTTTGTCAGAAGTCAGAACAGCCTGCACAGCAAAGCAAAGCTCTGCTCCGACTTCACAGTACTTGACAACTCTACAAGGTCATGAACTTTCTTTTATTCACCTGGAAAGTTGCCATGCAATTCAAGGAGAAGAAACGTTTTTAAAGTTACAGTGTTTGCACACAAAATATCTTAACCCTCAATGTTTTTTGACAGACTTAGGCAAAAGATCACCGGCACCCTGAACAAATTCCAAATTACTGCCGCAACTAACTCTATGAAATACAACCCCAAGTTGGAGCTCTCAAACGCGACACATCCCATCATCCCTGTTGTTTGTGTGCTTTCTGATGTCCTTTAAAACAGTGAGTTTCCTGTTTGGAACGATTTTCAATTTTGTTTGTTTTTGGCCCTATCTCTCAATGGTGAAGAATCACATCTTTGTTCGTTGTTCCTTTCGCACTTCTTTCCACTTTTTTTTCATAATTCTCTTTATTCATTGTAATTCTTGCTTTTTATTGTCTTTCATCTCTCTATTCCTTTCTTTCATTGTCCATCTCTCTAAGGAGAAGTGAATTCTTGCAGAATTTTTTTTCTGTAAGGCTCACTTGGCTGCACCTGGATGGGTTTGACGGTTGTGGAGTAGCATCTGGAACCCGAATCCTATCCAGGTTCCGCCTGATGACTCCATCTTTGCTTCTTACTTTTTCAGGTTCCTTCTTGGCCTTCTGTTTCATTAAGAAATTCCAGTGACTGGATCTGGATCTCAACCACAATCAAATAAATTCACGTTGTCATCATCATCACACCCAACCTGTTCACCAAGTTTTGTCTGAGTGCGTCCATAACCTTTTGAGATATCCTGGTCACAGACAGAGAGACATACAAACAGGGGTGAAAACATAACCTCCGTCCATCTTCAGTGGTGGAGATATCAACCCTAGTCTAGACTCTTCGGGACCGTTAATATCTTATATGGGGCTGGCAGGACAGCCTAGACTTCGGGGTATGCACACTCACTTCTGAGCTGTCTAGCCTGGATTTGAATCTCAACCAAACTATAAACTGCCATCCTGGTATCTCGCATGCCTGGTGAGGCATCCATGCGTGGGCTGTATATTAATGCGGTGTCTTTTGTTCAACGTAGTCTAGTTATCGCCGGTACCCTGAACAAATTACAAATTTCTGTCCTGAATGACGGTTGGGATGGCAACGGCAAGCCACTCAGCATGACCCTTGCCCAGGAACGACTTGGGCAGCACTGACATTCTGTATAAAACATACAGGTAGTGGACAAAAAAATGGAAACACCTGGGTAAATGAGGGACAACAAGTATATTGAAAGCAATGGCTTCCACACAGGTGTGGCCAATGTGTTAATTAAGTTAATAAAATCACAGCACGCTGAGGGTCATGCATAAAGATGCTGCACAGGCTGAAATTAAAAATGCTGGTTGCCTATAATTATGGCTAGCATGGCTGCAAGAGGAAACATCAGTGACTTTGAAGGAGGAGTGATTGTTGGGGCGTGTTTGTCAGGATTTTCAGTGACGAAGATAGCTAAACTTCCTGATATTTCATGAGCAACGGTGTCTAAGGTGATGTTGGCATGGAACGCTGATGGAAAGACATCATCAGCAAAGGGCAACAGTGGGCGAAAGTGTCGGATTGGTGATTGTGCATGAATTTGAAGTGCAAGTTAAAGCAGACAAGGAAATGCAGATCAATTGACTGTAAATTTCCACATGGGGCATGAGCAGCCAGTTTCATTAAAAAAAAAACGGTCTGCCAATAACTCCACAAAGCGGAATACCATAGTTGGGTCACAGTGCGCAAACCGATCATCACACCTGGCAATGCACGTTTGTGAGTCCAGTGGTGCAAAGCACACAGGCAATGGACTGCCGAGCAGTGGAGAAATGTGATATGGGCAGATGAATCATCCTTCACCATGTTCTCGGCAAACAAACGAGTGTGCGTGTGGTGCCAACCTAAATAACTCGACCACCCAGAGTGCATGGTTTCAACAGTGAAGGGTTCTGGTGGTTCTGTAATATGGGGTGCATTTTCCTGTCATGGTTTGGGTGCAGTCATTCCCTTAGAAGGCAAGAGAATGCCAATCGCTAATTAATGGTACTGAGTGATCATCTTTACCCCATGTTGCGGCATTTCGTTCCTGCCGGGAGGGGTGTCTTCCGGGATGACAATGCCCCCATCCACAGAACACGTGTGGCTGCCCAGTGGTTTTATGAGCATGACACTTATGTTATCCATATGTCATGGCCTTCTTAGTCACCAGATCTGAACCCAATTGAGCATTTATGGGATATTCTGGAATGACGCCTGAGACAGCATTTTCCACCTCCATCAAACAGGTGTTAGTTGATTGACTTTCTCATGGAAAAATGGTGCTGCATCCCTCCTGCAGAATTCCAGAAGCTGGTGAACTCTCTGCCACGGTGCATACTGGCCATACATGGTGGCCCAACGCTCTATTTTAGTTACTTTACATTGGTGTTTCCATTTTTTGTCCACTACCTGCAGTAAATGATGATGACTCGTATATTGCGGTTCGCGAAAAACACTCCAGGGGGCGCTGCCAACTTGAAAACGTTAACCAACATTCGGGTTTTCCTCTGTTCATCTATCAATATTGTTTGTTAATTTCTCCTGTCCCCGTTTTGAGATATTGGGCAGCAAATCGTGTTCATTGAATCCATTTCCAAACCAGCTCTTTCGCTCTGCTCCAGGTGGTTTCCCTCTCATTTAAATCTTCCGTGAATGAAGGTACTCCTCCAAGTCTTTTTTGGTACCAACAAAAAGGAAGTTACAATACACAGCGAATCACCAATACTCCCTGCTTGTTTAGCATGAATCAACGTTGCATGACTAGGTGTGAATGAGTGAACACCCGTTTCATTTTTTTATATTCATATACGTCATCAACACCTTCCCAAAGTTCGTCACGATTAGAATGGATGTTGCATACACACACACACACACACACACACCACACACACGCACACACACACACACACGCACACACACACGATACATTTATGTAAAGTGCTGTATATAAAGGGAAGAAATTAAATGAGTTATGGATGTAGCTTCAAGACGATCTTTATGGCGACAATCTTTTGGCCAAATAAGCCTTCTTCTTGGTCTCCCTCAACGAGATCGAACGTAATTCAATGTATATCT
>CM068956.1:92642926-92662009 GCA_035128595.1 Eptatretus atami | reverse complement strand
GGAGCCCTTGCTAAGCCTCAAAAGAGAACGTCCAACTAAACTTTGCAAGAAGATGCAAGTGAAAAACTACTTGCCGCCAAAGAACAAGGACTTTCTACTTTGAATAAATGCGTATGCCAAAGACAGAAACTTAGAAGACCCCAAAAACAGAGCAGCCACAGATAGAATTGTTTCTGTGTTTACCTCAGAGCAAACACATTGCTCATATGGCATAAATCATGCTACTCAGCTACACAAGCAAAGAAAGGATCTCTCGACTAAAGAAATCAGACAAGGGCTATCTGACCATGAAAAATCGAGTCATCCAAGCACCAGTGCAGCAGAACTACTGACCACACCAGCCTCCATACTAAGAAGCTCATCATCTCCAAGAATTGGAGGCATGCATGTTTTGCCAGAATGTTGTAGCCAATACAAAGTTGTCATCAGTGACTACAATGAAGAGAGCCAAAGGATCCTTGAAGCTGCAAAGTTTGACCAATGTCGACATGTAAGATGGCTGGAGTAAGTGACTTGATAGCATCTGAAGGCAAATATCACCCTAACTGCTACAAAAAGTTCCTCGGAATACCCCAGTACCAAGAAAAATCCCAGCAAACAGATTTGGCGATGCAGTGGTTAATTGATGAATTGAAACGATCAGCTGCACAATCTTGATTTACATTAAAATCGAGTTGCTCCTCGTCCAAACACTTGTTAGATCACCCCATCGCTCCCATCCCTGATGGTTTATACTGAATAATGATTCCTTAGAATGAAAAAGAACGATATGAATTTAGTCCTGAATTGTCTTTATAGAGCTATGTAGAATTACGTAATATGATATTATGACCTCATTTGACCCAAAATGACCTCTAAATGACCCCACATGATGTAATATTTATTTAATGATCATGTTTTGACTGTTCATGTCATACCTTTCATATGATACCACACATGATATATTTACATTAACTTTTACAGTAAACTGTATTTTGGAATATGCAAAAAAGGGGCGTGGCTTATTACGTCATTTTGAGGGTCAAGCGGTCAAGATACAGCTTGGCAGACAGCAAAATTGAAATCAGCATACCAAAATTAGGTAGGGTAAAGTGTCTGCCAGCTTTTCCTCAAAAATGCCTCAGGGTTGTTATATTCAGAAAACTTGACTAGTCTATGATGTGCCCTGTCCCCGAGAGGGACTGCCTATTCGTAGTGTCTGCCAGATCTATGTCATGGATACATCAAATTTTCCATTTCATTAAGATTAAAATTGACAATCTTATAAAAGCTCAGGTCAATCAGATGAAAATTGATGATTTTTCAGAGGAAATTTGATGATTTTAGAAGTTTGACCTTGAGTTGACCTTTAATCTTTTGACCTCAAAAATAGTTGCTTTTCCAATTCAGTGATGTACAATGCAAATCCTGTTCAACTTTCAAGATAATGCCCGGATCGCCTAAATTGATGATTTTTCAGTTGAAAATTAATTATTTTAGAAGTTTGACTTTGAGTTGACCTTTGACCTTTTGATCTCAAAAATAGTTGGATTCGCAATTCAGCGATGCACAATGAAATAATTGTTGTTTAATTTTCAAGTCAATCGGATGAAAAATGACGATTTTATAAATATGACCTCAAGATGACCTTTGAGCTTTAACCTCAAAATCATTGAGCTTCACCTTTAACCTCAAAAATTTAAATTTGTGATCTGTAGGCGATAGACAGACAGAATAACAAAATCGACTAACCAATAGACTTGATTCACAAACTGACAGAAAGGGGTGACAACATAACCTCCTTCACCTTCGGTGGTGGAGGTAAAAAAACAAAAAACCCCCACACACAAAAACATTCGGACAAACACACACACACACACACACACACACACACACACACACACACACACACACACACACACAGTAAGAATATAATATTTCCTTCTTCAATATATCTATTTATATTTTGAAAAATACAAAAGTTGACGTTTTTTGGACGATTGTGATTATCTCGTTCTGATAACTTTTTGAACGGTCCTCTGAATACTGTGCGAACAATAAACCATTGTTGGGCTGTTGATTGGATCAGTATTGAACCATCACTTTGTGTAATGGACTGCAAGAGCTTTCAGCATTGCATTATTTTCCAATTTCCACAAAAATCATTTCACATTTTGAACTGCCATTGCTTTTGCTTTTCTTTTTTTGACCAATATTTTTTTTTAAATTCTGATATTTCACATTCGTGTACGAGTTTGGACCATCGCCGGACGCATGATGGTCCGATGAGATCTGGATGAGCGACGGTTCAGTAACAACACGTGGTTTCTGTGATCCTTCATTTCTCATGAAACTACAACGACACTCAGTGGAGTGCATACCTCCGCCAGGTTGAACAGTTTACATGAACCTTCACCAAAATCGAATCGTCTTGTTCTTGTCACCGACCCAACTCAGCCACCAAGTTTTGTCATAACTCGTCCACAACTTTTTGAAATATCATTCTATCTATAGTTTTTGGCCCTATCTCTCAATGGTGAAGAATCACTGAAAAAAATATATATATATTGGATTCAGATCCGGATTCGGATCTTCACCAAAAACAGCCTCTCCACTAAATTTCGTCAGAATCCGTCCCCAACTTTTTGAGATATCCTGTTCACAGACAAACAGACAGACAGACAAGGGGTGAAAACAAAACCTCCATCCACCTTCGGTGGCAGAGGTAACATAGCTAAAGCACTTTGGCCATTTTGAACAGGCTCATCCGAACCTGGAATGCTTCTTTGGCATTCAGTCAACAGATAATGCTCAAGTTTCCAAGCACAATAGTGGAACAGGATTTTCTGGAAGAGAATCTCCCACCTCAGCCATTTGATGAATCCGGAGGAGTCAAGAGGTACTGAACAGCCTAGGTCTGACGGCTGGGGAAAGTACTGTCTCGTTCCCTTCAAAGGGAGTATACACTGATTGCAGAGACGAACTGATTGATCATTGCACCTGCTTTATCCCTTTAAATTGGATTTCACATCCTCAATGGCACTATATATATATATATATATATATATATATATATATATATATATATATATATATATATATATATATATATATATATATATATATAACGGATGGAGTAACTTCTTCAAGAGGAATAAAGAAAACCCTTGTTTCATGCAAGATGAAAGAGAAATAAAAACGATTTGAAATATAATGAAAAGACATCAGTGCAAGCTGATGTTGAACAGACTGCACACTATGATGTGTATCTATTAAGTCAGAGGGCTCAAGGAGCAACAGTGAACACCATGGCTATGTTCAAGGGTCTGTGTACACAGCCGACTGGAATCTAAAGTCTGTACATTTCCTCCTGCTTCGAACTGCAGTGAACAAAACAGGTGTGGGACTTGTAGCAACAACGAAAAAGGGCATTAAATGGTCATTGAGGATTTTTAATTCTGTAGACAACTGCACGAAGGACAAACAAATGTTCAATCACTTTCGACTGAACTTGGTTTGGTCATAAATCATGATTACCTTTAATAATACTATTGTTATTAGTATTAGTCCCCTACCGGTTTCACCAGAGCGGACGATCAGTTTGCTGTCCGTCAGTCCGTCTGTCCGTCCCTCCTGTTGTTTTTTCAGACTCCTATACCCTTTAACTATTCAACTGAAACCGTTACATGACTTGATTATGATAAGTTACAGAAAAGTTCTAGTTTCAGGGCGTTTTGTCAATTTGCACAGAGTTTGCCCCTTTTCTGGACTTAGGAAATATCACATCGGTAGGGGACGTGTATTGCAAAGCAATTCTCACTCTTGTTATGTCTGCTCAGTCAGGCAATGCAATATTGTTTTTACAACAACTTCTCCTTACTTGCATAATTCTTCTGCATATTATTTACCCAGCAGTTTCTACCTTCCTATACAGAACCTTGCTCTCTTTTCCTACTTGTAGTTTATCAGCATTCTAACAGTGAGATGGTGATTGTCCTGAGTCTGTTACAGTTTCCAGAATTTGGAAATCCAAATCGTAAATAGTGTAACTTTATATAGGTTCGGCAGGATGGTACGCACATTCACCTCTGAGCCATCTAGCCTGCATTTGAATTGTTATAAACTGTCGTCCTGGTGTTTCGCGGGCAGGGCAAGGCGTCAATATGTGTGACGTCCCTCGGATGGACGTCAAACTGGGTGTCCTCTGCGAAGAGTCAGCGAGTTTTCGCCCCAACCTGAACAAATTGCAAATTTGTGTTCTAATCTTGAGGGGGCACTGCATCAGTGCCACAGCCATGCCTCCACACCCAAATATGGTACCTGCAAGCCTGTGCCGTGTCCAAAATAATAATGATAAGAACAACAACAGCCCTCACCAGCTGTTTGAACTCACCAGCTCGAGGATACCAATTGCAATGTGGATACAACTCGGTGTATATCCATGGGAAATGGTGAAGAAAACAATTAAGGCACCATTCCAGTCGAACTTAAATATGCTCAATTAATATATTTAGCTCGATGATAGACATTACTGGATCGGTTACGATTGGTCCACAAATTGGTGAACAACATTCGTTTGACCTTCCAAGAAGACCCAGAACATGCCCGTCATATTTATCCGACTGTCGTCCTGAACAGTTAGAACTTTACAAGAGAGATGGATGAATATGTTGGAATATTCCAATATTTCAATATTTTAATTTCTCATCTGTTCACATCACTCTCCAGTCTCTCTGATTCTTACACGAATCAGGTAGCTACACGTTCTTATTGAGATGAATCGTTTGCACAATTTATGGCCTTTGCAGCAAATGATTATCGAAGTGGTCTCCATACGCCGTTTATATAAATGTTTGATGTTGAGCTATTCCAATGGTGGAGATGAGTGCCTCTGTCATTTACTTTCTTGTTTCCTCGAGATCAGATTAGATCAGTCTCTCTCATCGAACCTTTCCGTTATTTCTCACAAAAACATTTAAGTTTTTGGCTCTCTCTGTTTTTTTTTGCATGGTGACCGCTCTACCTTCAATTGCCTTTTGCACACTTATGACATCCTCGGAGCAGTCAAGCGGCATTATCTGCCCTTTGCTGCCATTGCACCTGTAACCAGAACAGTTTCAAACATCATCAGATCTTAACTTTCCTTGTTTTAGAGAAGCTGTGCAAAGTGCAAGATGATGAAAATTCCGTAAATTTGTCCAATATCCTGTATGTACAAATTGTACATTGATGATATATTATATGGTACACTGTGGTGCAGCATCATGCACGATACTGTAAAGTGATGCCATTCTACATTGCTAATAGAGTGTCTACCGAGTGTATTTGGTGGGTTTGATTCCTGTGCCTGCTCAGCAGAGGCCTCCACATTGGTGGCCTCTCCGCAAATAATCCTCGCCCTTTAAAGCCATCACCAGTTGTCATGAAGACCCTGTAGTTGCATCAAGAGTTTGGGTTCAACCATCAACACCACCACGTAGGTTGTTATCACAGTGTTTATTATTATCGTTATGAAAATGTCCATGTTTGTTGTGACAACGACTCCACCATCAACTTGACGACAAACATGGAATGTGCAAGGACATTGCATCGAAAGCCTGTGACGTAAAGAACTCTTTGGCATTCACATTTTGCAGATCAAAACAGTGTAGCGGTTAGTCATTTTATTTCAAAAAAAAAAAGTTATTATCGCAAATATTCTCGACTGAAGATAAAATGCACAATACGCATGCGATATTAAGATGCAAATACTGTGCAATATAATATCGCACGGTAATTGGAACTCTTATACACATTATTATGGGTCTAAATTATTTCTATGGCATGCAATGCTAATACATATGAGGCTGCGCACCACTTTATGTGAGTACGCCCCCCCATGTTACACACACCGTGCCCTTTGTATTGCACTTTCACAGCTATGACTGTGCCGTATTCAATCTGAGGGTCAAAAGCCTGGGAATGGAAGAGGTTTAGTTGCTATCGATAATAATGCATGCACGAAATTGCATGTCTTTTAATGGCTGGAAAGCACACAGGAAGCTTGCGTGAAATAAATATTTAATTATGTCATAAAATTTAATATTTATTTATTTATCTGCCACTGTAGCTGCAAAATTGCTTACCGAGCAATGTTCAAATATATAGCAGGTTAACGTCAACGTCGTTTGTTAGTTGTCTTAAGTTTTTGTTGTATATTTCTTTTGCTCGTCTTTCCTTCCACTCAACGCTTTGATACTGCGCATCTTATTCTCACCCTGATAATTAATTGACTGACTTTCCATCTTCACCAATAGGTCATTAATCTCAACCTACATAATCACTGAACTCGTCATAACTCGAGGTTTTGCAAATAAATAAATAATTTTTAAAAAAATACTCAGTAAGTCCAACATTTCATCCACAGAGGGATCATCATCAAGGACATGCAGGCTCAGACCTGGCCATGTGTGCTTGGATCTTAAAAGCCATCCTTGAGGTGTGGAGTGACACAGGCCTGGAATGGACGATGAGATCCGGGCAAAACCGTGCAATATCATCAACTTTGTAGTTTTTGGGCTGGATGGAGTCAGGAAATAGTAACGGTGTGGGATGCGGAATTGGGGGGGGGGGGGGGAGAAATGAGAGAAGATGAAGAAAATAGATAACTAACTAACTAAGAAAACAAATAAATAATTGCATTTTTGCGGTTGTTACGAGCAACCAAACCCACCAATCCCAATGAGGACAGCTGGAAATTGATGATGCTCTTCCTTTTGGCAAAAACCTCGAGTTGGTTGTTCTTTTATGTTTGCTGCTCGAAGATTTTCACAATTTTGATGATTATGGATTCTCCCAACTACAAACGTTCATTGGTGACTCCAAATTTATGTGAACTTTCCTTCGCCAGCGTTTTCTTTACATTTCGGCCAGCTTGCACAGAAGCCAATTGACCTCATGGATTTGCTCTCCAACCATATGTGCCAATATGCCTGGTGTTGGCTTAATGGTTGGGGTCATGGGCTTGTGATCCTTGGGTCCTGAGTTCAAATCTCACTTCTCTATTGAATTAATACCAGGTGGGGTTGACTCAGCCTGTCAACCTTCTGAGGTTGGCAAAATGAGCACCAGCTTGTGGGATGATTGAGCTATTTAAGTATCCAGTGTTGGAGTGGCGACCTGTCCAGGATTGTGCCCAATAGTCCAGGAGACTGCTTTGGCAGCACCAATGCTTTGTACAGAGTATGGTCCCAATGGATGGATGGATATGTGCCGATTTAGCAGTTCAGGCAGGCTGTTGAGGTTGCTATAATATGAGACTCAAATATGAAGTCAGTTGAGTTTGTAATTTTGCAGTAGCTTGTCTGAACACACTGCTTATCCTTATGGGCAGGAACCTTTACTTGTGCAATTCAAACTTCAGTGACCAATTAAATTCACAATTTAGGTATGAAAGTAACCAAAGATACAACATGCCATTTAGTAAACAATGAGGTCTTTTTGTATATCTTGTTGAGACTCTTGGTGGAGCTAGATCACAGAATGGATGAGGACATAACAGAACAAAAAGAACAGTAGAAATAGGACAAAAAGGGGGGGGGGACATACCAAGAGCAGGGTCGAGGGAGAAGATCCAAGGAGACTTAGAGGGATAAAGGACATCAGGAAGCATGAGAGCCAATTGTACTGGCCATTGGCTGACACCATGAAGCCTAACGACTGAAGTTTAAAGCCTATACTTACTGTGGCCTTCACAGGGCCCAAGGTGCCTACTGGCTCCAACCTTTCAATATTTGATGATCCTTTCAACAGTCGCTTTGGTTGTTTTACATTGAAGAGAAAAACTTATAGGGAGGGCATGGCGATTATGAATATGACAGCTCCGGAGATGTCTTTGACTTCGCATATCTCCAACATGGTGGCCGTATGATTTTTTTCAGGTTACATTTGTGGGTGGTGTCAGGCCAGCTCTCAAACCAATGGGTGGAAAGAAGCGTTACACACGGACGGATGGACGAACAAGTACATTATTATTATTATTATTATTATTACTATTATTTAAAGCATGAATAAAGCAGAAGAGAGTGGAGAAGAGGTTGCAAAATATTAAGATTAAATGAGGTAAATGGCAGGAGACGGTCGAGATTCAAGGTGTATGTGCAATCGTCAATTGATCGGTCAGTTTTGTGAGGCACTTCCACTGACCCGGTTTTTGGTCATCTTTGGGGAAAGGGTCTGAAAATAAATTGTGGCCAGGTCCAATTGCCAGCAAACTTCGGTTGGCTGAATTAACATGGAAACGCAGTATTCAGGACAGAGTTGCCTTTCCAACCTAGGTTGAGTGATGCACGGAAACGACAAACAAGTCTGCTTCACTCACTTAGGCCAAAACCAAACAAGTGTTTCCGATTTCTGTGCAGAACTAATTTTGTGTAGAAAGTCGAGGCTCGTGGAATTGCTAAAACACAGAACAGAAAGAACACAATGTAATGGAGGGAAAGACACCAACAGCAGTGTAGAGGGACACTTGAAGGCAAGGGAAAGAATGGGTGATGCGAAGTGAAGGAGAGGACAGGGAGTGAACAAGATGGATTGGATTGGAACCTCACATCATGAGCCAAGCATTCAGATAGGAACACAAACATCCCAACCCTATGGGAACACTAACAAGTCTCATCATTTCCAATAATATCACCCCCACCGCTCCCCTCCCTCCACCCCAGCCATTTTGCTGCCTCTGGAACATGCTCCATAACTCCAACAAATCTTCATTTTCCTCTCTATGCACTTAATAGGATAGTTCCCTGATACGTCATACTGCATTTGTTTTCCTTGTAACTCTATAATACCATTCTGTAGCTTACCTAACTCCATTTTCTGGCAAACTGGGGAAATAAATTATGGACTACTTATGAACCCTACTAATTGCAGTCTGCCCTGAATCTATAAAATGTCTTATTCATGAACGGATTCACCAGACCTTTGCGTTGCTACTCAACAGAGTTGTATAACTAATGCAGTTTTTAAATTCAGATACACCGGCGACCAGCGTTGCATGTGCCCTGTGCAATTTTTGAAGTGATCTCTTCCCAAATCGTTCTCATCATACAACAGCAGAATGGTGTTTGGGCTGGCCAGTGGACATTGCACCTTGCTCCTAAATGGTTGGACTACAAAGTCACAATGAGTCACAAAGAACATTGACGGAGGAGGCCATTTGGTCCATCATGCCTGCGCTACATCCACAACAGATAAATTCAAATGATTGTAATCAACAGATATTAATTGGGGAGTTGGGTGGATGGAGCAGCAGGAGTGGGGGATGAGAACAGTGGGGCAGGCACAGATATTACCAGGGTGATATATGGAATCTTGGCCGAGCTATAAACTGTCATCCCGGTGTTTCACAGGCAGGGTGATTCACCACTGTGTGTGTGTGTGTTGTGATTACTATCTTGTGGAGGATGTGTGTTGTGTGTGTGTGTGTGACCGCTGTTTCTCGACAACCTCTGGTCCGATCTAATAGAAACTTGACAGGTATATTGCTGGTGACCTGAGTATGTGCCTTTTCAAGGTTTGATATTAATCGGACAATGGATTCCCAAGTTATGGCCATTTATTTACCAAACCAATCACAGGACACGTTGCTGCGTAGGCGTGGCCGATGCGCCATTTAGTTACCAATCACAGGACACGTTGCTGCGTGGCGTGGCCGATGCGCCATTTAGTTACCAATCACAGGACACGTTGCTGCGGAGGCCGGTGCGCGGCCGGCCGACGATGACGTCACGTGCTGTGCCGGTTACGATGGGATCGATCGGTGCCTCAGTTCCGGTGGCGTAGGAGTGGCGATGGTCAATGGCAGCGAATGTCATGGCAAGCAAAGACAGGGAGGTAAACTTGATTTTAATTTGGATTTTAATTAACTCTGTGTGTGGAAGTATCACAGCAGTTGTTACTTCAGTGAAAGCGATAATTCGTGGAATGCATGTGAACATTCCGTACGGGCACGCACCACTTCCGGATGGTGATGACTTACTGTATTCTAATAATTTCTCGATTTCTTATGCACATTTATAGATAAACACAATATCCCAATCCAGTCGTCGTTTACGAGAGTGAAGGAATGGCCTGTGTGGTTGTTTCTGGCTCGCGGTTTGAAAGTTTGTTACTTACGAAATCTAAAGATTTCGTAAGTATATTGATGACTTCCGTCCTCTGTTTGTGTGTTTGTTTGTTGTATGTTTGTTTGTTTGTGTTTGTTTGTAGGCACGATAACTCGAGAATGGAAGAAGCTACCAATGTCCAATTACATCACGTGATTCAGGAGGGTGATGGCTAGTGCTGATTAGATTTTGGTCAAAATCGTTCAAAGGTCAAGGTCACAGTGAGGTCAAATATTCGATTTTGATGGTTTGGTACAGATAACTCGTGAACGGAAGAAGCTACCAATGTCAAATTACACCACGTGATTCAGGAGGGTGATGGCTAGTGCTGATTAGATTTTGGTCAAAATCGGTCAACGGTCAAGGTCACAGGGAGGTCAAACATTCGATTTTTGATGGTTTGTACAGAATCATCGTAGAAACTTCTGGTTTGCTCGCTACCTTCTCTAGAGACAGCTTTTATTAGACAAGGTCAGAGGTCAATGACGATTTCGTAATTACCAGTCTATGACTGCTGTGTTGTTTTTTTTTTTGGGGGGGGGGGGGGTTGCACATATGGCACGCGAGATCGAAGAACGGCCTGTGTGGTTGTTTCTGGCTCGCGGTTTGAACGTTTTTTTTGTTTTTTGGGGGGGGGGGGGTGTTGCACGTACGGGCACGCGAGAGCGAAGGAACGGCCTGTGTGGTTGTTTCTGGCTCGCGGTTTGAATGTTTTTTTTTGTTTTTTGGGGGGGGGTTGCACGTATGGGCACGCGACGAGCGAAGGAACGGCCTGTGTGGTTGTTGTTTCTTGCTCGCGGTTTGAAAGTTTTTTATTTTTATTTTTTGCACGTACGGCCACGCACGTACAGGCATGTACTGGTATTATCAAATGCCTGTTCATCATAGCTACTAATCGCTGTACACATCAAGTGCTATAGTTTTCAAAATTGGAGTTTGGAGTGATTTCATGCATTACATGATGCAATTTTACACTATCTGCTCTCACGGATTAAAGTATCTCATCAAAATATTATTTCCGTTTTGAGGATCGGATATCATCCGGACTAAATAAGTGTCGAAATCTGGAGTGAAATCTGATCGTTTAAAGAAATAATGAGTCTTATAACTAAGCATACATACCGATTTACTTTAAGCAAGCAAGGCTATTCGCATGATGCACTGGACATATATATATATATATGTATAATATTTGTGTGATACCTCTCAAGCATACTGTATGGCTCGTGCCATCGGTTTGCAGTGTTATTAAGCTGGCTCCTGTTAACTGCAAACATGACCTTTGTTTAACTGTGTCAGTCAATGCGTTTGGAGTCACCTGGTAGTTTAAAAGTGTGTGTGTGTGTGTGTGTGTGTGTGTGTGTGTGTGTGTGTGTGTGTGTGTGTGTGTAAGATTGTGACATCATGTATTGATATAAAATTGGCGCAACGTACACGGTGCACTACATTGTGCACATTGATGTGCACGACAAACAAGAACAGAACGGCATATAATAACACTCACAAAGACTCCCCATACTGCCACGTCACAATGTAACAGACGATTGACTCAACTGTCTCACTGTTTATGCTCCATAATTGCCTTTTACCTTCTCCACCCTGACTCTGAAATTATAAATGAATTATAACTGTATGGTAAGCAATTTAACTACATATGTTGAAAATTATCCGTATGGGACGTTAAGAGGGGAATTATTTGACGATGAGGCCGAGGATGATTGAATGATGTATTCGAGGTCAGCTCTGACAATTGATTCCATTATCTTGCTAACGATTTGGAAGACGCTATTTGGTATGCATGCACTTCAGATGATTGGTTTTGCCTCCTTTTTTTGTCAGTTGAAATGATGATTACCATATTATCAGCATGAGGATGGCAGACTGCCAGCAGTGAAGGACCTGCAGATAAAAGAGGAGCAACATTATTGAAGAGTAAAAGTGAAAAAATGATTATATCGAGTTGAATTGACATGGCTCTCACGGACAACAGTTATTTATTTATATATTTATTCGTATGCAGCCTGCGGCTGATGGTTGTTGCATCTTTGCTGGGGGAGCGGCTGTGCCACTGATGCAGTGCCCCCTGTTTCCCGTAAGCTGACACTCATTTTACCGACCTCGGAAGGATGACAGGCTCAGTCAACCCACCTGGTGTTATTTAAGGTAAGACAGGGGTTCAAATTCAAGACCGTAAGATCTTAAGCCAGCCACCTTCACCGTTCAGCCAACACCAGGTTTTTGGCAACAGTAAAATGACAGGAAAAACTAATTTGTTGTGTTCGCCTTTGCGATTCGATTTGGCTTGTGTGTGTTGCATTGGTCACAGGGTCGAACTGTTCTCTCGTTTTGTCTCTCATCCAAGCGTCTTGCACCTTCGGCTCTTTCACTCAAATGCTTCTCCCATCCCTACCAGGGTGAACATGTTCTTGTTATCCTTCAAAATGAAACTTGGCGCATGACAAGTACTCCTCATGGGGAATATGTGATACTTTATTATGATGTCATAGGTGCCTTTGTTATGATGTCATAATTGCATACGTAGAATGCTACATCGGATCGGTACGAAAAAAATTTTGAGGGTCATCTCGGGATAAATTTGTTCACAGAAAAAAATTGATGACGTCATTGGGAATGTGGTTCTTTTTTTAAAATAAAAAAACCTTCAAAAATCTTCTTCTCTAAAACTACTGAACAGATCGAGGTGAAACTTTAAAAAGTATGACCGCCTATCTATGAGGAACAATACATCCACACATATGGCATTATAGGTCACATTTCTTGCAGCCATATTGATTGAGCGAAAATCTTTAAAAAAAAAAATGTTTCTCTTGAATCACTTCATCAATCGAAGTGAAACTTCACAATTATGATCGATAGAGATGCGGATTATATGTTTTAAATTTCAACCTGATCGGAGACATGGTCTGGCAGCCAGAATTATTTAGGTCTTTTTATATGGGTCTTTAAAAAAAAATTTGAATGAAGCTCACTTGCTGCACCTGGATGGGTTTGAGGTAGAGAGTAGCAGCTGAAACCCGAATCCTATCCAGGTTCCCCCTGATGACTTCATATTTGTTTTTTGCTTGTTTGGGTTCCTTCTGATGACTCCATTGCAGGACTGTACCTATTTAGTCTTCCATTTGATTTGAATTTAATTTATTTTAATCCCATTTTAAATTCAATTGAATAATAATGAAAAACGTCATGGGTCAGGGTCAGGGTCAAGTGTCCGATCAAAGCAGGAACGTCTTGGTGCCCGGTCATCACTGCCACCAATATAAAGTGGCAGTTCTAATTATGTCTCTTATTAAGTATCTAACACAACAGTTCACAAACACCACACTAAATACACTACACAAAACAACACAATCATCACACAAAACAAGTCCTTGTGAGGGTCTACAATCTCTGATTGCTCTTTTTCTTGTTTGTAATATAAAATGTCCAAGTGGTGAAAATGATCAAGGGTCTCAGCTGTCTAATCTAACTGAAGGATGTATGGCATCTAAATGGTGTTGATGACTTTTGGTCTTTGATGACTTTTGGGACTTCAGGATCTTTTGGGACTTCAGGGTCTTTTGGATCTTCAGGGTGTTTTGGGTCTTCAGGGTCTTTTCGGTCTTTGGAGACTTTTGAGTCTTTGGGGTCTTTTGGGTCATCAGTGACTTTTTGGTCTTCAGGGTCTTTTGGGGGCTTTTGGGTCTTTGGGATATTTTTGGGTCGTCGGGGTCCTTTGGGGGTTTTAGGGTCTTTGGGGGCTTTTTGGATCTCCGGGGTCTTCTGGGTCCTCGGTGACTTCTGGGTCATCTGAGTCTTTAGGGTCTTAAAGTATCTTCAACGGTCAAAGGGGTTTCAGCAGTCTAAAACGTCGAAACGTACATGCCAATAATACGTAATTAATAGACGTTCGTGTAGTCTGCAACGTTCAAACAGGATGTGATTAAATCAGCATGCAGCCTTCACTGACTGACTGACTGACGGATGGCTTCACGGCTTCCCAGACAGCTCCATGGACTGACTCACGGCTTCACAGACTGTGCTTCCTGTTTTTAAATATAGATATACATAGTCGAGGCTCATAGAAGAGGTACTAAGCTGAACGGATCCACACGTAACAGATAAAAACAGGAGGCAAAATATGCATGCAAGGGGTGGACCAAATGGACACAGAGGATGCATGTGGTGGACAGAAAGAGACTCCATGGAAGGAAAAATGGAAAATTGGAAGGAGGAGGGATTTGAGTGTGGTTAACAAGGGTAAAAAGGATCATGGTTTTGGATTGGGGATGATCTGCGATGGTGGTGAACAGCTGTCATGAAGACCTGGAGGGAAGAATGAGATAGAAGAAGGTGTGGGAGTTGATTCCACAAATGGGAAAAAAGAGGAACAAATGCGTGCAGGTGAGCAGTGATCCTTGATTTCGGTAGTTTCACCAGAAGGGGGTTGATGGTGGACTATGTGTGCCCTGCAGAAACCTGGGGTAGGGGACAAAGCATGGAAAGAGCAGAGGGTGCAAGACGAGAAAGGAGGTGGTAGAAGTCAGAGAGACCACCGACCTGTGTGCGATGGCGAAGTGATGGGCCCATAGACTCGGCTTCATCGTGGGTGATTCCAATAATCTTGAAGACCTTGGTTTCCATGGCGTCAAGCTGAGCAAGATGTGAGGCAGGAGAGCCAGCCCAGAGGGGAGAGCAGTACTCCATCGAGTTGTGGAGTAAGTCCTTGTAGTGGGATAGGAGTTCAGGTTTGCCAAGGAAGGACTTTGTATGAAGGAGGATGCCCAGTTGGCATCTGGATTTGGAGGCAAACGTTTAAATGGGGTTTGCCCAAGAAAGATCATGGCGGAAAGTGACTCCTGGGAGTTTGAATGACTGAACTTCCTCAAGAGGATTGTTAAGAAAGTAGATAGGAGGGTTTGTCAGACGGTCCTTTCGGAGAGAGATAGTGAGAGTGTGAGATTTGTCAGGATTGAAAAACATTTTCCAAGTGTTTGACCAGCTTATGATTTTTTTCAAGATCAGAAGAATGGGAAGAGGCTGCAGCCTGCATGTCTGAAGGATAATAGTCCGTGGGCCAACGGTCCGACCATGTACCCCCCCCCTTATGATCCAATCCAATGTGCATAAGTATGTTCATTGATGTCCCCTTCGATGGGAAAAAAGATGTTAACCGAAAAAAAAACTCTTTTGGTCTATGTTTTCTAACACCCTATTGGGACCTGTCAAAATTTCAGTTTTTCAGCATTTGCGCCATTTCTTGAGGTTTGTGAAATTTGTGCACTTTTATATTGCAATATCTCAGTAGTTAACTGTTCAACCCAGCTAATCGAGAGCAAGCCCTGGAAGTAGCAACACGCACAAGCTTGTTTTGCCAAGAATTGTGAAGATCCACAGGCACGCAGCATTTTTTATTGCGACTTTCCTGAACACTTCACTTGGCAACCAGCAGCAAAGGTCTGGAGATGGTGAGCAGGACATCCACTTAACAAGCCTCAGGTGATAGGCAGAGTGTTCTCTGGACATCCGGGTCAAGGAGAAACGTTCTACCTCAGTCTCCTTCTTCACCACAAAACTGGTGCCACAAGATTTGAGGATCTCAATGTAATTGATGGAAAAGCTTGCAAGACATTCAAACAATCCTGCCAGCTTTTCAATCTTCTTGAAGATGACAACGAATGATTCCAGTGTCTTGCTGAGTGTGAAAATGCACAAAGACCAGTAAGCAGTAGATCTGTTCATGACTATCCGGCTGTTCTGTGAGCCCCACAGAACCACTCCACCTGTACCATCAGCACCTCAACTATCTCATGCAGGATTTTCACTCCCGCCGCAAACAACAGGATCTCACCAATGGAGCTCTTGAAGCTGCAAGCGAGAACTACTTGCAATGTGATCTTGATGACTGACTTCAGCAGCAGAACCACAAGACGGTTTACTTTGGCCTTCCACCATCAAATCCACACCAATGCAGTCAGCTTGACCGTGCTGCCGAGGTGATAGACACAGATGCCAGTTCTACCTTCCGTGAACGTGTTCAACAACTGAACGCTGATTAGGCTGCCACTTTTGACGTCACGCGATGTAAAATAGACTGTATAGATGGAGGAATTGTCTTCCTTGATGCTCCTGGTGGCACAGCAAAAACTTTCTTGCTGAACGGGATCCTTGCCTATGTTCAGCAGAAGAACAGCATTGCACTTGCCACAGCTTCCTCTGGCATCGCTGCGACACTTCTGAAGCTGGGACGAGCTTCACATTCTCACATCAAACTGCCCATACCACCTTGTTTTGAAAAAAAGCTTTGAAAACATTCTGTGGTATTGCACAGCACATGGTGTGGTATTGTATAGTGTATGGCGTGGTATTATACAGCATATAGTTTTAATAACAATCAGGTATATGACTAAGTGGCATACTGGAGGGACTTCATTTGTTTGAATCCGATGGACATCAAATGAATGCACCTGTTGCAGGTGTTCCTACTATCCAGATTAAGATCGATTTCATCACAAATTTACATCGCTCTTAAAACTGACGTTTGAGCACAAAGAGTATTTAAAATGAAAATTAATTTTTCATGAGAACGAAGTTTGTGCCTTTTAATATGGGAAGCCAATTTACAAGGACATGTGATACTTGAGGTCATGTAAACTGTATAGACAAAAAGCTAATGAGTAAACATGAAAAAGTTTCAATTTTATCATTCCTTTTCTCGCTCTCATGTGTTTTGTTTTCATTACAAATGGCTCTTTCGATTTCCATTTCGCTTTAACTCGTTATTTATTTCATTATACTTAAGAAAAGAATGCAAAAACATTGTCCACTATAATTATCTGCCGACAACTCGTGCAAAACTCTTCCCTCGAGTAAACTTAAAGTCACTTCCGATACAATGATTGCTTACACTGACTGCATGCATGCTTGTGAGCACGGCCATTAAAGGTTTACGACGTCAATATATTACATTTTATTTCATCAAAATTGCGAGAACCGCACAGCAGAAAATGCAGAAAAGCACAACCAACTGGAAGAGTTTTCATGAAAAGAGCAAGAGCTCATCTTTCACGACTTGATGCGTTTTGCTTGTTTTTCAAAGTGGCATTGTTGTGTGAGACATAACACATACATTACGTTTGCATGATTAAAAAAGGTCGAAATAACAACTTTTTTTGTTTTGGTATTTTGGTTTTTTGTCCTTTCTCCCATTTGTGGAACTGCCTTCTTGAGGCTGTTCAATCGCACTCTTCTCACCAGGACTTCCAAGCACCACAACCATCTCAAATCATATCCCTCCTTCCATACTCACAGTCTTGTTTTTTTATTTCTTTCTTGGGATACATGATTGATGCTCGTGGTAGAGCTATTGCAGAATGGAAGGGAACAAAACTGAAAATATTCAGGGAGAGGGGGGGGGGGGGAAATCACATCACAGGGAGAGGAAAAAGGGAGTGCTTAGAAATGGGTCATTGGGGGTGGAAGAGAGCATGAGAATGTATGGGGACCATGTTCATATACCTGAGGTAGTGGTGAACAGGTGTCTTGAAGCCCTGGAGCGAAGAATGGGTCTGAGCAGATTGGGGATGTTGGTTTGACATGCGAGAGAAAAGAGGAACAAATGAGTGGAGGTGAGTAGTGAGCCTGGATTTTGAGAATTTAAGAAAGAGGGATACTTGCAGTCCGTGTGCAAACGCCCTACAGAAACCTGGGAGAGACCGATTCAAGAAAAGATAGAGGGCGCAACACGAAAAAGGAGGTGGTATAATACGGAATGGCAATGGCCACCAATCTATCTGTGATGTGTGTGTAACAGGCCAAACACTCAGATTTAATTAGTCACTCTCGATCCCCAATATTTTGAGGGCCTTGCTTTACATGGCATCAATGACAAGGTGTGAGGCAGAGGCACCAGCTCACCATGGAGAGAAATACTCCACCAAGCTGCGAATGAAGGCCTTGTATGTTGTTAAACGTTCAGATTGGCCAAGGGAAGACCTTGCATGATGAAGGACTTGCACGGAAGACCTTTTCTACCACGACTAAGCTTTCATAACCCAACCCATTTACTTGCAGGTTACTGTGTTTCCTTCCCTCTTTCTTCTCTTTCCCTCTTCGTAAATTCCCGAATTTGTGTTGAACTGTGGTCCCATTGCTCTATTGTCAACTTATGTTGCCTTTTTATCCTCCTGTAGAGACTGTATGCACCACATTAGAAACAGCCAGGTTGGAAAGGCAGCATAAGCAACAATATCTCCGCCAGAGAGACCAACACCAATCCTTCCAGGGTGGTTGCAGTGGAATGATCAGTTGTCCAATATAATTTTGGACACAATCGAAATGCAACCAACAGCAAGACATCACCACTTATTCATCAATGGGGGAGAGTAATATGGTACATACATACACACACACACACACACACACACACACACACACACACACACACACAATGTGTGTGTCGTTGGTTTTTATCTCCATTTACAGGTTTGAGTAGATGGAACGAAATCCTCATAGGACTAAAAATAACCACCTTTGCTTCGGTAAGGGATCACAGTTTATGGACCAAGCTGTTCAACTTTGTTGTTCTCAGAGTTTTGTTCCGAGGGCTCTTTTCAGGATAGTCATTGAACCCGGACTGTCTCCAATTGTAGTTAGTTGGTGGTAATATTCCCGGGGATGGTTTTCAAAATTTCAGTGAGGTTATTCTTTATTATTCCTGTTACTCCAATTATCAATGGTACAATCTTTACTTGATGCTCTTCAGCTTCCAAGATCTCTTGATCTCATTTTTGAGGTCCTGGTATTTGGTCATTTTCTTGATGTCTACATTAGGCTATTTATGCTAAAATCATTGGGTACTGATATCTCAATCAGCAATGCTGTCTTTTCCTTTTTGGTCCTGAGAATGATGTCCGGTCGCAAGGCTTTGTTAGCCCCCTTTGGACTTAGTGGGAGGCGGGGG
>CM068956.1:92603306-92635354 GCA_035128595.1 Eptatretus atami | reverse complement strand
CAACCTCATGGCTGTCTGGGGTGGGTTCCTGAAGCACTGAGCATTTTAAATAAAGACCAGAGCGAGATTGGCACTCACCAGTATGGTCTTGTGGGAGACTGACACTCTCCGATGTCACAGGTCTTCGGCCCCACGCAACCGTCATTGAGGAATGAGACAGGCTTTGCTCAGTAGGTCATCCAGGTCAGACAACCAGTTTTTTTGCTTTCTCTCGATTGTCTCCTGTTGATGAGTGAACGGGTCCAAGTTAGTTGTTAAGAAATTATGTGTTTAAGTATCGCATCGTGGGTAATTTGGCAGGATATTGTTTATTGTGCATTGTTAATTGACGATTTGCTGTCGCTTTCATTTTGACTACAATTCAGACTATTACTCCTGTTTCTTCAAGAACTGTTGCTCCTGCCTGGCCTCCATTCTTGCTGTACATGTGCTTGACTTGTCATGATCGGTGGCCTTAAGGTGCATAATTTGATTAAAGTGACTCGCTCTCAATAAACTAACGTAGGTGGCATAATGACCAGCCACATGGTTATACTGTACATCTGACTGGCACATCATGCAAACGCGTAACTGTGGTTGGCTTCGTGCCCTCTGACGAGGTATCGGGACTTAAGGCTCTAACCCTGGTTTGGGGCATCAAACTTGGCTTTTAGTGTGGCCGATTGACGCCCACGTGATTCAGTCATTTCTGGACCGGTTGCTTGACTCCAACAATATATTGTTATGTTGGGGGGGGGTACGTATTCGGTATTGTTAATTTAGGTGGTCTGTGTTTTCAAGTAGCGTCGAAAATTTTCTGTAAATCAGAGACCTGTTTGAAGTTGTCCTGTGCTTATCATGTGATGAGTGGTGGAGAAGTTGACGGAGACATTTGGTTGAAGCATTATTTGTTTTTGTCCTCTTTGTGAACCAGGCGAGTTGTCAGGTGGGGTGGTACCAGAAGGGTTTATTTTTGCCATGTTCGCATCTCGTGTGCGGCGTTTAAAACCTCTACAGCCTGCGATGGTTCAAGCGGTGCAGGTGATGACACCTCATTCATGTGGCGTCACCCAAGAGGCAGCGACGCCCTCTTATTTGCTGGTCATGGAGAGTGAGCAAAGGACACTCAGATGTAGACGTGATGGGAGGTGATAAAAGGAACTGCCCACGGGAGTGAAAGAAAGAGTTGAGCTGGTCCTTTGGGGAGGACGGCATCCAGTTTCAAATGTGATGCAGCTGTCAGGGCTCCAGACCCATCTATACGATCATAGCATGATAGCTAGTGTGCAGTTTTTTTTATTGTGAAAACCGGGACTTTTCTCTCGATTGATGAGAGTTTTCAGTAGATACCCCGGAAAATTGAATACCTTGGACTGAACATGTATAATTTCATTCATAATAATGAGTAGTAATCAGATCTGATGTAAAATGAGCTCCACAGACACGATCTCCATTGTGTGTCCAGTGTCCCATTCTTTCTGTTGATCGCCTGAAGCCACTTTGTGTGTCGATCATTTTCTGTAGGTATCCAGTGAAATTTTAATCCCGAATCCTTTTTGAAATTAACGATTGGTACACCTAACCACTACGCAATAAATTAGCACTATTTCACAAATCTTAACAAAAAGCGTTACAAATGTAGTTGATCTGCATCGCTGTGCAACCGCCAAGTTTCTAGAGTGGAGTTTGTTGACAATCATTTCTGCCCATCGGAAGTTATCGGCTGTAGCACATGACCAAATCAATGACGTCACTGTTAGAGCATGGTTTATTCATCATTTTGGGGGAAAACTGATGAGTGATGAAGTTTTCGAATTAATTATTCACTGATTAAAAATGATTGAAGATCAAATGCTTCTGAAAAGGGTAAGAAAGAGCTTTATTGTTTCTATTCCATGAGATAGGACCAAAGAAGACACATCTTGTCAATACAGAAGCCTCATCATTCAAAGACGTGTGAACTTTTGTTACAAAGAGGCCAACTGCACTGAAACTGCTCTCTGCTTTTACAGAAGTTGGGGGTACAGTCTTCACAGCATTGAATACCTTCTCCAATTAATTTGGACATTCCTCGGTGCTTTCCAAGATGGCCATTTCTGTGTTAGACACTTCAATATTTTTGAAGGTGATGTTTCTGGACCTCGTGCTTTGCTTTTCCTCTTTTCTTGTTTTGTGATATCAAAGCATCCAGTTCCTCTGCCTTGTTAATTTTATTTGGTGGTTCCGTTTCATCAACCGTTTGATCCTCACTGTCTCCCTTGACCTCATTCTCATTACCATGGTTTTGGAAGAGGTGAATAGAAATATTTTGGGCTGTCTTGGCAATTCCATTCCTAGATGGATGTGGGAGCACAGAATCACCTTTCAAGAGTGAGCCGTAAGTACTTAGGTCCTCCAGATAGCATAACAAGCCAGCAAGATTTGCATTTCCTCTTTCCTTAATCCTGTAATCTATAACCAGATACACGTTGTGCACTATTATGCTCTCCTGTTCATTTAACTTCCTCAGCAAAAAACTAAGTTTTTTTCAGCTTTAATCAAGTCAGCCTATCTTGCACAATACCAAGGCACTCACTTTCACAACTTTGAAGGCCTCGACAATTTTTTTAATGTGCTTTATATCTTTAGAGGGAAAAAGGTCATTGACAGCTCAATTGGGGCATATTCCAAAAATTACGGGAGCCAGTTTATACATGCAAAATGGTGCCAAATTCAATTTCATGGTAAAATGATGCTGAAATTATGGGGAAAATTATCCATTCTTCATCATTTTCTAAAAATATTTTTTGATTAATGATGAAATTCGAAACAATGATTAACTAATTAATCATAACCATGGCCTACGCAACGTGGTGTCTCACATAGGTAACTTATTCGGGTATTCCCTTAAACCTGCCCAGTTGATGAATTCTTATTTTATTTCAAAGGGCTTGTTGTTGATACGTGTTCACTTCATCATTTTTATTTATCACGCACGTAAGTATATGGTCTAATTTTTCGACCTCTTTCCCATCAGAGGTTGCCAACTTTCACTATCCTTTCCCATATTTCGACCTCTCAACAACCTCCTTTCCCTTGTCACTCCGCACTTTCCTAATATAACCTCTTTTCATAGTCGATAATCCTAATTCTCTCGCTTTTGTTACCTTTATAATACCGAATAAATATATGACCCCTTACCGAAGTTTCACCTGGAGATTTTTAAGAGAGCATTTCAGAATAGAGCAGTGACGTCAAAATGTATGAATGTGACAATTGGCAAAGCAGTCCTCAGCAAAATATACTTGTTTGTAAGAGTAAAATATTATCCGAGTACAATGTGTGAAGATGTTGTTTTATCAAGTTTAGATTTGATGTCAGTCCACATTTCAGCTCTTCCCGTGAAAGCCATTAAACCAATCAACCCTTGGAGGGTAATCTTAAACCACAGTGAGACAGACGCATTTGCTCCATTTAACCCTTTGTGGGAGTATTCAAAATAGGATTCAATTGGGAATACGTGACTTTGGCTTTCGAAATGAAGTATGAATGGTAACGTTGCGTGTGCGTTCTCAGTGACTCGGTTCGGCTCGCCGGGCACGTTTAACCTGTCGTTGCTAGTGTGAAATGTGCAATTCAAATTGTCTTTTAAACAGTGGCAATTTCAAGGTGGGTAACCATAATTGTTCTGTTACTGAATGCAAATAGGACTCTTGAGAATTTGGGTGAGTGAGCAGCGGTAGTGGATATAACACATACACACACACACACACACACACGGACGCTTATAATTATAACGGATCTCACAGCACAACGAGCTCCTACTCCGACCCACCACATTCCCTACTCCAAACATGATTCATAGTAAATATCATCATTTTAAAACTGTTTAAATATTTACACGAGGTAATCCTGCAAGGTTCAAAGTTCATGCACTGGCAATGATGGTCGAAGGTTTGGGTAGAACGTGCCCGTCAACGAACCTTCGCGCCTTGGATCGGTCCACGTCCTTGGGAGCTTGTAGTACGAGGAGCTGCAAGCTATCAGCTTTTTGGGTGAGTTCAGCAAGTTCTCCAACTCTTTCGTTGTGCGGAGGCACACCCCTTTCTCGCAGGTTCGTTTCCAAGTATTTTCGGCTTCTTTTCGAACCTTTGTGAACCATTTTAGGTAACAATCCTTATCTCACACACATGATATACTTTATGTTGCCCTGAACACTGCCATTTTCTTGGGTTTCTGCACATGCCCAACAAGCATTCTGGGGCGGATTACATCATTTTGAAAGTCGCGGATTGTCCAGGTTTTGACTCATGGAATCACTTTTGACATAAAAAGCCTTTGTTATCAGAATCTTGTCTCTCCTCGACCACAATGAAATCCATAAAGCAAAATAATAACTATTGGAATGATTTTAAACATCTTTTGCCACCATCTAACTTCAGAATTCATGGACGGAATCTTTTGAGTTGTTCGTTGGAACAGATTCAACAATGGACTGGGATTATATCTTGACGATTTTACCTTGCCAAAGTATACAAGCCAGTGCTATAACGTATTTCTGAAAGCAATTGATTCAAACTGTAACCATGATTAGCAAATATAAACGTTGTGGATGCAGATGCATTGAAGTAAACATGCAATAGATTGCTCAGGGATGCAGAAGGAGATGCTGATAAGTACTGCACATCAGTACCTGTTCTTGTGCTTTGTGTGTTTCGTTCACTCATGTGTGGTAGCTCTCATCATGAAACTTGTCAATTGAAAGGCAAAATACAACCAAATATTTGAGGGTATCATGCAGGCGTTTGGTCTATACCCTCAGGTCAACACTGCTTCGAACAATGACCCACCAAGGGTAAGACCGCTATGCGACTTGACTTGGAGGATACTTTGGGAGGGTCATTGTGTGTGATGATGCCTTGTTTGATCGCTTATTGTTTTTCTGTTGAAATGCCTCTGATGTAACAGGCAAGAGATAAAACACTCTTTCATCTCATGCAAAGTTCATTTTGGACTCAAAATTGCAAGGACCATCTTGGACCATCAACATAAATAACATTATTATCAAATCTTTCTTTTAAGATGAACCATGATAAACTCGCAGAATAGCCGAGAGGTACACACACTTACCTGTAAGCTGTTAGCCTATGTTCGAATCCCGACGCAGCTATAAACGGTCATCCTAGTGTTTCACAGGCAGGGCGATTCATCAATGTGTGTGCCGTGCCTCGGATGGATACTAAACTGGACGTCCCGTCTGCCGGCATTATTTGGTGGACTTTAAAGATACCATGGTGTCCTTCGAGAAGAGTAGGTGAGCTATCGCCAGCACACTCAACAAGTTCCAAATTCCTGCCCTAGCTTCCTTAGTCAGAGTGGTGACCCAACCATGATTGTATTCAAGTAACTACTTCGGCAACAACAACGCTCTGCATAGGACATGCCATGGTACATGATGATGATGATGACAAGATAAACAATGTAATCCATGCATGCTAAAGTAATAATTTCAACATGATCAGGGGAAATATCACATTGCTTCCAAAACAATGTTACTTGCCCACTTTCAAAATACAAGTTTTATTGTCGGTAATATCTTTTGAAAATAAAGGTATGACCGTCAACAAATAATGTTCTGTACCATGAAACATCTGAGCATTATCAACCAATTCTCTGGACATTCCTCAATCATGATACTTGCTGTATCTCATTCGGCCCCTGCCATGGGTGGAAAATAAGATTCCGATATCCCTGTTTATAAACATGGACTCACACCCTAAGCATGCAGCATAATCAATCAATCCAAATATCTGTGATTTATTTTTTCATCCAATGTCACTTTCATCCAAAGTCTTCACCAATCGACCATATTTCCAGGGCCAGCCAACTTTGGTTGCTGTTTTCGAAACAACCCAATCATCTTACACAACGTTGAACAGGTGGCAGTATATTACTAACTTCGTGCAGGTTCCAAAAACAGCAATCATTTTCAGAATAAAAGGAAATGTTTTCCTTCCTTGTGACAAAATGCATGCATTATTAATAACTAATGATTCAAAAGGTTTTAAAGCCTCCCCTTAAGTATTTATGAAAATAATCCCTCGAATGTTTATGCAGGAGCAGAACCATTTGCGCTGTTGTTTAGTTCTCAACTACAGTGCATGTTTATATAGTAAACCAGGCCTGTGATGAATGCTTCTTTCATTGCACACGTTATTATTTTGACAAAATATTTTTCAAACTGGGCAATTAAATGATTTCATTTGGTACTGGGAGTTCATGGACTTCCTTATCATATTTACATTTTTTGTTTTTCTTGCAATATTTAAGGCTCATTGTGAAGCTGATACTTACACTGGATAAGGACACAAAGACACATACTGTAGATGTTGGAGAAATTGACACAATGCGTAGGATTATGATCGTGGGATCGCAGAATTGTGGAGGTGAAGTGGCAGATAGGTCACCAATCAAAGCTGTTTACAGTCAATTGCCGCCAGCTGAAAGTGAAGGTGAGGTTCTTCTTTTTTGATGAGGCAGCTATTATTAGCTTCCGTTGGATTTAGTCCGAAATGGGGGCTTATTGGATTGGGCGTCGTCCGTCCGTCCGTCTGCAGGTGTTCAAACTTTGCAAACAGATAATGAATGATGGCTTACATATGCACGTCATTCTTTTCGAGATCAGATCCAAGATGGCCGGCTGGCAGCCATTTCGTTACTTAAACGTGTTCCCATCCATTTTTTGGACAGGCATGGTCCGATTTTGTTCACACTTCGCACAAGCACAGCACATGGTGGCATCCATGTGCACCTAACTTTATTTTGCGATCTGATCAAAGATGGCCAACTGGTAGACTGGCGGCCATTTTCGTTGTTAAAAAAACCCAGTATTGAACACGTCCTCAACCATTTCTCGGATAAGCATTTACCGATGTTCGTCTATTTCTTTCATACCTATACCAGGAAGCATCTTTCATGAAAATTAAAAAGAAAATCTCATTACTCCTTTTAATTTCACCCTAACCACCTTTAAGTGCAGTTTACAAAAATCGATCAGACAGCATTTTCAACTGAATGATAATTTTGTATTGTCTAAAGTTATAGAATTTCTTTTATACATAAATAAATATTATTAAATGTTACACTGTTTGTGTAATTCAGTATGTCTCCCCCAAAATATACCAACAATGAATACCTTCTGTGCGAAATGTGCATTCCCAATCATAAACATCATGCATGTCACGTGACCAAATATCTTGCACAATATAGCGACGTGACCCGCATCTTTAATATTAATGACCGAATAACCCAATCGTATACAATCCTTCATGTCACATGACCACCCAAGTCAATTGCACATACATAAATCTTGTAACTAACTATGGGCTAGCCCTTTAACTCCGTATAGAAAAATTACTAAAAGCACGACATTTTACATCTTTTTCTCCTTGTTTTCTTTTTATATCTGCACCACTTTCAGGAACCTGAAAACAAACATTTTTTTTTTTCTTTGCGATAAAACTACTTAATCAATGTGTTACCCTTTCTAACTTGAACAGACATGTTGAATAGAAAGATATAAGGTTAGTTTTCTGGCTTACTGACAGGAGGATAAAATATCGCAAACTATTGAAAAGACAAATGATGTTATACCTGATAAATCAGCTGGATCTGGAAATTTGAGCCACATTCTAGGAAGTAAGTACTCATACAAACTGTGTACATGTTCAGACAAAAAAACAAACACTTTAATTGGTCAATCAAGTGTGTAACTCCAAACTTTTTTTTGGATACAAAGTCGAGACTTGTGGAGGAGTGAGAACATAGAACGGATCAGAGCATAACAGACCAAAAATAACAGTAGACAGAGAGGTAGGAATTGCACACCAACAGCAGGGTTGAGAGACAAAATAGAGGGAGACTTGGACAAATAAGGAATGTGGGGAAGAATGACGGGTTGGGGAGGATGCACAAAGTGGACAAGATGGATACAGAAACAAACTCTCAGGAAGGAAAAATGTACATTTGTGAAGAAGTGGGTTTGGGGTGGGAGTTAGGCCTAAGTCACATTTGCTCTACGGCGAGGATACGGCGGCCGTACCCCTCTGAATTGACAGAAACGTGCGGCGGCCGCAGAGTTTCTGCGGTGGCTCAGGGTGGCCCTACGCCGTTTGCTATCTTTTAGAGCCCGTAGGGGTCGCCGTGGAATTATAACGCGGAGTTATAACTTTTTTCATTTCTACGTTCGCCGTAGCAATTCGACAAGCCGAAAAAAAAAATGGTAAAAAAAAAGAACCCACTCGTTACCGTTCGCCTTAGGGCCCCCCTGCGGTCGCCTTACGGTCGCCTTGCGGGCACCTTGCGTCTGCCTTGAAAATTCTATGGCCGCCGCAGGGACGCCCTAAGGTCACCGTGCGACATCAAATCAAAGAGCGTACGGCACCCCACGTTTTCTGTCTCCACAATCTCTAAATACCCCGTGCGGCTCCCGAAAAATAAAAACATATGTGACTGCTACATTGTGTGACGTGGAAATACTGCGGCCGCCGTATAATTGCTAGTGGCTGTAGATTTTGGAGACCCACGGCCGCCGTGGCAAATGTGACTTAGGCCTTAATGAGAGAAGAAAAATCATGTTTTGTATGGGGCATGATCTGAAATGGGGGTGAATGATTATCTTGAAGACCTGGAAGGATGGATGCGAGACTGAAGAGAATGTAGAAGTTGGTTCCCCAGGTGGGATAAAAGAGGAATGAATAAGTGGAGGTGAGCAGTGATCCTGGATTTTTGGAGTTTCAACAGAAGTGGGTTGATGGCCGACTGCATGAGCCCTGCAAAAACATGAGGGGACAAAGCACAGAAGAGTTGAGGGTGCAAGACCAGAAAGGAGGCTGTAGAAGATGGAGAGACCACTGACCTGTGTGCACCGTGAAAGTGATAGGCCGAAACACTCCGGCTTCAGCACTGGAGATTCCAATAATCTTGAAGGCCTTGGTTCCCACAGTGTCAAGCTGAGCAAGGTGTGAGGCAAGGTCTCCAGCCCAGAGGGGAGAGAAGTACTCCATCATGCTGCGGAGGAAGGCCTTGTTGGTGGATAAGAGTTCAGTGTGCCATGTTTGAAGTGCAAAGACCTTTAAAGGGAAAAAATCTTTTCTATTAATGCAAAAGTTGAAAATACAAGCAAGGGATCAATTAGCCTGTTCCACCCATTTAATATCTACAGTTATTTTTGATCCTCGTGGAGGATCTCTAAGTCTTACTCATGTTGTTCTTCTTCATCTTCTTCTTGTGGACTTTTTTGTTTCACAGCCTACAGTTTTCATCGAAACTTCTGAAACTTGGCATGTATATGTAAAAATACCCTGCGCAGACAGTAACCATTCCGATTTGAAAATTCTTCCTAGAAAAATAAGTTATGACGTCAAAATATCTCCGCAATTGAAATCGCCTAAAAATTATCTCCGAAACTAGGCAAGTTTTTTGAATTCTGTTTGCGGGAATCAAACAGGGCATTAGCAGAGATGAACAGAAGGGCACTTAGCAGAGATGAATTACCGGCATATGATACATAACTATGACGTCATATCAATTTTTATGAGGTCATTCCTTTTTGACATTTTTTGTTTCACAACCCAGAGTTTTCATCGGATCTTCGTGAAACTTGCCAAGTATATGCAGAAAGCCCACGCGCAGACAGTAACCATCTCCGATTTTGGAAATTATTCCTAGAAAAAAAGTTGACGTCATAATATCGCCGCTAATGGAAATCGCCTATACAATTATCTCCGAAACTAGGCAAGCTGTTTGAATTTTTTTTGCGGGAATCAAGCCGGGCATTAGCACAGATAATTATTTATCACAAACTTGATACATCACAATGACGTCATATTCGTTTTTATGACGTCATCATTAAGAGGACGAGGATCTTAGCTCATTTGAGCTTGTTTAAAAATCTATTTACTTAACTTGATTCATCAATTAACTTAATCTGTCCATTCATTTAGTCCTTGGATTTTCACACAACAAGCAACAGATACACCCATATAATTGAAATATACATTCCATTTTATGTATTTTGTGGCCTTGGTAATGCTTCAAAGATAAAATCCCTTGGTGAAAATGATTGGCTTAAAGTGTTCTCTTATAAATCCCTGGTTTAAGATGTGAGGAACCCTAATTCCCACCCGGTTCGTGCATGTGTCGGTCAGATGCACAGCTTCTCCTTCCACCTGGATCAAAGTTTAGTTTTCCAATCTGGACCCGTCGTGTTTTTCTGTTTTATTTTCGTCCCGGTCTGGTGTTTGTATTTTCATCGAAAATTTTCCATGACAAATCATAGCTTGTTGTCGATATTGTTGAATTCGTTTTTTCACGCAGCCCCAGCCTTCTTGATTAGCCGGAGCTTAATCATCTCGGTTTTGAGGTTGGTTTGTCATCCTGTTTCTCTTTTTTGTCATTTTCTTTTTCCACAAGTGTTATCCTTTTGCCTTTTCAACGTTATCCTATTCCTCCTCACTTCAAAAAAACACAAAAAACAAGCTCAAATGAGCTAAGATCCTCGTCCTCTTAATGATGACGTCATAAAAACGAATATGACGTCATTGCGATGTATCAGGTTTGCGATAAATTGTCTGTGCTAATGCCCGGCTTGATTCCCGCAAACAAATTCAAAAAGCTTGCCTAGTTTCGGAGATAATTTTTTAGGCGATTTCCATTTGCGGAGATATTTTGACGTCATAACTTTTTTTCTAGGAGGAATTTCCAAAATCGGAGATGGTTACTGTCTGCGCAGGGTTGTACATATATATGCCAAGTTTCAGGAAGTTTCGATGAAAACTGTAGGGTGTGAACAAAAAAGTCCACAAGAAGAAGATGAAGAACAACAATGTGAGTAAGACTTAGAGATCCACCACGAGGATCTAAAAACCTTTCACTCGGACACGACCTTATTCTACCTTCTACCTGCACTTCCTGTACATCCCTCCTTTTCCTCTATCATTTTGTCATTATCTTCATAGAAGAAGAAATTTCTTCCTTCTTCCTTTCAAAAGCTTTAATTCCCTCAGAACGCAACGTATTCTTCTTCATCACAATCTATTCTTCCTCGTCTTCGTCATCTTCGTCGTCTTCTTCTTTAGAAGGCATATTTTGCGAACCTGTCTCTCACCGAAGCGCTTGGACATCCATCCCCCATTTCCTACAGCACGACTTATCTCCATGTCTTCAACAACAACTCCTCCCACCCATCCCATGATCTTTATCTCAAAATAATAAATGTGGGAATCTTAAGAAGTCCATTTGCAGAGGTTGTCTGCGCACAACAATCAATTCCCCTTCACGGTGTTTTACAGTGTCAAACCCCTTCTGTGTCAGTACCCTCTCCAACATCTCCTACAAACCGGTGTCCTTCCAACCCCATTACATCCTACATGTCTCCCTCTTCAGCATCCCTCGACTTCCTGTCCAACTTGACTTCCTGACTTCTTTCTACATCCCCCTCACCCACTCTCTCCAAGCTTCCCCCTCACCCCACCCTCTCAAACCTTCCCCATAACCCCACCCCCTCAAAGCTTTACCCCCAACCAATCCCCTTATTGCTTCCCTCTCTCAGATTCCCCCTCATGCCACCCCCTCTCAGCTTCCCCTTGTCCTGCCTACTCCCATCTTATCTCCAGCCCAGACCTTCCCAATGCCTTCTCCCCTGTCCCTCACTGTGTGGATGTCAAATGTCTGAGACCTTCACTCCAACCTGACATCTCTCAATCCAGGCTGTTGCAGACAGCCCAACATTATCTGTTTAACAGTATCCTTCCTCACACAGGACGTCCATGACTACTTAGTGTCTCTCCGTGGCTATTGTCTCCTCCGATTTGATCGACCTGATCCCTGGCCCAGCGGCGGAGCTGCTCTTTACATCAATAACTCAATTTCCCACTGTCCTTGTACTGATCTTCCACCTCACAGCCACCAGGAGTACCTTTGGCTGCGACTTCCCCTCCGCTCCCACCTCTTGTTTCTCTGTGTGTTGTACCATCATCCTCACAGTAACGACTCCTACTACATCTCTCTCAGACAAATGGACATAATTTTAACCACTCATCCCAACTCTCTCTTCCTCATATGTGGCAATTTAAATTTCACCATACAACTTGGCTGGGTGTTGGTACCTCTCACCAGACATGGCACTTCAGCAAATGACTTCTGTGACTCCATGGGACTGACTCAATCTGTGAACTTTCCCACCCAGATTTCTCCAAATGGAAAATCCTCCCTTCTGGACTTGGAGATGATAAACTTTCCCACAATGTCTCCTGTGCTTCCTCTGCTCCAATTGATTCATTTGATCATGTGCTTGTGAAAGTCAACATCTTTCTGGTTATTCTCAGAGAGCTGCCTCGGCGCTGGTGAGTCTGGCAGTTCACTTAAGTAGATTGACAGGGACTGCAAGCAGCCATCTCTTTTCAGGACCGGTCTCCCATATCTACTGCCCCTGATGTTAATGCAGCCTGGGAATTCTTCCACAGAAACCTGCTCTCTCTCATGCACAGATTAATCCCATCTCATCTTCAATTATCCTACCCTTCTTCCCACCCATGGTACACTGAATCCTGTGGTGAGGCATTTGCTCTGACACAACTATGCCTTCTATTCCTTGAAGGCAAATCCAACCAAAGGCAATCTCGATGCATTCCAAAAAGACCACAACAAGTGTGTGTTCACTTTCAGAAGAGTCAGAAAACATCTGTCAAACCTCAAGATTGAACTTTCAAACTTGTCTCCCTCCTCTAAAACAGGGTGGTGCCTTGTTAAGTCTGTCTCTGGAGTTTGCTCTACTTCCAACCCTTCCCTCATGTCAAATAGCACCACAGCAGACTCCACTCGTGAGAAGGCCGAATATCTCAATTCTGTGATTGCTTTCCAATATTATGTCCCCAACCCCTCACTCTCTGTACCCACCCTTTTCAGGCATATCCAACTACTCCTGGACTCTGTCTTTTGTACCTGAGAAGGTAGAGAAGTTTCTGTCAACACTAGACTCTGACTCTGACTCTGACAATGGATCAGATGGCATCAGTTCACGTGTCCTATAAACCCGCTCAGCTATTCTTGCACTTCCTCTCTCTGTACTTTTCACCCTATCATTTGCACTAGGTCATCTTCCATCTGCTTGGAAGTCAGCCAACATCATTGCATTACATAAACAAAGTGCAAAAACGGATCCCCTGTACTACAAACCTACAGCTTATTTGCAATCATCAGCAAGGTCATGGAATCCATCATCGCAGTTGATATGAAATCCTTCCTTTTCTCCAACAGCCTCATCGCAGATCACCAATTTGTATTCAGACCAGGTCACTCGACCTTGAACGTGCTACTTCTACTCACCCAACAATGGATGAAAGCTCTCAATGTCAGACATGAGATCAGTGCCATCTCTCTGGACATATCTTGTGCTTTCGATTCAGTCTGTCATCTGCCTTTCTCTCCAAACTCTCTGCCGATGGCACCCAAGGCCAACTCCACATATGGCTTACTGACTTCCTCGACTCTCATTGCTAATGTGTGACTCAATGGAATGTGACTTTCATCCCCTCTCACTGATAAGGCTGGAGTGCCTCAAGGCAGTATTCTGTGTCCAATCCTATTCCTGATCATTATTAATGTTCTCTCTGACTCTCTGGAAAATCCCTCTTATTTATTTGCTGCTGACTCCACCCTCTGCCATGACATCCCTCATTCTTCAGATAGGCAGGCTGCAGCCTCTTCCCTCTGTTCAGACCTTAAAAATAAAATCACAACTTGGTCAAACACTGGGAATATGTCTTCCAATCCTGACAAACCTCTCTATCCCTCTCTCCCTCTCCCAAAGGACAGTCTGGCACCCCCCCCCCAATATACTTTAATAACAATCCTCTTGAGCCACATCACTCATTATGAGCCATGATCTTTCTTGGGTAAACCACATTTCAAAGCTGGCCTCCAAAGCCAGCCGCCAACTGGGCATTCTCCATCGTACAAAGGCCTTCCTCGGCACATCTGAACTCCTATCCACATACAAGGCCTTCATCCACAGCTTGATGGAGTACTGCTCTTCCCTCTGGGCTGGCTCCCCTGCCTCACACCTTGCTTAGTGAGCAGTGGAAACCAAGGCCTTCAAGATTATTTGAATCTCCCATGCTGAAGCTGAGTCTATGGGCCGATCACTTTCCCATCACAGACAGGTCGTTGGTCTCTCTGTCTTCAACTGCCTCCTTTCTTGTTTTGCACCCTCTGCTTTTTCCCTGCTTTGTCTCCCCCTACCTTCACTTCCCCCCCTGTCAACAAATAATGTTCTGTACTATGAAACATCTGAGCATTATCACCCAATTCTCTGGACATTCCTCAATGGAATTGAGGACATTCCTCAAGGACATTCCTCGATGATGGATGCAAAACTTTAAACACAGGAGGGACTCTCCATGGAAAATATTTCATCGATTACTCTGAGGTCATAGGTCATGTTGTATGGCAGCCATATTGGATGAAAAGAAGAAAATTGGACATCTTCCTCTCCGAAACTGCTCATATAAATATTGAAACTTGGCATATGTCATAAACTCCCCATGGGGTATATAGGGTGATAACTATGACATCATTGGTGAAGTGGTATTTCAGTCATAATTGGTTGAATCGAAATCTTTATCTGAAAAATCTGAAACTTCATACATCGAATTTACGACGTGATGTGAGTGAAGAATTAGACTTATGATGTCCTTAGTCACGTGGTCTGGTGGCCATATTGGATTGAAAATAAAAATGTAAAAAAAATCTTCTCCAGAACCACTTGACAGATTGATACAAAACCTCATATATATATATATATATTCCACTAGCCATGGGGATTACAGTTTGAAATATTTTTCAGATTCATCTTCATTGACACAATTTAGCTTTAATGTGCACAAAAGTGGTCGTTAACTATCCTAATAATCGATCAATAATGAATAAAGCCATGGATAATGGCAATGCATGTGACATAATAGGGTGCATGGACGATACGGGTATATGGGCCATAATAGCAGTGGGCTATAATAGTAGCGTGTTCAGTTTAAGATGGTATGTTTGTTCAGAATGAGCGCACGAGGCGAAACTATGCGCTCTACCGAGTGCCATTCTCATTTGTCCTTGTAATTCATCTTAAGTACATTGATATGTACTGTAAATGTCCTTGCCCTGCATATACAAGCTCCACCAAGAGCCTCATATCACTGCCAAAATAAAAGAAAAATAAACGAAAACACTAAAATACCATGGGATCTTTAATGCCCATATGATTGCTCATGAGATAGATGTTTTCATGAACCTCCTGAAGAGGTCTGTGCTCCAGGATGCAACACTGTCTTTGACGTCAAATCCAATTCTCAGAGTACAATAAGCTGATACCATGGATGTGTGACAACTACCTGAAGACGAGCTTTATGGAAACACGTCAAGTATCGAATAAGATCAGATCAGGTCATGAACCGTGCTCAGCACAGAGCGTCGGTGCTGCCGAAGCAGTTTCTTTGGCTCGGGCTACAATCCTGGGTGAGTCGCCTCTCCTCCCGACACACAATCGAATCAATCGACACACAATCGATCCATTTTTGCTTGGTGCTTAATATGCTTCCTCTAAGAGATGCAATAAATTTGATTTTCATGCATACCTTGTACATCAGCTTTGGTTTTTTGTTAATCTTCAAATGCATTTATTTTCATCTCCAACAAACATTACTATCTGTTTGCAAGGATGGGTAAGAGTATGATATAATTTCGAACATCGGCTGCTTTCCAGTGAGAGAAGGAACATTTTACCGAAGAAGAGTTTTATTTTTATAAAACACATTTTCATCAGTAGGCTGGAAGGATAGCCTCGAAGTATGCACACTCGCCTCTCAGCTATCTAGCCTGAGTTTTTATTTTTTGTATACATTGTCGAGGCTCGTACGAGAGCTAACACACAACGCACAACGAGGGGGGCAGGAGACAAGAGGGAAGGGCAAGGACCCAGCAAAAAACTGTCATCCTGGTGTTTCACAGTGTCTTTTGCGAAGAGTTGGCGAGAGAGTAAGTGTGAACAAATTACAAATTGCTCCTCTAACCTATTATGCGAAAGTCAGGCTAAGCAAGCCAATTCCTCAAAGACTTGGGCCAAAAACTTTCCCTGGCTGAGCCCACAAGAAGGTCGGAATAATTGTAGCTCTGAGAAAAAAAACAATTTGAAAAAGTTTTCATCAGTACACAGTTGATGTTTCATCAAGCACAAACAACAGACCAAACTGCATGCTGAGAAAATAAAATGAGCAGTTTGATTTCGACAGGAGATGTCATCGAAAACAGTTTTATGTAAGTGAATTTTTTATTTTCCAAGAGAAACTTGTCATCAAAAATGTTATGTTTGATGAGATGGCAAAGAGAAAGATTAAATATTGTTTGCTTCTGGACTAAGCTGGCTCATGCATCATTGTTTTGTGACGTAGTTTCTAAAAAGTATCTAATTTAGCTGTTTGAAATATGACTTTTAATATGGAGGGAAGAGGAGGTGGCATGGTTTGCTGTTCACAGATTGTACAGCAAGCAATTACGACATAATCTGTGAAGAACAATATTGAAAGAAAAAGGAGAAAAAGACATAAAATGTCACAGACCCCGTGGTTTTCGTAATTTTTTCTGTACGGAGTTGAAGGAACAGCCCAGAGTTACAAGATTTATGTATGTGCAACTGATCTGAGTCGTCATGTGACGTGGAAGATTGTGTATGATTGGGTTATTCGGTCATGAATATTAAAGATGTGGGTCACGTAGTTATATTGTGTAAGATATTTGGTCACGTGACATGCATGATGTTTTCGATTTGGGAATGCAAATGTCACCCAGAAGGGATTCAATGTTGTCTGAGAAATGGTTGGGGACACGTTTAACGAAATGGCCGCCAGTCGGCCAGCTTGGATCTGATCTCGAAACAGCATGACGCACATATGTAAGCCATCATTCCTTATCTGTGTACCAAGTTTGAACAATATCGGTGAATGCATGCCCGAGAAAAGGTGGAGGACGTGTTCAACATCGGGTTTTTACAACTAAAATAGCCGCCAGTCGGCCATCTCCGAGCAAATCCTGAAATGAAATGATGTGCTTATGTATACCATCATGTGTTGGCTTTGTGCTAAAGTTTGAACAAAATTGGTCCATACATCTCCAAGATATGGCTGCGGACGGACGCGATTCATCCATAAGCCCCCGTTTTGGACTAAATTCAATGTGGGGCTAATAATTTTACTGAAGAGTTACAATCATTTTATTCTTAAAGCAGCACTGCTACAGAGTGTCTCAATAAAATGTATGTCAACTCTTCCCTCCATATCGCTCCATGTATTGAAAACTATACTATATCTTGATTTGCGCTGCATTATGGGTAACAGTGGACTGATGATGTACAGTATAATCATTCAATGACACGTGAACGCCATCTGTTAGATATTAATAACAGCTCTCTATCTCTCTCTCCCCTATTTAATTAATATTTCAGAAATATTAAAAGTCTGTAAACATTTTATTAAGCAGACGCAGTGGCGTAACAGTTCGTGTCCGCTCTGAGTCTGGGAGGTCAGTGGTACAAACCCTGGCGGAGTCGTACATAAAGAGTACATACTGCTTCCTTGCTTGACGCTCAGTATTTAAAAGGATAGAGCACGGACAAACAATGCTGGAAAGGCAATGGCAAATCACCCACTATAACCCTTGCCAAGAAACTGCTTCAGCAGCTCTGCACATCAAATCAAATCACATAGTGTTTTTGAGACACCCTGTATGTTCGACCATGCATTAAGTGATCAATCTGATGACAATTGGGCGAAGCAAGGAACGAAGCTTGTTAATTGAATAGCCTTGCACAATGTAGTGATGCTCTGCAGGTGTACGTCTAAGCGTGAAGAGTTTCACTTCCACATCCTGTACCATGCTAATACGCTACTCACTAAAACAACAATTGTCCAAAGTGAATCACCTAATGGTGAAAAGGAGAGATAGATAGACAATTTCACTAAATCACAGTTCAATCTGGATGTGTGTAACATGCATAGTCATTTCCTCATTTAAGTTTCCTAATACGTCTCATGCTCAATGAATAACTGATTCATTTTTAATATTGAGTCGTGATTTGTGTTTTTTTTTTTTTCTTCCCGCCTATTTATTTTTCACCTAAAATTCAAACCTATTTATTTTTCGAACAGGTATGAAAGCATCTTGTTCGATACGGTTATTACAAAGAATGGTGACCATGCATACAGCTAAAAACAAGACAGTGAGAAGATGCCAAAGCAGCCTGTAATAGAGAAATGGTTCGGTCATGGCAAATTAATTTTAACTGCCTCTAATGGCTGGGTAGATATCTACACTCAGCGGCTTAACGGGCATCATTGCAAATTGCCTTTATGGAATATTTCACCCGTTGCGTTGTTGTTTCGTATCTCGTATGGTAAAATTAATTATCCTATAAAAATCATTGCATGAGCTTCTCCACTCTACCCCTCTCTCTCTCTCCCACCTTGTGATTGAGGATCGAGAGCCATGAAGTTATCAGACATCCATGTCGTGGATAAATTTGTTTCATCAGCATTGATTTGTTCGATTTTAATTTAACTTTATCTGGGGAAAAGTTAAAGATTAAAGTATACTTGTGGCATTGTGTTAGATAAACATTTTCAATAGGAGAAGTTTGAAGCATAAAACAATGGAATGATCTACAAGATGACTGGAGATGTCAATGCAATATTTTAAAAGAGAGTGTCAAATAGCCATAAAAAAATAAGCAAATAGGATCATGGGATGCATTATTCAAAGGTTACTATTAAACCTCGATAGTGATCATTTAATAATAATGATGATGATGATGATTATATGACATGTACAACACTCTATACAGAGCATTTGTGCCGCCATCCTCAGTAAGGGTTGTGCTGGGTGATTTGCCATTTCCTTCTCATCAGTCATTCAGATCAGAAATTTGTAATTTGGTCATGGTGTGATGACAGCTCGTTTACTCTTTGTGAAGGACACCGTGGGAACTTTAACGTCCACCAACTCATGCCGGCAGACAGGATGCCCAGGTTGACGTCCATCCGATGGATGGCACACGCGTTGACGCCTCGCCCAGCCTGCGAAACACCAGTATGACGGTTTATAGCTGGGTCAACATTCGATCCAAGCTAGACAGCTCTCTTTAATAATTGAGGTGATTTCTATTAAACTGTCACTATTAGGACACGACTGAGCCCTCGTGTAAAATAACTGTCTGAATGATTCAATCTGGGAATTTCATCTTACATTTTGAGATTAAATGTATTTCACTTTGAACATTCCACCTACGTTGCTGTGATCCGTCCATCTAAAAAGAAAAGATCTTACGTGTCTGCATAAGTCTGCCAGTTTTGCCGATCAAAACCCAGACAAAAAAAAACAAAACAACCCTTCTCTTTGTACAGGCGTGCTTCAAGATGTTTTGAAATTGACTCATTTTCTCATTATTGTTTCTTCTTGCGGTGTTGTATCTCGTATATTGTGTTGCTGCTTTTATTGGGACTTCTGTTGTAACCTATTAAATGGGAATGCATAACAGGTCATACATCCAGTAGCCTTTCCCACAAAAATTGTTTTAAGCATTTCTCTACTTCCATTACTAAAACAACTACCTGCTCTATATTTTGAAGGTGGCACAGGTGTAATGGAGTATTGTTGGTATGGGATGTTCCACCGGAGTGTTGGGCCAAGTGCCTTCTTCTTGATTGTTGTTTTCATTGTGTGAATGTGCTCCGTACACAAAATGAATTTACCAGAGATTCAGACATCCACACAAAAGATAAAGTAAGATTGTTTGTCATCATTACATCACAGTAGTTTGCACAAGGCTGTTTCTATATGGACATGCATCATGACATGATGTTAAAATACACACACAATATAATGTAAAAGTAAAATACTGGTGTCTTAAAAACTACTTTTGTTTGTAAAACACAGACAACATTTTTGCTACTTTTTTAAGTTAAGAATATTTCCAAACATTGTATATTTACCCCTTCCATCCATCCATCCATTGGGACCATACTCTGTGCAGAGTGTCGGTGCTGCCTCAGCAGTCTCCTAGGCTATTGGGCACAATCCTGGACAGGTCACCACTCCGACACAGGATACCAGCAACCTGGCACTCATTTTTCCAACCTCAGAAGGATGACAGGCAGAGTCAACCCCACCTGGTATTGATTCAACAGCTGAGGCGGATTTGAACTCAGGATACTCGGATTCCAAGCCCACCACCCTCACCATTAAGCCAACACCAGGCATTTTACACCCTCACACAACCCAAATTACATGTTAACCAAGTACAATCGTCATGATGCCTCATTAAATTATTCCATCAAAATGTAATATTTCATTGTGCAATAAATAATCTGTAGCTTTAGCTGTTTATCCATGCACTTTAAAACTTCTGAACAACTTACAAAAATTAAATTAATACAGCTGTTAAAACATCAAAAGCCAATAAAATTACAGCAATTCTTCAAACTCATAACATTTCAAATGAATGTTTTTTTTGTTCTTTTTTTTTAAGCACAGCAGTTGGGTTTTACACTCATGGCAAGAAAGCACCATCCACAGCTCACATTCTTCTTCTTTCATATGCAGCAGCATCATTGGCTGACAGTGTGACTGTGCTACTGAAGTAGGTTGGGGCAGCAATTTGGAATTAGGGTAGGGTTCCGGCAATAGCTCGCCTACTCTTTGTGAAGGACACCGTGGGATCTTTAACATGCACCAACAAATGCTGGCAGACAGGACACCCAGTTTAACGTCCATCCAAGGGACGGCACATAGATTGATGAATCACCCTGACTGTGAAACACGGGGATGAAACACTGGGGCAGAGATTCAAACCCAGGCTAGACAGCTTAGAGGTGAGTGTGCGTACCTCTTGGCCATCCTACCAGTCCTTACTGCTCACATCAATTGGCAACATCACACGTGATCACCCAGAGAAGGAAAAATCCCCAAAAATCCATCTTGTGAAATGATATGCTATCTTGCAGATATACAGTAATATGTGGATGCCGCGATTATTTCAAATTTGCCTATCAAATATGTGGATGCCACGACAATTTCAAATTTGCATATTTAATATGTAGATGTCTCAACAATTTCATATTTGCAGATGTAATATGTATATGCCTCGACTATTTCAAATCTGCATATCTGATATGTATATTGACCTCAGTAAGAAGGAAAGACAAAGCAAACTCCAAAATGAAACTTAAAAATAATTCTGTTTTGATGTGTAAGTGGAGATAAGAATTATTGAGTTCGGCCCTCCTAGATTGTTTCCTCTGCACAATTTTATCTTGAGTCAACGGTTGTAACTCTGTAAGGGTTCTGTTCTTTTATTTAAACACACATCTAACTTGAGCATCTGTGAGGAGGTTATCTATAGCATATTAGCATTATTTCCATGAAAAATGGGTTTGCTTAACGTTGGCATCCAATGAATGCTGGCGCGCAACTCGGTGCTCGCCTCTCGTTTTCTCCGATGTGCTATCTGCGAAGTGGCCTCGTTGCGGCTGCCTTCGTCAAATTTACAGAGGAGTTGCCGGAACATGTGTGTCACATATGGGAGCAGCTTTCGACGGCAGAGGATGTAGACCCAGGGATTGAGGATTGCGTTGAATGATGCAAAGCGAATGGCCAAAAGATCAGGGTTTTCTTGGAGGTTTCTCACAACTTCTGGTTTGTAGATCTGATTAACGAAGATGCGAATCTGTGGAAACAGAGTGTTGGTTGTATCTCCTTCCAGGACCTGAACCAAAGAACTGAATAAATGGTGGAAACTGAATAATACTTTGCCAAGGTGTGCCAGCTTCATAACAAGTAATGGGAGATCAGCCTTAACAGGACATGTTTAATCATACACATATGCACACACCTTTATAGAGCAATGCAAAGATCACCACTTGATGAAAGAGACAATGCAGCAAGACAGTCAGATTTGCAAGCAAAGGTTAGTAAAGGAATGCTTGGAGGAACATGTTCAGTACTCAGAATGCAATTCTTGGATGTACTGTTAATGGGATTTCAATCACTTTTTCCATTCTTTTGGTCAAATTTTGTCCAAAAATTGGAAAAAAAAAATATTGCACATCCAATCCTTGATGCCCCTTTTCTTGCATATTTCAGCTTCTGTCCAATCCTATTCCTCCCTTCAGTCATTGAAGGTGTCAGCTGATCATCACCTTCAATGGACATAAAGTCCCACACCAAAGCATTACCTCTGATGTGGAGGCTTCAACTCAGCAACACATATATATATATATATATATATATATCACACACCACACACACGTGTATATACTATGTATATAGATATACATGTATACAAATATATATACATATATATATGCATGTATATATATACATACATACACAAACATATATATATATATATATATATATGTATATATATACATATACAAACATATCTATATGTATATATATACATATACAAACATATATCTATATACATATATATGTATATATATATATACATATACAAACATATATCTATATAAATATATATAATGTATGCATATATATGTATATAATCTATATAATCTATACATATATTATATACATATACAAACATATATATATATATATATATATATACAGACATACATACATACTTCAAAAATTTTTTATTAGCTGTTAGAAGTACTGTGTACGTTTAAAGGTCTGCAATGCATTTTCGGGTGCTGTCATCTTTTTTGAGTGTTTAGTGCATAAGTAGTGCCTAAATTGCTCTAATTTCTGACTTGTATAATTAGTGTGGGTCATGTTTTTTGTGTTTCAATTTAGAAATGCCTCCAAAAAAATAAGTTATATGCCGATGGCGGTGTTAAAAACCGAATTGCTCCTCTTAGTCAAGCGGGCAAGGCATTCTGAAATCCACAAGCTCCTGAAGAAGGAGAAAATCCCTATTTATCTGCCTACCATAAATAGCATAGGTCTACAGTTCCAGAAAATTGGTTGTACTGCAAGGAAGAGGGATCTGGCAGGCCTAGAGCCACCACAAGTAAAGAAAACAGGTGACTGAAATTCTTAGTTCTCCAGGAAAGAAATAAAAGACTGCAGAAACTGTCAGAGGAGTTCAGAACTGCTGAAAACAAGACTGTTTCCAGAAAAAACCATCAAAAGAAGGTTGATTGATGCTGGTTTTGCTTCAAGAAGATGTGCTAAGAAGCCTGTATTATCTAAGAAAAACATTCAGGACAGATTGCACTTTTTGTCTGAATGTGAGAACTGTGATTCAGACTGGTTTCAGAGAGTTCTATGGAGTGATGAACCAAGATTTGAGCTTTGCAGTCATGCCCCAGAACGTTGCCTTCACAGATACAGTGAGAGATTCAACCCTGAGTGCATTTCAACAACTGTGAAGCATTGAGGAGGTGGAATCATGGTCTGGGTGCATTTTCCTCTGCTGGTGTTGGTGAGCTGATAAGGTGTGAACAGTCAATTACTGCCAAGGATTACCAGAAAATATTCGAGAAAGGATAACTTCCCAGCATTCAAAAGTTATTTCTGCATGTTCTGCTGTTTTGGTGTATGTTTTTTTAATGTATGGTAAAATAGTTATGACAAAAAAATGTTAAAATTTTTTCTTGGCTCATTTTTTTCTGCCCTCGAATGTATATATGTACTAATGGGGTATGACATATGAACTGTGCTTCCCCATTGTCTCAGGTTGCTCACCTGCATTTGATTTTTCATTTATTTATTTATTTATTTTTTCATTTACGGATGCTTTCCGATGGTTCTGTGATTTTTCCTGGTGTTCCTGCTTTGATGTTCGGCGGCACATAAAATTACCATGCTTCTCCATTGTCTTGGGTTATTCACCTGCATTTTTTTTCATTTTTTTTCATTTATTTATATTTTCATTTATGGATGTTGTCCAAAGATTCTGTGATTATTTTTTTCCCCAGTGTACCGGCTTCGATGTCCATCAGCACACAAATTTTTTAGCTTTCGACGTCACCCGGAAGGTACCGAACTTTAATATCAGTCAGTGAGTCAGTCAGTCAGTGGTAATAAAGAGTCAGTCAGTGGTGCATCACAAAGTGCACCATCCCTGAGATTAATGCTGAACTGAGTGCCCCAAATGTTCGTTAACAATAGCTGGTGGAAGTCTTTCACGAAAAGTAGGTGAGTTATCGCCGTTACTCTGAACAAATTTTACATTCCAGCCCAAAGCAGTTTTAGTTGAATGCCAAACCTTACCAGTCGGGTTGTGAAATATTTGGGCCATAAACATTCCCTAGCCAACCTCACAAGAAGGTGAGATTAATGGGGGTCGTGAAATTTGTTGTATTAGTAGTTGTAGTAGTGGCATAGTTGCCAACTTTACCACTTTTGGCAGTAGTTTACCGCTTTTTCTACACTTGAACAACCTAACGATTTTATTGCCAAATAATAGCGAAAAATTCTGCTTTCACAAAATAATACGTCTCATCAAAGTTGTTGATAGATTTTCATATTGTGACAATGCGTCTGTCGGCCTTTGGGTGTAAATTAATCAGGGAAAGCATGATTATTCTGCTAAATTTTGTATAAAAGTGTCTTATAATGTAAAAATTTAAGGTAAAAAATTACAAAATTTCCCCACAGGTCATTTCCATCCTTGCGTATTTTCTTCTGTCAATGCTGCCAACTATGGTAGTAGTAGTAGTAGTCGTTGTGTTGGAATGGCTTTGGATGTTTGCACTCAAGATGCAGGAAAGCTCAGGCAGACAGTCAGTTTTCTGTTTAACGTCACTCGACTTCCTCGTCCCTGCAAGTCCATGTTTAGAAATTGCAGTGGACATGGTGGAACATTTTATAGAAAAACCACCATCAAGATGGATAAAGAGGGAGAGAGACTGAAACAAAATGAAGGATACAACACACGCACACGCACACGCACACACACACACACACACACACACACACACACACACACACACACACACGTTTTTCTTTTTGTATTCATAAATATGCATTTAAAAGTCAAAGTTCAGCAGTTGTGGTTAATACCACTCTACACAGATTTTTCTGAATAGTTTCTGCATTTTAAGATTGCCGTGTAATTTGTGAACAGTTACAAATTCAAGGGTTAGTATTTTCCTTTACCACGAGAGGTAAGGAGCAGACGAGGAAGATCAACGTGATGATGACCAATAAGCAAAGCATCTGGATCTCTTCACCGCTCATCTTGCTCATGTGGAAGCGGCGCCGGTTGTTGCGCGGCCTGTCGGTGCGCCGCATCATGGCCACGAGCGCGGAGCACACGCGCACGTTGCATGCCACCGTGAGGAGCACGAGGGCCGCGACAAAGCACGCGTACGTGTACACGTACGTGGCGTGGAGGGGCTCGGCGGTGCGCCAGTCCAGGTAGCACCACGTCGGCGGGTCCTGAATCACGTTACGTCCGACACCCATGCTGGGCAAAGCGCAGAACAGAACGTTGAAGACATAAATGACCAACAGAGTAACGAGCGCCTTGTCCTTGTCCACATTGTCTCTGTAAAAGTAGGCGTGATTAATGGCCAGGTAGCGTTCAATGGCCATGGCACACAATATGCACATCCCGGCTGCACCGAAGAAAAGTAACATGAAGGAAAAGTATTCGCACAGGGGTTGACCCCCGGGCCATCGGTAACCGGCAAGGTAGGTGCAAATGACTACGGGGCTCGTGAGGCACGTTCCCAGGAGGTCGGTGACGGCGAGTCCACAAACGAGAGTGTAGAATGTGCTTTCTTTCTTGTGTTTGTGTGAGAAGCTCAGGACGAGGATGGCGATGCCATTGCCCAACACGCCGATGATGAACATGGTGGCCGGGATCGCCACTTTACTTATATCCACTCGGTTTGCGCTCCCATTGATGCTCCTGTTGCCTCCCAAGTAATCGTCGGCGATTCCCGTCGTGGTCATGTCTCCTGCGATTCCTGGAAACGCCGGTTGCTCAGAATGCGCAACCTGGAAACGCTCACTCCTCCGTTGCTTCTCAAGTCAACACGGGACGCCAGAGTGCGTTGGAGTGAACGCAGGGGTGCTGCATCACGGAGTGCTCTCCAACAAGCAATCGCGATCGTAATAAGCAAGAATATGACTGCGGAGATGTCTGCCTGGTCCCCTTATATAGGCTGAAGGGAGGAGCAGCTGGGGATTCAAACCACCCCTCCTCTTGATCCTCTGTTAAAGAACAATCCCATGTGCTGGGGGAAATGCAGCATGTTGGTGTATGGATATATATATATATATATATATATTATATAATATATATATATATATATATATATCACCAGGGGAGGCATTGATTGAAATATATATATATATATATAATATATATATATATTATATATATATATATATATATATCACCAGGGAGGCTGGCCATGCCTCACTTTGACGAAGGAATTAGTGCAGAAATTGGCCGGTGGCGATAGCTCATCTACTCTTCGGACACTGTGATCTTTAACATCCACCAAATAATGGCAGCAGATGGGACACGTGTTCAACGTCCATCTGAGGGATGGCACACGCGTTGATGAATCACCCTGCCTGCGAAACACCGGGATGCCATTTTATAGCCGGGTCTGGATTCAAACTCAAGTGAGACAGCTTAGAGGCGATTGTGCATACATCTCGGGTCTCGGCCATCCTGCCAGCCCCTGTGTTGATATTATTATGACCCCGCGCACACAAAACAAAATGCTGGGTGAAGCAAATGCTTCACTTTTGTCTGTCCTTCTGTCTATAAAAGACTGTTATTGATCGAGGAACAGCTTAATATCATTTGAATGTAATAGTTTGAACATGAATCGGAAAAGAAACCTGAAGTTTAGCAGTACCTTGGTTGTGAATTTGTCCTGATTGTGCATTCGCAGAGAGGAGTGAGATAATTTATTTACTGTTTTTACCTGTCTGGCAGTCAGACGAAATTGAAAACCATTCCAAACAGGAAACTTACTGTTTTAAGGATGTCATAAAGGACACAAACAGCAAACAGGCAGAAATAACTCATGTAACATGTTAAATAAGCTGGTGTAGAAGACACTACATCAACAGCAGTAAATATCCGGAATATACTTGAACACTTTGGAACACAAATCGTCTTTTTAGCACTTTCAAAACCCCTCCGTTTAGCAGTACTTAGACAAAATATTACTGCATTTTACATCATCATGACCAATCAAATTTTCCACTCATACACCCCACCCACGTCCTTGTTTATCAGGGTAATGAGCACGTAATCTATGAGCGGGTAATGTGTTCTATGATCCCTGTAGTTATTAATATTATTATGGCATTATCATCGGATGGAATTTATGGATTTATTTGTGGTTATAATAATTTTGATGAAAAAATCAAACTTGGATGACATAGAAGCTGCAGACAGGATTGGAGGAAGATTATCAGTTACCGAAGGCATGCTGACGATGCTACTCTGTTGGCCCAGAAGTAAAGAGGACTTGATGAAACCGCTGCAGACAGTGAAGAAGGAAAGTGAAAAAAAAACCAGTCTTTAGTTAAACCTAAAAAAAAATAAACTAAAATTGGTCTTATCAACTGAGAAGATTGACGTGTTCACATTGGGAGACAATCAAGTGGAAATAGTGGGAAGTTTCATCTTCCTGGGTTCTAAGATTGAAGTAAGTGGAGAATGTGAAGGAAAACTTAACAGACATTACCAATTGGGGGGAACAACAATGTAAGTATGGACAAAGATCTGGAAAGACAAAGATGTGACAAAACAAACCAATAGGAGGCTGGTGAATGCTCCGGTATTTTCAGTTGCAATGCATGGATATGAGTCATGGACAGTGAAGACGAAAGAAAGGAAGAAGATTGACAGTTTTGAAATGTGTTGGAGACGAATGTTAAAAATTCCATCAACTGCAAGAAGAACAAACGAATCAATGCTTGAATAAATGAGACCTCCTTGTACATTAGAAGTGCTGATGCTCAAACAGAAACTGTCATACTTTGGACACATCATGCATAGTGCATACAGAAAACGTAAATCTAGAGAAATCAACCATGCTGGGTTGGGTTGAGTAATGAAGAGGCAGAGGCAGTCTTTGTATTTGTCTGCTGGATGGGGTAAAGGCTGCAACCAGGCTGTCTCTACCAGAGCTTAGGAAAGCAGTGCAAGAATGGGATGTTTGGAAAAATCTGATCAGGAATGCCATCAGAAGTCAGACAATGGTTATAATAATTTTTACTTTCGGTAGGTGTGCATACCAGCGACTCTTAGCCTATACACCTCCCATGTGTTCAAGTACATCCAATTTTCTCCAAATTTCTCCAGAGTATTAAACAATGCTCCCGTTGCTTCTCCAGTGCATGCTTCCATTGCTCCCTCCTGATATGATTGGGATACTGCACATCATTCATGCGAAAAGACTCATTTAAGCGCCTTTTTGTTTTCATTGCGGCCGAGCTAGCAGCCTACCGAGAGGTTTAGCAAGTCGAGACGGCTCAGATCCGTTAATTTGGAATGGACAAGATAAGCATTGAATGCCTCAAGGTTTCCTCCAAATTTCTTTCAGTTTAGTATTAAACAACAGTAGCGACTGTTTAAAGCAGTGGTTCTTATAACCTTTTTTGGTGCCTGCACCATTTCGGTTCTCAGAATATTTTCTTGCGCTCCTTGTCAAAATCAATGACTTAGACAGATCTTAGAATTTATGACTTATAATTAGATTCTTAGCACTCCTTTATTGGGTGCACCCCAGGTTAAGAACCACTGGTTTAAAGAGTAATCATACGTTAGACAGAATTGACTGAATTCCTTGTGGTTATAATAATTTTTTATTTCCAGTGGATGCGCCCCATGAAATGCCAGGATAAGCTATTTATACACCTTGACACAGATTTTGTCCAAGGCGGAAAATCCCTTTGAGGAGGGAGGAGGGCAAATGAAGTCGCTACAAACTCCATCACTTGACCCCTAGTCCCACTGGCACGTTTGGTTAAGATTTTATAAATAACGACCAAATGGGTTGTTGTCAGACAGATAGACAGACACCAAATTGTGTATTTTAGTATGATTTTTTTTTTAAACGTGCAGGCAGTGGAGATGGTAAAGTGTATATAAATATAGAAATAACTAAATAAATAATTCAAGGTGGTATGTAGGTTGAGACTGGAATGCCAAAAGGTATAGAAATAGTAAAATAATTCAACGTTGTATGTTGGTAGTGTTGATGGTAAAATGTGTAGAAATAAATAAGTAATTCAAGGTTGTGTGTAGCGGCGACGGTAAAGTACTGTGTATGTCTATATATATATAATATATATATATTATATATATTATATATATATATAATATAATATATATAATATATGTATTGTTACGGATTTCAGAATCCGATCCGACGAATGCATACAAACATCTAGGTCCTTAGATAGTTATTTCCCGAAATGCATGTCCAGGATAGACCCATCCCTATGTCTGGTGGGATTCTAAATGTGATGCGCTGAGAAGGGTAAAGAATGGATCCCCTCTCTTATGGAAAGCTCCTTTTTCTCTTTACGACAGACACATTCATGCACGTGAGATTGACCCAACAGAGGCTTGACACCCACCTTTTCCCATCGACGTTGACACCCACTTCTTTCACCGGCGCTGACACCCGCCTTTTTCCATCGACATTGACACCCACTTTTTCACCGACGCCGACACCCGCATTTTTCCATCGACGTTTGATACCCCGTTCAGCAGCTCTATGGACGCTAACTGGCTCTTTTTCATATCGAGCTGAACATTGAGGTGATAATTGTTGTTGACGTTTTATGAGCACTTCACGTTTTTGCTCAGTAATTCTCACAAATGGCTGCTTTCTGCCGTTTGTCCAGCACCACAGGCATGGTGTCGAAGGCCAGGAATAGTCGCGGGACGGGCGGGTTGTCACGGGTAACGATTCGCAAATGAGGTGGGGTGGATTTGGCTGGAGTCTGCACCCGCCCAGATGGGCCGCCTATAAAAAGAGGACAAGAGGTCCGTTCTCGACCGCTCAGTCGACAACCAGTCAGTTGGCGTCAGTGAGTCGGCATCAGTCAGACAGCTTTTCCAGTCAGTCAACAATCAGTCAGTCGGCGTCAGTCAGACGGCTTTAGGAGTCAGTCGGACCAGTCAGTTTGAGAGTCAGTTGGCGAAGGTCAGTTTTACGACAGTCAGTCAGATGGCTTTTCGAGTCAGTTGACCACCAGTCAGTTGGCGAAAGCTGGTTGCGGTTCTGACAGCTTTGAGAGAATTACAGTCGGTTCCAGTCAGTCAGTCGGCACCAGTGAGTTGGTGACAGCCTCAGCGCCTTGCAGCTTCTCACTGTTCCTCACAGTGCCTTGGCGCCTCACAGTGCCTCAGCACCTCACAGCACCTCAGCACTTCACAGTGTCTCACAGCACTACAGATGTCCGTCGGTTGTGGCTTCTGGTGGCTCTTGGCATTGAGTGACACTCAGACCATTAATACTTGTTCTGCTCGAGACCTGCTCTTGGCGTACCTGGTTCCTGGAGGTGATGACGCGATGTGGATTGGCGTTCAAGCCTGTTCGTGAGTGGGGGCACTGCAAGGCTGGGCACTGGCAACGGACAAGGCACGTTCACACATTTCAGGACGTTTTTATTTGACACATGACGACTTCCATTTGGTGAGTGAGACTGAATTTCTCTTCCCCCCTGAATGATCTGCTGGGTACCTTTGTCTCGTGTTTAATTGTTAAGTAAGGCATAGAGATAAGCATCTGCTCTTTATCCCTTTTTCTCTCAGTGCCTGATTGATTATTTATTTGCTTACGATTATTTTGATTAATTTTTATTTATATATTTTCTTATGAATAAATTGCTTTGTTGACGCTCCAACCTGTCCGTGCTTGTCCTTTCCTTCCATTGATCCAGCATTGTCTGAAGCTAGATAGACTGGAAGGTAATTACCACATGAATTGACCTGCCATAGTTGGCACGCACCAGCGGTTAAACGCTCGGTCACCCTAATTAAGATCTAATCAAGATAAGATTGGTGCTTTGCCGAGGGCACGCTCCCCATTCAGGAAGCCACCGTGACTTCTAGTTAAACAGAAAAAATTAGACGGTGGACACCGGAACTCGTGGTTAATTGGCGTTTGTGGTTGAAAAGCAACCCACCGTACCACAAAGTTAATTGTGAGCGGTGGCCCCAGGTCTGGCTCTTCTGAGGAGAAACGGGATTAACCCCCTCATAATACATTCGGTACCCATGGCCATAACAATATATATATATATATATATATATGTGTATATATTGTTGCGGCACGGATAGCGAGACACCAGCTTGTCACTCAGGGGATTAATCCCCGGTTGTCCACGGTAAGCCGGACTTGGGGCCACCGCTCACAGTTAACGTTATGGTATGGTGGGTTGTTTTAAAACCACGAACACCACCCAGTCAACCTCGAGTTCCAGTGTCCGCCGTCTAATTATTCCGTTTAAGTAGATGTCACGTGGTTACCTGAGCGGGGAGCATGCCCTCGGCAAAGCACCAATGTAATCTGATTAGATTTTAATTAGGGCGGCCGAGCGTTTTAATCGCTGGGGCGTGCCGACAATTTTTTGGTCAAATCTGGGGTAATTACCTCCCAGTCTATCTCGGTTCGGACAATGCTAGACCAATGGAAGGAAAGGACAAACACGGACAGGTTGGAAATCGACCAATATTTATTACTAATAAAATAAATAAATAAATAAAAGAACTTTTTATTTTCTGAGGTAAATAAAGATGAATTTCAAAGCAAAATCAATCAAAATGCCAGGAAAGAGACAAAGAGCAGATGCTTACGGGGTTGACTTACTTACAGCTAAACGCAGACAAGGGTACCCAGCAGATCATTCAGGGGAAGGGGAGGGTGAGAATCGTCTCGCTCACCAGAAAGTCGTCCGTGAAGCGGAAACGTCCTGAAATGCGTGTGTGCGTGTCACGTCTGTCGCCAGCACCCAGCTTTGCCGTGCACCCT